>CM021101.1:68089023-68368240 GCA_007115665.2 Sequoiadendron giganteum | reverse complement strand
TTTTGTGAGAAAGGGGATAGCATCAACCAATGATGTAGTAGAATAAAGAATGGTGAGCATGAAACTTACTTGAATTGTTGGTGCTGAAAATACCGACAGAGCAAAGTCCACTTCTTCTTCTCCCTTATCGAAGGAGCATTGCCCTCCCAAGTCTTGTACTCTCCTTTTCTTTGCATGGCATGCAATGGTTACTTTAGATTCTTAGATGACTAGCCCCAACAAACCTTGGGTGTTCTAAATTATAGAAGGTTTTCTTAAAGTATTTCCTATCCACTTACCCCTTATCAAGATGCTGACATAAGAGGAGATCTATGACTTCCTATGGTGTGACACCTTGTTTTTCTTCTCCCCTGCTTCAAGTTCCTAAGGTGGTGGATTGAAAACTGGTGTGTTCTCTTATTCAGAACCTCGATCAAACCCTGGATTGGTGTCAGATCTGACCCCATCATCATAAATCTCCTAGAAACGCTCATCTATTGCTTTAAAATTTGTGTATGGGGCACCTAGTTTCTTGTTGTCCTGCTGATACCTTTAAAAATCAGTTGTTTTCCTTTTTGACCACCACAATTTTTTCAATTTTGTCTTTAGGGACTTGTCCATCTGGACACTTTTACAGAATTATTCCACTCTTGCATAGAAAGCGAGCCATGGGGGTTGCAAAAATAGTATTAAAGCTAGGTCAATATAGACCTTTTCCCTCTCTTCGACTAGGTTTTTCCTTGTTACCCAATATGACCACTCTTCATGCTTGAATGAAAAATTCCCAATGGGATTGTATTTCCATCTATCACAAATGAGAACTAAGCTAAGGTAGGCCAAATTGCTAGTTAACACATGTTGCTCTTCTCTCTTTACGAGCATTACCTGGCTTTTGGAAATGGTGAGGGGAAGCCTGTAGATCACTTTCTTATGCCTATTGGCACCATAGGATGGCTCTAGGGCGAGTGTCCTATCTATAAAAAAATTTGGTAGCCTAAAGGGATTCTTGTTAAAACCGTGACATCTGATAAATTATAAATAAACTTCCATAAAGTAATCTACCGAGTTTTGGTTTTTTTTCATCAAGTATAAAACCTCAGGGGAAAACCTAACCAAAGAACACTAAGATAAATCTAGAAGCACAAGTTGTAGGAAATAATCGATGAATGGATAATAATCCCATGTGCTTGAATGCACATGGGTCTAGGCAAAAACTGGCTTATATAACCCTGACACATCAAATATACTAAGTGGAAAATGGCCACTGAAGAATTCAGGGTTTTGATGTAAAATTAAATGCACCAAAAACTAGGAATACAAACTTTAAAGAGTGATTATAGTTGTGTAATTAATTAAGCATTCTTTCTATGATTGATTCAGTGAAATCAAATCACTTCTGGATCTTTTCCTTCCTCAGTATGAAATACAAGACCATTTGTAACTTAAGAACCTTGTCATACCTTTCATGGTTGTATACAAGCTACACTAATATTGAAAAGATGACATGTAAATCTGAATGGAATTGAATGTGTGATAGAGGGAAGACAATTTCATTGTTGTTGGCTCTTTGCCCATTTCCTCATAGAATTTTAGTTGTTTTTCCCTTGTTTCCTAGAAATCTTCCATTTTCCCATGATATAACATTTCAGCATCTCAGTTTGAGGGGATACATAGCATATATTAGATGGATATCACATTGATGGTGATCTTTAGCTTTTTACCATTGTTACCTCGGTGCATTTGTCCATATTTTTTATGCATATGTCTACAAGCTCTAGGCATGTATGCGTGGAGGGAAACATGAGTTGTGACAAACCACACTGCCAGAGTTGCATTAAAATGAATTCAACCGAACCTCTGGCAATCATTCTCTTCAACTCTCCTTCCCTAAGGCCTTTAGGATTTATGTGCAACTTGGGGTCAAAGATGTTATCTATAAAATCTTTGACTGCCTCATTTTGGCATGGTCAACTAGCTGTATGAATTTGGTATGTAGAAAGCTTTGTTCCTATGTTGTTGGAGCATTGGAATAAGATATATCCAGAGATGTTGACATAGCCTAGCTTTGTGAATGAGATTCCAACATTTCAACTAGAAGATGATGCCTCAACCATTTTTGTGTTCTCAAAAGAATTTTGTAGACTCAACTTTCAAAGAAGCCTTTACTCAAGGGTTCAATACTTAGAAATTTTATTTCATTTCTAGCTCATTCAACTCTCAAATGCGCATGCATTAAATGCATTTATATTATGGATAGGTTGATAAGTGCTTCCAACAAAGTGATACATGTGGAGTAGGGGCCCATACTTCTCAAAAATTCCAACCTCGCTATAGGAATGAAATTAGTACATTCCTTACATTGACCTTGGGGAAAGATAACCTTAAGTAGTGAGAAGCATGTTTAAAGAAGAGATATTTGTATTAATTGAGCAAGAGATGGATTCAAAAAATATATTTTCACATAGGCGAGCTAGTTGGTGTTGACGAATACGACGAACACATGGCAGTAGGTCCTATATGCGAGCATTAATTTCCAACACCTGAATTAACTCCCCAAATATTTTCCAAATATCTTTCATATGATTTACCTTTTAACTCTCACCGTCGACTCAAATTTTTCATTCTCATTTGATGGGACACAAATTTTTCATTTGCAAGCTTTCTCAGTCAATGTTTTTTCTATAAATAACATTTCCATTTTGCGAGAATAGTCATTAGTTTTGTGTTGAGTTGGAAAGTTCTCTCCTATTGTGATTTTTCCTTAGTGAGTTTGATAAAAAAATTTCTACATCATGGGTGATCTTGGTACCCCGATTGAAATCTAGAGCCAAAAGCTGCAAGTCTCCTTTTTTGAGGAGATTAGCAATGATTGACTCAAATTCTTGCTACAAATAAAGAACCATCTGACCGTTGTGGTGTTCAAATGGGTCCTAGGGAGGGATTATGTGAAACATGAGAACCTGTTGTGCTTTAATACCAAAACTATCTCTCAGATCGTTACCTCATTACTAGATTTGAACATTAACAAATTATGGATCATTGATCTTTATTAGGCCATGAACCATTCATCTCATTTGGAGGGGATGGAAAAAATTGTTTAAGTGGATGTCCCCGATTTTGGTATCCCATAAAAAATGGACATTCATAGGAACATAGATAATGTGGAGGTGGTGCCTTGGTTACCCTTCCTTACTAACTTTTGGACCATGGATTTGAGTGCCACCAATAGCGGTCCCAGCCTGTGGCCACCTTCCTCATAAAAATGAACATGGACCCCATTTACGACGTTGAATGGATTACCACCTTTGAGAGGTTGGTCTTCAATTGTGGTATGGAGGATTGAAGCATATGCAGTGTCTGTGTTCCTTGTGTCATGAAGACCCTATTGTAATTTTCTCATCAACCCTAAAAGCATTATGTTTTTTGACCATCACTACTCTGGAGGTTGAATTTCTCATGCTTTTATGTACTGCCTCCCTTTTTGGCATTGTGATGATGAATCTTTTTGGATTTTTGAAGAAGACTTTCAAGCTTCTCTCTAAGCTTCAAGCTCAAAATTTTGTACTATATCATAAATGATTCCTCATGAATATGATATAATATTTCCTATTTCTACTTATGAATTTTTTTTCAAAACGCTTATTTATAAAATTTATCTATCGTGGATAATGGTACATTTTAATGAACTATGTGTATTTTAATTAAATAGTTTTAGATGAATACCATTTACTGGTATATCCAGAATGTTTCCATTCATGTCTTCAATCTCATACGCATTGCTTTTCTTACATTTGTGAATGTAGAAGGGAACCTTCCATAGTGAATCAAATTTTGCATGCTACCCTAGTTTTGCAGCTTGTTCGTCAAATTTCAATAGAAGACTTCCCTCCCTAAAACCTAGGTTAGATGCCTTCTTGTCAAACCACCATTTAATCACCTACTAGAATTTTATCATGGCATTGAATTCCTTTTCCCTTTTCTCTTTAAAGCTCAAAAGCTCAGCCAGTCTCTCTTCTATCCTGTTGTCCTCCTCGACTTCCAATAACTTTAGTAATTGTAGGGTTGGAATCTCTATGGAAATGGGTAGGACTACCTCTTTTCCATACACCAAATAATAGGGGGCAGCCTTTAGAATTTTCTTAGGCATAATGTGGTCTACCCATAAGGCTGCTCACAAATTCTTGTGCCATTCTCTTTGGTGCTATGACCCGATACACTTTATTAGCCTGATTAGATTCTGCTAACCTATTCCCTTGTGGGTAATAGTTGGAAGAATTCTTGAGGTAGACCCTATACTTGAGGGATAAATTTGACATCCCAGAGCCTACAAAGGCTCATGCATTATCCAAGATGATGGTCTCCCTTGAACCAAACCTCATCACCAATTCCTCAATAAAATTGACAATCTTTGTTTCAATATAATTCTTTAGAGGAATTGTCTCCATCCATCTTGTGAAATAATCATTTTCCATGAGTATCCATTTGTGCCCTATGCTAGTTATGGGATTGATCATCTTGACAAAATCTAACCCCCATCGTGTGAAGGGTTGTTTGCTCATGATTGGGTTTAATGACATGGAAAAAAAAACTCACTTGTAGACAAAATATTGGGACTAGGTGCATTTTTGCACTAGATGGTGGGATTTGGAGAACATCGTAGGCTAGTAATAGCTTGCTCACATGATTTTTAAGGTGGTGGTATTGGTAGAGAAGTGTCTACCCTCCAAGCTGCTATGGAACTCATTCAAAATCCTTCTAGACTATGGCTTGTCCACATAGTGAAGGAGGACTCCATCATAATTTCTTTTAAATATAACCCCCTCGACCATAACATATTTGGTGCCTTATAGCTTGTAGTATCTTCTCTTCTGTGGTGGGATTTCATTTGGGTATTGGCCAGTCTACATGAATCTTGTCTGATCAACCACCCACAACTCTTTGGATTAAAATTGATTTGTGTACAGTTCCTCCTTCTACTCGAGGGCTCATCTCTTGCATGAGATATTCACAAAGGCCTCTCCCTTGGAAAAGATTTGTTGGTTAGATGTCCACATCATACTCTAGGATCTTAGTGATCTAGTTGGACCTCTTTTTGGTTATCTTGCCATATATGATGTATTCCCTAACACTGGGATAAGTGATGAGGATGATAATTTACTAGCTAGAACCAAATATAAAAACTTTTTGGGGATTTTGATGATGGAAAAGGCCTACTTTTCAAGGAAATTATATCTAGTTTCGTATCATGTGGGGGTTCTGAAGTGGAAAGCAATAGGTTTCTCTATGACTCCCTCTTCATCCTTTTGTGTGAGCACAGAGGCTATGATGTGCTGGCCACTATAAACATACAACATGAAGTCTTTGGAGAAGTCCAGGTTAGCTAACACTAGAGCTATAGAGATGGTTGATTTAATCTTCTCGAAGGAAAAATTTCCCTTCGAGGTCCATTTGAATGCTACACCCTTCTTTAGCATTAATGTGATAGGTCTCACAATACCTACAAAATTTGAGATGAATTGGCTGATGAAATTGATCTTCCCTAGGAAAGACTATAACCCTTTCTGGTTAATAGGTAGTAGTAGTTCCATTATAGCTTTCATCCTTTTAGGGTCTATGGCTATTCCTTCTTTAGACACCATGAAGCCCATCAAATTTCCTTGAGAGACTTTGTATACACATATTTTGGGATTTAAAGAAATCCAAAACTTTTGGAATTTCTAGAAAACCATTCCTAGATGATCAAAATGATCATCTTTTGATTTTGAAAATATAGCCAGGTCATCTAGATAGATTAGGATGATCTTATTGATAAGTCCCTTGAAGGTGATATCTATCACACGTTGGAAGCTAATACTAGCATTAGAGAGGCCAAAGGGAATTTTTGCATACATGAACATTCCCCACTTAGTGGTGAACATCATTTTGTGTTGATCCTCTTCCTTCACATAGACCTGGTTATATCCTGAAAAGCCATCGAGTAGTGAGAACATTGTTGACTTGGGCACAATCTGCAAGATTTTCTCTATGGAGAGAAAATGGTAATGATCTCTTAATGAGGCTTTATTCAAGTCCTGAAAATCCACACAGAGTCATATGTCACCATTATTTTTGTAGACCGGGACTAGATTGGATACCCAAGTTGAGTGCTTAATCAAATATATGATCTTTGATTCGATCAACTTTGTAAGCTCCTATAGCATTAATTCTTCCCTTTGGGTTAACCAGTGTTTGTTTTTGTCAGATGGGTTTGGAACCCTCAACCAACTCAATAGTATGTTGAATAATACTCAAACATATCCCTTGAGATTTTCATAGGTCCAAGTCATAACTCTTTTGTATTTAGAGCACAAGTCTCTCAATCTCTCCTTGTCTATGTATGGCACATGCCTTCTAGCTTTGAGCTTACTGCCACTTTTGACATTGAGACCTTCATAGTCCTCTTTGTTGGCTATGAATATTTTCTTACTATTTCTTGCATATTCACAATAAAAAATGTTCTTGAGAGTGATTAGGCCTCACGGGAGCTTATTGCCTTTTAACTGGATCACTTTTTCTTTAGCAACCTCTCCAAATTCAACCTATGGCTAACTTGAAAATTCCCCTATTTTCGCAAGAAGGTAGAAATCAAAGCACCATCTTTGAAGACCTACCAATTCTAGTCATTGTCAGGGATAGATGGGTGGATGATGGTACACACCAAATGTTGGCTTTTAGTTGATCTAAGAGTTGGCTCAAATTATGAGCCTATAGAGGCCATCCGGTCCACAACCTAGAGTTTTGAGATCATGGGATAACTTTTATCTTAAAATATTGGAACCCTTCACTTAGGTCCTATATCTTGTGCTGATAGACCTCATCCTTACATTTTTGGTATCCCCTTGTCCTTGGATCTATCTTACAACTAGCTTTGAATCTTCAAACACTTCTATTATTTTTATGTCCATGCACTCCGCTAAGGTTAGAACATGAACCAATCCCTCATATTCTACATCATTATTTGAGCATGAAAACTAGAATGAGAAAGATTTGAGGGTCCTTGACTTGATTGGAGATATCGGTTGGATGCTGGCAACGAAACTAGTCTTCCATTTGGCATCATCAAAATGTAGTGTCCATAAACTATTATCACCCGACCCACTAGGTTCCTCCTATACCTTCACCAATTTTGGGAGGGATTGGTCCTCATTGAAGATTACATAAGTTCCTAACCTGTTTGCATGGAAATTATTGAAAGGATTAGAATCAATGAATTTATTGAGCAAGACTTCCCTTAGGTGTTCAATCAATTGTGGCCTCTTTCTCTTCTAACATTTCTACACAATACATCTCCGTTTTAGAAAATGAGGTATGTGTTTCTTCAAAGCTCAGCATTGAGTCCTCTACTATATGTTTAGGATGCAAAGGCTCAAACATGATCTTCATCCTCACTGAACTGAACTGAGCACTCTCGATTCTGGGAGATTGATAGTCCTCCACATTTTAAAATATACCTTGGATCCTATGTTTTGCTACCTTTTACTAAATATTTACCCTTGGAAAATTTTAGAGCATATGATTATCATTGCATGGGAAACACCATGTGTTCTCATCCTCTGCTAGATTGTTCTGACCTAAGAAAAAATCCTTGTTTGAGCTATTCTTTATTGTCTAGAGTGTGTGGTAGCCAAGACTATTTGAACTGAAGATGGTTGTTGTTCATTGCCTCTTGTCAGAGGCCCCTGATATATGTTGTGCTGGTAAGGTTGCCTCCCTCCTTGATAATTTTGCGTAGGGGGCCTCAGGGGTGTTGTATGCTAGCATTAGATAATAAATAATGCATTTTCAAAGGTTCTCATGAGATTCTTCATGTCATTGACATATGCTTCTAGTGAAGAGGAGCCCAACATGTTGGATTGTGCATTTGGGTACACACATTTTGATGGTGGTTGTGCAATCAATGTGTTGGGGAGTAGAGTAGAAGTGTTGGGAGTTACCTCCTCTTGGCTTCTGGTAGAGATTTATGCAAACATGGGAATCAACAACTATGGTGGAAGCTTCTCTATGTCTATCAAACTATTCTTTTCTCACAAAGCTAGATCATATGATCCAAGAAAAGTATCACCTCCCAGTGACTGTATGATGACCGTTATGTCTAAATTGAAATTTTCTAAATAGAACATGAATCCCATAGTTTTTAGAGGCCTGACTGTCACAAGAATGCTCTGTTAGGTTTTATGGAACCTAGTGTTGAATTCAATCATGACCTCTTGCAGAGATCTCTTGATTGTGATCAATTATTGTAATAAAGATGAGCAATATCCTTTCTCCAAGAAGTGATTGAAATTTTTCTCTCTGAGTTCATCCCAAGAGTGGATGGAACTGGAGGTCAAGGATGTATACCAATTCTAGACCTTCCCTTTGAAAGATGCAACAAACAATATGAGTACCACATTTTTCTCTATGATATCATGGATCCTACAAGCCTCTGCTATGTCCTTGAGTTTCTCAGAAGGAGTTTTAAAATCCTCCCTAGTGAACTTCAGAATTACTTTGAGAGAATTGGTAGGTATGGCAACCCAAACATTTGGAGGTGTAGGTGGAACTAGCAGGCTACCACTATCCCAGGTTACAAAATTTCTCAGAGTAGGAGGAGCTAGGCGAGCCATTGAATTTTTTTTCCTATGGATGGGGTAGAAAGGTATTATGATTTGAAAGGTTCAAGCTCTTGGATGAGTAGATAAGGTTCTAGACTTTGGGCCAACACTTTTTACCCTATTGCTCTTGACAGTTGATACAAAAACTCTAATTCATCTTCTCTTAGGGGCTGAAGTAGGTAGCTGGGAGTACTAGAAATTTCCTCTAGAGGATGCTCTGGTTTGGACTTTGGGCATTAGATTACCAACTTCTCCAATTATTCTGATTCAAAAATTTACTCTTCAAGGTTGACTATCAGAAACTTGTGAAAACTTGGGTCCCACAGGCGTACCAAAAAATGAACTGTTGATCATGAAAGTTTGTGCTTCTCTGAACAACCTTATGGGAAATTCAATGAGTGGGGGGACCAACTTGTGCCTCACTAAATAACCTCTAATATTTTTATAGAACTCGGTTCTTCTCCATGTTTTGGGAAAAGGGGGAAAGAGAAATGTAGAGAAAATAAAAGGTGGTGATGCGCCAAAGGTTCTACAACATTTCAAAGCCTATTAGGTTCTTAATTTTCATCAAATGAACACAAAATTCTAGAGAACCTTAATTTTTTGGGAAGATAACAAACAAATAAGGCTCGAAAGAGCACAAAATAGTCATTTAAATATCCCTGCGGGGAGTAGCCATTAAGGTCTGAAAAAATAAGAAACACAATACTAATGTATAAATATTTTAGATCTTTATAGGACCCTTTTTCTCTTATAGCATAATATGAAATTCAATATACCCTCTATAGAAAATGAAAGAGTATAATGAACATGATTCAATTTTTGAAAGCTAGCATCAAGCATAAAATCTTAATGGCATATAAAGAAATTATCGAGAGTCTATTAGTATGACTTGACACAGAGCATTCAACATACATAGAATAAAAAAATAAAATCATGACAAAGGCCATAAATGCGCAATCTCAAAAATTTCTCTCTCCTATTACTTTTTATTGCAGCAAATCACATAAAAGCAAAGGTCGGATGCCAATCTGACTAATATTCTTGATAATTTAACATGCCAAAGAGGGAAACAAGGCTTTGTAAAAATATTCCTATTCCTCCCTATTCTAACCCTCTAATAGATAATAGATTCTATCTTAATGATAATTCTTGATGATCATGATTTCTCCCCACTAAAAATCCATTTCATAGAGCCATAGGAATGAGCCAACATTATAGCTAATAAAGATGAACCTCGATAGGATTCCTTGTTTGATACACCACAATCTGATTCAGGATTTGATTTGATCACAACAATATTCGCTAGTAAGAAATGAGATGTTTCATTAATGGCTTCACATGTTGTAGAAGATTTGTGAATATATGCTATTAAATAAGGATCAAATAGCATTACAACCTAGAAATTTTTTGATCTAATTAGCTATGAGGAATAATGATGCTACCCCAAAGGACCAATCTTGAAGACAAAAGACCCATTGCACTTCCTAAAAATTTTTGGTAAAGGAATGATACACCTATAGATGAAAGAAATAATCCACCAAAATGGATGATGTGGCATGCTAGCAGGCAATCTTCAAGTTTGTGAGAGCATCTTGGGGAAAATCCTCACCATGTAGCCATGTGTCATGTTTCGAGTCTGAAAAAAAAAGCAATAGAGGGAAAAGTCATTCAACCACTATGTGGCACAATGCATGCCTTTTGTGGGATAAATCTTAGCCTTGGGGGTGTGGTGCCATCAAATCACGAAAAAGAAGTAAGAGCCGAAAAGAAAGACTACAGGGGCCAAAAAAAAGTAAAAAATTTTAGACAATAATTTCTCCATAGATGCAAAAATAAAAACAAGTATCCATTGAGCTTACTTGCAATAGATATTCAAATGGTCTAGGTATCATCCATCAAATCTTGGTCACCAAATGATGAGGATCACTCAATTCTTTCCCACCAACCTTGGACTAACTACAATCCCCCACACATCTACCAAACTGATAGATGGTCCTACCCTTCGACGAAGAGATTGGTTTGGTAACCTTATAATAACAATGACCTTCCTTGAGCTTGGTGGTGTATCCTAAATATTTCTATATATTTCATACAATGGATACAGCCTACTCATATGGAATTCCTTGCCTAGTACACAAAATTGGATCACAGTGAATTGACAGTGTAAATAGTGCAAACTTACACTACTTTTTCCAAAGTATTCATCACCTAAAATTATGGAGTGGATGCCATAAAACTTCACCCACCTTCCTAGCTCAATTATTATTGAAAATTCATAACCTATTCATAGGCTATTTCCTTATGCCATGGAGTAACCTTAAACCTAGGAATAACCTATAACTTCTAAGTAAATCAAGTAACTCTAAAACTCAACTAGGTTAAACATTAGTTGTATAAGCTTTATCCCTAATATAGTATTTAAACCCACTATATCCACCAATTCCTTAATATGGAATATGTACAAAAAATTCAAACAATAATGGTCCTTACACTAAGTACATCAAGAATTCTTTCACTTTCACATAATAATAAAATAACCTTTCCCTATTAAGAAATTGAACTATTTTCCCAAACAAGATAGAAAATGTCACACAATCTACACAAAGAGGGTATAAAATATTAGAAATCAACATGCATGTTTATGCAATGCTCCAATTGGTCGAGCTAGATTCCTAACACAACCATCCCAAATTAGTAAAAAATTCCCAATTATCCTTCTCCCTGTTCACGAAAATCTCACTCTCAAAATCATCTAACAACTCTAAAAAAAACTCTCCACTTAGAAAGCTAGAAAATAAGAACTCAAAAATTTCACACCAAGAATGCATATATGCATCCCTATTGAAGTAGTGAGCAACAATATTTATACACAAGGTGACAAACTATAGGCTAGAAATATGGTATCAAAGATGACACTTCTCAACTCAAAAGGTTCGATTAAGCAAGATTAAGAAAAGGTGGTAGCTAAGAATTTTGCACAATAAAAACATGCACAACCAAAGTGAATGAGTCCATAATTCAAGTGGACAACAAGAATAATAATCATAAATGTAAGGTTATTGTATTCTATAGGTCAACTCTCTTTGGACAGCTTCACATTTGACCATTTCACATATTTCAAATTGCTTCATAATCTAGAATTTGTATTGTAGTTTAGAATTCCATTTGGTTTACACTACTCACAAGTTGGTGCGAGGTAAAAGTACAAAGTTGTATCACACTTTTATAAAGGAAACAACCAAAACTAATCTAACTTTTAAGCTTGAATCACTAGAAAGTGGCATATATGTTTGGAATTTTGAAATGATGTAAACTAATAAAATGTGTATTTTTTGGTATATTTTATGTTTGTATTTTTTGAAAAAATTATTTGAATATAATTAAATAAATTAACACTATAATTTAGTGTTTGATAAACTAAAAAATGACGTTAAATGAGATGCCAAACTTTATATAGTAAATGTGATCCCTTTAAAATGCTACTCCTAATGTGAGATGCTAAATAAAAGTAATGATGCAATAACACTAAAAGAGGACACCTCAATAAGATTAGCCTAAGAAAATGATGAAGCAAAGAAGTAAGATAAAAAAAATTGATAATTGAAGTTGGTTATACCTTTCCTTTGCTGCTCCTTCCTTGGTTGGCCCTTTGATTCTTGAGGAGTTGTGTGCTCCTTGGATGGCAATGGAGTTGAATGGATGCAAGATGAATTGATGATGCTAAGTATTATGATGGATAGGAGCTCAAATGGTAAATTTGCAAGAGTTTTGTTGCAAAAGACTCCATCCCCCAAATTGAGGGAAATGAGGGGGTATTTATAGGCTAATTAGAATTCTCTAGAGAATTCAACAGTTGAGATTGATCCAACAAGATCAAGATGAAGGGCTATGGTAAGTTGAGGACTCACAAGCCATCGCATCTTGACATGTGGAATGTGAGATGTCTTAGGGTGGAATGATGTGGAAATGAGGTGGAAGGGAAGTACATGAGGTGGATCATGGGGGATGAGAAGATTCCTTGGAAGAATAAAAATGAATTAAAAATTCACAATGATTGGAAGAATCTAGTGGATAAGAGAAGGTCTCCAAAAAGTTGGAGATTTGTCACATGTGGGTGATGTGACAAGTCCAAGGTTTTGGAAGCCTTGGCCACATGTAAAATGACATGTCACATTTGCATGGGGGATGAGGAAGACCTTTGAAAGACAAAAGTGAATTAAAAATTCACATGGGGAAGAGAGGAACCTTGGTTAAATAAATGTGAATTAAAAATTCACATGGGGAAGGGAGTCAAGGCTAAAAGGGGTAATTGAGAAGGTTGACCAGAAAAGGTAAGCCAAATGTGGCTAATGATTCTGATTAAGGTTGTGCAAACACAAGATTAGGATAATTAATGAGAGATTAGGGACAAGTGGGAGATTATGGAAGATGTGACACTTCATCTTGATTAAGTGGTGTACATCCTAATCAAAGATTAATTAATTTAATCTGGATTAAAAGAGGGTTATGGAGAATGTGACAATGAGAGAGAAAAAGGGGAATTAAAAAATGATTTTAGTCCAAATGGGTTAAAAAACTAAATTAAATAATTTTTTCATATTTATTTAATTTAGAGAAGAAAAGCGATAAGGTAAAGTATTTAATTTATTTAATTACATACTTTAGGAACCTTAAGCAGAAAATGAAATAATGATTAAATAAATTATTTAATCATTATTAATGAAATAGATGAATAGAGTAGACGATTTTGATCATATGGAAGTGATCAAATTTGGATGTCTAAATTTTTCCCCTCTTCGAAGTACCACTAGAATAACTGTGCTTCGAAGAAAAGAAAGTGCAGATGACTCTATAGAGGAAGTAATCAGAAGACGATGCCCCAGCATGGGGAGGAGGACCCGAGCTGTCCAAATTAGCGAGGAAATGGATGAAGATGCCCTAATCTTGGAAGGGGTTGACAATGGCCAAGAAAATAGATAAATGTGAAGGGTATGCCCCCTCGAGAGGATGACGGGGGAGAAAGAGAAGGGTTCCAAGTGAAATCTCGATAGGAAGAAACATATGGGATGGTTGGAAAGAGGGAAAAAAATTAGAGAAGTTTGCCTTTTGAATGAAGTCAATCAGAGAAACAGGGTGCAAATGGCAGCCCTGAGAAGGAGAGAGATTAGTGGGAGGAAAAAAAAGTAAAAATAGAAAATAAAAAATAAAAAAATAGAAAAACAATGTTGAAAAAAAGATGGGTTCACCGGGTTGGGCAGGTCCGCCCCGGTCAGGGCGGTTTGCCCCATTGCACGGGGTCCTCCCCGTGGGCGGATTCGAGTTGCAAGGGCGGGTCCGCCCGGTGGCTACAGCGACGCCACCTCGGCTGGCGCCGCCGCCCAACGGCCAGCGGCATGAGTGGCTGGCGGTGCCACCCGGGCGGGGGGCGGCGACGTACTAGGGGTTGGTCCGCCCCCACCAAGGGCGGGTCCACCCCACCATATGGGCAGGTCCACCCCACTGTAGGGGCGGGTCTGCCCCGTGGCAGAGGGCGGATCCACCTTAGCCCGAGGGGGAGGAGGAAGGGGGGAAAGAGAGAGAAGAAGATGGATAAAATAGAAAAAAGAGAAAGTCCCAAAACCAGGAAAGATTTAACAATATGAAAGCTATGATGAGGGATGAGATGATGAAAGGGGATATGATGATGGATAAGAAATGATGATAAGCAATGGACTCAAGGACAAATATGACGGTGCCCCAGTCAAGCTACAAGCCAAGTTGGGTGGATGGTGGATGGAGCGTTGTTTGATAAGGACATGGTATATCCTAAAACAACACAAGGATGGGGAATGACACATCCTGATGAGGATGAGGATGAGTGTTGTTGATGAGGCAATGAGACATCCCAAAACAACACAAAGATAGGGAAGGATACATCCAGATGAGGATGAGGATGAGTGTTGTTTGACGAGGGAATGATACATCCCAGAACAACACAAGAATAGGGAAGGATGCATCTTGATGAGAGTGTTGTTGATGAGGGAAGGATACATTCCAGAGATGATAATGATGATGATGATGAGGATGATTGGATGAAGGCTTGTAGCAAGGCTAATACCAAGAGTGTGATTATATTATTTGAATGGATGAGGATGGAGGAGATATGCAAGATGATGAAATGGAAAATGAAATGCAATCCTAATGCAATTTTTCATCCTTAGAGCACTGATTTTTTCTATAGCATAAGACATCGAGCATCAGGGTATTGAAACCAAAAAAAATTAGTGTCTAATGCATAAAACAAGCACAACAAATAAGAAGGCTATGCCAACACCCCAAAGTCATGATGACTTTGGTCGGGCCAGGTATTGGAATAACCACAAGCACAAAAGGATGCCCCAACGTAACACAAGACCATAGGGATCTTGGTGGGTACTACATGTGACAACCAAGAAGACAAAAACAAAGAAATGAGCAAGATATACCCCTATGTTGACTAGTCAAAGCACACCGTGATATGAGGGATCAAGGCGACCATGAAAAGTGATGATAGGGAGCTCAAATGATAAACAAAAGCCAGAAGCATCAAAAGATCACAATCAAAATCAAATGTCCTTTCCCATAGGATCAAGATGATGGATGGGGTTGATGAGGTTTGTTAGGAAGGATACATCCTATTGAGACCGATGATGGATAGTAAACTAAAAAATTGATATGATGCAGGATACCAGAAACTGATTGGATCTTATGATATAGATGACCGTTGTTTGTAAGCACCAGCTAGGATATGGTCATTCTTGACGACACGACAAGACGATGAGATATAAGGCGACAAGATGATAAAATGATGAAATAAAAAAATAGACACACCCTAAAGACCTAGGGGCTTGAGGGTTGATCAAGGATCAACCTTGCCTACGTGAAAGTGCAGAGCCCTCGTAGTTTAGGAAAAGACCATGGTAAAAGCGGAAAGAGGAAAATGAAGACCTCGATGGATGACAAAGACCAGATGGAAAAAATGCCCAGGGGGTGGACCAAATGATTGACCTTGCCTACGTGAAAGCACAAGGGCAACATAGTGTTACATGAGGCCAAAGACAGTCGATGGAAGAGGACAAGACAAACAAAAGATAAAACCCTGGGGGCAAATCAAGTGATCAACCTTGCCTATGTGAAAGTGCAGGGGCAACGTAGTTCAACACAAGACCAATGACAAACAATGGGAGATGACAAGACAGAGCCCCGGGGGCAGATCAAATGATCGACCTTTCCTACGTGAAAGTGTAGGGGCAACGTAGTTTGATACAAGGCCAAAGACAAACAATGGAAGATGACAAGACAGACAAAAGAAAGAGCCCCGGGGGTGGATCAAATGATCGACCTTGCCTACGTGAAAGCGCAAGGGCAACGTAGTTTGACTAGAGATCGATGTCATACAATAGATAAGGGATGATGAAATGACCAAGAGAAATGGAAAAAAGGATGGAGCCAATATGATGAGACAAGATACATTTGCAGGATTGGATAGGACGATGGGTGATATGTGTAAGATATGTAGGATGTGAAGCTCAAGGATAGGATAGGTAATTTAGATCATTAGAATATGAATTGGAAAGGTGATACAATGGATAGAAGAGCGATGAAGATGTGAGAAAGATGTGGTAAATAGATAGGAGGGATGAATATGATGTGAATGACATTGGGTTGCATGCGGGTAGCCTAGAGCTAGATACTAATGACAAGGGATAATAGAGGGAAATGGATGGATGGATAAGAAGATGCTAGGATAGGTGGATAGATGAGATGTATATTGAGAGGATATTGTAAAGATGTGATAAATAGATAGGAATGAGGATAGTGAGATAGCATGGCATTGGATTTCATGGGGGTAGTTGATAGCTAGATACCAATGACAAGGGATGATGAGATAGAGGGAAATGGATGGATGGATAAAGATGAGGAGATAGAAAGATGCGAGGATAGGTGGATAGAGGGATACAAAGTTTGAGGGATGGAATGGATTATTGGATGGATAAATGGATGGGAGGATAAGGATTAAAAGATGGAAAAGGACTAGTGGTTGGAAGAATAAGAAGATAAGGATTTGGTAGATGGAAGGGATACATGGATGGATAAATGGATGGAGAGGTAAGGATGGGTAGGATGGAGAGATGGAAAGGATTTCTTGGAGGGATGGATGGATGATGTCTCAAAGGAATCAATCATAAATAAGGAGATTCCCCCACTCTAGATGTGTCTTGCATGACGAGGAAAGAGTGATAGCAGGATGGGTGGATAAGGGAGTGAGATGGGTAATGGAAGATAGATAGATGTGGATAGGATGCATGGACAACAGAAGATAGAGATAGCTGTATAAGGAATATGATAGTGAATGGATGAGGGGAATATATGCCAAGAGGTGTCCAAAGCATGTATATAGGCTTGCCCCTACATTTATCAAGATCACAAGGAAGATGGAGGGACTGGGATAAATGGGATCAGAGGGACAGGATGTGGAACATAGGCAGATGTAGGAGATGGAGGAAAGGAATGCATAAGTGGATGTTGCCCCCAATCGTGGAAGGAGGCTAGATGGGGATTTTACGCATGATGCTTGTTTACCAGGTTTTCATCATGGTACTAATCCAAGGTGCTTGTTTTCCAAGTTTTTACCATTAGACGAATGAATTTCTCTTGACTTCTTTTTCTTATTCTTTTCTTCTTTTTTTTTTGATTTTTTTATTAATTTTTTTTTTAATTTTTTGACTTTTGATTTTTTGATTTTTTTGTATTTTTCGGACTAGGATGTGGATGAAGATGGATAAATGTAGGGAGATGGATATGCAGATTTTAGAGGATAGTTGGTAAGGTTATGGATGAAGGACTCAAGCATCAAATTCCATATGAGGTAATAAGAGACCATGTGTAAAGTGACCATTGGATGTTGGTACAACCTTATTAGAATGGATGGATTATGCAAGAGGATGGATTAAAGGGATTTGACAGGGGAGATAAAGGGGATAGTGGATGGGATGTTGGAAAGTGTATGGATGGAACAATGGAGTGGATGTGTGATGGGGGAAGGTGTTCAGGACTAACATTGGTATAGGTGATGGTGGATGTGAAAAGATAGGTGGATTAATGGATGGAGAGTGTGGTGATAATGGAGGCATTGGGATAGTGAATTTTCGGATGTAGGGACCCAAAACTGATTTAGTAGATGGAGGAGGTGAATGATTTTGTGGGGAAATAACAACTTTGAATGTCGTTATGGACTTTTCAATTGAAGGTACGACACCTTTTTTCTTTGGGATCCACATGGTTTTTATTTTTGCTTCGGTGGGCCTTTGTGGCCTTTTGGATTGATGTGGATTTTGGAGTTGATTTTTATTTTCTTCAACATGTCTATGGAAGGGGACATGAGGAGCATTAGATTCAAGTGGATGTTTGGATTTATGCATTGTTTCTTTGGCATCCAAAGTGCTTTTAGTAGCAATGGGATGGGTATGAGGAGATGGATGATGTGGAGCGATGGAGGTAGGGTTATGATGATTATGTGTAGATGGAGAATGTGTAGGTATGTGCCATTGTTGATCCTAATTAGGAGTTATGTAGGTGGGATTTTTATGTTGTGTATGAGGGAGAGCGGGTGGATGTATGAAAGGATGAATAAGATAATATGGAGGGGGTGATTTTGGGATATAAGGACCCAAAATGGATGGTGTATGTGGAGGATGTGTGGGATGTGATGGAGGGATATAAGAACCCATAGTAGATGAAGGATGAACAATGATGGATGGAGGGACATAAGGACCCAAACTGGATTGAGAGGATGAGGGAGGAAGATGGATGGTTGTTTTAGGTAATATGATGGAGGAGGGGGGATGGCAACATTTCTCTTGGTAGAACGATGGGAAGTGCCTCTTGTGCCTTTAGAAGAGGATCATTTAGGATGTACGAAGGTTGTACCGACATCTTTAGAGTGCGATTTTTGGGAGACATATCCAAGACCATGTGTGCCTAGATGTTCTTTGACTTGAATGGGTTCTAAAATACCTTGCTCATGAAGGCCTAACCATTTTCCTTGATAGTTCATGTTCTCAAGCATATGATCTATGGTAGGATGCTTATTCTTTTGGAAACATGATAAGAGTGTGTTAGCAGGTGTAGGAGGAAAGGTGGTGCATAAATGCTGTTTTTTTTCTGCAAGAATACCACCATGGACGCATGCAATATTACCAAGGTGATACAAAAGTTGCATTGGGATGGTAAGACTAGATGGTGATGAAGGATCATGTGATGGAGATGAGGGGATAACAGCATCAGGAGGAATGAGTGATAAGGGATCATGAGAGGAATTGGGGAGTACAATGGGATCTAGATTTATGGCATTGGATGATAAGGGCTCATGAGATGGAGTGATTGGATCTTGAAGGCAAAGGGGATCATGGGATGGAGTGGACGAGAGAGTGTGATCTTGAGATGGGGTGGATGGGAGGATAGGATCATGACTTGGTTGAGGATATGGATCATGAGATGAAATGGATGGAAGACTATGTTCTTGACATGGAGTAGATGGGATGGAGTGATCTTGATTTGGAGGAGGGGATATGCTTGTACGCTTTGGATCAAGCTCTTGGCATGAATCATCTTGTGTGGGATGTAGGATGATGGAAGAGTGTTGGAGGGTTGCCTCAATTGGCGGAGATAGGAGGATGGAGGATTAATGAAGGTTATGGGATTGAAGTTTGTGAATATTAGGACTGGGAGGAGGGGATTGGATGTGTTAAATGGATTGGGTGGATCTAGGAGTAGAAGATGGGGATTTAATGGATTCGATGGGTTTGACCGGCTCAATTGTTTGGAAAATGTTAGGAATGGTGATGGGTGGGATAGGTCTAGGATGGAGGAGGGCCTCATCACTAGTGACAATACATGATAGAGTGGGAGGGCATGATGTCTCTTCTTGTGTGAGTCCTTGGGCGACATTTGGAAGGGATGTAGGATTAGGTAGAGTGATGGGAATGGATGGAGGATTAGGATTAGATGGGGGGATGTGATTGGATGGAGGACTAGGAGGAGATGGAGGATTAGGATTAAGAATTGGAGGATTAGGATTAGATGTGGGGATGGGAATGGAGGTAGGACTAGGATGAGATGGAGGATTAGGATTAGATGTGGGTATGGGATTGGATGGAGGAATAGGAGGAGATGGTGGATTAGGATTAGATGTGGGTATGGGATTGGATGTAGGAATAGGAGAAGATGGTGGATTAGGATTAGGAATTGGAGGATTATATGAGTGGATGTGTGGATGAGGATTAGATGTAGAACCAAGAGGAGATGGAGGATTATGATTAGGTGAGTGGATGGGACTAGTTGGAGGATTAGGATTAGGAATTAGAGGATTATATGAGTGGACTTGTGGATGAGGATTAGATGTAGAAATAGGAGGAGATGGAGGATTATGATTAGATGAGTGGATGGGACTAGATGGGGAACTAGGAGTGGTTGGAGGAGATGGAGGATTATGATTAGATGAAGGGATGGAAATGGATGGAGGACTAAGAAGAGATGGAGGATTAGGATTAGGAATTGGAGGATTAGAATTAAATGAAGGGATTTGACTAGATGGAGGACTAGGAAGAGATGGAGGATTATGATTAGATGAGTGGATGGGACTAGATGGAGGACTAGGAGGAGATGGAGGATTATGATTAGATGAGTGGATGGAACTAGATGGGGGACTAGGAGTGGTTGGAGGAGATGGAGGATTAAGATATAATGCAGGAAAAGGGAGGGTGATGTAGGAAGATGTGGATGCTGGATTAGATTGGGAAAATTGGGATGGTGAATGATAGTAGGAAGATGTAGATGAAGGATTAGAATGGGGAGATGTGGAATTAATGCAAAGATATTGGGATGGGGGATTGTGATAGGAATGTGTGGATGTTTGATTAGAATAGGAAGATTAAGGTGGTGGACCACCATAGGAAGACATGTATGGTGGGTTGGCATAGGAGGATATGGATGGTAGATAAGGATGAGAGGACTGAGATGGTGGATTAGGATAGGAGGAATATTGGGATGGGGGATTGTGATAGGAATGTGTGAGTGATGGATTAGGATGAGAAGATTGGGATGTGGGATTAAGGTAGAGGTATTAGGATTGTTGATGATGATGAGAATAAGAGGAAGTGGATATTGGATAGTATAGAGGTTGAAAGAGAGGACATGATGAATATGTCGATGGTGAGGATGTTGGATATCCCTTGTCAAGGGTAGCATAAGAACCATTATTAGATGTGGATGAAGGCATAGTGGAATTTTGGAAGGTGGTTGGAGAGAGCTTGCTAGCAATGATAGCGTCAATGGGATCTATATAAAAATCTTCATGATCAACAAGATTCTCGTTATCGTCATCAATGGAGTTAGGATTCCCCTTGAGTACTATTATTGGTGGTGTGAGAGGGGGATAAGGATTCATGATGGATACAGATTAGTAGGAAAATATATGATGGATTGGAAGCTCATATGGGGATTGGATGAAAGCTCAGATGGGGATTGGATGAAAGCTCAGATTGGGATTGAATAAAAGCTCAGATTAGGATGATGGGATTAACACTCAGATTAGAACTGGATTGGAGCTTAGATTGGGATTGGATTAGAAAATATGATAGGATTGATTTGAAACCAAGATCATGGGTTTTAACTAGAGGACGTAAGGTGTTGACAATCAAATTTTTGCCAAATTTGGCAGTTTTCAAAAGTTGTCAAATTTTGCCATTTTAGGAAACTTCATAGAAATACTTTTGAAAGACCAAGTTTTTTCCAAAAAATACCCAATACTAAGATAGGATTAATTGTCCACTAACATACCAAATCTGAAATATTGATTTGGAGTTATTAATGAAAGTGTTTTTTCAAAAACTAGAAAAAAAAAGTAAATTGTGATTTTGAGGGTCAAGATGAAACTTTGGGGGTTCGAAAATATGCTAAAAAGGGATTCAACCTATCTTTGATAGGTTGGGAATCCACATGCCAACTCATAACGCAACTACTCGTAAAATTTTAGCCAAAACCCACATTCGAGTCAAAAGTTATGGCCTCTGGAAGTTTTTGCATAAAAGTCAAAACCTTCAAAATTGATAATTGGAATGGATGATTTGATGATGTATCAATTTGATGATTTGGATGAGGATTGGTGGATGGATCAATTTGATGATTTAGATGAGGATTAAATTGATTGAATTTGTTTGCATCAATTGATGATGTATCAATTTGATGATTTGGATTGGATTGGATTTGATTGGATGATGAGATTTTGATTGGATTTGGATGATGCTAGATTTAGATAGAAGAATGTTTAGGATGATCAAATTATCAAATAGAGACTTGGAGTGGTTAAACGGAGGTTTGGAATGGTCAAATGGATGAAACTGTCCGTTCAGCGGGGTGTATCCGCACTTCTACAGAAAAAATGCTGAAATAGGGGGGCAAGTTCGCCCCTCTGCAGTGGAAAATGCTAAAACAGTGGGGCAAGTTCAGCCCTCTACAGTGGAAAATGTTGAAACAGTGGGGCAAGTTCACCCCTCTATAGTGGAAATGCTGAAACAGTGGGGAAAGTTCGCCCCTCTGTAGTGGAAAATGCAATTTCATTTGGATGAGGGATTTTGGCAAGGACTTAAAATGATTCAATGACGGTTTTGACTTATCAAAATTTACTAGTGTTTCACAAAAAGACAATTTGAACAAGCACAATCCTATGATTAGTGTTAAGGGGTATGGCCACCAAAGGTCTTACTCTAGGTTGAACAAAGTTTCTAGGGAGTCCTCGATATACGCTCGGTACGTGAGGCACAAACCATGAACACCAGTCCATCACAAGCGTGAGTCGGGAACCCCAGCGAGATACTGAAAAGCTTGGACCAACTCTTCACGTCTATCTAGGTATCACCCTACCTTCAACACTTCACCAATTACGATGCAACTGGATTGGGGTACAACTTTGGCTCTCCCCCCTTTATATACCCCATCGGTACGCATGGTTGGGATCATCCCTTGGGGTGATGAAATCCCCAAGCAGGTCTCGCTAAGAAGAAAACACTAATCATTTCCAACTACCCCATTTGGATCCGCATAAAATTGCAAATGGAGGGGCGAAAATGAATTAATGCCCCCTTAGGGTAACACAAAATAAAACAAACACAACAAGCAACCAATATTACTTTCCTCTACTTATACTAAGTAAATAGATAAAGCAGTAAGGAAAGATTTCCAGAAAAAATAGAATAAAATAAAGGCCCTGCAAGCAAATGTTAGTTGTTTTATCTTTTTCCCTTTGTGATTTGTAGCAAAATACTCAAGATATCAGCAAGAAACATGGCTTCACTCACCAAAAAATAGGGTTAGAGGATTAGAGCATAAAAGAGCAAAAGGAAGAGACAAAAACAAAGCTAAAATGCCACTTTTTTACCTTCTCGAACATGCTTTTAAGGGAAAATTCGCTCCTCTGTAGTGAAAAACGCTGAACCGGGTGGGAAAATCCTCCCCTCTATGGAAAAAAGTTAGAAAACACTGAACTAGGAGGGCGTATTTGCACTTCTGCAGTAAAAACTATCAAAAACGTTGAACAGCAGGGGTGTGTCCGCACTTCTGCAGTAAAAACTATTAGAAACATTGAACAGTAGGGGCGTGTCCGCACTTCTGTAGTAAAAACTGTCAGAAACGTTGAACAACAAGGACGTGTTCGCACTTCTACAATAAAAATAGTTAGAAATGTTGAACAGCAGGGGCATGTGCACACTTCTGCAGTAAAAACAGTCAGAAACGTTGAATAGTAGGGGCGTGTCTGCAATTCTGTAGTAAAAACTGTCAGAAACGTTGAACAGTAGGGGTGTGTCCACACTTCTGCAATAAAAACTATCAAAAACATTCAACAACAGGGGCATGTCCGCACTTCTACAGCAAAAACTGTTAGAAACATTGAATAGTAGGGGCATGTCCGCACTTCTATAGTAAAAACTGTCAGAAATGTTGAATAGTAGGGGCGTGTCCGCACTTCTACAGTAAAAACTATCAGAAACGTTGAACAGTAGGGGCGTGTCCACACTTCTATAGTAAAAATGTTAGAAACATTGAACAGCAAGGGTGTGTCTGCCCTTTTGCAGTGCCTGGGAGGGCAAATCCGCCCCTCTGTGACCTAAATTTGCAAACAGCTAAACAACAAAAAACGTAAAAGAAAGAGACCCCTTTGTGGGTCCCACCAGGCATGCCAGAAATGTGATCCCTTTAAAATGTTACTCCTAATGTGAGATGCTAAATAAAACTAATGATGCAATAACAAAAACAATTACACTAAAAGAGGACACCTCAGTAAGATTAGCCTAAGAAAATGATGAAGCAAAGAAGTAAGATAAAACAATTGATAATTTAAGTTGGTTATGCCTTTTCTTTGCTGCTCCTTCCTTGGTCGGCCCTTTGATTCTTGAAGAGTTGTGTGCTCTTTGGATGACAATGGAGTTGAATGGATGCAAGATGAATTGATGATGCTAAATATTACGATGGATGAGAGCTCAAATGGTAAATTTGCAAGAGTTTTGTTGCAAAAGACTTGATCCCCCAAATTGAGGGAAATGAGGGGGTATTTATAGGCTAATTGAAATTCTCTAGAGAATTCAATGGTTGAGATTGATCCAACAAGATCAAGATGAAGGGCTATGGTGAGTTGAGGACTCACAAGCCCTCACATCTTGACATGTGGAATGCAAGATGTCTTAGGGTGGAATGATGTTGAAATGAGGTGGAAGGGAAGTACATGAGGTGGATCTTGGGGGATGAGAAGATTCCTTGGAGGAATAAAAGTGAATTAAAAATTCACAATGATTGGAAGAATCTAGTGGATAAGAGAGGGTCTCCAAAAAGCTGGAGATTTGTCACATGTGGGTGATGTGACAAGTCTAAGGTTCTAGAAGCCTTGGGCACATGTAAAATGACATGTCACATTTGCATGGGGGATGAGGAAGACCTTGGAAAGAAAAAAGTGAATTAAAAATTCACATGGGGAAGAGAGGAACCTTGGTTAAATAAGTGTGAATTAAAAATTCACATGGGGAAGGGAGTCCAGGCTAAAATGGGCAAGTGGAAAGGTTGACCAAAAAAGGTAAGCCAAATGTGGCTAATGATTCTGATTAAGGTTGTGCAAACACAGGATTAGGATAATTAATGAGAGATTAGGGACAAGTGGGAGATTATGGAAGATGTGACACTTAATCTTGATTAAGTGGTCCACATCCTAATCAAAGATTAATTAATTTAATCTGGATTAAAAGAGGGTTATGGAGAATGTGACAAGGAGAAAGAAAAAGGGGAATTAAAAATTAATTTTAATCCAAATGGGTTAAAAGACTAAATTAAATAATTTTGTCATATTTATTTAATTTAGAGAAGAAAAGGGATAAGGTAAAGTATTTAATTTATTTAATTACATACTTTAGGAACCTTAGGTAGAAAATGAAATAATGATTAAATAAATTATTTAATCATTATTAATGAAATAGATGAATAGAGTAGACAATTTTGATCATATGGAAGTGATCAAATTTGGATGTCTATAGTAATTTTTTTTCTTTTTTTCCTTAAATTTTTTTGTGTATATATATAACTTGAAACTTTAGGTCATATATCTATTTTTTTGCAATTTTAATAAATATATATTTCTAAATAAATATTTAAATGTGCGTGTATTAAAAACTAGTTGTTTTCACATGACATCAACTTTTATAATAAATATTATCTAAAATAGAAAACAAATTATATTATCTTAGTCCAAATTCTTTTATCTAGGGTATCATATTTTTAAAATTTTTAATAAGTTTTAGTATTTTTCTTGACATGGTAATGAACCTAATATTTTTGTTTTGATAACCTACTTTTAGTTAAAAATAAATATTAAATATAAATAATAATTAAACTATTAAATTAAATATATATTTAAAAACTATACTTATGGATCTATAAAAGGGTATTTTTACATTTAAAAAAACATTATTTATATGAGTAATAGTTGTTGAAACATTGAATTTTTCAAATAATTTCACTTTTTTGTAAATTGGCCTCAAGGTGGTGCTACATAGGCATTTCGCCAATATTTTTACTTGAAAAATTCTGTGGACATATCTAACTTATCTAGAATGAATCTTACTAGATCATATGTTTGGCAAAAAATAATTTTTAGTTATAAATACTAAAATTCAGTTTGTGTTGATAAGTTGGCTAAAAGTGTGACACAACTTGGTACTTTTACCCCATCACATTATGCATTTCACACCCTATTCTATTAGTTGTTATTTTCTAATGACTAAGTCAAAGCTTCATATTCCAGAGTATTTGTTTGCCTCTGTTTTACTGACTTAGTCTTTGTAGACTATATTACACATTTGTTTAGCATTGACACTATGCGCTATACATAGTGCTACCAATATTTCACATAACTCAACATTAAATAATTTAAGCATCACTTATTTTTATGCATTGATTTAAGCACTATCCTCTTTGTCTATATGTTGCACACAATACTTAACATATGCTATGTTTAATATGCTATGCACTTGATAAATAATTCAACGCTATAGAAATAATTATCATATATATATTTAATATATATAACATATATATATATACGTAGACTGGGTGGGTGATGAGGCTATGGACCTCCTACTCAAAAACTGGGACAACGCCAGTTAGCTACTGCTTGCACTAGTGACTGTCTTTCAGCTATCTCCCTATGGTATCTGTGCTACCAGTGTATTGTTTCTTATTAGTGTTTTTTAATGTTAATGTTTGCTTTTTAGACTGATATTTTTTGGCCCTTGTGGCTCCTTTCTCAAGGGTACGACACCCTGAAAATGCTGCTTAAATTTTCAAAAACATATATATATACATAACGTATTATGTATACATGTATATATATATCCCAACTTACAAGTTTATAGAATTGAATTATTCAGTATACGAATACACATATGTATTCTCATATTTTATATATTACTGCATATGTATATATATACATATGTATATATAGATTAATATACTAGTATGGAAATTTCTATTCCATCAATATATACGTGTACATGTTAATATATATGTATATACTCATATACTATATATATCACATCTTGATATTGTAAACACATATTTATATAGTCATATCGATTAACATATGTACACAAAATGTATATATATGTATATATGTCACCTTATCCATTCAATATCCCCATACATATGGGTAATCCATCCATTAGCATGCATCGATATGTCTATCTATGTATACTTATGCACATATTTACTCATGTGTATGAGTTTATCGTTGACACATGCATATATACATATATATGTATATTTTATGTATATATCCCTTCGACTAAATAGAAACACATAGAGAAGAATTCACAAGTCATAAAGAGACAAAAAATTTAACCACTATAAAATAATGTTCTCAAATAAAACCTCAAGAACTTAGACTTAAGGTAACTTACTATTTCCCAAACTATTAGCTTGAGTTGACCAATCTAGAAGTGTGTGTGAAAGCTCAATTTAGGTATTATCAAAGGTTACCAAAACAAGTTCTTCTCCATGAGTGATACTTCTCCTCTCTTTAGGATGCTTGATTCAATTCTTGCATCCAACTTAGTAAATTACTGGGCTTGGGCCCAACAAAATGCTCTGCTCAATCAATTGACTAGCTCTTTTCTTGGCCTATGAAATGCTTGGGTCATGGTGTGACATCACATTAACTATCTCACTCGATGTCCCCAATGATCCTTTTTGTAATGAAATGAGGTTCCTAGGCAATCAAAGTACATTCTAGAACTTTAGAGATCGGTTGTGTCGTTCTTCCCACGATTGGTCCCTGACATTGCACCCTCTCATTATGGTTCATACAGTGCCGCGTCACTCACGAAGAACTCCAATATGGTTGGTACGCTCAACCAAAAACAATACATTCATTTGCATTATATATTTCGTAATTAGAATCATTTCATAACATCAAATCAAATCAATATTTATTCATCATATTTGCAAAACACATAAAACATAAATACACCCATTTAAAGCATTTTCACCACATGAGGTAAAAGTAAATAAGTAACAAAACAAAGGGGTGAAACATAGCCCCCCTTATGAATCATCATCCTCGATGTTCTTTTAGGTAGAATATATAGACATAAACTATAAGCATAAACATATAAAAACTATATTTCAAGAAATCTCAAAAGTATGTAAGACATGATAAAAATTTTGCTTAATCTCAGCATAGTCTTCCCAAGTGGAAAAATCTTTTGCATATTGGTCTCACTGGACTGTGCATTGTAGAACCTCTCTATTACACAAGAAAAGCTTATGTGTTCTGAGAAATTTGAGAGGCTCAACTATTACCACTCCTGGGTCTTGTACCTATAAAAATTTCCAATCAATAACATGGTTATCCCTTGCTATATAATTTTTAAGGTATGAGACATTAAATACATTGTGCATCCTAGCAATAGATGGTGGCAACACAATTTGATAGGCGACAAGGTTTACTTCCTCAAGAACCTCAAGAGGACCTACATAGTGCAAAGCTAGTTTGGATGACTTTCCAAACTTGATGAAAATCTTATGAGGTTTAAGGTCCCTCAACATCACCTTTTCCCCTACTACAAAACTTCTAGGTACCCGCTTAGAATCGACATATCTTTTATACCTATCATTGGATTCTACTAGCCTCTACTTAATAATGCCTACTTGATCTTCTATTTTGAATAACATCTCTAGCCCAAGACTTATCCTATCCTCTAACTTAAACTAGATTATAGGAGTTCAATTTTTTTTGTCATAAAATGCTTCGAATGGATCCATCTTGATTGTGGAATGATAGGAGTTTTTATATACAAACTCAACCAATGGCAAGTAATCCTCCCACTTGTATTGTTGTTCCATGCAATAAATCCTTACTAGATTTTCAAGCACTTGGTTAAATCTTTTAGTTTTTCCATTTGTTTTTAGATGATAAGTTGAAATTATGTTCAACTTAGTTCCAAGTGAGGAGAACAAGGTTTTCCAAAACCTAGAGGTCACATGAGTGTCCCTATCCAAAATGATCTTCTCAAGAATCCCATGCAATATAAACCCCTCTTGAATATTTTTTTGAGCAATGGTAGGAGCTCCATCAGTTAAACTCCCTAGAATAAAATGTTCTACCTTATTTTACTTATCCACCACCACTAGAATGATATTGTGTTTATTCCTTGACATAGGTAGAACTTGCAGAAAGTCCATGCTAATGACTTGCCACTTACTTTTGGGAATATCATGTAAATACAAAATACTTGTAGGTGATGATTTTAGCATTTTACCCTTTGAAATTCTAAGCATCTTGCAAGAAATATTGCAACATCCCCCTTCATCCCCTTCTATAAGTATACAAGCTTCATAGCTACCAACATCTTTGTCACACCAAGATGTCCAGTGTATGGCACATTGTGAACTTATTTCCAAAATAGGTTCCTTCAATCCCTTGAATTAGGCACAAACTCTCCCTTTAAACCTTAGTAATATATTTGGTTCAAAGTGAAAACCTTCATACTTTGCATCTCATGGATTTTCCATGAGTTTTTGCTTAACTTTCTCATAAAATTTATCACCCATGTATTCTTGCAACACTTGTCCCTTAAAGTTGGTTTGAATTTCTACCATTGAGGCAATATGACTTCGATGACTTAGGTAATTGACAACATGATTCTATTTTCCTTTTATGTAGTTAATGTTGAAGTCATAATCTAATATGAACTCTAACTACCTCCTTTGTCATGCATTTAGATCAAGGGTTGGGTAAATAAATACTTCAAACTATGATGACTAGTCTTCAATTCAAAAGGATTTCCCATTAGATAATGTCTCCACATCTGCAATGCATGGACAACTACCTCTAATTATAAATAATGCAAGGCATAATATTGTTCATAGGGCTTCAACTTCATGAATTCATAAGCTATGACTTGCCCTTCTTGCATCAAAACTCCTAATCCTTCACCAAATGCGTTCGTTATGATAGTAAAGTTGCCTTCTGGATCAGGTACCTTCAATATTGGTACAGTAGTCAACTTATCCTTGAGTAGGTCAAATGTCGCTTGACACTTTTTCAACCATTCAAATTTCTCACCCTTTCTCTGCAATGAAGTAATATGAAAAGATATCCTTGAAAATTTTGCAACAAACTTCCTATAGTAACCAACCAAACCCATAAAAATTCTAACCTCCGGTACTCTCTTGGGCACTGGCCTCTCAAGAATCACCTTTATTTTAGATGGATCAACTACAATCCCTTTAGCTGAAATTACATGACCCAGGTACTGTACTTCCTTATGAAATAATGTTCACTTAGAGAGTTTTCCATATAGCTTGTGCTCTCTTAACTATTGGAGAACTATCTCTAAATTTTTACAATGCTCCACTTCATTCTTCGAAAAGAATAAGATATCATCAAGGAATACTACTACAAACCTATCCAAGAAATCTCTAAATAAACTGGTCATTAGGTTCATAATGTTGCACGAACATTTGTAAGTCCAAAGGGTAGGACTATGAACTCATAATGTCCATATCTAGTCCTGAAAATAGATTTGAAATTGTCTTCATCTTTGATCCTTAATTGATGAGAATTGGATCATAGATCAATCTTTGAAAACACCGCCACTCCTTGAATTTAATCAAAAATATCATCAATATGTTGTAACGAGTACTTATTCTTTATCATAGCTTTATTAAGAGTTTGATAGTTGATACATAAGCATAACACGTACCATTCTTCTTCTTCACGAAGATCACTGGCAGTCCCCAAGGTGAAACATTGGGTCTTATCAATCCCTTAGACATCAACTCTTCTAAATATGTCTTAAGCTCCATTAATTCCATTGTAGTCATCTTATAGGGTACTTTGGATGCAGGTTCCAACCTTGGTACTAGGTCAATAGAGAAATCAAATACTCTCTTATGAGGTAGTCCAGGTAGTTCTTTGGGAAAGACATCCACAAATTTCCATAAGATATGATACTTCTCCATATATGTTTCTCCACATTCTACCACTTCTCCTTCTTCAACTTCTTGAAAATATTAAGGTTCATAATTCATGACATCATCTAGTTTATCCATTTTAATTGTGAAGAATTGGCAACTTTTTTTTTTCCCTATCCATTTGCATAGTTGATTTTTTTTCTTCTTACCTAGATCATCTAAGCATTCTATATTTTTAGCATGGAAATCCACTTTAGCTCTATGGTTCCATAGCCAATTCATACCTAAGATTATTTCATAAGAACCTAATGGAGCTATGTACAAGTTTACTTTCCTTGAGAAACTTGGAAGTTCAACCCTTGCCTCAAATAAAATTTGATTCACCATTGCTCTTGCCTGGTTTGCATATTCTACAACCCAAGTTTTTTCCATAAAACCAACCTTAGAAATTTTGTTAGCTACTCTAGGTGATTTTTTTTTATGTGGCTCTAGTATCAATATTTATGGAAATGGATAAACCAAAAGAAGTATATGGATTTTCCACCAGAGTGACCTAGTATTCAGCCTACCGATTATCCATTGCAACATGGATCCTTTGCTGAAATACAACCCATTGAGGAGGAATTGAATCCATGTGGTTGTGAACTTGATGGTTTGTTAGGACATTGATAAGAAAAATGATCCCCATCACATGTAAATAATCCTCTTACTAGTCCTCTTCTTTTCATTGGCCTTTCAAAATTACTACCATTCCCTCCAGCTTTGTTATAGTTACCACTATTGAAATTATTGAAGTTGTTTCCTCGACGATCCTTCCTTAGCTCATTCTAATTATTATGGGGTTCTTTGTCCCCTTTCCTTTGAAATTACTGCCCCTCATTAAACTTCTTTGGAGCTTGATTGAATTGAAGCCCTCCAGATTTATTTCAATTCCTCTCTCGATAATTTGAGATGGCTTTGAGCTTCTATGTTTGCTTGATTTCATTTTCATATACTAGTTCCATGGTGGTCAGACCATGTAGATCCACCTCTCCACCTATTTGGCCATTTAGTCCCACAATGAACTTACTGATATAAAATGACTCATCTTTTTGGTACATACCTCAAGGGACGAGTGAACTTATCCTAGTATTCATTCACTGATGTATCTCCTTAAGATTATGGAAATCAATGATATTTTGATTGAAGAAGAGTTGGGGTAACCACCTCTTTTAAAAAATCTTAACAAACTCATTCTAGGCCAGCTTTAAGGAACTGATTCCAAGTTCCATCTTCTTGTTCATCCACTAGTTAGAGGCTTCTCATACTAACTGGAAAGCTCCCCACATAGATTTAGTGACTTCTGAATAGTCCTTATCACTCCATTTAAATTAACCAAGCCTCAACTTATTCTCCACTGGTGCTTCCTTTGAATTTAGGAGGGGTAAGATTTATCATATCCCTAGATAATTAAGTTGTTAATTGCTTTCTCCTGGTTCCCTCAAAATATGATTTTATGCTATCACCTTCTTGATCACTAGATTTAGTATGATTTTGCGAACCCTCCCCTTCTTCCTCATTGTTGGGAATTTATTCTTTCTCATTGTGTGGGACTTCTTCTTCCTCTATTTATTTTCCCTTCACTTCTTGTTCAAGGTTTTCTATCTTTTCTCTTGTTTCATCCATGATTTCCAAAAGATGGTCCAACTTAGCCTCAACATTATCTGGACCTTGTCCTACTTCTTCAATCCCTCGAGGATTAGTTCCTATCCTAACCATTGTCTCAAGAAAAATTTATACTTGGAGCTTCATCTTTAATTAGATCATATCATGACTTACTTTACATATCGATTTTTTTTTCGAAAGAGCATGTAATATTCATATACAAATCTTTCATTGAGGATCTCATACACATGTTTTGATAAAAAAAAAAACTTTTCATTTATTCATAAGGATTTCAATATCCTTTATTTTTATATAGAATGACTATTTAAATAGTCAAGAGGAGAGTATCCATCAAATTCACTCTCAGATACATATCTATGTGGGATGTAACCCTTTGATTTTTGCTCATATCTATCCGAAAAAGGATAGTAGCCCTCATTTTTATCTTTTGATACATAGCTTCAGGGAACGTATCCCTTTGATTCACTACTAGAGGCTATAGCAATAACTTTAGCCATAGGTGCTACACGAGGGTTCCTAAATATCAATGTTGGAATAACACTACATTCTGAGGGCATGTCCCTAGAAAGTGGTAATGAGTCTGACTTAGACAGATAAATAAATGATAAGTAGTTTAAATTGGAATCATCTATCATCCTTCTTTTCTATTGATTGATCTATGCTAGAGAGTGACTGATCATCTCGATATCACTTAGCCAAATGGAATTTTCACAGTTGGTTCCCTCTATGGTATGAATAAGGGATTCTCTTTCCTTCTTGGCCCATAGGTAGCACTCATTTTAAATCATTGAATTTCTTGTAGTTAACCTGAGATACAACATCCTAGTACAAGAATTTCTAAACATTTTTGACTCATAATGTTGGAAGGGAAATCATAATGGGCACATAGGTTCTAGAGATGAACCTTTTAGCTCTAATACCATGTGTATCATGCCCATTATTCTACATAGTAATTTTCCTATGTTTTAACCTCAAGTAAATAGTTTAAGCATCTAACCATTATGAGCAATAAATTTTTTTCCTTTCATATAAAAATATGGCATGGACATTTGAAATAAAAATATTTCCAAACTCTCCCCATTGCTTAATATAAAATTATTACAAATTTCCATTGTATAAATTTAATAGTAAATATTTCATGATAACATTTCTCTTTTACAAACTTTCCATAGACATGGATACAAAATTATAAATAAATCTCCATTGAGCTTACTGGCAATAGATATACGAATAGTCCAGGTATACTCCATCAAATATTGGTCACCAATTGAAGAGGAGAAGCATCACTCAAGAACTTTTCCACCAACCTTGGACTAACTACGATCCCCAACACATCTATCAAAATGAAAGATGGACCTTCCCTTCGATGAAGAGATTGGTTTGGTAACCTCATAAAAAAAATTACATTCCCCAAGATTGGTGGTGTGTCCTAAAAAATTCTAGATCTTTCATACAATGGTTACAACCTACTCATATGGCATTCCCTTCTTGGTACGTAAATTTGGATCATAGTGAACTGATAGTGTAAACAGTGGCAACTTACACTACTTTGGCCAAAGTACTCATCACCCAAAATTATGGAATGAAAATCATAAAACTTCACCCACCTTACTAGCTCAAATTGTATTGACCATTCATAACCTATGCATAGGATATTCCCTTATGTCATGGAGTAATCTTAACCCCAGGAATAACCTAGAACCTCTAAGTTATCTAAAACACATATATTAAGTAAATCAAGTAACTCTAAAACTCAACTAGGTTAAACATTAGCTATACGAGTTTTGTCCCTAATATAGTATTTAATCCCACTATAACCAACCATTCCTTAATATGGAATATGTACAAACACTTCAAAGAATAACGGTCCTTACACTAAGTACATCAAAAATTCTTTCACTTTCACATAAGAATAAAATAACCTTTCCCTATTAAGAAATTGAACTATTTTCTCAAACAAGACAAACAATGTCACACAATCTACACAAAAAGGTATAAAATAGTAGAAATAAGGATGCCTATTTATGCAATGATCCAATTGATTGAGATAGATTCTTAACACAACCTTCCAAAATTAATAAGCAATTCCCTATTATCCTTCTCCTGTTCACCAAAATTTCACTCTCAAAATCCTCTCACAACTCTCAAAAAAAATCTCTACTTAAAAAATCAAAAAATAACAACTCAGAAATTTCACAACAAGAATGAAAATATGCATCCCTATTGAGGTAGAGAGCACCTCTATAAACAAAGGTGAGCAAATCTAGGCTAGAAATAGGGTATCAAATATGACTCTTCTCAACTTAAAAGGTTCGACTCAACAAGATTAAGAAAAGGTGGCAACTAATATTATTGCATAATAAACACATGGACAACCAAAGTGAATGAGTCACTAATTCAAGTGTTCAACAAGAATGATAATCAGAAATGGAAGGTTATTATCATTTACAAGTCAAATTTCTTTAGCTAGCTTCACATTTGGCCATTTCACATATTTCAAATTGCTTCATAATTTGGAATTCATATTGTAGTTTATACTTCCATTTGGTTTACACTACTCACAAGTGGGTGCCACATTAGGCGCTTCATGCCCTATTCTATTGGTCACTATTTGCTAATGACTAATTCAAAGATTCATATGTTGTCCAATATTTGTTTGTCTTTGTTTTACTGACTTAGTCTTTGCAAACTATATTACATGTTGTTTTAGCATTAATACTATGCATTATACAAAAAGATGTCAATATTTCACTTAACTCAATATTAAATACTTTAAGCATCACTTATGTTTATGCATTTCTTGAAGGGCTATTATGTTTATCTATATGCTATGCACAATACTTAACATATGCTATGCTTATTATGTTATGCGCTTGATAAATAATTCAACACTATAGAAATCATTATCATATATATAACACAGACACACACACACACACACATAACGTATTATGTATACATTATATATATATATATATATATATATATATATATCAACTTACAAGTTTATAGAATTGTACTATTTGATATATAAATACACATATGTATTCTCATATTTCATATATTAATGCATGCGTATATATATACATATGTATACATATTAATATACTACTATGGATGTTTCCATAATGTCAATACATATTGTTATGTTAATATATATATGTATATACTCATATACTATATATATCACATGCCTTGATATTTTAAGAAAATATTTACACAGTCATATCGATTGACATATATACATAATATATATATATATATGTCATTTTCCATTTGATATCCCCATATATATGGGTAATCCATCCATGAGCATGCATAGATATGTCTATCTACGTATAATTATGCGTATATTTACTCATGTGTATGAGTTTATTGTTGAAACATACATATATACATATATATTTTATGTATTATCCCATCAATTAAATAGAAACACATAAAGAAGAATTTACACGTCACAAAGAAACTCAACACTTTTAACCCCTAGACAAGAATGTTCACAAATAAAACCTCGAGCAAGACTTAAGGTAACTTACTATTGCCCAAAATATTATCGTGACTCCACTAATCTAGAAGTGTGTTTGTGTGCAAGCTCAGTTCAAGTCTTATCAAAGGTTACCAGACCAAGTTCTTCTCCTTGAGTGATACTTCCCCTCTCTTTAGGAGGCTTGAGTCAATTCCTGCATCCAACTTAGTACATTGCAATAGTAGTTAGCTAAAAATAATACATTCATTTACATAATATATTTCACAATAAGAATAATTTCATAACATAAAATTATATCAACATTTATTCATCATATTTTCAAAACACATAAAACATAAATACACCCATTTAAAGCATTTTCACCCAACTAGATAAAATAAAATAAGTAGTAACACAATGGGGTGTAACAAATGTACATGCACAATAGAGGGATATTCTTGTAGTACCCAAGCTTAGGAATTATTAGAAAACAAAGTGCATTTTTGGGTAAGTGCATGGAAATGGGGGACCAAAAAGGGATCTTAAGTGGCTATTTTTTTAAATAAAAAAAGACTGATTTTGGATAAGAAATTAAAGATAGTTATGCTTAAAATTTGAAGATGCAATAAGAACAAGAGTCATAGTGCTCCAAATCTACTTTCTAAACTGCTATTTCTTTGAAAGTGGAGGAAATGAAGGGTTTCAAATAGGGGGTCCACACAAAGTGGTTCTATTTTTATCAAAAAACATAACATAGTGTCTAGTGTAGAGCCCCTAAAATTTTAATATTTTTTAGTATTTTAAATTTTCTTATGTAAAAAATTAGCTAACACCATGTAGTTTACACTTGATTTTTCTACTAAATATTTAATGAATATATGACTTTTTACTAATTTTCAAAGTGGACGCATCCTAAAAAATAAAGAATTGAGCTTGAGGAGCCCTATTTGTTTATAAAAACTTCAATTGAAAATATTTTTTTGACTGTGTATAGAATATACTCTAGTTTCTAAAAATATTATTTATTTCAAAAATTGACAAATGGGTAAAAAATGAAGCCAAAAATACTATAAATAAGGGTTTGACAAAAAATTGAGACACTAGCAAAAGAAATTAAAGATCAAAACCTTAACATATTGGAAATGTTAAAAAAATGCTTTGGTTAGAAAGCCAAGAGAGGTTAATATTACTTCATTATTTTTTAACTCAATATTGAAAGATGTGCAAATTTGAAGGATAGCATGCTCGACATTGTGTTATTTTTTTGGAAGTTTTTAAAATCACATCTTTGATCATTGAAATCTAAGTCCAATGCTTTGAGTTGAATTACCAAAGAAAATCCAACCTTAAGGGTTGAAAATTCCCAAAGAAAGAAAAAAACATGAGAACATTATAACACAAGTATGTTATAACACACTCATATTTCTATGAAGAAATATTTAGTCTCTCCCTTTCTCTTAATAGAAATATGAGTGCATTATAACACACTCACGTTCATGTGAAGAATAAATCTCCCCTTTTTCCACACTACCTCTCTCTCTCCTCCCTCCCCTCTTAACTCTCTATCTCACATCTCTCTTTTTCACTCCCTCCTTCCCTCTCTACTTCTCTCTTCTCTCCCTTCCTCCCTCTCTCCCTCCCTCCACTCTCTCTCCCCCTCTCCTTCCCTCCCTCTCTCTCTTAGTTCCTATTTAGATATCTACCTCTCCCTCCCTTGCTCCCTCTCCCTCTAGAACTATCTATCTCTCATTTCCTCTTTAGGCCTCTATCTCTCTAGACCTATCTCTCAACCTCTCTCTCCCTTCATCCTTCCTTCTCTACTAATCTCTATATCTCTCCCTCCATCTCTTCCTCTCCCCCCTCTCCCTCTCTTCTATCTATCTCACCTCTCTATCTCTCACTCACTCCCTCCTTCCCTCTCCACCTCTCCCTCCATCGCTACTCATCTCTCTCTATCGTACCCCTCTCTCTCCCTCCCTCCCTACCTATCTCTCTCTATTATGCCTCTCTCCCTCTCTCCCATCTCTACGTCTTCCTCCCTCCTTCCCTCTCTACTTCTCTCTATATCGCCTATTCCTCTCTCTTTAACTATCTCCCCCTTCCCCTCCCCCTCTCTCTCTCACCTCTCTATCTCTCTCCCATATCTACCTCTCCCTCCCTCCTTCCCTCTCAACTTTTATCTATGTCTGCCTGTTCCTCTCTCTTTAACTACCTCTCCCTACCGCTCTCTCTTAGCTCTCTACCTCTTCCTACCTCCCTCTCTATCTCTCTTTGTATATGTCTCTATGTGTCTCTCCCTCCATCTCTTTCACCTCTCTATCTCTCTCTCCTCACTACTTCTCCTTATCTCCCTATCTCTCCCTCTCTTTTCTCTATCTCATCCCTTTATCTCTCTCCCCTTGCTATTTTTCATTTAATTTTAACTCTAATCTTAGCCTTAACCTTAATTCTACTTCTTGCTCTAATCCTAATTCTAACCCTAACCTTAGTCATAACCATAATTGTAACCCTACATTTAATTCTAACCTTAACTATAACTTTTATTGTAGCCCTAGCCATAGTTCTAATTCTACTCCCAATTCTAATTGTAACCTTAATCTTAATTATAAGACTAAGACTAAATCTTATCTTAAACATAATTTTAATCAAAAAAAATATTGTAACACTCAACCAAACCATAATTCTAATTCTAAACGTAATCTTAAACTTAACTCTAAGTTGATCCTAATATTAAAATAATATTTTAAAGTGTAATAAAAAAGTATTATTTAATCTTTTAAGTGTAACTCTTATTCTAACCCTAATTTGACATCTAATCCTATCTCTAACCTTTATTCTATCCTATTTAACCCTAACGGTGAGTACTAATAAGACAAAATGGAAAGGGGATATTTATACTTCACACAATACAAGAGTTTATACGATTTGGTGGTCTCCAAGGATGCTAAATACCATCTTCAACACTGGTATTTTAAGTTTATCTCCAATATCAATCAGAGAATGTAGAGTGGTTGATACAACTGCATAAAATTGTAATGTTTATTATTTTACTATGCATGCTAATTGCCCCCGTCAGAGAAGATCAAGAAGCTGGACTTGTAGCCTTTAGATACAGCACCAGCCCCTACAATGAAGTTGTAGTCTTTGAGAAAAATTTAAATGCGGCTTTGGCAGCCCTAGTAGAAAATGTCATTCCATTTGGATTTCCTACAAAAGATGTGGTGGTAGGAACATATCTAGAAGATTCAGTATATGCATTGGCACAGTGTAGAAAGGATATGTCCTCAGCGGATTGTGTTAATTGCATGAAGGTAGCAGATAAACAAGTTCGCAACTGTTTCAATGTTACTCTTTGCGGCAGTAGGGCAACCTATGACGACTATTTTCTGCATTATGAGAACTCTAATTTTTACAGTCTCTACACCGATTTTGGAAATAAACAGGTGTGCGGTGATGCCAACGCGCCCACCTCCGATTTGTTCTCCATGACTTCTCAAATTTTGATAAGCAATCTTTGTACTACAACTCGGCAAATAAATGGTTATTTTGCTGCGCAGACGAGACAAGGGTCGTCTAATACGACAATTTATGGACTTTCCTATTGTCTGCATTCTCCTCAAGGGGATTCCTACAAAAATTTCCTAAGTACTGCTCAGACCAACATAAATAAGTGTTTTCCATGCTCGGAGGGACGGGTTATAGAAGTCGGCTGCTATTTGCAATATGATTCAAAACCCTTTTTTCCAAGCAATGCTGCGGTCGAGTTGGAAACTTTCTTACCAACACCAGCTTACAATTGAATTATATTCAATTGAAGAGCTCGCAATTATGTTAATGCTTTTGCCATTTTCCCTTTGAATTTACAATTTCAGAAATGTAATTTACCTTCAGTGGATCACCTGAATCGCTTTATTTACTAAATATATTTCATCACTGTTATGGTCAGCCTCCATATTGATATGGTGATGTAATTTCAATGGCTTTCATCTGCTTTTTTGGTGATATAATCTCAATAGACTCATTTTTATATTGGGGAACATTTTCATCTCTACTTTGACAAATAGTTTTTCATTTTTTCTAAAGATCAAATCATGAGGGAGAAGTTGGAAAACCAATTTAAAATCACAAGGGATTAAATTCAATGATGCGCAAAAGGTATGTCTTTATGTCAAAAGATCAAATTTTATCTATCTTCTGTTTGGATAATTTTTAACAATCAACATAGAAAAGTTTAGCCCGTTGTCAGAGTGTTGTAAATTTCTAATTTACGTAGTTGCATTCACATTTCTCTTGAGATCTGAATATTTTACGCATTCTTTGATTTTACTCATTTTAGACGAGCTTGTGTAATTATAGACAACCAAATTTAGCTACAACCTCCCCTTTATCAAATATATGTATGTAAAATGTAAGGATGTCACATAATACATCTTTCTTATATATTTATACAACTTTAAAATTTCTTTCTTCTACAATTTAGAAAGACAAGGCAATGATTGAGCTAGCTCTAATTTCAAATTCAATTGAGTAGAGTTTAAGAGTCTTAAGAATTTAGGTTACATTGAGTTCATGAATTTGATTTGAAAATAAGTTTATTATTGAAGGGAATATCCTTATTACTTTTATAAATATATAGTTTTAGATTCATTTATTAATTAAAAAAGGTTTAATGAATGGAATAAGTAACAATTGAATTAAGATGTATTGAATGAGAATTTGGAAATTTATAAATTAAAAATACTGAAAAGATTTGGTTAATTTTGATGGTCAATAAATAGGTGTTGATTGTTTTGATCATAAATTTTAAGTCACATATTAGAATCACTTAAAGTCGGAGGTGTTGGAAGTAGAATGATAACATCTGCACTAAGTCATTCTTAACATTTGTGTTAGGTTAAAAATGTAATTTTGGTCTTGACATTTGTGGTGGAGTTCTAAAATTTTGGTGTAAATTTGATCCTATGATTCTTATAGCTTCAAATTTTTTCTCGATGTGTACATCTACAATTATGAAAATAGATGCCTTGAGAGGGATAGCTCTCGGCGTATTTTATATATATTAATATTTAATATGTGTATGCTAGGTTTACCTTCAGTCGATCACTTGAATTGCTTTTGTTTAAAACTTATGTCAGACAATTACTTCTATTTACAATGATCTATTCACTGTTGAAGTATTTTCCATTTTGTTTTTTAGGGAAGAAGGTGAGTTCTACAAAACTTATGATAATTCGTGTTGTGGGAGGGATATTCCTACTTGGCTTTGTAACTATCGCCTTGTCTTCAGGAAGTAGATAATGCAGCCAAGCCAAAAAAAGGTAAATTATTAAAGGTTAAATTTAATATATTATATCTATAAGGAAGCAAAAATCCTACAAGTCAATTCGATCTTAAATCTTAAAGCTTATAAATATATGGAATAGGGGATATTGAAGGACTAACATAGTTGCATGGACTATAACTTTTTTGACTTCAATATATTGAAAATGGAAACTAACAATTTTGATCAAGCAAATAAGCTTGGACAAGGAGGGCTTGGTGAAATATTTAACGTAAATTATTGTTTATTTGTTATTCAAATTAGGCTTGTGTTTTAATCTATTCAAATTATGGTTTTTTTGATATTTGCAAGGTACATTGAAAAATGGTAAAGTTGTGGTAGTAAAGAAGAGACTCAAGAAGAAGAGGAGTTGGATACTGATGAGAAGAGGATGGCCAAGCTACTGAGAGCAGTCAAGGAAGATAAACACAAGGTGGAGATTGATTTACTAACGTACATAGGTAATTTGAATGAGAAAGAGGTTTTGGATTGGATTGCAGCACTACATAGCTATTTTGAGTGTGAAGATGTACCCGAGGAGAAAAAGATCAAGATAAAAAAAAAAACGTTGAAGGGGCATGCCTTATTATGGTGGGATTATGATCAAACTGAAAGGAGGAAGAAAGGTAAGTCAAATCATTTTTCTTAGGATAGAATGCTAGAAAACCTTAAAGGTAAGTTCTTCTTGGCTGATTATGCAATTCAAATGTACAAAAAACTTCAAGGTCTGAAACAAAGAGAAATATATGTCAAAGCTTATACTAGTGAATTTTATAAGTTGAGCATAAGAGCAGGTCACATGGAGGATGATGTGGAGAAGGTAGCTAGATATATTAGTGGGTTAGGATTTAACATTCAAGATGAGTTAACTTTGGAAAATACAAGAACGGTTAAGGAATGTTATCAAATGGTAATAAGAGTAGAATAAAAGTTAAAGATAAGGCAAGACAAAAAAACAAGGGGTAGAGGCAACAATTCCAGAGGAAGAGGGTCATTTTTTGATGCAAGGTAGTCATATGAGATCTAAGAAGATGCAAGCAAAGTTTAAGACCAAGTTGTAGATCAGAGAGGTGGATTTAGAGTAGGACGATCAAGCTTTAGAGGTAGATTTGGAGGTAAAGGGATAGGTTCATAGGGATTCACAGGAAGGTGTTACCAATGCAACAATTTTGGACATCAAGCATGATAGTGCAATGAATTTCAAGCCTCTACTTCACATCAAGGAGAAAGAAGAGATCAATTGGTGAAAAAAGATGACATTGAGAGTGTAAAATCTCCATTACAACATGCAGCTCCAGAGGTTAGTGAATCTTTGATGGTGAGAAGGAATCTCATCAAGGCATCAATAGACAAGGAGCTACCACAAAAGAAAAATCTCTTCAAGACAACTTGTAAGTGCTTGGGTAAGGTATGCAAAGCTGTAATTGATTCAAGAAGTACAAATAGTATGGTTTCAGTTGAGATGGTTGAAAAACTAAAGTTTCCTAAAATACCACATGATACTCCTTACAAAGTCTCTTGGTTGAATGAGGGTCAATATGTTTTGGTAAATGAAAATTTTTGGGTGGAGTTCAATATAGGAGGGTACAAAGACATAATTTTATGTGACATATTGCCCATGGATGTATGCCATTTGGTTCTAGGGAGGCCTTGGCAATTTGATAGGCATGCCATGCATGATGGAAGGAGGAATACCTATGAGATAGAAAAAAATGGAGTTTCCTATACTTTGGCACCATTGAAAGAGGAGGAAAAAGGATAAAGTAAGGAAGCTAACATGATGATGGTAGGTAGGAAGGAGCTCATAAAGGTAGAGGAAGAAAAGTACATGGAGTTTGCATCCACTTCTAAACCTGGAGATACTATGACAACAAAAAGGAAGAATGATTTGATTATGGAGATTCAAGATTGGCTTAAGAAGTATGTTTCCATGATGGTAGGAGAAGTGATCCATTCATTACTTTCAAAAGAGGATAGTGGTCATTTTATTTTTTTTAGACACAAATTTTGTATTCCTGATCAAGCAATAGTCATAGGGGCAGAACATTGGATGGAAGTGATGGAAAGGAAAGGTGAAGAGGTAAAAGATAAGTTGCAAGGGAAAGTGAGTAAGTTCAAGCACACACCCAAAGTGAAAAAAAGGAAGCTCATTACAAGAATGGTGGAGGTTTGGTAACAGGTAAAGAGGTAGGTTCAACAACATTTTCAAGTGAAGGATAGGTCAAGGATCATCTATTAGACAAATTTTTACAGTTGAAGTATAACCTAGGTGCCAAAGACTTCACAAAGACAATGGACGATGCTAATTTCTAGTTTTTGGCTCATTGGAAAGGTTTTCCAAATGGAGATATTACTTGGAGGTCAGAGAATAACTTGATCAAACCTGAATCTATCGTACATTATTGTCCTCAAGGGGAGTTGAGTTCAATTTTTCCCCAGGAGTATGGTGTAGGGGTACCTAGTATTCATGATGTAAAGGGGGGTTAAATGTGGTTATTTGTGATTAAGTCACATTTTTTTTGTAATAAGGTCTATTTATACCATGTTTGATGTTGTGAGTTGATTTGAGTCATGTTGGGACAGTTTTATCAAAAGATGTAAATGTTGCTAAAATTTGTATTGGTCAAGGGAGTTAAAAGGTAGTTGTAGTCAGTTGTTTTGGCTGGTAAATGTTTAAATACACCATGTAATGGTTGAAACATGGTTTTAAGAGTTCTTTTGAAGATTGAGCATTAATAAAACACTATTTTTCTGCTACATAAACTTGTACGGCCTTGTACAACCTTGGAGTGAGACAAATTTGATTGGAATTCATGAATAATTGAATCCTTGTTCTTTTTCTTTTTGTGTCATCTGATTTCATCAAGGTTTGAGCATTTTAGAGCCAATTTATTGAAGGTTCCTTGAAACCCTCATTTAGGGTGTGCATTGACTGTTACAAATAATGGATTCCTCTCCATTCCACTTATGAATTAACCTCAAACTTGGTGGAATGGATTTACGTCAGTTATTTTTTGTGTTATTGAAGTTGTAGGAGCAGGGGGATGAAGATTGAGGCCAGTTTTGTTGATTCCCTAAGGTGAAAACATCATGATTTTGGGCATAGAAAAGGCATAGGAGCTAGGATTTGTAGAAGAGATTTTGAGAATCCATTTAAGGTGATGGGAAATGTTTTTGCAGACCTTATTGGGCATGTCCGAGTCATTGTTATGCAGATTTATGGTCTATGTTTTGAAAACCTTGTTGTGAGTCATTCAAACAAGCCTAATTTGGCCTAGTTCAAAGTGTAGAAGTAGATTTTTGGATTTGTTGTTCCAAAACAAGCACCCCTAAATTTTGAGTATGTTTTAGAAATTCCAAATGGGTATCCAAAAAATAAATTATTTTCTAGGTATGAGGTTTGTTTTGAAAATTATGTCAAAAAAACCTCATTTTCTGCCCCATTAGGCCTAGTTGCAATTTGTGAAGAAAGTAACCTTGTTTGATGAGTTAGGGATATTGAATTGAAAGGTTTGTTTTATTGTGATTATGTTGAAAATTCTTCCACCCTACTCTACATCACATTTTTCTCATGCAAATTTTGAATTCGAAAGTGAAGTGAAACTCATTTTTAATGTTCATCATAGAAATTGTTTGCATTTACTTGGATGTTGTAGACAAGGACGAGAAAGACTCCTGATTTATGAGAAAATTCCCAATAGAAGCCTTGACTAAATATTATTTTGTCTTCTATTCCATAAATTTTCTCTTGCTTCTTTCATTTGTTACAACAAACATGATAGGTTTTGAAACTCTAGTGAATTGCCCTACATGCAGGAAAACATAAAAAACCTTTCAGTTGGAAGGAAAGGTTCAAAATTATCCTTGGCACTGCTCATGGTCTAGCCTATCTCCATGAGTAATTCCATGTTTTTATCATCCATCGTGATATTAAATCAGGTAATATATTACTTGATGACAACTTTAAGGCAAAAATAACAGATTTTGGGCTGGCAAGACTTCTTCCAAATGATAAAACTCATGTTAGGAAAAGATTTGCATTAACCATATGAGAAAACTCCTACTTTATCTCTTATTTAATAATTTCAAATTTTTTAATAGAGATATCAACACCATCTTTTTGGATTTTGTAGAGGATACATGACTCTTGAATACACTAACCATGAAAAATTAACAGAGAAAGCTGACACTTATAGCTTTGTTGTGGTGGTTCTTGAAATTGTTAGTGGCAGAAAAAGAATTGAATTGAAGCAACCACCTAATATGAAATATATACTTCAATGGGTATTTTAAAATTATATAAACATTATTTTAATTATTCTATCCCATCATTCTCTTCCTTAAAATTTTTGATCTCTCAAAAAACTTATGGCAAGTTTGGAGCCTATACAAAGATAACAAGATTTTAGAAGTGGTGGAAAGTGAAAAGGATATGGAAGGGTATAGAAAAGAAGAGCTGGTGAGGGTGATAAACCTTTCACTTTTATGCATACAAGCTTCTACCAATCATAGGCCATCAATGTCTAAGGTCCTGACAATACTGCATAGTAAAGATGAAGTTGATTTTGAGAAACCTCTACAACCAACATTTGTAGACAAGGGCAAAGTACATGGAGAAGGTTCCACTTTTATCACATCTTCATCTAAATCAGATTCTATGATTTCAAAATCCCTTAATGCTTGTTAGTAGTAATTATTTCTCTTGTTGATAGACACATGAAGAGTAGTAAGGAATGGTGGATTGTTTAGCTCTAACCGATTATATTATTCATCCCTATTTTCAAATAGGATTTAAATATTATGTAATATATATTTTTAATTTCTATCTTTAAATATATTTTTTCCTTTCTATTTTTAAACATAACGAAGAAAATTTTCAAAAGAGATGTGTATCTCACTCATTTTTGTGAATTTAAATATTGGATAAATGTTGTATACTTTGTATATTTTATAGTGGATAGGTGACCTTATTTAATTTATTTCAAATATGAGGGATACACTTTTGTTATCATAGTGTTGCATATAGATGACACATTATTACTTTATAATAATATGAGAATGAAATTTATCTTACAATTTGACATGAAAGACATTGGTGTTGCAAATTCATTTTGGGTATATAGAAATTATAATTAATTATGCAAATAGAAATTTTTGGTTACATAAAAAGAGATATGTTGAGTTTTTTTTATAGAGATTTAGGTTGAAAGATAGTAAGCCTATGAAAACTCTATTTGTTGTTAATTAAAACTTTTCTACAAAAAAATGTCTTCAAATAAAAAGTAAATTTGAGAAAATGTGAATTTTTTAATGTTAGAATAGTTGGCATACTCATGTCTACAATGTTTTGAACTATACTTTAAATTGCACATGAAGTCATATTTTTGAGTACATATATGTCCAAACAACATAAATAATATTAGAATAATGTGAATAAGGTTATTAAAAACCTATATGGCATATTACCTTATGCAATTTATTATGAAGGAAGAGATGATGAAAATATAACTTTATTTATTCATAAAAAATATGGATTCTATTAGGTTGAAGATCACTAGTAGATATGTCAATTCAATATTTTTGTAATACTGGTAAATTGGATGTGAAGAAAGATAGGTAATGGTCACATTATATACAACATATGCTAGGAAGATAGTAGCTACTCATGCATGTTAGGAAGTAGTGTGGGTACACATGTTACATGCAGCTTTACTATTTGTCTTGAAACAAAACATTGTGTTCACTGACATTGATAGTAAGAGTGCAATACGTTTGGCTAAGAATCCTATTTATCCTACTCAATCAAAGTATTTTAGAGTATAATATATCTTTTCAAGAGAAATTCCTGAAGGAAAATGGGTGCTATTGGAAAAGGTTGATACATAGAAGAATGTTGTTGATTCATTAACAAAACTATGAGTATTTCAAAAAAAATTCTTGGCCTATGGAATATTAATGGGTACACTTTCTCTAAAAAATTGATAGTTTAGTATTATAGGTCCCTATATAAAGTATTAAACAAGTAGGAGAATAATACTAAAGTTTTGTATACTTTACATGTTTGATAGTCATGGGAAACCTCATCATATTTTACATACATTGTATGTTGTATAATTTTTGACTTTTTCTTCATTCTACTTTGAATATTTTTTTATGTTTTCTCATGTTTATCTTTAGCTCGATTCATGTTATGTATAAAACTAATTTTTATGTGTTTAGAAATATTCATATGTGACTAAGGGTGAATTATGAGATTCATTATTGTATTCTGGAGAATAGTTGAATTTTATGCAATAAAGAAAAAAATTGTTGGATGAGAATTTTTATCCAAAAATATTTTTAAAAGTGAAAATGTTACATACAATCTTTACTTTTTATTTATTCTATTGTTTCTTTAGATCTCATATGTACTAATTCTATTGTATGACGTCATTGAATATCATTTTTTTTACAATAAAATAAATTTTTTATAGACTAAAATATTAATTTAATTGAAAATTTAAAATATTCGACTATAGTAAATATCACATATGCTTGTTCATGTTATACAATAAAGAAATGAAATTTTAATGTTTAAATAATACTTTTTTCCTTCTCTATGTTACAAGTAAAATTATTGCATTAATAAAATTAAATAAATATTAATTATTTTCAACAACAAATTATAACATTCTAAAAATTTCATTTTGTTTATTTATATTTTGTCTTATCATTTGAGTTTCATGGACATTATAAATCTCAAGGAAATGGGTCTATTGACAACCTGAATTTTACTTAATTTTATTGGAGAGCCATCTACCGTGTGTGTACTATGTTGTGTTATAGATGATTTGTAGTTATCATTTTTATTTTATTTTTACTCTTCATGATATGAAATTTGTGTTAGTAGAGCTAGGCCAAATTAGGATAGGAGCTCCAAACACTATTGTCTTATAGATGATTTGTAGTTATCATTTTTATTTTTATTTTACTCTTCATGATATGAGAGTTGTGTTAGTAGAGCTAGGCCAAATTGTTGGCATATAGTTGTCATCGATGTCAAAAGGGAAAATCATGCATGGCAGATTTTAGGCATGATGAAAGAGGATCAAAGATGAAATGGAGTTGCTCATGCAAGTGAGGATTATGACATTAATGGAAAGTGTCATTGATGTCCAAATTGTCTTTGATTTCAAAGGAAGTCGAATTGATCATGCAAGGGAGATGTTGGCATGATGATAGTTCAATGGTGTGCCTAGATGTTATGGAGATGTACTTGAACTAGTTCTAGAAGTTATGGTATAGGATGGCGATGAAAGACGCATGTTTATGCAAATGTTGCTAATTTTTTCAAATGTTACATTATTTTCATGCAATATTAACATGAGGTTGTAGAGGGTTTTTCCAGAAAACAAAGGTGTAAATAGGCAACAGATTCAATATGGGTTTTTCAAACCATTCCAGTGATGTGCTCTGCAAGGCCAGAAAGTGAAGGATGTGCCCAAAAATGATTTACTTATGCTCTTGAGTGATTCTAGGGTTACAGATAAACCCTAATCCATTTACAGCCATGGTGGAGCTGGTTACAATGTTATATTTCTTCGTTGACTTGTTATGATAGGTTGCCCGTAACTTAAGTGATAACTTTAGTCTATCTTCCTATGTTGGTGACCAACCTCATCACCTAGGCTGGTGGTGTCTTGAAGGTGTAAGAAGGGCTTTATCAGTGAGAGTGAATGGTATTAGCAGGACTCACCGTGGAGTCTCTTTGATAACCTGGTAGCTATATGTTGGCATGTCATAGGTTTGCAAAAGTTCATAACCTCCTGTACTAGAGGTTCTTAAGTTTATATTTCTAGTGACTTATTGATGGAGTGATAGGGAGTAAAGAGAGATTTATCATTGGATTAGGGAGTTAAGAAATTTAAGAACTCTGTGACTTGGTTAAGGAATTTGAAGTTCCTCCAACATTGCTTGATCAATGGTGCAGATTAATCCACAGTGGATGCATGTTGATCGTTGATGAAGATGGTGGGACTTGCGAAGGCTGCATATGAAGTTAGTGGAAGGTGACGTTAGATGTGTATAAGTAGCAGCAACCGGAATACCTTGTTGATAATTCAATGGGACCCAATCAAGACCTACAGGGCTAGTGGGGAATAATGAAGATTGATCAATGTTGATCAAATGGTGCATGATGCATGAATGGTGGGACCTACAAAGGTTGCACAAGTTGATGTATTCCATGCATGATAGAGATTGAATGGGGAAATATGAAGGGGCTTGTAGTGTATCTGGTGGGATCTGATAGGATGGTGATGACGGTGGACTGTGACGTAGGTCAATAGGTGGAAAAGAGTGATTGCTTAATATGCTAATTCACATTGGTGTTGTGAGTTAGGTGGAGATGATGTGGATGAAAAATGGTAGAAACCCACATAACTCACAAGGTTTGTGTAGGCCCATGGTTTGAGCTTGTAGGAATAGCATACTTTGGACGTGTGTCATGGTGGACCCCGACCATGGCAAGCAATATATGAAGGAGATCGATGAAAAATATCAAAAGACAAAGATCTAATGGTGACCATCAGTCAGTAAAGATCAATGAAACATGTTTAAAGTAGATAATCGATCAAATTTTTTTTGAAGTTACCGAGATGAATAGAGAGCCAAAGGATCATGGCATGAAGAGAGAGGATTGAAGACTAGAATTCAAAGATAAGAACCTAAAACAACTATGATAGTGTGAATAAGGGTTTTGACTGGTAGCTAACATAAAGGAAGGAATGAATTGGTCCAAATGCACCTATGACCAATTTCGGTGAAGATTTGATCTGCTAAGCAAAGACTCAAATAGCCATGTCGATCAAGATTAATATTAGATTGATCAAAGAAGGAAACACATTTTGTTCATATCTGATTCTAGGGTTTCATCAATTTCTATTCTTATTGAATCCTTTGTATCTAAATTTAATGTTGTGAAGATTGATATAGAGGTTATGTAAATGAAGATTTGATCTTCAAGGCAGTGATTCAGATGATCGTAGAGACAAGAATCAAGATAAGATCGAATGGACAACAAAATGAATTGAGTGCATATTTGATTCTTAGGGTTTAATAGAGAGAATGATGGAAAAATATCTGTAACAAAATTAAATGTTGGGTGGCTCGATGCAGGATATGGTGATATTTGATAAATCTTATTAGATGTTTTTATGATGATCTAGATGATGGTGTGTGGCTCAAGGTAAAGGTAGCTTACTAGTGAAGTTTGCAAGCTAAGGAAACCCTAGCGAAAAATTTGAGAAGATCTAAATGGTGGTAAGAATCTTGAGGAAGAGATTGTAGGTCGATGGAGAAAGAAGACAATTAGATATTGTCAAAAGATTGAATTTGTTAAGATGTGAATTTTTGTTGCATCTACTTGAACAAAAAGGAGTATCCAGTTGTAGATAGTGCAAAAACGGAGTTATGAATATGCAACTATGATGGAAAGGAAGAAGTAAGAGCAGCAAAGTAGATAGCGAATGCATATAAAAAGTAGTCTTAGATTGTAATACAAAATATCATCTAGGTGTTTGCATTCAACGTGAAGAGAGTGTGTAGTGTAGCAAGATAGAATAGTGATCATTCTAAGAGCAAAGGAGAGTGCAAAGAAGAGTGTGTGTGTTGCGGAGAGTGCAGCTTCAGCAACAAAGTGCAAGTTGTAGTAGGTGCAACAATGTATTGAATGTAATGATGCATTATAGGTTTTGCAGAACCAAGTCTATGCATATTTAAAATTGTTATCATTGTATTGGGTTGTAGCTCAGTTTAGGGGATTGTAGTCTCCTTGAAGTTGTAGCTTCTAAATTAGGGAGTTGTTTCTTCCTTGGAGTTGTAGCTCCTAAAACAAGGTGTTGTAGCATCCTTGGGTTGTAGCCCTAAACACTGTAACAAAGATTTCATTTGTGATGTTGGATTTGAGTAGTAGACTCAAGAAATATGTGTCATCGTGGTTTCTCCCATCTCGGGTTTTCCACGTATATCTTGTGTTGTGGGAGTTTGTGTTGATTGTTTATTTGCATGTTTATGTTTTCATCTTTAGTTTTCAATCTACACAGTAAGAGTGGAGTAAGAAATCTACACAAGGTATTTGGAGTTAAGGAACTAATCTAAATAAAGGTTTTTGAGAGCCAAAATTTGGTATCCACTGATTCACCCCCACTCTCAATAGATCATTGTGTTCCAACACAAATTAGGATGGGAGCCCCAATTACTCTATTGTCCTATAGATGATTTGTAGTTATCATTTTTATTTTGTTTTTATTCTTCATGATATGAAAGTTGTGATAGTAGAGCTAGGTCAAATTAGGATAGGAGCCCCAAACACTCTATTGTCTTATAGATGATTTGTAGTTATTGTAGATACCTAAAATTCGTCTAGGCCTGCGAGTACATAATCGACATAATATTCTATAGTCCATGGTCATGATTAAATAATGTCAATTATTTAATTAGCCTTTCTAACAAATATTTCCTCTATTAATTAAATACCCCTTTTTAATTAATTCATTAATTCGTCATTAATCTTTATTCAACTTGATTAATTAAATAAATCATATTTATTTAATTATGTCGCTAACTTATTAAATCCTTTATCTATCAATTAAATAATTTATTATTTAATTACCCCTTTATCATACTTTTCCAACTATAATTAAATATCTTTATTTAATTATTCATTTAACTCCCTTTTCAACTATAATTAAATATTTATTATTTAATTATTCAATTCCACCCTTTTCGAAAGTCAAATTAAATAAACTACTTTATTTATTTAATTAAATCTTCTATTTTCGAATGTTGAATTAAATTAACATTTAATTCACATTTAATTCATTTATGTCACATTCCTCTATCATTCAGTTATCTAATCATCCACTTACCTTCTAACTTGAGATCTATTTTTAGTTCTCTAGTTATCTCTAAGTTAAACTGCTGATCATCTCTGCAGGAAGACTCTCCGTCACAACTAGTCGATTAACTAGTTCTAACTCATATGCAGGTATGCATTTATTAATTAAATATCTTTTATTTAATTAATTAATTTAATTATGCATTCGAATTCCTCATCTTCGACTTCTAACTTTGGCTTTTGCATACAAAGTCTATTTCTTCTATTTTTGGAGATTAAGATGTTGAACTTGTGTTCTAACTCACGTTCTAACTTAGTCTCTATCTGCAGTCTTTTTTGAACTCGTGTCCTGACTCATGTTCTAACTCACGTTCTATCTGAGACAAAACTCACATCGCATGGCATTCATCAATCTCGTCCGTCGATCTCTCTTTCAATATGAGCCAATCGTTCGAAAACACAAAATCTATAAAATGGCCTGTCATAATCATTATTCCTCCTCTTGAAATCATTATACACTTTTGAGAAGAAACAATCTTTGATATTTTATTGAGACACTCGACGAAGTTATGCTTGCATTCAAACACACAAATATCTGAGGGCAAGAATAACAAGACAACAAAATGGAGAAGGGAAATTGAGATAAATTGAGGAAGTATTTGCATATTCGGTGAGATCATTCTAGTTTTATTAGTTTAGATTAATCATGCTTCCTTATCATTCTTTGTTGTTTTATTTAGATTAGAATTGATGTTTAATCTTGTGCAGCTTTACCATCCACAATTTCAAAAAATCTGAGTTACATTTGGTGAACCCGATGTGAATCCACTTCAAAATCCGTACATCTTTCTATTTTTCCGTTTTTTGCTTTTCATTTTTCATAGGTTTTCCGTCCAGTGAACCACATCTGTAAAAAATAGAGATGCAACTATCATTACAAACCGCATCTGTCATGCCATAAAATGAATCCGCTTGTCAATCGCCGCATATGACTGTCAATCACCGTATCCGCCTATCAATCGCCATGTCCGCCTATCAGCAGATTATCGAACCGCATCTGCCTGTCACCAGCCAAACCGCATCTGTTCCTCCAAAAGCCGCATCTGGCTATTAAAATTTTTTCATTTTTTTTAATCGATTTTTGTGCATCCATATTTTCAGTTTTCACTTTTTAGGTGATTTGGATTTTCGCTAATGTTTGTTACAGTTGTGTCAAGGTGGAATAACAAGTGTTTGCAGGATGAAGCATAGAAGACAATACAAAATCCAAAGACAAAAAATGAACTACTGACAAATTTGCATTCAGGACCTAATGCTTTTGTCTTTTTACCAAGCTTTTCATTTGATAGATAGATAATCATGATGTGGAATAAAATGAACTTCTTTTTGGTCGTGTAAAAAATCTTGTTTGAGCTTAATAATTTATCAGTGTTTTTTGTGTCTGCATTGCTAGTTTAGAACCCCACGATTCAGTACACCAAAGTATCCTCTCCCCTTACGCAGTCATGCGATCCTGGGTGTAAGAGAAATGGTTGCTAACTCTAGAACTTGGGCCTGTCTTGGTGGGAAAAAGTACTCACCCCAAGACAACTCAAACTAGTAGCACGCTAAAGCCAAGCGACTTCGAGCCAGTATATAAAAGTGGATTCTTGGGGAAACCCCAAGAATCACGCACACTATTATGATGAGATGGACAGAAATGGACTCTCACTGACGTTTGATAGTGTCCCACGAACGGAATGCCCTTATTAAACACCTTGTTGTAGAGTTACAAAATTCCTATCTATTTGTTGGTGCATCATGTGTATAACATATGAAGCCATCTTACAAATTTATGGTTCTTGTGTTGAGGTGACATGTATGCCATGGGAGTTTCATGGGTACAGTAGCTTGGCTGCCTCATATAAGTGAGTGCCATGAAGGGGAGCCAGTGGGGTCAAGCTACTAGTCATCCGCCTTGAATGTGTGTAGCTGGAGAAATCCAAGTAAGAATTTAGAAAATACTGTCCTAAAATCCTAGGTTGTACATGTTTTTGAGTCTTAATAGTCCTTACATCACAAAAATAGAAGATACATTGATTGCTATGTTTGCTCTTTGTTGTATTCGTCAAAATCTTGATCAAACAAACAAAGTCAGTCAAACAACTTTTGGGAAAATTTCAATTTTCAAAAACCAGAGTCGCATTTGTCAGTTTAATGCCACATGTGTCATAGTAAGTCACATTTGATAGGGGAAATGCCACATCTAGCTGTCAAATAGTCATTTTACACAGTCTGCACATAACGAGTCACAACTGTTACATTATGAGTCACATGTGTGCATGCAAACTGCATCTGTCAGTTCAAAAACCGCAAGTGTCCTATTAAGTCACATCTGTTAGTTGAAAAATCGTATCTGTTAGAAAAACTGCATCTATCAGAGGAAAAACTGCAACTATTAGGTGAACCGCATTTTCCTGTCAACAGAAAAATTTCAAAAACTGTGAGCTGAGTCTGAAACATCTCTGTCACTATTTGCTTTAGGTTTTTAGGATCAACCTTGGATTAGAAACTGGTTAAATTTGCTCAAAAACCTTGAATCATTAGGCGTCATATATGTCTTAGTTTACCATCATTAGGAGTCATGTACATCTTAGCTACCATCATTAGGTGTCATATATGTCTTGGTCATAGTAAATGTCTTGGTCATAATCATCCTAATTTGCATGCATATAGGTACTCCCTAGGAAATTGCATATAATAGTTAGATAACTTTCCTCGTCTTTGGAAACGTTCATGTTCCGGTTTGTCACAGTCATTGAACCTAGTCATATTAGTCCCATTTAGTGAATCTATTCAACTCAACAATCTAGTTCGAAAAATTCACTTTGTCATACTGTCCTTGTCATACGTTTAGGTTCCATCATCAGGAACGAACTTTAGCATGCATTTATTCCATTAGGTGGTAGGTTATACCCGTTTTAGACTCATTTGTCATCCTTAGTCCACTTAGAATTTTTGCATATTATCCGTCCAGTCATATGTCATTTAGATCTTTAGCAACATCCTTATTGTCAAAAAAATCCAAAAACATAGACATAGGTCATATCGATTTTTAGGCATAGTCTGCATTACCCATTTTGAGCAAACTTTTTCATGGTCGAAACAAGGTCCAAAAATAAATACAAAGCAATGATAGACCCCGACGAATTCATCAATCCGTTCGGAAACCAACTGTCAGGAAGCAAATGTCCACACAAGCCTTTACTTGAAAAACATGTCACTAGGGACACACATGGGCAAATTTACATAGAAGATGTAGATGCAGCAGTTCAAGTTCCTGAGTTTGCATCCTTCATGGATGAGTGTTTGCTAAACGATCCACAACGCTACTTAGCAAAATTGCTAGTAGAAGGTGCCACTCTACCTCCAGGATTTGATGTCCATTCTTTGACAACATAGTCAACTCAACCAACACAAACTACGACATCTACTATCTCTATTCTCCAAATAACCGCAGTTGTACCAACAAGTATACCAACAAAAACATTGTCAATTGTAAACACAACTCCTTTTAACATAACACAATGTTTACAATTCACTGCAGGAGCAACTTCCTCCAACCCCTTTGGCACCAACACGACTGGTAAGAGAACCAAGGTTGGCGGAAATATACCTATACCAAGTCAGAAAATTCAGACAAGAAGCATTCCTATTCCAAACCAGACAATTCAGACAGGAAACATTCCTATACCAAATCAAACCATTCAGCCAGGGAATATCCCTATCCCAAATCAAAATATTTTGACAGGATATATCCCCTCGCCCAATCATAATCCGTCACAAAACATGGCATATCAGAACATCTACATTGATCCAAATAACACGAACACCATGCCCTTGACACAAGTCGACATCCTTCAAAACCAAATGCAGACTCTACAACAAAAGATGGATGACATGTCTATGGCAGGCAAACGAACTATATCAGCACAAGACCTATGTCCATGCCCATTTGACAAAGCACTCTATATGACACCTTTCCCCCATGGATACATTATACCAAATTTTCCTAAGTATAATGGGAGGAAGAATCCTATAGAACATATTAGAGAATTTTCAATGGCATGCATGGACATATCGTATGACCCCACTTACTTGATGCACCTATTTCCACGAACCCTCATAGGGATAGCGTTGGAATGGTTTTCCAAATTGCCATACGGTATACGATCCTAGGTGGAATTGGCTGAAAAGTTTGTTGAACATTTTGCCTTTAACATAGACAACAAAGTAACCATAGCAACCTTGTGCCACATGACACAAGAAGATGGCGAGACATTTATCACTTTCTTCCAGAGATGGAGGAGTCTAGCTAGCCGATGTCCCGTCGAAATACCTGAAAAACAAAAGGTCACTATATTCCTCGAAAATATCAACCCCAAATTGAGAGGTGACTTACGGGTACACTGTTGTACTTCATTTATTGACTTGGTACAAAAGGGGATCATCCTTAACAAGGGCCTTATTGACAAAGGCGAAATCAAAGTACCAGGCAAGAGCCCGATTGTCCAACATCCAAATGTGTCGAATGATAGAAACAAATTCTGGTCTAGGAACAAGAATGTCACGAATGACAACATAGTTGATGCTAAACACATACATACTGGACCGGTTATCACACTTAGAGGATACAATCAACAAGCAGACATGACAAACAATCCTGATCAAATGGCTAACTATGTCCAAAACTCACAACAAAGACCACAACAAAGGAGATTTCCAACATGAGAATTTACACCTTTAGGGCAACCAATTGAGGTAGTCTTCAAAGAATTGGTCAAACATAATCTTATCAAACCATTGGAACCAAGAGAGTATGATCCTGGACAATTCAAACCTTCATGGTGGGTCGATGACACTTTCTGTGACTATCATCGAACGAAAGGGCACAACCTCCAACAATGTCACCAATTAAAGAACATCATACAAGCCTTTGTTTAAAATGGAACTATAGAGGTTGGTGGGCAGAAAAACACTAAGAACAGTGATCATAAGGTCTTCACGGACCCCTTACATGACCACACAAAAGGAAAAGCCTCTAGTTCGGGACCCCAAAATAATCCATTGGCCAACTATACCAATACCAAGTATGACTATGGTAAAGGAAAGATCATAAACCACCTTCGAGCCGCAAACGAGAATGTCAATACTTTTTCCATCAAGAAGCATCCAAAATGTAATATAACCACACGCAGAACTAAGATTACTATTCCTGGTCCTTCTTTTGAGCCATCTGCACAAAGTTCCAAGTTCAAGTACAACCTTCTCGATCAATTGAGTAAAACCCCCACACAAATATCTATCTTGGAATTGTTGACCTTATCACCTCAGCATCGGTCCATTCTTGACAAAGCTTTATAAAATACAACTATTCCTACAGATTTAGATGTCAATTGTTTCGAAGAGATGGTGGGATATTTGACCAACTCGCATCATGCTACATTTTCACAACAAGACTACTCAACTAAAAAGTCAGATCACAATGACCCCTTAGATCTTGAAGTCTTAGTCCATCAAAACAAAGTCCGATGAGTCTTGGTAGATGGAGGAGTAGGTTTGAACCTATGTACCTAAAGTTGGTTAAGGCATTAGGGTTCTCAGAAGATTGTGTAGATACCTCTAATAGTATAGTCATCAAGGCTTACGATGATGAGGAAAGATCATCCAAAGGAGTTGTCACACTCCCTATTCGAATTGGCCCAGCAATCATGAACACCAGCTTCCAAGTCTTGGATCTCACCCTTACATACAACTTGTTGTTAGGTAGACCTTGGATACACACAATAAAAGTGGTACCTTCAACATACCACCAGTGTCTCAAGTTCCTGTATAATGGCACAAAGATCACCATTGATGGTGATCTAGATCCTTTCCAGTATTGTACAAACCTAAGGGATCTTCCACAATGACAAGTGCTTGTTAATCAACAGGTCTCATCATCCACTTTATCCCAATACATTGACCCATCATGTCTCACTAAGTCCATTTCATTCAAACCACCATCATCCACTCCAAAACTCGCGATCCAAGACAAGGGCTGTGGTGAGTATAATATAAAGGCATCATACTATGTTACTGAACTGATTCCCTCTAAGGCATATGGCCTACCCATGGCAGATAGAAGACATTCAATGGTCACATTTCATGTTCCCCCTACAACGACATTGACAAAATGGGGAGAGTTAAGTGAAGAGATTGTGGATCAAGCTGATTCCTGGTTGTATCAAGAAGAACATGAATACCCCTCCCCGTCTATTCAAATAGCCAAGGACCAATATGGAAAAGGATTTAAGATAATGGAAAATGAAGGCTATGATGGGCATAGTGGGTTAGGACTGTATCAAAATGGAAGGACAAAACCAATTACTATCTACCCACGACTGAAGTATCTAGGGCTAGGGTGTGAACCACTTAGAATTGGATTTCCTGGTACCTCGTCAACATTTCAAGAGGAAGTGAATGATTACCCAAACATCGAGACATCTCATGAACCACTTCTCCTAGTTTGTGACCAACCGCGAGTTTATGACAAACCCCAAGTTGCCGATACACCTCCAATTTATGACAAACCTCTAGTCTATCATGAATCCCCTTACTCAAGTGATGGTGAATGGGAGTCTCTCTCATCTACTAGTACCATGAACATAGATGCATTATTTGGAGAGTTGGACCTCAATGTGAAACCTATACCAAAACAGTCTAGTCCTCGTCCTAAGAAACACTTGTCCAAAGCAGAATGGCAAGAGAAATATTATTGGGAAACCCTTGATCATGCATCTTGGGCACCTGACAAGCCATCTTGTGATGAATCTGCCCTCGCCATAGTCCCACAATAGAATATACCTATCCCTAGGAAGAAAAAAACGGAGTTAGTCCAAAACTTCTGCGACCATGTCAACCAGTCCATATTCACCTTGTTAGCAGTTACCCTTATATACTCCGATGATGACATGCCCCTTGTATATCCCAAACTTATCGATTGGGATCAACAAGGTACACCTATCATAGATACATTCGAGAACGGCGAAGCAATTGCTAAGTTCATGGGAATTAGATAAGGTATACCTAGAGGGGATCATAAGGTAGGTTTTACCATAGAATTGGATGATAAAGCATATTTCGTGGAGTCTATTTACACCTCTAGTCGCAAAAATGAAATGAAAATGAAAATAAAAATGATGGGTCCCTAGGTGAAAACCGAAAGGTGCCTTTGGACCAAGAAAAAGTAAAAATAAAGGACGTATCCTAGGGTGAAAACCTCTCCGAGGCACCTGAGGATAGAGGTTTAAATATTGTTCTCGTTGCACAAGAAAAGTCATCCATGTTAGTAGAAGAGGCTGTTGTAGTCAACATAGGAACATAAGAGAATCCTCGAATAGTATATTTTGCAGCTTCTTTGACAGAAACAGAACAACATGAATTCAAAGACTTCTTCAAAAAGAGACTAGTAAATTTTGCATGGTCATATGCTAAAATACCTGGGCTAGATCCAGACCTGATATTGCATCATTTACCAATCTAGCCAGGTATCAAACTAGTCAAACAGAAACTAAGGAAGATGCATCCGCAAATTGCTCTATTGATCAAGGTAGAACTTAAGAAACTATTGGACGTGGGATTCATAAGGACAATAGACTATGCAGATTGGATATTGAATCTTGTACTAGTGACTAAGCCAACTGGGGGCATTCGTATTTGCACTAACTTTAGAGACATCAACAAGGCATGTCCTAAAGATGACTTCCCGTTGCCAAATATCGACATGATAGTAGACCTTACTGCAGGATATGAGATGCTATCCCTCATGGATGGTTTCTCTGGATACAACTAGATAAAGATAGCACCTGAAGATCAACATAAGATAGCTTTCACATGTCCATGGGGCACATAATGTTGGAATGTTATGCCATTTGGCCTTAAGAATGTAGGAGCCACTTACCAACGAGCAATGACCATGATTTTTCATGACTTTGTACATACATTCATGGAAGATTATGTAGATGATATAATAGCCAAGTTAGAAACAAGGGAAGATCATTTGAAAGTGTTAGACAAGATATTCTAGAGGTTAGAAAACTACAATTCCAGGGTAAATCCGAAGAAGTGTGTCTTTGGAGTGAAATCAGTGAAGCTATTAGGGTATATCATCTCTCGCAGAGGCATTGAAGTAGATCTAGAAAAGGTAAGGGCAATCATAGAAATGCCTCCTCCAACTAGCATTGGTCAACTCAGAACCCTACAGGGGAGATTACAGTCCATTAGGCATTTCATAGTACAACTGGTGGATAAAATACATCCATTTTAGCATTTACTCAAAAAAGGAGTGCCATTTGTGTGGACACCTAAATGTCAAGAGGCCTTCCAACAAATCAAGGACTATTTGCTTACTCCACTAGTCCTAATGCCACCTACAAAGGGGAAACCATTGATACTTCACATCTCAGCAACTCAGTCGGCATTAGGGGCTCTTCTCGCACAACAAGATGATCAAGGTCACAAGAGAGCGGTTTATTATATCAGTTGAACCTTAGTGGGCTATGAATTAAATTACAACAACATAGAACGTGCCTATCTTGCGGTAGTCTTTTCTACCCAAAAACTTAGGCACTATATGCTCAATCGACAAACCATGTTGATTGCAAAAATTGATCCACTTAAATACCTCCTAAGTAAGGCAGCTTTAACAGGCCGATTGGCTAAATGGGTTATGATACTTAGCAAGTATGATATTCAGTATGTTGAAAGGAAGGCAATAAAAGGACAAGTCATTGTAGATCAATTGGCAGACGCACCTATAAAGGCAGATCATCCATTAGTTGCATATTTTCCAGATGAATTTCTCTTCAACCTTGAGGTTAAAACTGAGTGGAAACTGTACTTTGATGGATCACATACAAATCGTGGTTCAGGGGCTAGTATCTTATTTGTCACACTTCAAGGTGATACCATTCATAAATCATTCAGGATTGCATTCCCTTGTACCAATAATATAGCAGATTATGAAGCCTTAGTGACAGGTTTAAAAATGACAGCTCAATGGAATATTAAGAACCTATATGTCTTTGGCGACTCTCAATTGGCAATCCGACAGGTGAATGATGATTACGAGACTAAGGATGAGAAGCTTGCACCTTACAAGAGAATGGCTAACAGTTTCAAATAGTATTTCAATGACATAACTTTTCAACAAATACCACGTATCCAAAATAGAGCTGCAGATGCAATGGCAACCGTAGGTTCTTTGTTGGATATCCCAAGTAATGTGCCTAAGTTCGAGTTTCTGGTTGAACAGCTTTTGATCCCCTCTTATGATGTCCTTGATACTGTGATAGTGTGTGCCATTGTTGGTCCTACATCTCCTTGGTATAAAGACATATTTGATTACCTCACTGACCAAACCCTACCTCAAGACCTGTCTAATAACCAACATCGAACCTTCATCCGAAAGTCGGGTAAGTACACCATCATTGGAGAAACCCTATATAGACGCACCTTAGATAACGCCCTAATGAGATGTCTCGATGCTGAGGAAGCACAAACAACTTTGCGAGTAGTACACAAGGGTATCTGCGGATCTCATTCGAGTGGTCCCACTCTAGCCAATAAGATTATGAGACTAGTTTACTATTGGCCTACTATGGAGAAAGATTCATATGTCTTTGTAAAGAAGTGTAGAAAATGTCAAATACATGGAGACTTGATAAGAGCACCAGTGGAGGAGCTTCATCCAATTACTTCACCATGGCCCTTCACCCAATGGGGACTTGACCTCATAGGTAAGATACACCCTTCATCATCCAATGGCCACAAATTCATCATCACCGCTACAGAATATTTCACGAAATGGATCGAATCCATCCCCATGACATACATAACCTGTACACAAATATCTAAGTTTATCCTAAACTATATCATTTGTTGGTATGGTGTGCCTCAATCCATAATCATAGACAATTGTCGCCCATTCAAGAACCAAGAAGTATGCCATTTATGAGAAGAATTCCACATTAAACACCATTTCTCCACCCCATATTACCCACAAGGTAATGGTCAAGCTGAGGCATCTAATAAGACTATTGTTACAATCCTTAAGGAGACTGTCAATGACATTGGTCGTGACTAGCACCTACAACTTAATCCTGCCTTATGGGCTTATCACACAAGCATCCGTACTCCCACCGATGCCACTCCATATTCACTCATATTCGGGTCCGAAGCTATCTTACCTATTGAGGTCGAAATACCTTCTCTATGGGTATCCTTGAAGGGTCATATCGATGATGAAGAATACCGTGTCTCTAGGTTACAAGAGCTAGAATTGCTGGATGAACAAAGACAAAAAGCATTAGATCCTTTACAAGCGTATCAGAATCGTCTTCGTCGTAGTTACAACAGAAAGGTTCTCAATAGAAACTTTGACATTGGTAACATGTATTAATGGAGAATCCTAAGAACCAAGTTGAATGCGAGAAACCAGGAAAGTTTGAACCTAACTGGTTGGGGCCATATATTGTCACAGAAGCCTTTGGATCAGGAGCGTACCAACTCTCTACTCCTGAAGGAGAACCGCTTTTGTCCCCTATCAACAATCTACACCTAAAGAGGTTCTATGCTTAAGTCTCTGAGAATCCGTGTCTTAATCTGGAAAAATAAAAAAATAAAAATAAAAAATGGTTACCTTGATGAAAACCTGGCAAACAGGCATCTTTGTAACACCAAAAAAATTGAGAAAATCAAAAAAAAAAAAAGTAAAGAGAAATAAATTCGTCCACTAGTGAAAACCGCTTCGGTGGCACTATGGATAAGTACCATGGTGAAAACCTGGCAAATAGGCACCATGTGTAGTCAAGCTCGCTCTTCTGTCTACCATCATTCTAATCAGACTTTTTCACCATCACTCATAATAAATGGTTGTCCTATCCATCATTTGGAACGATTGACATCAAAGTCCATTCCGTCATATGATCCATTCCATCTTCCAAATCCTATTCCCGACTGGGGGAAAATCCTTGTTTTGTTCCCTAACACTTTGTACATAACGTCACACCATCGAAAATGTTCTGAAAAATCCCAAAAACATTAGAAAACTTCAAAAATCCAAAAAAATCAGAAAAATGTTAGAAAATCCCAAAAATAGAATCAAGTCAATCATGTCAAGTCAATCATGTCTAGTCCATCATGTCAAGTCAGTCATGTCTAGTCAATCATGTCAATTTGGTCATGTTAAGTCAATCGTAGACATAGTCGAACTACGTTGCCTCTGCGACTGGGACGTAGGCAAGGCCATCAATCAATGTGCCCCCGAGGCATTAGGTCTGTCAGTCTAGGTTTGTCATGTATCACACACATTTAAATCATGACTCTTTGTATATTCAAAGTCATTGGTCATGTCGAACTACGAGGTCTCTGTGTGTACAACATAGGCAAGGCTAATCAATTGATGAGCTCCCGAGACCACACTAGGTCAGTCCAATAGGGTTCATTCACAATCACTATCACACAAGTTGCATATCATAGTTTAGGGTATCATCTCATGTCATACACTGTCTACACGCACATAGTTTAATGAGTCAAAGAATCAAAACAAGTCATGCATTAACAAGGAAAAACATCTCAACAGTCATCAAGTCAATATCAAACACATTGTCAAAGTGATCAACCTATGTCTTAAACAAGATATGTATTTCTTGTCAACAGACGTCATCAAATTGTCATAGTCTCATGTGGCTTGTCACTTCAACGTCAACAGAATTCAACGTCTTATACGACATGTGTCTTATTGAAACCAGGATTTTTCATGCCTTATACATAAGTCACCAAGTCGAAACCAGACTCAACATCTTATGCGGTATGTGTCATTCTCTCACATTATGCCATGTATAACATCAACATCAAACAATCCCACAAGATCAAGTTTTGGCGAATACATTTATTTGGCTTTATGACTTTATATGTTATTTTGTCTTATCTTTTTATCGATTTGTGCAAGATTCTATTACTAGCTTTCTCAAGGATATCCCTTGAAGGATTTAGAGAAGCAACGACGTCTCAGGATTCTTTTTCTTTGGCTATTGCCTGTCAACTGTCTTTTTAACATTGGTTTTTGAGTCATGTTACTAGTTTCCTCAAGGATGTCCTATCAAGGATTTAGAGGAGCAAGGACATCTCATGACCCGTCTTTTATTTGTCTGTTGTCTATGGTTTGTCTTGACCAAATGACTGGGGCATCATCTCCTTAGTCTGAGTTAAGACACTCCTTGTCTACAACTATTTGTTTTTCACAGGTGGATAACTTTGTACACTATGGTCTATCTCATATCATAGTGTGTACTATACATCTGTGTCATGTCCCATCCAATGATGATAACAAAGCAAGTATAGCGTATTTGGCAATATATCGAAGGTTATATCTTTTTCTCAATCGGTCAAACATCATTTTATCATTACATTACATTCCACATCATGACATTAATTATTTCTTACTAACATTTTGAATTCATCTTCATCCTAACATTTCTCTTCTTTGACATTAAGATAAATTCCTGTGACACAATATAAAATAAAAAAAACATTAGGTCATTTGCATTTGCATCCATTCAATAAACATTTCATATAGTACCTTTCATTTTCATTGCATTTCACATCATGACGTAATAGGCATTGCATCATCATAACATACATCATGTACACATTGCATGTCCATATTACCATCACATATAAGCATCATGTAGAACATTGCATTCATTATCATAAGTAAAATAAGGCATCCATAACATCATCATTCAATGCATAACTCATAAACATATAGAAACATTTCATTCATAACACATGTATATACATCATTTAGGAAACATAATCATGTAGAAATAAAACATCATCCATAACATGGAACTGCATATCATGTAAAAGCCACCAAAATCATATATATATCGCTCAAAAAATAGTGTGTCACAGTACAATGTCTGAATGTCACCATAAATAAAACATGAGCTTGCAGGCTCTCTGATAAAAAATACATATGTATAGAAGTATCTGAAGCCCTATCATCATGTCCCACTACCCCTGCTGTCATGTGGTGATGGTGGTGAGAAGAGACCCAAAGGTGGCCTCCGTGAGGTAGAAGGCTTATCATATGGACCCGGCCTCGATGGTCCTATCACCCCCTCAGTGCTTTGTCTCATCTAACTTCGACTTTGACCTCTTCTCTGATTGCATACCTCTGAAAATATAAGAGCCCATCTCTCTGCTGGCACTGCAGCCTCAAACAAATCCCTATAATAAGTGGCTCTCTCCACTGATCTGACTAACTCTCATACCATGCCATAAGATGAGGACCCACTACAAAGGCGTCTAACCTCTATGAACTGCTGCTCTATCTCATGCCTTTGTGCTATAGCCTGGTCTCTCTCCATGAAGGCATTGTCCCTCTCTATCCATGCACTGTCCCTCTCTGCATAGGCACTGTCTCTCTCTAGTCTCATCGCCTCAAACTTTGCAGTCATAAGTCTAAGTCTCTCCTCCATAGCCTCCCTATCATTGTCTCTAGGAGCATCCTCATCCCATCTCCCCTCCACTATCCGATCTTTGAGCTCTCTCTCCTGCTCCTCCATAGGTGCCTCCTCCTCAACATCCTCCTCAACATCATCCTCTACATCCTCCTCTCCATATCCTGCTAACACACCCAGAGGATCTAAGGCCATGTCTACGTCAAAATCCTCTGTGACATCCTCTACTCCCACATCTACCTCTACACGCTCCTCAACCACTACCTCTACTGCAGCATGCTCACCCCCAGCTGAAACATCCACTCTCCCTCTGATATCTATCATCGGTACATCGACTACAATTGCCTCCTGCATAGGTGCATCTCCACCTGCCTGACCCCCTCTCTCTCCTCTCCGTCCTCGTCTTCGGCCTCTACCTCCGCCTCTGCCATCATCTCCATCACCTCTACCACCAACTCTACCAACTCTGGCACCTCCACCTCTCCTACGTCTTCTAGGCCCTGTGCCTCGTCTCTCGACTGGTGCTGGCTGATCAGGATCTGTATAAGGAATAGGGTGATGCACTGCCCACCATGCCTCATAAGCGGTCGTGGTCCCTGGATCTGCTAATCCACCTCTCCATCCCCACTGTACTGGTTGAAGAGCCTGTATCTCTGCCTCCACTGTAGTCACTGGAATCATGGGTCCCCACCATGGAACCTCTCTCGACGACCGAGCAAACTCTGCCCTACTCCGAGACTCATCCTGAACCTCCCCGAACTGTCTCAGCACTCTGTCCGGCAAATGTCGCTCGATAATGTGCACACTCGAAATGGTCCTCCTAATAAGATATTGTGTCTATCTGGAAAACGAAAAATGTATGTCCTCGTCCACCCACTCCTCACAATCCATGTAAGGTCTCCATATGAACTAATCGAGAGTATCCAAGGCATGTCGCCAGTATCCTGTGTCACCCACATGGGTCTGTGTGATCTGCCCTGTATATTGAAACACATATGGGTATCTCTCCTCTCTCTCTACTTTCACTGGAGGATGAAATACAGCTATCCTCTCAAAACCCCATATCATCAGCAGTGTCATCCTACAACTCAATGACTATGCATCTCTATAAGCAATGTCGTGTAAATGAAAATACAACATCTTGAGTAGACATGGACCCCATGCATAGCTCATCTCACTCTCCAACATGCCAACCAACATAGCTCCCCATCCCACTGGAAAGCCATGACCCCGTCTGTTCGGAAGCACAATATCCCCAATCAATGTACATAGGATACAATCAATCCTGTCGTATCTGTCTGCTAACACTAGCCATCTAATCTCGTAGTGCACAATGCTGAGCCTACTGATGTCATCAACTTGATAGAACCGTGCCAACTCAGTCAACCCTCGCTAGGTATCATACATGACCCGCTCACCCCTAATAGTTAATCTCAATATCCTGTACACATCCTTCAATGTGACAGTAGCCTCCCCAATTGGTAAATGGAATGATGATGTCTCTGAATGCCATCGCTCGCAGAAAGCCATCAGCATCCCCCTGTTTGCTCGAATGGCAGGCATCAACAAATAGTGACGTAGGCCTAGCTTCCATAGAAGTCGAATCTTTGCAGAACTCAAACTATCTCTCAACACAAATGTATCTGGCTGACTCTCCCATGTGTAGATAGGATCTATCACCACCTGCAAGTTACCCATAATGTAAGTATTTTTTCAAATTTTCATTCAAAAAATTTTCAAAAATTTTACCAGCCAAATGCCGCTCACTTTCACAGATGCGGTGCATTTTTCCAAATGCGTTGCACCGAGCCTCATATACAGTGCACATTCTCCATACCCCTTTCCACTACTGCCCATGCAATTCATCCACTACTTTCTACTGCCCAACTACATATGCATTTCATTAAATACATATGCGGTTTAAGTATACACTTGCGTCTATTCCTAATGCATTTGCATTGCACTACTACACATGTGGTGCATTATGTTCCACATGCATTCATTCTCTAATCAACTGAAACCAACCTTAGCGATTTTTTGCAGATGCGGCGAATACGACGGCATATGCATCATTTACAACGCACCACATTTACTTATTAATTTTCTAAAGCCTAAAAATGCATGCAAAAATTAATTTCACAACTTCGTTTTCGGGTACATAACGGTGGTCCTGCGTCGGCTGGCCTCCTGAAGGTCCGGATCCGATATCCTCTATGTTTGGTGTATGGAATAGGCACCATTTCCTCAGTCAGTCAGAGCAAAATCTCTAGTTTTTCTATCTCCTCCGGGTGCAAATGAATTCATTTTAGCCCTAATTCCTATTTATAGGTGGGTTAAAAGTGGCATTTCTTCAGCTCTTCTCTATTGGCCGCTTAGCCTTTCAACTTCCAATGACCCTTATTCGTCCGAAACATCTCCGATTTCCCTTCCGTCAACTCCATAGTATTTCTGACTATCATTTTGACATATCGAGAATTTTTTTTTATTTTTTTGAAACATTTCAAAAAATGTCAATTTTCCCGAGGGGGCATACCTTACCCTGTTTCATGTTGGGGCACGACTGGGGCATATTTTCTTTGACCCAACGTCGTACCAACATTGTATCAAAGAGGGGCAAACTGTAGATACCTAAAATTGGTCTAGGCTTGCGAGTACATAATCGACATAATATTCTATAGTCCATGGTCATAATTAAATAATGTCAATTATTTAATTACCCTTTTTAACACATATTTCCTCTATTAATTAAATACCCCTTTTTAATTAATTCATTAATTCATCATTAATCTTTATTCAAGTTGATTAATTAAATAAATCATATTTATTTAATTATGTCGCTAACTTATTAAATCCTTTATCTATCAATTAAATAATTTATTATTTAATTACCCTTTTATCATACTTTTCCAACTATAATTAAATATCTTTATTTAATTATTTATTTAACTCCCTTTTCAACTATAATTAAATATTTATTATTTAATTATTCAATTCCACCTTTTTTGAAAGTCAAATTAAATAAACTACTTTATTTATTTAATTAAATCTTCTATTTTCGAATGTTGAATTAAATTAACATTTAATTCATTTATGTCACATTCCTCTATCATTCAATTATCTAATCGTCCACTTACCTTCTAACTTGAGATCTATTTTTAGTTCTCCAGTTATCTCTAAGTTCAACTGTTGATCATCTCTGTAGGAAGACTCTCTGTCACAACTAGTCGATTAACTAGTTCTAACTCATATGCATGTATGCATTTATTAATTAAATATCTTTTATTTAATTAATTAATTTAATTATGCATTCGAATTCCTCATCTTCGACTTCTAACTTTGGCTTTTGCATACAAAGTCTATTTCTTCTATTTTTGGAGATTAAGATGTTGAACTTGTGTTCTAACTCACGTTCTAACTTAGTCTCTATCTGCAGTCTTTTTTGAACTCGTGTCCTGACTCATGTTCTAACTCACATTCTATCTGAGACAAAACTCACATCACATGGCATTCATTAATCTCATCTGTCGATCTCTCTTTCAATCTGAGTCGATCGTTTGAAAACACAAAATCTATAAAATGGCCTGTCATAATCATTATTCCTCCTCTTGAAATCATTATACACTTTTGAGAAGAAACAATCTTCAATATTTTGCTGAGACACTCGACGAAGTTATGCTTGCATTCAAACACACAAATATCTGAGGGCAAGAATAACAAGACATCAAAATGGAGAAGGGCAATTGAGATAAATCGAGGAAGTATTTGCATATTCAGTGAGATCATTCTAGTTTTATTAGTTTAGATTAATCATGCTTACTTATCGTTCTTTTTTGTTTTATTTAGATTAGAATTGATGTTTAATCTTGTGCAACTTTAGCATCCATAATTTCAAAAAATATGAGTTACAGTTATCATTTTTCTTTTGTTCTTACTCTTCATGATATGAAATTTGTGTTAGTAGAGCTAGGCCAAATTAGTATAGGAGCTTCAAACACTTTATTATCTTATAGATGATTTGTATTTATCATTTTTTATTTATTTTACTCTTCATGATATGAAAGTTGCGTTAGTAGAGCTAGGCCAAACTAGGATAGGAACCCCAGACACTCTATTGTCTTATAGATGATTTGTAGTTATCATTTTTATTTTGTTTTCACTCTTCATGATATGAATGTTGTGTTAGTAGAGCTAGGCCAAATTAAGATAGAAGCCTCAAACACTCTATTGTCTTATAGATGATTTGTAGTTATCATTTTTATTTTGTTTTTAATCTTCATGATATGAAAGTTGTGTTAGTAGAGCTAGACCAAAGTAGGATAGGAGCCCCAAGCACTCTAACAATGAATAGATGATCTTAAGTTCCATTCCTAATTTATCCAAAAAAATTAATCAGATTCTCCATAGTAATCATCATATCACTTTCTAACCTCGTTAAAATCAATTTATAATAACCTCATAACATATTTAAGAGAATTGTAACCTTAAGGTAAATAGAGATGCTTATTGGTTGTGAATCAGCCAATTGCCTATACAAACCCAAATTGAAATCCCCAGAATGTTGAGTATAGGGGAGAGGGGCCCATAGTAGGGCAGCCTACTTTTGGGCTTTTGAATTTCATATAATATGATTTCAAAAAAGTTTCAATTTTGTACAACAGTTTACTTGCCAACTCATTTGCTTAAAAAAAATACTTTTAAGGCCACATCATCAAATATGATGCCACATCAGCATGCTTTTTGTAAAAACACATAGGGGCCCTAGCAGGGCACTGAGTACCCTGAACATGTTTGGCTAATGTGGTATCACAGGATCCACAAGATTACGTACAAGCTATGGAAAAAATGTTTTGCAAGTGGATATTAAATGCTCCACAGTGGGGCCTATTGAAGACTACTTCTATCCCTACTATTAGTCCTTTCCCTACTATGGAACCCTCTCCCCTAGTGGAAGCATAGTGCAGTTGAGAGAAAACCTTCATCTCATAGAAATTACAGACATACTTGATTGTGACTCATGGGAAAACAAGCCTTATCGGCCTACATAGTGAGCATGAGTGAAGAATTAGTCTATCGTAGTGGCCTACATACTAAATGCATACATACTAAGCGTGACTATGGACTCATGAATGCCTCCCTGGTTGACTACTACATGCATCCAAATTTCGAAAAAGATTCCCCATTAATGATGGACAACATTGTGCGGTTGAGAGAAAACCTTCATCTCATAGAAATTATAGACATACTTGACTGTGACTCATGGGAAAACAAGCCTTATTGGCCTACATAGTGAGCATGAGTGAAGAATTAGTTTATTGTAGTAGCGTACATACTAATTGCATACGTATTGAGGATGACTATTGACTCGTGAATGCCTCCCTTGTTGACTACTAAATGCCTGTATACATCAACAAATCAAATCTCCCACTAACCATTCTTTCATTTATAGTCTAACACAAGGCTTTTAGAGGACTTTGACAGAATTAAGTTGTACACATCTTCTTCCACCACACGTTCAACTGATGGCTTACATTGTAGATAGCCCATCCATTAGACAACCAAAAAAAGCTTCAGAAAATTTGTTTGCTTCGTTGGATAGATTCTAGAACCCAGAGAATTTTTGAATTGTTGGATTAAACCGTCATTGAAAAGAGTTAAATTCTTCTTCCACTCATGGTTCCGTGTAGGGCTAATTTTTTCTGTTAAAAAGACTGATTTGAAATCTTGGGCAAGGTCACGACAAGATTGAGTGTGGTTGGCAAATGAGGGATGTGGTCTTCAAATACTCTTCCGTGTGTTATATGTGAGCAATGTAATTGTAGAGCAAACACATAAATTACAAACTAATTTCATCGTCCCCCACACGGAGTAAACCAAGTCAAGTCAACAAAGATTGGGAAATCATTATTTAACTTTACAAATTATAAAATTTATTTGTTGTGCATATGATTGATTAAAAGGTTACGTGTGTAAGAGGTGAAAAACTGAGCTTTCTGAACTCACGAACCCTAGCACAATTTTCTAGTTTTCCCTAGCTTTTCACCGTTTTTAGCTTTTCATACGCCGTTCTCCTTCTTTTGGTCATTTTCCTAGCAGAAGCTTTTGTGGAAGTTTTTTCGTTGCCCATTGCCCGTGCCATCTTCTCAACTGCGTTGTAGTTGGAAGCGGTACCTTCTGGAGAGAAGAACAGTCTGCGTGTGAAACCCTACCTCTAGAGCCGAATACCTTGCAATTTTTAGCAGCTACTCTTTTCTATCTCGGCCATATGGGTTTTTCTTCTCAGTGGAATCGTAGATTGTTGTCTTCGTGGAGTAGATAGAGGATTTTCCCATGCGTGTATCCAACTTGAAGGGTGTTTTTTGCAGTGACCAAACTTTTGAAGAACCCTAGCCGCGTTTCTCTGGTGTTTTTAACCACTTCTTGCCCTGATGCGATTAAAATATGCAGCCTTTATGGTTGCAGAGGCGTTGTTGGAGAAGAGAGAAGGATCCATGCCTAAAGTTGAGGAGACCAACCAAGTAGAAGATACAAACACCTAGGTTGCGATTTTGGAGAAGAACCCTGCCATTTCGAACGAAGAAGCAGATGAAGCCATGCTAGAAGAACATTAAGCTAAAACCCTAGAAATACAACTCCCTGATAATGTTATTGATGTAATTATAGAATGTCAACACATAATTGCTATTTTTTTCTTTTAAGAGGTGTGCTTGCCGAAGTTGAATTTTATAAATCGGCAAAACTAAACTGGAAAAATCGAGGATGAGAAATAAAATCCTTAAGAGGTCTTGGAAAAGGGTACGTCTCTTGTATGTTTAAGTTAGGTGACCATGCTCAAACAGTTTTGCAATATGGCACTTGGGTTATATGTGGACAAATATGTTATTTAAAAGCTTGGAACTTTCAGTTCCACCTTGAAGGGCCATCTCATTCGTACTATCCCATGTGAGTTGAGTTGCCTTATCTTAACCTAGCTTTTAGACCCTACTTGAAGGACATTGTTGCTCAATTGGGAAGAGTAATCTAGTGTAAACATAATTCTGACAAATTTTCAAGCCTAAGGTTCACCCTAGGGCCTATGTGGAAGTAGACTTAAACAAACCTCTACTAGAAAACATTAAATTGATAGGTCTTGGGTTCGAATTGATTCAACCAATTGTATAATTAAATAAGTCAAACACATGCTTTTATTTCCAAAAGGAAGGGCATTTGATTCATGAGTTCTCTATAAGAAGGAACAAATTTGTTCAACCATCATTGGGTTCTACTTCGTCAAGTGATCATTTGCCCTCTCCTAGCCATTCTCCTCTTATCTTGCAACCCACTCCTCGTCCAATATTTTCCACTAAAACTACTTCAGCCTCCAATGTTGGTAGTCCTTTTGTTGAGCAATGTGAGTCAACCCCATCCTTCAAAGATTCTATTATGTCAGATAGTTGGAGAATGATTAGGAAGAGGAAAGAGCCATCGTCCTCTATCCCTCGCTCTTCATTTTGCAATCATTCCTGTTCAATCTCCTCTTCTCCTAATGTCCCTACTCAAGATCCTACCCCCTCTCCACATCATTCTTCTCCTCCACTATGCCCCTATGGTACCTCCTTTTCCTTCCCCCATCCTCGTCATTGTTCCAGATCTCCTTCCTCCACTAGTGAAGACTATGAGCCCAAGAATACAGATTTGAATCTTGATAATAAGTTTAGTGTGTTGACTCAGGAAGACAACTCTTCCCTTCACCATGAATTATAAGATCCTCTCTTGGAATGTGAGAGGGATTTCCCTCCCTCCTCACAAATATAAAGTTAAAGAGGTTGTTATGAAATGGAGACCAAATGTATTTTTCCTTCAAGAAGTTCAAATTGGGGGGATTAAGCTTGAAGTTGATTTAAGTAAGGTTTGAGGTGACGCCATGTTTTTGTTTACTTCTCACATTGATGGAAAATATGATGCTATTATTGGGATTGCTCCATGGATTTCCAAGCATATTATTGATAAAGGTAAAGACCCTTCCCACAACTATGTTTGGGTCCTTACTTTCATCAATGGACAACTCATTGGATTTATTCTATTTATGCCCCTAACTCTACTAAAGAATGTATTGTGTTATGGAACTAGTTAGTTAGTAAATTACCCAATGTTGAGTGGGTAATCGGGGGTGACTTTAATACAGCTGAGCATGCTTACAATCACATCTGGTCCAAAGATTTTAATCTTTGTAGAGAAGAATTTGATAGCTGGTTGTTTTGTTGAAATTCCTTGGGAGTGGTTGATCCTATCCATGACAAAATTTCTAGCCATTCTCACAACTGGTATACTTGGTCCAATTGTAGATTGGGAAGTGATAGGAATCTTAGTAGGCTAGATAGGTTTTACATATCCCCCTCCTTGCCTCTCATTCATGACCCTTTGGGGCTACATGTTTAGGTGGACTTATCTACCACTTCTGACCATTACCCCATCATTTTCAATTTAGGTTTGTCCCCTAAGTCAAATATAGACAACTCTCTTCCTTTCAAGCTTAATGTATCTCACTTAAAGAATCCTTCATATTTAGCTACCTTGAAGTACTTTGGAACTCTATCACCAAACCAGATGAAGGGGGTTCTTGGATTGTTTGGTGGTGTGTTTCTATAAATAAATGTACCAATTTTTTGTGTTCATTTGGAAAAAAATGGCTTGACAACGCAAATAGAAATAAACATATCTCCAAGGAAAACTTGTGCGTTAAAAAAAATTGCCCAATGTTGATCCTAACAATATCAGACTCCAAACCTCCATTGCTGCAATTGAGGCTCAGTTACGTAAAATTGATAGTTATAAAGGGAAAGGGGCCAAAATAAGATCCAAATTACATTGGATAACAGAAGGAAACAAAGGCACCAAATATTTTTTTAATTACCTCAATTATAAACAAAAAAAAGAAAGAATTGGTGTTATAAAAGATGAATTCAAGATCTTGCATTCTAGCCCTATTGAAATTTGTAATGTTTTCAAATGATTCTATGAGAACCTGTTCAAAGATGATTAATGGGAGGATATCCAACACATTCTTGAGGGTCTTGTCAAAACTCATATTCCTAACAGGATTGACATAGAGTCCAACCAGTATTTTGATAGAATTTTATCATTGGAAGAGTTGGAAAATTCCCTTTTCGCAATGGCCCCTCATAAAAGCCCAGACAATGATGGGCTTCCTATGGAATTCTATCAGGATTTGTGGCAACACATTAAGGCATATTTTTACTGTTTATACTTGGAGGCCCTTAACAAAGGTTCCTTAGGTCCAAACATTAATGGGGGCATTATTAAGCTCCTTCCTAAAGGAAAAATGGAAGACTTTATCTCTGGTTGGTGCCCCATCACTTTACTAAATACTTCATGTAAAATAATTGCTAAAGCTTTGGGTCTCCGAATAAAACCTGTGGTGCAATGGATTGTCCGAATAGAGCAAACGGGTTTTATTGCTAGCAGATATATTCTTGAAAATATTTATGTTAGCATGGAAAACTTGTTAATGGGCACAACAAACATGCCAAAATGTTATTTTAATTAAGCTTAATTTTGATAAGCCCTATGATAGAATTCATTGGAGCTTTATTATTAAAATGCTTCAATGGTTGGGTTTCAGGCCTGAAATCCGTTCTCACATTCAAATGTTGTTCTAGGATGCTAATACTCATATTATCATCAATAACATGATGTCTGATCCATTTTATTTACAATCATCAATTCACCAAGGATGTCCTCTAGCTTCTTATTTATATGCTTTTATGACTAATGTTTTGGGGTACCTAGTTCAAAATTCTATTGATTAACAACTCATAGCAGGAGTTTCCATTCCCATAATGCTATTGTTATTAACTCACATTATCTTGACAAAATCTTACTTTTTTTATGAAGCTTTGAAAAGGATATCTCTAATCTAATGGAAATTTTGGAGCTTTATTGTGAAGTTTTAGGTTCCAAATTGGCTCATAACAAAATAGAATTCTTATTGGTGCAATTTGGGGCTGCTCCCCAATGGATTCCCATAGAATGGAGACAAATAAAACATGGATAAATTATGAGGTACATCAGAATTCCTTTCGGTATTAGGGTCTCTCTTTGTGACATGTGGAATTGGTTCCTTAATAGACTCAAGCATAAACTCTTTAACTAGGGGTATAAATTTCTTTCCTTGGCTAGTAAACTCCAAGCTGTTAACAAGATTTTCCTTGCTATACATGTTTATTATTCTTCGTGCTTGATTCCTTCTAAAAAATGGTATGAGGATCTAGTTAAAATTATTTGCAGATTTCTATAGGCCAAGTGGCATGGTAGTCCATGATATATATCCACATCATGGTCGCATTGCACCCAACCAAAACATAAAGGAATTTTGGGTCTCATAGATCCAAGGACTCAGGGGATTTGTTTGACTGCCAAATGGATTTTTAGAGCTGTTAAAGGGGATGGACAATGGAAGGTCCTCATTTGGCATTGGATTAATAATGCTTCAATTAAAGGAAAATGGCAACAAGTGAGCTGGCTAGAAAAAGTTATTAATGGATCCTTTTTTTCTATCAAGGCTTATTTTCCCCCTTCAATCCATTTGGAAGGCTTGGTAATATGTTTTTCACTTCTTAAAGTGGAGAGGAGGATAATCCCTTCAAATTGGTTTTAGATTTTCCACCTCCTCTATTTGGTGGAACACACATATCCTCTATCATGGCCAACCCTTGCATTAAGCTTCCCGAAGCATTCCTATCCTTCGTTTAAAAAAAGGGTTTGTAATGTTGGCAATTTAAGGGATTTTTATTCAATGTGTTGGTCTTCATGGAATGTGGTTAAAAATCTGTTTGGTCTTAATAACAAACATGAAGCTTTCTTGATCTTTGTGCAATATTTGGTGTCAGTGGAGCTATCTATGAAGCTGTGTACTCCAATCCATTGCATTTTTTTAAAGGATTGGTCATGGATGTCTTCATATCCCTTTTTGTCCTTCCCTTTTAAACAAATTACTCGAAGTTGCTTCCTAATTTTCCCTTGAAGTCGCGTTTGAATGCTAAATGGAAGTGCAAGTTCAAGGAGAGGTTTTGGTTAAAATTATCTGCTCAAATTTGGAGATCTAAAGTTAACTCTCATGCTTAGTTACTTGCCTAGAAGATACTACATTTTCAACTTCCCATTGAGGACAGGCTAAAACATATTATGATCTAGCCAACTAACTGTCCTTTTTGTCACAATCATGAAAACATGAAGCATATTTTTTGGAACTGTTGACTGGTTAAAAAGCTATGGATTTTTATGTTCAATGTTTTTTTTGCTATCTTCACTCATAAGTTAAGCTAGAAAGAAGCTCTGCTTGGAGTTGGTATGTATGATAATCAAATCATTGATGGTGTGAGACATATATTTTTTTTTACATATATGGAGAAATAGATGCAAATATGTTTTTACATTCAATTATGATCATTGGGAAGTTATGTTTTTAAGGCTTTACTTGGATATGTTGTTTTGTCTCATTGCCTTGTTTCCTTTGCTTCAGAAGGACATTTTGAAGAATCCAACATTGAGTTTTCAGATTCGACAAATCAAGCTACAAGTTGAATAGTTAGTGAGCAAGAAAAAAGTTTGTATCAACCAAGGTTTAAGTTCTATTCTACAAAATGCACAATGCTATCATTTTGTTGTAGCTCTTCATTTTTTTTGTTGTTGTATCTATAGTTTATTTAGAGTGGTTCGTACAACTCTTTGTCTTGTAATGGTTCTTCTTTTCTATACTATTTCTCTTGTAGTTTTATATCTGCACTATTATTTGTAATTTCATTTTTCAATACAAAAAAAAAAGTTGTGTTATTGATGGATTTGTAAGGAAAGCAAGTAAACCTTTATTTAAATAATTGATTTTTCAATTTTTGTTTTATAAAGTTAATTCATTAAATATTTCAAAAATAATAAATGTTACTTGTTTTGACGTTTTTTTAAGAATGATTTTTTTTATGTATGTAATTTTTATTTTTTAGTAAGGAAAATCTTGCAAAAATCAATTAACTATTTTATAGAGATTTAGATTAACACTATTCAAATAATTTAAAAAAGAATTGTATTATTCTTTCATTAGACTAATATCTTTTTTATCTATGTTTTTAAAATTTTATGATATAATATATAACATATTTTAATGTAGGTAATATTAATTATATATATAACCTATATTAATGTAGAATATATATATATATATATATATATATATTATTTATATTTATATTTTATATTATTGTAGGTAATATTTTGTAAGTAAATAAGTTAACCTACATTGTATAGGTGATATATTAATTTATATTACATACTTATATTAATATATATTATAGGTTATATATATTATAATCATTTTTATTTTCACTGTATATATATTTTATTTTAATTGAATCATTTATTTAATTTTCTAATTTATATTTTATATATAATCTCATCTTTTTTATTTGGTTAAATTATTATTGTTTTAAGTTGTATATTTTCCTTTATATCTTCCTTCATTTCTTTTAATAATTTTGGTAATTGTTCCTCAATCATTTTCTTATATCATTCATCTTTATAATTCTCTTCTAGAGTTATTTATTCATTGTTTGAAACATTTAACCTTTAACATTTTCTGATCCATTTATTTGTGTTATATTAAATTACTATATTATTCATTCTTCTATTTTGTTTTCATCAATTTTTTTTTCCTATTTGCACTTTGACTTCATTTTCAATCTCCTTCCCTACCCTCTCTCACCACTTAACTCTTCTTAAGGTCATTTATACAATCATATTCTTCATTATCCTCTTCCTATGATGAATCGGTGAGTGTGGTTCAAAATGTTGATTCAAAATAGCAGACACGATTTAATCTAGAAGTGTTTACTCTATCATTCATGGATTTGGAAAAATCATACCATCTATAATCATTATTTCATTAATATTTAACAATTATTGATTTGAATGTGGAGATTTAGTTGCACTTGTGTCTACTACGAATCAAATCAAACTTGACAATTTAATATAATATGTATATATTTTTAATATATTTATTAAATTAAAAATAAACAACTTGTAATAAATAATTATTTTAATATATAAAAATTTCATAACAATAATAATAAGAGAAGAAACATTGTCAACATGTAATATCTAACTTTTAATTATTATTAATATATATTATACTTATTTTATTTATAAAATTTGTTTAATATTTAATAATTCATAATATAATATTTATTTAAAGTTAGTGATTAAAATTAGGTTTATAGTTATAAATAGTTTTATGATCATAATTGGGGTTAGACATAGGTCTAGGATTAGGATAATGATTTAGAATTTATTATTAGGGTTAGGTCATGCAAATAACTAATTAACAATACTAAAACAAACAAAACTTACATTTATTTTTATTCACATTAATAAAACTTACATTTAATTTTTATAAAATCTAAAAAAATAATAATTACAAGGCAAGTACTAGCCACTACGTGGCACTTGTTTAATAATGCACCCTTTCTCAATCTTAATTATTTATTCATATCAAAATAACTAGAATAATGCAATTAATTTAGTATAGTTAATTAATATTTATTATCAATTAAATTATTTAGTAATCCTTCATTTATTTAATCATCAAAATCAAATAGTTTTGATTAAGATTAAGTTGGAAGGGCCCAAACTCAAGACAAAACAAGCATAAAGATAATACAAAGGGGTCTCACAAAGAGTGAGACATTAGTAAAATAAAAGAAACATAAAATAAATAAAAAAGAAAACCAACAACCAACAACAACAAAAATATGACCAATCAAATACCATATCAGCAACTTGAGAAGACCATTTATTATTCACCAAGAAGGTGGAGGCATTTTAAAGCCTGCCACTCCTTGGCAAGGAGCTATAACTTGTACTTGAAAGACATGGGGCTCTTTTTTTTAGTTTTCTCTATGGAAGCAAGTAAGGCTTTCAAAGCAGATTTACTTTTTTTTCTAGAGCTAGAAGGGGGGCTACAAAAAAATTATCCCTTTCTTGAGCTTTGTATGATAGTTATTTAGCTTCTTGAAACACTTGGATGGTAACTACATTATTCTTTACCATTTATTTACTATAATCAATAACTTCATAGAAATTGAACATAATTTTATCTTGGTTGCTTTGAAGACTAGCAACCTCCTTTCTCAAACTAATACAATCTTTCGAAGATTCAATAGCTTCTTTTAAGTCCCTTGCCTCTTTTCCCAACGTGACCCATTTTTCAAATGTCTTAGCCATTCCTTTCATCAACTCCCAATATTCCACATATGCCTCCTCTCTAGGGAAATCCCTTGTCTTTGTCAAAATAATAGTCTCCAAATTTTGTATCTTCTTTTTGGCCATGAGAAATTGTGCAAGCTTCCATTTGAGGATGTCGTTTTGAATGTTTATTTCTTTGTAGAGACTATTCACTTTCTTATAGATATAGACACAATTATTGCAACGATTTAGAGAGGTCAAAGGATCAACCTCTATGTCTTAAGTACACAACTCCTCATTCCAAGGAGAGGGTGGGGCGGTAGAAGATAAGCCATCATGCGAAGGAGAGTTCATGAAAATTAAATAACTATCCATTTTTAAAAATAAAATCATAAATAAAATAAATTCCTAGATTTTTATGTCATTTATAAACAACACCCTTGTTGTACATTATCTAACTATTGCTACCACTTGAACAAACTCAAATAAACATCCAAAACACCCATCCACAAGGGACAACTATTCAACCTATTTTTATTTAATCCATAGTAATAATTATTTAGCAATTGGATCAATGTGAACATGTGTACCCATTTTAATGTATAGAGAGATATATATGTTTTGGATTATGTATTAATTATTATTTGACATTGTATCATTTACACATGTGAGATCATATAAAGCAATATAGTCCAAAAAAAAGGGAAAATATGTTAGGTATATAGTTTTCACCATTGTAATTATTTTTATAAAATTAAAGATATTTTCTTAAAGCTAAATTATATTTAAAAGGAATAGAACATTACTATTATATAGTTAATAAACATGATCAATTATTTTTAATAGTTTACATGAAAGAATTAAAAAAATAAAATTAATCACTGCACATGGATGCACTCCATAAGGTTGGGTACATCATTGGATCTCCATGCTCAATTCTTGTCCATACTAAAATATCAAGGGTAACAGTAATTGCATTTTAGTTTATATTTGATAATTTTATCCTTGTGCTAATTGAATTTATTTTGCTTCTAGTCTAGGGACCCATATGATGAGAATTATAATGCCTAGTTACTAAGGGATCCCTTTTTGGTTGAGTTTTCTAAGAAAAATCAATTTCCTTTCAAACCAAGTTGCTCTAAACAAGGAAGTCACTAATAATCCCTAAGATGATTTTTTTTGCAGTTTTATTCCAATAGGGCCACTTCTACAATCTGAGATTCAATAAGCAAATTAACTTTATATTGGATCTTCCAGATGTAAAGGTATCTACTTATTTAATCCGATTCTTTGTATGATTTTTTTAGTTGCATGTTTCTATTAAACAAGAATTTATATTAATTATATACATTTTTAAAATACATTATAAAATATTTGAAAAAAAGTGGATGATGATAGTCATCGAAGTCTAAATAGTCTCAAGTCTTATACATCATATTAAAGAGAAATAAGTTGATCTGCTAAGTAGCAAGAGCTAGAGCACCAATAAGAGGTGGACAATAATTATCTAATTTCTACACATCCTAATTATTTATCTCATCAAGAATAGTCTCCCAGCTATTAGAAGAATCAATACAATTATCTTCATTAGTCTACACTTATTCAAGGGATTGATTGATGCTTTGGTAGGTGAGATAGTCAGAGCAAGCCAAAGGAATTGGCTACTATTAAACCAATCAACAATCACTCTTGAACACCGTAGAAGAGAGGATGAATTTTGGAGGGAAGACTATGACTATTGATGAGAATTATGACCGCAATCTCTTTTTTGGAAAGTATAGGTAGCATCATGCCTATCTAGGATTACTAATTTTAGCTAGGATGATACCCTCATGGTTTAGGGATGGAAACCTATTAGAAGGGGAATTCAATTGCATTATAAAACTATATAAGGAGCATTAACCTTAAGATCAAGCAGATGTAGGTGGTTTACTTCAAGTGAAACCCTAGTAGCTTGCACTTGTATTTTCATGAACACATTAGAACATATAGATTTAGAATACAAACAAAAAAATATTTTAATAATACATATCAAAAAGTACAAAATTTATATCTTTCTAAATGCTAAATAAGATCTTCACTTTAGCATATCCATGTGTTTGGTTATAAGGCATATATTCACGTGCCTAAAGAAAATGAGGTCTAAGTTGGAATAAAAAGCTATCAAGTGTATGTTCATAAACTATGGTGAAAGTGTGAAAATTTACAAGCTTTCAAACCATGTATCTAGAAAGACCATGCATTATCAAAATGTGATCTTCAAGAGATCCAATCTAGTTGCATAGTTGAGCAATTGAAGATCATGCTAAGTTAGTTGTCCGGCTAAAACAAAATACCAAAATAGTTGCACCACATTATGAACCAAAATTTCATGATTGACTTGATGAGGAGGAAAATATTAAGGGTATGTGTAGGATCATGATGGGCCAAAAAATGGCAATATGTAAGTGATATGATGGCCCATGTGGCTGATGACTATTTTTTTACCCAAAATTGATGAAACAAAAAGGGTTTTCAAAGGAGATTATCATATTTCCAACAATATAAATTATGCTTTACTTTGAATTTAATAAATAATTATTATTCATTTTATATTTGAATTATGACTAAAGACCTGATTGATAGGTTGATTGCAAAAAATCTATAGCATTCAAACGGTATCACATTTTTTGAATCCAAAACATGTGTCACATTCTATGCTTCACATACAATAGGATTACAAAAAAAAAAAAATTCATGAAGATTTGACCAAGTTAAGGTGGTCAAACATACAAGTTTTTATATTTTTTAAAACTTGTTGTAATATAAAAATCATAATTAATTATTTACTTGGGAAAAAATTAGAAAAAATATGCATCACATCGGGACATGAGTCCTCTACTTATATCTAAAATATTATAAAAAAATATTATCATTTTATTGTGGTTTGGGTAGTCATACATACATGTACTTCTTATTTTTTCCCTAAACATTAAGTACTACTGCATTGAAATTTCAAATTTTCACCAAATAGATATTTAAAAAAAATAAAACTAGTAGTTTAGAAACTACATTCAATTTTATATAGATTCTATTATTACATATTTTTGAAATAATATACATAACTTATTCAAATTTTTACATCAAGTTGCCTAACCCTTAGCTTTTGAATTTTCATCGCCACTTAAGGGCTTGTTTTTTCCATGATGATCCTACACATACCCCTAAGAGATATTTGGGCTTTGATTAGGAAGAACTTATACCTTAGCCTTTGGGGATATTGATTCAATAGAAAGAACGAGTAGAAAATTGTATTCTAATATATTTTAGATGAATTTTCTTTGAGTATACACATAGAACTATGAAGGAGGCAATGCAAATTAATGATAATGAATCTTGAAAGTTGGTCACAGAAGAGGAAATGATCACATTGAAAAATAATAACACATGGGATTTGGTTAGTTTCCTAAGAGTCATAAACATATTGGATGCAAATGGGTTTTCAAAATGAATTTTAGTTTAGCTGGAAATGTTAAAAATTAAAAAGAGTAGTTGGTTGAAAAAGGATATTCCTAGGTTAAAAAATGGTGTTTGTGAGATTTCATCTCTTGTTTCTAAGTTTAAATATCACTCCCAATTATATGGACACAAATAATTCCTTGAATTGTTTTAGAAATGAGCTTAAGATACAAGCCTTTAATAGATATGTGTAGAAATCTTTCAAAAAGTTGACACTCTCTTCCTATTATTTATATAATAAATGATCAAATAATGAATGGATATGGAAGTTAGATACGTACTTGTCCTTCTTATCAATAGTCAAAGATAAAAAAACCAATAATTCCATATTATATTTGAAGGAAATGCACATGGATGGTGGTACTATGGTTTGATTACTCAATCTCATGAATCTATCACCTGATATGATGAATTCTACAAATCATTTATTTATAGGTTTGATTAGAACGATCCTAAAGTTTATTTCAAATATTTGACTAAAATCAACTATGTGGTTCAATGGAGTACTATGTAATGTAGTTTTAGATTTTTTTAATGAATGTACAAAAAATCATAATGAGAGGATTGATTATGATCTTTATTGAATTTTTAACTAAATCTCTCAAGGGGATAGTTAAGAATTTTGAACCTTCTACCCTACAAGAGGCCATCAACTAGCCTTTGAAACTAGAGTCTTCTATGGTGAATATTTATTTCTAGATAAAAACTCCAATTCAAACTTAGAATCCCATTTCATAAAAAATGTATGATAGACCCAAAGTTTTACATTAGGAAGATACATTGAGGTGAGGAATGAATTTAGAAGGAATAGGTTATGCTTTAATTGCAAGAAGCCACAGTTTCATAGATGTGCATGTATTAAGAAAGAAAAAAGGTGTTAAATTTAAGTAGGGTCTAATGATGAACTAGGATCGAAGAAATATAAACCACAAGGTGAAGAAGACCACCCAAAAGAGGAAGATGTCATCTCGAGAGACACTCTTTTGATGCTCTCTAATAGTCTGAGGTACAACCCATTTTACATGTGTGGTGTCTTATGAGGTCAAAGGGTAATTTTAATCATTATAATTTGTGCCACTCATAACTTCACTAATGAGGGATTATTGGCCAAGCAAGGCCTCAAGATAGAGCAATTGAAGGGTTTAGTTTTATGTTGGCTTAGAATTTTACCATCAATGTAGTAAGAAAATCCCCAAATTGATCTTAATCTAGGAAGATATGATATTGTAATATCACAAAATTACACCTAGGGGCAAATCCACATTTTTGCATCTTGGCTCGCATTTATGACACCTTAGAAACATTAATGGAAAAATCTTGTGAGTCGTAATTTCAAGATTCTAACTCCATGTGGACACTTCGCGAAGTGACATAAGCCTGATAAGGTGTTTCCCAAAAATCTAAGCTTTGGACGCCTGCGTGACACATGGACGTCCACGCAAAGCGCTAGCATCTTGGCAGTTTCTCTGAGTTTGAAATGGTGAATCTAGAACCCTGACCCTTGCGACACATTTCCTGGCAGTTAGGTCTCAAACGTAATGGCCCTGTGTCACCCTTGCATGCATGAAAAACCCATTTTGGCTCCCATTTCAGGGTTGGAAATCATCAGTTGAAGCATTACTATTATTTTCTCTAGTCTTGGGTAATCTTCATCCTTGAATAGTAGCATTTCTACAGGTGAAGCTATGTCAGACTGAGGTCCCTCCAACAGCTACAACTCTCAAGCAAGCACATAGAGGTGCACTCATGTGCTCCAGAGAGGGTATTGACCCATGGGTAACACTCTCTCTCTCTCTCTCTCCCTATCACTCTTTCTTACTTGTCCATTTACTACTTTGTGGTGTGGTCTCTACTCCAAAGCGGGTTTTGCTTTCACCACATAATTGTTTATTTCATTTACACTCCTTTCCAAACTTGGCTGTCCATGGAGGTGGGAACACTAAAATGGGGGTCTAACTGAGGCAGACCCCTATACAGCCCCAACATTTTCCCCTTAATATTTTGTGTGCAGGTTATGAAGTGAAGTCTAGAGAAAAGATTCAGATGCATGATAAAAGGTAGTCTTTCTACAAGCTCTCCTTTGTGTTCTTCTTTAGATTCTAACTTTCTATCTAACTATTCAACCTAACACATCTTGGTCTGAGTTTTGGGACAAGATTTAGTTTTACCCTCTTGAGCTCTTGAGCCTCCCATTTTTTAGGATGCCAACACATCCTAAAACCATGCTCGTATCCTTTGGCTGAGAGCTCTCCAGCCATAGGTAGACATATTGAAGTTTTTCTCTATCAGGATCTAAGATAACTTTTTTGTCTTCCTCTACAGTTTATTGATTTGTTCAAAGTAAGGTATATAACGATAGTTCATTCCTTGGTGATCTCTTGAGAATAAGGAGACCCGTGTGTAGAAAATACCTCTTATATCACATTTTGGTTAACCTAACGTGAACTGTGGGATCTGTTTTCATAATGTTGTAGGTTTATACTGATCCTTTTTCTAAAAAATATTTTGATATGTTGGAAGATTCTCTAGATGATTTCTTAGAAGCACTCTCCCCTATCTGTAAACCTTCTAGACAAACTCTCTCCTTTCCAGCTGAGGAGTTGGTAAATGTGGTTGTAGTTTCTATAGCTCCTCCAAGGCCTAAGAGACCCATCATTTACCTAACCCCAACTGAGCCATTCCATAGAAACGACTATTTTTTCTATGGGATTTCATGTCATAATGATTCATTGAACTTATACTCAAAATTCATTAAAGCTAATGAATCTACTTCTTATAATGATGTTGGGCATACAAATAATACAAGGAGAAATAAACAAAACTTGGAACAACAAACTTCCATTCCCATGTCAAAAAAAACTCAAGTTCCAACTTCTTTACCATCATCTCAACCTAGCCTTTTTTTAGGTCCCAAACGCGTGATCAAAGCACCAGGTGATTACTACCTTGTTGAGCAGCTTCATGTTACTCCAACCAAGATCTCACTTTGGGATTTCATTCAGACCACTCCAATTTATCAGGAGATGTTGTAGGAATCCTTACAAAAGTTTCTCTTGCCTGCCTCCACTAGGCCTATGAATGTGAATGTGTTGCTAGCACATATTCAAGAAGACTCGTTAAATATTACGTTCCACCTGCAAGAAATCCCACCTCCGAATGTGCAGAAGCAATAAAAACCTTTGATGATTATAATTAATGTTAAACAAACTGGTATTAGGCATACTCTTGTTGACACTAGTTCGGATCTCAATGTTTGCACTATGGAAGTTTTTCCTAAAATCAAAGTTGATTCATCTTCTTTAGCATCTTCTTCCTTGTATATTCATGGGTTTGATAACACTAGCTGCCAAGCTCTAGGTATAATAATACTACCTTTTTAGTTAAGCCCCATTACCCTACCGACATTGGTTTATGTAATGTGTGGACCCTTACATTACAATATCCTCTTGGGGAGACCTTGGATTCATGCTCTGGGTGCTTTGAATTGTACTTTACACCGTTCCTTGAAATTTTTTGCTAACAATCAGTTGGTTACAGTTAAAGAAGATCCAGAGGCTATGTACCTTTTTTTGGTAGTAGTTGCTAGTCATGCTTTAGACACATCCACTCTCAAGAACTACATTCCATCCTTAACTGTTGATTCTATCACATGTTCTTCATCAATACCCTCTATGGAAGTTGTTCCCCAAGGGAGTGTCGACAAGGATAAATCACCTAAAGTATAAAATCCTAAGTCTCCCCCATCTTCTACTTCATCTTCTCAATTGAGTGATTTCATGGGTGATGATTGGGTTTCCTTGAAATTCTCTGAATTCTTCATTTCAGAGTATAAGTCAGACAGCTCTGGTATTGAATTTCTAGGTTCTCCTGACAAAAAGGTAGGTGAAACTCCCATTAGAGAAGAGAAGTGTGATCATGTTCAAGAAAATGCTCCTCTCCCTTCCTAGGAGAGTAACCCCGCTCCCACAAAGGAGGTTAATTTTTACGAACCTAGTAAAGGAAGTGGGAACACTCCCATAGAAAATTTTGACATCCATTGGTGGAATGAGACACTCTAAGTAGAGCCACCACCTCCTGAAATTTTGCAAACTCACTATGGGTTTGGGTATGAACTCACTTCTCAATATGGCTATGGGTAGAAAGGCCTAGGACATATCGAGCAAGGAATCCAAGTCCCCATCTAGTTCAAGCAATGACAATACTATCTGAGTTTGGGATGCAATTTTGAACAGTCTAAACAAAAACCTTAGTGGAGTGTTAATATGATTTCAATTGAATTGTTAAGTTTGGTCCATCCAAAGTTGATAGAAGAAAGGGGATAGGACGAGAAGGTCCCTTTAGATGTCTTCTCTTTGGATGAAGAATTAGGGGAATTTATAGGTACTTAATCTCTGTTACCTCCTTATCATCACAAGAAACGGTTCCCGTACCGCTTGCATAAACAAGCATACTTTGGAGAATCTATTTTTAGTATCGATGAGGAAGATTCTCTATCTAATGTCAATGATTATTTTTGATATATCATCTTGAGGACCACAATCCTCTCCTTAAAGGATATATTGTCGAAGTCCTTGTGGATCCTAAATCCTCAAAAAAATTAATCAAGATTAGGAAGTGTCTCTTTTCTGAAGAAGCAGATGAACATTCTGATCTCTTACGTACTCACCCTAATATCTTTGCTTGGACATATGAGGACATGCCTGGTATTGATGAATCCATAGTGGTCCACAATATCATCCTACGTCCTGATGCCAAGTCGGTTAAGTAGAAAATTCGAAAGATTAATCCCAAGGTAGCTTTGATGGTTGAGACTGAGATAGAAAAACTATTGAAAGCAGGTTTTATCCACCCAATTGACTATTCTCCTTGGATTTTGAATATAGTTTTTGTTAGCAAGCCTGACGGTCATATTCGTATATGCATTGAATTTCGATAACTTAATAAGGCTTCTTTTAAAGATGATTTTTCGTTACCTAATATAGACATGATTGTGGACTCAACCACATGCCATGCATTGACATCCTTTATGGATGGCTTCTTGGGTTATGATCAGATCCATATTAACCCGGATCATCAGTACAAGACAACCTTCACTACCCCTTTCAGGTACTTTTTGTTAGGTGGTCATGCCCTTTGGTTTAAAGAATGCAAGAGTGACTTACCAGCGAGTGATGACCCTGATATTTCATGACTTCATTCATAAAATCTTATAAGACTATGTTGATAATATCTTGGAAATTTTTTTAAACCATCAAGATCATGTGAAGAATCTTCATCTTATCTTTGAAAGACTTCAACTTTACAAGATGGGACTAAATTCCCATAAGTGTGTCTTCGACATAGATGCTGGAAAGATTCTGGGGTTTATAGTCTCTTATCATGGAATCAAAGTTGACATAAATAAGATTAATGCTATTGTTAACATGCCTCCACCAAGAAACATTATCGAGTTGCAAAGTTTACAGGGGGAGATTCAGGCGATTTGTAGATTTATATCTCAATTGGCTGATCATACCCTCCCTTTCACTCACTTACTGAAAAAGGATGTTCACTTCATGTGGGATGAAGAGTGTCAGAAAGCCTTTGAATCAATCAAAGCATATTTGACCAATCCTCCCGTATTGATGCTAGCTATGCAAGATAGGCCTTTCCTACTTTATCTTGTTGCATCATCCTACACTTTGGAAGCCCTGTTAGCCCAATATGATGACGCAGGAAGAGAGAGTGGTCTACTACATTAGCTATGTCCTTGCCGATTATGGAACCCATTTTTCATCAATGGAGAAGTAATGCCTCACTCTTGTATTCGCTACATAGAAGTTGAGCCACTACCTCCTCAATGTTGAAACACATGTCATAGTAAAAAAATATATTTTAAGACAGTTGTTCTCTAGAGCTGACCTCGCTAGGAGATTAGCAAAGTGGGTTATGTTGCTTTCTGAGTTTGACATAAAGTTTGTTACTCAGAAGTTGATAAAGGTTCAAGCGGTTGCTGATCAATTTGCAGACGCTCCCTCATCTCACTCCTTCCCTAGGTTGGATCTGTTTGATGATGAGAATATTTTCATGATTAACTATGATCTTGAATGGAAGATGTACTTCGATGGATTGAGGTGTCAGACTAGTTCTGGAGTGGGTGTGGTCTTGATATCCCCTGAAGGGAAACCAATCCCTCTATCCTTTCGATTATATTTTCCTTGTACCAATAATATCACTGAGTACAAAGCTCTCATTTCTGGGTTATGTGACATGATTGCACTAAAGATTATACATCTTCACATACTAGGTGATTCTGAGCTTATTGTGAATCAGATTATGGGAAATTTTCAAGCTAGACAAAGAAGATTTTCTCAATACTGGGACCTTGGTTTGACCTTGCTCAATCAATTTTTCTCTTTCACAATAAACAGTGTCCCTAGGAGAGAAAATAGACATGTCAATTCCATGGCAAGCGCTGCTTCCTTGGTACCTTCAAAAGAGGATAAAAAAGAATACCCCTTCATGGTTTAGATTGCATGAACCTCGATGGTTTTCGATCAACCCAAACCTGAGTCCCTTGTGTGCTCTTAGGTAAACTTGGGAGAATGATTCTCTAGTATCTACAGTTACTTAAACAATAGAAAATTTCTCGATGATGCGATTAAAAATGATCACACTCATATACGAAAGTGTGTTATGTCATTTTATCTAACATTCTTTATTGAAAGGCCTATAATGGTTTACTTCTCAGGGGTCTCACTGAAGCGAAAACGCCCGTTTCCCTTAAGAAAGCCCACTCGGGCTTTGGGGTTGGACATTTCAGTGGTAAATCCCTGATGAGAAAAATGATACACATGGGGTACTATTGGAAAATGATGGAACAAGATTCCTTCAGTTTTGTCAAGAAGTGCCTTCAATCTCAATAACACAACCATCTTATCCACGCTCCTACTCAGAAGTTACAAAATCAAACTTCTCCTTGGCCGTTTGCAAAATGGGGGTTGGATATCATTGGGAAAATATCACCTCCTTCTTCTAAGGGACATACCTTTATCATTACCGCTATGGATTATTTCACAAAATGGGTTGAAGCTATCCCACTTTGATCCACGAATGCTAAAAATCTTTGTAGATTTCTCATGAACAACATCATTTCTCATTTTGGAATGCCTACTACGCTTGTTTCTGACAATGGTACACCATTCAAGAATAAGGAAGTGAAGCAGTTCTTGGAGAAATTTCATATTCGACATAGGTTTTCTACACTGTACTATCCACAATTCAATGGTCAAGCAGAAGCTTCTAATAAAACTCTTGAACTCATCCTTCGTAAAATAGTTAATAAATATGGTAAGGATTGACATATTCAATTAACATACTCTTTTTGGGCTTATTGCATGAGTGTTTGTACAATGACGAGAACACCTTATAACCTCGTGTATGGTGTCGAAGCTATCATGCCTTTAGAGTTGGAAATTTTTTCATTACAGGTTTCCCTTAGAGGATTAATTTATGATGAAACCTACCGAATTGACCGCTTGCATCAGCTAGAGATGCTCGACGAGCACCACCTATAGGCTGTCGATTATCTTAAGGCTTATTAATGATCATTATCAAAACAATACAATCAGGGCATGTACTTCCTACAACCTTTAAAATAGGAGACTTGGTTTTGTATGAAAATCAGTGAAATGTAAATGCACCGCCTGATTAGAAAGGGAATTTTTTTCCTAATTGGTTAGGTCCTTACATTGTGATTTTCGTGTATGGTTCAGGTGCCTATGGATTATCATCTATGGATGGAACACCTTTGAAAGAGCTTGTTAATGTGATGCATCTTCTTCAGTACTATGTGTAGTGTTCTAATGTGTCGCATGTGTGGTGTTTTCCCTAAAAGGCAGTAATAATACATATAATGACATTTCTCATTTTCACATTATGATTTTTTTTCTATTTATAACGTGATCATGTGCGTGTGTGTGAAATAAAACATACATATATATGTTTGAATATGCTATGTATCGATACATCACATGAAATCTTTTAAACAATTAGATCAACATTATATTTAATTAACATGTAACCAAACATGTATATTAAATCATGTTAGCATGTTATGTAAACAAACATCCACATAAGAAAATAGCATCCATAGCATGAGAATACATGTAAACAAAGCCATGATACTGAAACTGATATATATATATGCCCAATGTATGAATCAAATGTCATGTACATGTATCAGGCCACTGCTATAAAAATGAGTGGTTGCAGAATATATGTCTATACAAAATATCTACAAGTATATATGTGCATATGTATCCGACTACAAAAATTATATACAAAAAGATGGACTCCTATCCCTGTGGTGCGTGGATCCCTAAGCCCTCTAGCTCTTGCGGTCTCTCTGGTACTCTGGGAGGTTGCATGATAGTCTATGACTGGGGTCAGTGTGAGTGTGATATAAAAAGGCCTGCCCGCATCCATTTCAGCTCCTCCTATAGTGAACATATATCCATCTTCCCCTGGATCGACTCCTGTTGCAACCGTTGGACATCTCTCGGGATCACAATTACCAGTTGCACATCGATCTCATTGATGCAGCTTTGAAAGGTGTCACGGGCCCATTTAGTAGCCTCATCCCTTTCCACTGTCATGTCTCACTTAGCAAGAACTGTCTGTAGCTTCCTCGATAGTTGATCATGTTGTTCCCACATGGCCGTCAACTTTGCAGTCAGCTGTACGACCTCCGTACTCTGCTCCTCATATGTGGTCCTTAAGAGCACTACCGACTCAAAAGTGGGGGCATGCCTCCCTGCTAACACCGGTCAGTAGGCCTCGAGAAGTGTCCCCTAGATCAACATGATAGAGGCCACCTCTTAAATACACTGACCAATAAGCCTAATCCATCCTTGTGCATCCTCTACAATCATAGAGAAAGAAACATGAATCAACATCACATGACATATATATATATATATATATATATATATATATATATATATATCATAAAAAAAAAGATCAAAAAAATAAACATGTAAATAATGGACTATTTATACTTGGATCCCCTAGCTACCATGTGGGATCGGGGTGTGAGTTGGTGCTAGGGCCTGCACCGCTGGCATTGATGGCTGACCCTAGTGATGCTAGAATTTATTTTGTTGTAACAGTGGAAACAAGTGGTACTGATGAGATGGGGGTAGCTGTGGGGGGATTTGACCTTCTCCTTCACCTTGAAGCTTCGTAGATGTTGCCTCCTCCTCTACACCGCCCTGTTGGTGACCTCTCCTCCTATCCTATAGGGGTTGGTTGGGCACATCCTCCTATGGAATGAGGTCCCCTCTCAGGGAATCCTCACTATAAACTAGAGTAGGAGGATGCCTCTCCCACCACTGCGCAAAATCCACTGCCACCCTAACATTATCTTTCATCGTCATGGCTGACAGATCATGGTTGGGCTCATCATCATCTGAGGGGATGATGTTTATGATGGTAGGGTGAGGGCGATCTCCTACCCTTTGTTGCACTCCGGTGTGCCTTAGTGTATGTGGGCACATCCATCAGGATGACTTGAATACAGCCATGTTGTTGCATGACCTGACTCTAGTAGTAGGGAAAAATCACAAAATCACAGTGACCAATAAAAAAATGGTCTTGCTGTAGGTTCCTCAGGAACCTGTTGTCATCAACCCAACTAAAATATCGATAGGGTCTCCACCTAACCTCTCCTATGACAACAGTATCAAATTGTAACCACAAAATTTGTAAATCTTGAAAATTCCACTCACCTGTCATGTCGTACCAATGGTCCATGGAACCTGATACGACTGTCATTGGGGAAAATCGATTGACTAAGTGCACATGATGTGGGAAAAATCCTAGACCTCCAAAAGTGTGCATATTTTGAGACTGCGGTACTCATAGTGCACGTATCGCCCGAGCTCTTGGTAAAGGTGCACCAACATGATATGTCCCAAGGAACAAATAGTCTGATGATCTACCATCTCTCTAATGGTATGGATGAGGCCCCTATGAAGGTGAGAGACTCACCTATCTATGGTGATGTGAAAGGTGACTTTAACAACCATCACTCGATATAGCAATGATTTAATGGTCCTTGTTTGATGATACCAGTGCATGCAAATCTAACTTGAGCTATCACTATTGTCTATCCTCCCTTGTGCAATAGAGGATGCCCTCACTCCTCTCCTTCATCGATCAAGTGCCATCTATCACCACCTGCCATCTACGGATAGGTATCTCAAGGATCCGATAAACATCTTCGAGTGTAATGGTCATCTCTCCACAAGGTAGCTCGAAAGATGATGTAGTGGCATCCCACCGCTCCATCAAGGTGGTGAGCATCCTCTCATGGTATCACATCTTTTGCTTGGTGAGCACGTGCCAAAGATTGACCTACTCTAGATGTGTGATCTCATCCTATGTGAGGTGATCCCTCTGCTCATGGATGAGTCCAAATTCCCACCCCCTAGATGCTCCTGGATCTCTGGGTACTCTTGCAAAAATTAAAAAATTCTTAAGTCAGAAACATCCTCAAAACAAGAGAAAATACTTGATAGGGAGGTTGGGTGAATCAATCACTAATTCATGCTCTTGGTCTTGTTTGGAAGACCTCTAGGGTGTCTCACTCCACCACTTGCAACCTATAGGACCTTTCTTTCTTAGGATCCCTTGGTTCTCCTTGCCAACCCAACTACCAACATAGTTCTTCCTACCAAGTCAACCTTGGTGAAATATTGCAACTCTAACCTTAGCCCTTAATCCACCCTAAAGGCTACTATCCTCCAAAATCTTGAATTTAGCTTTGCAGGGCTATGGAGGTGCTTCTAAATTCCTCAACCCATCCTACTAAGGGTGTTGAGGGTTCACCTAACTCCAACTGCAAGTCGCTCTCACAAAATCCCACAATTAGGCCTAAAAGGCTACTAGCCCTATTAGCCCTATTAGGTCTCCTTCTCTGATAAATTAGGTTTTTTTTCATAGTATTTCCAAAGGACACCCCAAAATTTCCTTGGGTTTCCTGGTTCATATGCCCACCTCTCAAGGATTTTAGGGGTCTTGGCCCTCAACTGTCCATACTAAGCCTTAATCTAGAAATGGGAAAAATTAGGCCTTTTCAAACCCTTCCCTGACTTCACTGCAAACTGTTAAGTACTTCCCTCACCACATGGATTGATGGAGTTTCCTTCTCCTTACTATCTCTTGGCAAGACTCATACCTTCCCTCTCCAAACTGTAATTTTTTATGAAATTGACACCGCTGCAAATCAAGTGCTCCGCACTATAGTCTTCCCTAGCCGGACACTTCTTGGATCGCCTAGAAGAAGACTTCCACAATGAATGAGGTGCTGTCAAGGAATCCTAACCATACTATATGTACATCCATGGAGTCTAGTCACAATTCCCAAAGGGCCATACAATTTCTATGGTGGGAAAGTGAACTAACAATCCATACTTACAAACTGCCTCGTTCAGACTAGCAACAGTATGAAAACCAAAATCAACCACAAACAAAGCTTGAAACGGAATAAAGAAACTATCTAATGCTAGAAAATGCTTGAAGACTAATTACTCTACATCCTACACACATTACAGTGTCATGATCAATCCATTAACACACCACTTCAAGGCAAAAACTAGGAAATTCACACTAAATCAAAATTGCTTTTCTTGAATTCAAAACTTCAATACAATCTCGAATGCTTCCAAATCCACTCCAATGCCAATGCATCCCATAAATAGGGTCACTAAACCACTTATGTCATCCCTTAACCTCTCCTTGGCCACTTGTAGCTCCCATTGAGCAACATTGTCAGAAATTTGCAAAACCTTATCAAAGTCCTAAACCTCAATTTGAGTTCAAACCTTTGACACCTATTCTATGGTCAACATGACCTTCATTAGAGAAAGACACAACAAAAAAGCCACTAAGGCACACACACAAATGAAACAAGATAGATTTCTTAGTTTTCCTAGACCAAGTTGTCCTAGTCAACCTCCTAAACAATCTAAAGCAACTATGGGTGCTCCTGCACCAATACTGAAAGACATATGCATGCCACACAGACATCCACATGCCGTGTATGTATCCTAGACCGCCATGGTCACTTAGAGTATGCCAACACATCCTCATGACATGAGAATGTGATCAAAACCCCAACATGTGTAACAAATGATAGTGGATATCAAGGACGCGATTGTGAAATTTAGATGCCTACGCACCTCTCTAAGTAAAAATATGCAAAAAATTAATTAAATTATGCAAACAATGAGGTTTAGAGGCCTACCTAGTCCACCTCATGGCCATTGGTGATGTCCTCGCACAACTACTCCAACCTCGGTGCCTTGTACTCTCTCCTACTCGGCATTTTGTTGACTTTTCTCTCACAAAAGTCAACAATTTTCTCATGCGCAGTGAATAGTGAAAATGACCCTTCTAGGGGCCCACCTAGGTATATATAGGCCCCTAGGGCTCATTTTTCCTAGAGTTCATGGCTCCCTAGTTTCTCCTAAATTTACCCCACCATGCTGGGGGAAAACTTAGGAGGGGGCATATAGTCACCTCTTGATCATTTTTTTTTCCTCTGAATCAATGACCTTTCTTGATCATTCTTCTCTCCATGGTAGTTTCCTCCGATTTTTCGAAGGTGACTAAATTTTTTTAATTTTGTAGGATAAAGTTTTGTAGGATTCTTCATGACTATGTTGTTGTTGTTCATTGAGCTTGAAAGATGGGGGCATCCTTTGTATTGGTAAGCTCGGCCTCGGTGACCTCTGCGGTCCCTCTTTCTAGCACACATTTTTCTTAAAATTCAAAATTTTGGTGAAATTTTTCTTCTTTACTTTAGTGAAGTTAATTTTTTCCAAAATTGAGCCCACTAAAGTGTGGGAAAAATGTAATGTCATATAATTTCACCTATGGGAATTCCATATTTTTGCATCTTGCCTTGCATTTATGACACCATAGAAACATTAATGGAAAAATCCCATGAGTCAAAATTTCATGATTCTGACTCCATGCAGACACTTGGCAAAGCGATAGAAGCCTAACAAGGCGTTTGCCAAAAATATAGGCTTTGCACACCTGCGTGGCATGCTAGCATCCTGGTGGTTTTCTGAGTTTGAAACAACGAATCTAAAAACCCAACCCTTGTGACAGTGTCATGGTGGTTAGGTCTCAAATGTAACAGCCCTGTGCCGCCCTTGCATGCATGAAAAACCCCTTTTGGCTCTCATTTCAGGGTTGGAAGTCATCAGTTGAAGCATTAATACTATTTTATCTAGTCTTGGGTATCTTCATCCTTGAATAGCAACACTTCTATAGGCAAAGCCATGCCGGACTGAGGTCCCTCTAGCAACTACAAATCTCCATGCAGCTACAACTCTCAAGCAGGCACATAGAGGTGCGCTTGTGTGCTCCGGAGAGGGTCTTGAAGCATGGGTAACGCTCTCTCTCTCCCTAGCACTTTTTCTTACTTTTCCATTTACTACTTTGTGGTGTAGTCTCCACTCTGAAGTGGGTTTTTCTTTCACCATGAACTTTTTTATTTCATTTACACTCCTTTCCAAACTTGGCTGTCCATGGAGGTGGGGATACCAAAATGGGGGTCTGATTGAGGTAGAACCCTATACAGCCCCAATCTTTTCCCCTTAATATTTTGTGTGCAGGTTATGAAGTGAAGTCTGGAGAAAAGATTCAGATGCATGGTAAAAGGTAATCTTCCTTCAAGATCTCCTTTGTGTTCTTCTTAAGATTCTAACTTTCTATTTGATTATTCCTCCTAACACATCTTGGTCCGAGTTTTGGGACAAGATTCAATTTTACCCTCTTGAGCTCCTGAGCCTCTTGTTGCTTAGGATACCAACGTGTCCTTTGGATGACAACACACCATGCGATCATCTTGAAACCACACTCATGTCCTTTGGCCAAGAGCTCTCCAACCATAGGTAGAAATCTTGAAGTCTTGCTCTATCGGGATCTGAAATAAATTTTCTATCTTCCTCTACAGTTTATCAATTTGTTCAATTTGAGGTGTATAAGGGAAGTTCCTTCCCTGGTGATTTCTTGAGAATAAGGAGACCAGTGTGTAGCAAATCCATCTTATATCACATATATGAAATATTAATTATATATTTTTACCATGAGATATGTCATGTCCCTTTTTCCAAAAATGACACTTACTAAAAAAGTAAGTTCCCATTATACAAGAATAGTAAGTTAGAAGTAATGGGACATAGTAGAGTTTTTTTTTAATATTTATATTGTTCAAATAAATATTAAATTATTATATATTTAGTGGTGCCAACATAGGTGGCTTGTATGTGATTTTGTTGGAGGTAATTGGATTAAGTTTATAATTTTTGGAAGCATCTTCAAGAAATGGGAAAATTACCAAGTTTGGTAATTAGTTAAAAAGTGGGACTAATTTCTCAATTCAAATTGGTTTTCCCTCTCAAATAATGGAATGGTGTTTTATGGGCACAAAAATTGGGCATGTTTCATATAAAAAAAATTTAAAAAATTCCATTTGGATTCATTGACGCATCTCTAATTTTCTCTTGTGGAGCTTTATGCATGTGATTTATTTAGTGGATGAAAACCCATTAGAGATTGGAGCTTGTGGATAAAAATCAATGAGTCATTTGTGGCTACAGGATTTAATCACTATGATCATAGAGGGAAATTTGATCTAGGTGTTACATTAGAGCTGAATTTTGTAAGAGGTTTTGGCAGTTTCAACTAGTTTGTGTGTAGTGTGCAATTTCAGATTTTGTAGGGTTGGATTTATTATTGTAGAAGTGTGTTGCTAAGTATTTTTTGTTGTTGAGGTTTACATTGATGTTGTAGGAGTGATTTTTATCAGCCCTAAGTAATTGTATGATCATCTTTCATTAAATTAGCATTATCAAAAGAGTATTGAATGCAAGAATATATACATATTCTTGAATATCTCCAAACTTATAAAAAAAGTATTCAACACAACCACAACGAGCATGTAATTCATCACTCGTTTGTGGTTGGTGACTTAGTCCTTTATAAGAATCAACACAATGTGAATGTTGCACCAAGTGAAAAGGGAAAATTCAACTTGAACTAATTAGGACCTTACATCATCACACAAGTCTATGGATCATATGCATATAGACTTTCTACAATGGATGGTACACCTCTTAAAGAACCCATTAATGCTATGCATCTATTTAAATTTTATGCTTAGATCCTTCTCAGCTTCATTTTATCTCTAAATGATATGCTATCATATAAAGAACACTATGTTAGATGATGAATATTCTTATCTATTTAATTCACATTTCTTCATTCATGAAAATAATTTGTGTGTATTGAATTATATAAGTAATTTCTTCATAAGGATGATTAATTTTCATTAGTATATATTTGAATAATTTGTGTACCATGTTAGTTAGATCATTACTGCATTAAATTACATTATTTAATTAGATCATAAGTGCATTTAATTCAATATATTTGTACACTAAACAATCATTTGTTATATTTAATTAAATAATTTCATTAAGTTTTTTAATTAGATCACATAATTTCTAATGATATATCACCAATAAATGTATCAATTAGTTCATTGTTGTCTTTATTAAACGATCTCATTATGTTGTTTAATAAAATGACAATTGTATTTAATTAGCCATACATGCTAATTTCCACATAATCAGATATTTGTCACATTTAATTAAATAGTATATCATATTTTTTTAATTAAATAATAAATAGCATATAAAATTAAGCCATCCGATATATATATGTCAATAAAAATACTCATATATATATCATTATATCCATATAAAACCAAATATCACTACTCTAACAAAATGGGGTATGTCATGATAGTAAAGTACACAATAATATCACCAACCTACATGCATACAGACCCCTAATCTTGACTCTTAGATCTACCACCTCCACTAGTGCCATTGTGTACTACTATAGCTGATATCTCTCAGCTCAAAACGTATATATTCTATCTAAAGGGGCACCACTTGAGAGCGATTGGTAGTAGGTGCTCAAAACGTATATATATCATTCTCGCCTCTTGAAGATCGGCTAATGTCTGAGTCCTCTCTACTGTCCTCTCCTCGGATGCAGATCTCAGCCATGCTAGAGGCTCAAATATCTCCAATAGGTCACTTAATAGTATGTAGTGGCTTATGATTGTCCCGTACTCACTGCTGAAGTTATACATTTTGGACCATCTCTGCAATGAATTGACCTACAAATTTGAGCCATGCCTATGTACCAACTATAAAAATCAAAGCAAGCGTCAAATTAGGTATCTCACCACATACAAACCAAAAACCAAATGAGATTCCACATCTAGTATTCTACTTAATCAAAAAATAAATATACATCATTTTACCTAGATTGTCAACTCACTAGTGGGTATTTGTGGGTGTGGTAACTGTGGCTACACCTGGGGTCATTTTTTGTGTTGGTTACACCTTAGCAGTTGCTCTTCTCATCTCCCCATGCTTGTGGATGCTCAATCTCTCATCTATGGTAGGTAGTGCTCGTGCTACGCAAGGTTGAGACCTAGGCCTCTCCTTGATGATACCACTGGCTTCCTCTTGTTTCCCTTGACATCCTCCTGCTATTGGTGTTAGTTGCTCCTCCTTATCACCTCCACCACCACCACCCTCATCATCATCTATCTCCTCTTCAAAATTCTCATCTTGATATGCCCACATTCTCAAGTCACACGTAGGATGGTCTGTAGGAAACACATGAGCTGGACAAGCGGTTCTCCACCATGTTGTATATGCAATACTAAGTGCTACATCATGTTCTTTAAACATGTGACATAAAAGAGAAAAAAATTCCCCTCTCTCTCTCTCGTTGACACAAACCAAAATTCACACAATTTCACAATCAAATGACTCCACAGACAATTGATATTTAAATTGACAATTACATTTGTCAATTTTAAATCAATTCTAAATTGCACAAAATCAATTTATGCCACTCTAGCTTACATTCAAATTTGCAAGATAATTCAAATATATTTATTCAAATCATATTACATGAATTGAACATTTGCAATTACTATTATCTCCCTTTGGTTGAGTGCACTCCTCTGTTTTTATTCTTCTTTCCTTCCTTTGGCTACGTACCTATTTTCCTTTAACTCTTTTTTACTGAACTATCGCCATTAATTTTCCTTAGCTATATGGTGCAGCATGGGCTTGCTATATCGCAACATATGCTAATTTTGTATGTTCATTGCCACTCATACCAATCTGCTCTTTTTGTTTTGTTGGCAGCCACCTCTACATTCCAATCTGTTTTCTACACTGGCTTTTATGTCTCTTTTTTTTTTTTCATTTTATTCCTAAAACCACATGCCTATCTTTTTCCTTCTAACCCGCAACTACTTACCTACTCTTACCTATGTTTCAACCTATTCAAACTTGGCACTGCCCCCTCCTATTTTCCTCTGCACATCGCTTTCTACTTGTTGCTCATGCCTCCTCTCTCATTGCAATGTTTTTCCGTATGAAAACTCTTCATTTTTCTTAAAAAATAGCTCTATATTTCCTCTTTGCACAACCACACCCCTTCACTTCTGGCATTTTCATATTTTTTTTTGTCTTATCTGATTTTATTCTCCAATTTCAATGAATGTTCCTCCAACAACCCTTTTTTTCTTTTATCATGTGTTGGACTATGATATGTTTTGCTATTCAAATGCAACAAAAATTGAATGTTTGTCCCCTTACAAAATCAGTCAACAATTTTATTGTGGAAGTCAATCAAATGGAAAGAGAATGTAATGCATTAATTCATATGTCATGCCAAGCCATAACATATGTTAGAAATTCAAATATTTTATGGTGCTAGAAAACCCCACGCCAACTTGTCCAATCACCCCTTTCATGAATTGACCCCCTTTGCAACTAATCCTTGTGTTGGAAATTATAACTCATTTCACATTTTAATCTTTCAAAAAAGAAAAAACAAAAACTTCTATGACCCGCACAAAGTTTTTTAAAAATGAGGATTTTTAATCACCAAAATATGGATTGCCATCCTGCCCATGATCCAATCGTGGGTTTTAATATTTCAAGAAAATTTTATAACTTTGGTGTCAATTGACTAGAATTTCTCTCGCCTTGTCCACGTTTGGTGGTTGATACCATTCATTTATATGAATTTAATTATCAAATCATATGTGCCTACACGCTCCCCCAAAACACACCATAAACAACACAAAATGGAAAACAATTAAATTAAATTAATCATTTTTTGGCTGATGCGGATAGCTTGTTCACCCGAGATGCTCCTACATCAAACACACTAGGTAGAAAGATTGTGAGCATAGGATCACAAAGGTGGAGTTGAGTGGTAGAATAACCCTTTAAGATTGTGAACAATTTGGAACAAATTCCATTACATGGATGGTATATATAATACCCCCATGGATGTGTGTTCCTCGCTCATTGGGTGGTGCCACAAGTGTGATAGTCACAATCAAATATAATAAATAAGGTGGATATCTACATCAATATGTAGTATCCATAAAATGTATGTATGCTTGGTACCATTGTCTAGAATAATGCAGTTGATGCAATACATGTGGTCAGCTAGGATGTCATCCAACATCCTCCCCTCCTCTAAATTTATGGTCTCACCTCATACAAGCAATCATAGAATTTTTTATGCATCCTCGAGTGTCACACTCATCTCCCCTATTGGAAGATGGAATGTTGAGGTGTTTGAATTTCATCGCTCCATGAACATCATCAACATTATGTCATGGAACCTCATGGTTAGTATGGTGCACACCCATAGAAATCAAACAACCCTCAGATTTCCCTCCTTGATTGATTATAGTGCCTGGGCATGTTCATGCAAGAGTGTGTACATATGACCACCTAAATGCTCCAACACTTGTGGTGGAACATGTGCAATCATCAAACATCCATTCATTATTTCTACCTAATCACCAAAATGACATAACCAAGATTAAAAAGTTTCAAGTCAAAACCCCTGGACAACAACACTTTGGATAAGGGCACCTAGATTTGACTTTGATGCCCCAAAAGAACTCTAGTGCCTAGTTTGGACCTAGATACCCAAATTGGCCACTAAAACTCAGTTTGGACACATGCACCGTAAATTTATTAAATCACCCTTACACATTGAAAAATGATCCAATAAATACAAGGAAAGTGAAAGTATGACCCACCTCTCAAGCCTACACTCCTTACATAATGCAATCTCTTAGGCCCTGTAGCCTAGGTGTGCAATACAATTTTCTTCGAGGCATCTTCACTTTGAAGACTACTTAGACTTGCTCAAAATCCTCTCAAACTAAAAACTCAAAATAAATGGTCAATATTTTAAAATTTTCACTATTTATTGTAAAAACAAACAACGCAACACATCTTTTACCCTTCTATCATCTTCAAACCACTCTTCATTAAAACCTTTAAAACTTGGGCTTGAAAACTCCAATTTTCATTCTAGTTGTTACATTAAAATCTTGGTTGGCTATGTGCAAGATCATGATCGCCCAAAAAGAGGCGATATGTAAGTGATATGATGGCCCTTGTAGCCAACGATTTTATTTTTACCTAAAATTGATGAAATGAAAAAGGTTTTTAAAGGAGATTCTCAACTTTCCACCAATATAAATTATGTTTTAATTTTAATTTAATAAATAATTATTATTCATTTTTTATTTGAATTATGACTAAAGTCCTAATTGATAGGCTAATTGAAAAACATCTATAACTTTCAAACAGTATCACAATTTTTGAATCCAAAACATGCGTCACATTCTATGCTTTGCATACTATAGGATTAAAACAAATAAAATTGAATTTCATGAAGTTTTGACCAAGTTAGGTGGTTAAACATATGAGTTTTTATATTTTTTAAAAGTTGTAATAAAAAATAATAATTAATTATTTACTTGGAAAAAAATTACAAAAAATTTGCATCACATCGGAACATGAGTCCTCTACTTATATTTAAACTCTTATATAAAAATATTATCATTTTATTATGGTTAGGGTGATCAAACAAACACCTATTTCTTATTTTTTTCCTGAAATTTAAGTACTACTGCATTGAAATTTCAAATTTTCACCAAATAGATTTATTTATAAAAAATAAAGATAGTAGTTTAGAAACTACATTCAATTTGCTACAGATTCTATTGTTACATATTTTTGAAATAATATAGATAAATTATTCAAATTTTTGAATCAAGTTGCCTAACTTTGATTTTCTAAATTTTCATTGCCACTTAAGGGCCTATTTTTTCCTTGATGATCCTACACATACCCGGTTCCTCCATCATTATTCTCGAATGATTTTTGTATTGGTGTTATTTAATAAAATAATCTACCAAAGGAACTCTCACAAAAACCTAAAAAATTCAAAGTGGAAAGATTGCCACCCTGATCCTACATCCATAAAGCAAGTAGAAATAGGGGTGCATATATCTACCCTCAAATTTTACTCTCCCTAGAAGTTTTGGTACTAGCACATTTTTTTTTGCATGATGGTTTTATATTTTTGACTAGTTGGTTTTGTTGGATACGGTTCCTAATGTTGTAACATTATAGGTTACTACATTGGGGCCTTTATTCTCTCTTGGTAATGTTCTACATCATCTATAATATCATTTTGGGTATTATTTTACATGTTTTATAGTTTAATTTTTATACTTTCTATACTTTATCTTGCATATGAATGTAGTGTAATATGACCATTGAAGTGGGGGTAAATATAGTATCGTAAATTGTACACCTTGAGGGTGAAAACACAATTTCCCACTCTATTTGGTGCTTTCTTTAGGGTCCACTCCCTAGTTAATTTTAGAACTTCCTAGCCTTGACCTTACCTTCCAACTCAAGTTAATGTGCTAATACTACACTAAAAAAACTTTATTTATGACTTTATGCCCTTAAAGCTTTGATAAATGCTCAAAATTATGTTCAGTCCTAATTCAAAGGACCCCAAATAAAGGACGAAGGCGGTGAATGAGCTTTGGTAGGGTTTTCATGAGTCTGTGGTCATTCTTGGCCCCTCTTGCATCATATTGTGCTCTTTATGTTGGAATTAGTCCTTTTCCTATGTGTTCGATCAAGTTTACTATGGTTTTTTGTTTTAATATGCCTTCAACCGGAGTAGGTATAACCCCATAGTTCATTCTAGTATTGGCAGTTCAACGAATTTGCTCAGTGGCTCCTCCACCAAACAAATGACCTCAAATTTTTTTCTAAAAGTGTTCCATGAGGTAAGTCTTTCGACTCCCTAGCTGATGTCATTTTTCTTTTTCCTGAATTTGATTCCACTTGTCAATGGCTTGAAAAGAATACCCTTGTCAGATATTTTTTTGGGAGGACTCCCCCTAAAAATGTGCTCAAAGAATGGGTTAGTAAGGCCTGGGTCCCTCATGGGGTCTGCCTTGATATGCTCCAAAACTTTACCAAAGGTTTTTTTCTTTTTTTCTTTGTGAAGGTCAGTCATGTCCAGGAAATCCCAGAGCATGGTCCCTAGTATGTCAAGTCTTCTTTGTTGGTTTTCCAATCGTGGACCCAAGATTTCCTTGTCTCAGATGACACCAAGTTGTGGGTCTTGGTCTGAATTGAGTTCCTAGGTTTACCCTTTCCTTGTGTGCTATTTTTGAGTCATATTGATTCGTCTCTAGGGAAGGTTATTTGCATTGAGCCTGATAGATTTTTCTAGGCCTGTCCCCAAAAATGGGTTTGTGTTGAAGTGGATCCTTCTCAAGATTTGAAAGAATCTATTGATATTCAAATAGGAAATTTTTGGCATACCCAGAAAGTTACTTTAATACGTCGAATACGTGCTATAGATTTCAATCTTCAAAGCACAAGATCAAGGACTACCCTCTAGCAGTTCCACGTACTCCTTCTCCACCACAGGAATTAGATAAGTCCAAATCTGATGAAAAATGGACAATGGTTAGGAACCGTAAGAAAAAATCCAACGACTTTGGGTTGCTTCCCAAAGGCCCCGAACCAGCTAAAGTTGTTTCAAACCCTTCGACGAAGGGGAAAGAGGCCTTGAAAGGGCTTGATAATTTTGCGACATGACCCAGGCTGAAGGATACGAATCAGCCTACAGTTGTTATAATGGTATAGCCGAAAGTATCTCAACCTGTGATAGGAGCTCAACAAAAACCTCATACTCCTTCGCCGCCATTAGAGGAAGGAGAATATGTGTAGGAGAAAAGGAGAATTTCTTCTCCATCTATTCAAATTGTGTCAATTCCACCTGAGTTTTTGTAGAATCGTTTCTCCACCTTGAATGAGGAGGAACCAAACTCCGACGATATGGAGGAGTTTCACTCATGAATTTCTTCTCTTGGAATGTTCGAGGTCTGATAGACCTCTCCAAAAAGTATTCTATTTGGGATACTTGGTAGCATTATAATGGTATTGAAGTGCTTTGTCTCCAAGAAGCTAAAATTTCTAGTTTTTTGCTTGCTTCAGCATGTCAGTCTATTTCGCCAGCCAACCAGATGTATTGTATGGCTCATGAAGCTGGGCGTGGTGGAGCTATCACTATTTTGTATCCAAGGTGGCACTCATGTGTTTTTTATCACAGGTCCAACCCCACACATCAGCTCATTTGGATCCTTCTCAATATTAATAATCACTCTTTTGGGATTATTAATATTTATGCCTCTAATGATGCTATCAAACGCTCCTTGCTTTGGCGTTGGATTGCAGAGTCGTTACTAGTAGCCACTTGGATTTTATGTGGGGATTTCAATATGGTTGAGATGGTATTCTATCATTCAGATGGGCTACTGGCAAAAGGGAGGAATGGTTTTACATGTGTAAGAAATTGGGGCTCTTTGATACCAATATTGGCTGCCGCATTTCTCATTCCCTTTGGCACACTTGGTGTAATTTCAAAGCTGGTTCTGATAGGATCTTTAAGCACCTTGACCATGCAATGATTTTGGCTCAATATTTTTTCTCGTTTGACAACTCTTCACTTCCAATTAAACCATTGGTGCATGTCACTTTGTCTGACTACTTCCTTATTTCTTTTTGCATTGAATGGGAGATAAAGACAACCTCGGGATTGCAAAATGTAGTTCTTCTTGAACACGTCTTTGCTTTCTCATCAGCCTACATTGGCCCACATTCGTAGAGTTTGGAATTTGGAGTCTAGGCCAGCTCACAATAATGGTTGGATTAATTGGTGGAATGATTCTATCACTTGCACGACTAGGTTTCTATGCATTTATGAGCTCGAGTTGGCCATTTTCCATCGGTGGTCTTATGAGGTGACCACTGCCGACTTGCGCTCAGCTACCAAGTCTCTTGTGGCTAACCCCTTCTCCCCACCTTTGAAAGTCAGGTTGGTGGAGTTAAGGCACAAAAAGCAAGTTGTAGATAATTATGCTACCAAAGGTGCACAAATTAAAGCCAGGTTGAAGTGGTTAAAAGTTGGTGACCATGCCTCCAAGGAGTTTTTTCTAGCCTTGGGTACCAAGCACTCCTCTCCTAGCATTAAAAAAATCAAAGATGGGCTCTAGGTTCTTTTTGAGCTACCTGATATTCTTCAGGCCTTTTTCAAACACTATGAGCAAGTTTTCACTACCCAAGTTTACATGTTGGAGTGCCAACAAGCACTTCAGAGGTGCATTGTGATTGTGCTAACTAGGCTTTCTTTTGATCAAAAATCCTATTGTGAGAATATTCTCATGGTTGAATAGTTGAAGGAAGCCATCTTTTCTATGGTGGACGACAAGGCCTCAGGGGTAAATTAATTCCCATGTGAATTCTACATGTCCCTTTAGGACTGTATTGGCCACGATCTTCTTAAAATCTATCTTGAATCTTTTTATTCAAAAAATTTTGGAAGTATTATAAATAAGGGAAATATCAAATGCATACCTAAGCCTGGAGATCTTAAAGATATTTGCAACTAGCGCCCTATCATGCTCCTTAATGTCTCCTACAAAATCATTCCTAAGGCCCTGGCTCTTAAGATTCACCATCTCTTGTGCTAGATTGTGTGCCCAAAACAAACTAGATTTATCAAATCTTGATTTATTCTTGATAATATCAATTCTATTTGGGAGGGAATGGAGTGGGCTAGGCGCTCTATCCAAAAAGCACTCTTTCTCAAAATTGATTTTGCTAAAGCCTGTGATAACATAAAATGGGCCTTCATTCTTGCCATGTTGAAAGCCTTGGGATTTGGCCCTAATTTTATTTAGGTCATCCAAATGCTTTTTTTAGACGCCTTTGCTTGCATCACCATCAATGGTTGCCAATCCTCCTCTTTTGGTCTTTTCCACTCTATTTAGAAAGGATGTCCTATTGTTCCTTCACTTTATGTGCTTGCTTCTGGAGGTTTTGGTTATCTTTTGGCAAATGTTGTTTTCTAGCAAAGGGTTCATGGCATTGCCCTGCCCAACTCCTAGTCTCAAATTTTTAATGGCCATTTCGTTGAAGACTCTTTCCTCACTCTCTTGGAGGGAGAAGGAAATATTAAGGCAACTCTTGAGTGTCTTGACATATTTTATGAGGCCTCTTGTTCCACCATTCAATGGCACAAGACTCTTTATTATAGAATTTTTTTGCCCACTCCCCACTAGTTACAACAATATGGATGAAAGTGAATTGGGATAGGGGAATTTTTTTGGTTTCTGTGCATCCCATTCAACTTTTAGGATTATCCGAGTAAGTTATGGAAAGTATTTCTTTCCAAGATTGAGCAGAAGTTGGCCTACTAGATAACTAAGACTTTGTCTCTAGATGGAAAATTTCAAGTGTGTTTAGAGATTCTAGAAGCTACTCATGTCTATTATTCTTCTTGTTGGGCTCCCTCGAAAGCTACCTATGCCAGGCTTGAAAATTTGCTTCGAGAATTTTGTGGGCCTCTTCAAAGTCCCATAGAGGGTTTCATCAGGTGACCTGGGAGTTCTATTGCCTTCCCAGAGACTTTGGAGGGCTTTATATATTTTCCACTCAAAGACAAGAGAATTCCTTGTGTGTTAAATGGGTTATTGGAGCCCTTTCTGAAGATGAAGCTTGGAAAATTCTCCTCAAGAATTTCATTCAATCAGGCTTTCCTACCAACAAACATTCCTAGAAGGGAATTGGCTTTCAAACCCTTCTAGTCATAAAGGAACAAATTCAAATCATGGGCACTTTTGTGGCCAAGAGCATCTAAAAAGCCTAGGAGGCTATTAATCCTTGGCTCCGCTGGACTAGCTTTGGCTTCCATGATGGAATTTCTCTCAATCAACAAAATGTGTGGTGGTTGCCTCTCTTTTCCAATAATGGTCAACCTCTGGCCAACTCACCATAGCTCAAGGCACTAAGATTCCTTAAGAAAGGCATTCAAACCTTGCAACAATTTTTTCACAGACCCGTAATGCACATTATGCCATGGGAGGACTTCTGAGTGCTTTACAGACTTCAAAACTAGGACTGTGATACTTTTGATGGTCTGGTTAATGCTATTCCTATAAAATGTTTGCACAAGGTGGGGATTTGTGGGACCAAGCCATGGAGAAAGGACTAGAAGTGGTACTTAGACACCCCTATCAGAAATTACAAGCCGAGTCTTAGCTATATGTGGCTATTGCTACATTTTCCTATGATTGACAGTCTTAACTAGATATGGCTTCTTCAATCCTTTGCTCATGTATGGCGTAAAATATTCTCTTCCATTTGGTCTATAAGTGTTGAGTCGAAGCTTTCCCACTTTTCTTGGTGTATTATTTTCCAAGGCTTTCCTGTGGGGTCTTGGCTTATTCATTTAGGGGTCTAGGACCCTTGGTGCCCATTATGTGGGAAAGATGAGTCTTTTAAGCATCTCTTTTGGTTTTGCACTAGATATTAGTAGTTTTGGACTTGGATTCATGATTTATTTCACCCTTTTAGGTCAGAACCCTTCTCCCAGTATATGGTTCTACTGGGTGATTCACCTAGGCTTTCGACCAAGATACCCAACTTTGGCACACTTTCAGGGTGAAAATCCTCTTCAACATTTGGAAAGATAGAAATGCCTAGATTTTCACTCACACTCAAATGGATAAAAATGTTTCTTTGTATTCTAAAGATATTATTATCTCTAGTGTGCTTCTATAGATTCAAGTTCAAGTGAACAAGGTCGTGCTTGAGGTTTCTCACCTCCAGGTGCTCCTGGATCACTGGGGCAATGCCTTGTGTACTGTGGCTTGGGTGCCTAGCTCGCCCTCCTCTTCTCACGACTACTCACCCTCTCAGGGTTGATAGAGGAGTGGCTCTGCTCACCCCCACTCCCAACCTCCTTCTCTACATGGCTCCCTCCCTCATTATCTCTCTCACACTCCTCCCCCTTATACTAGCCAGGGGTGGCCCTCTAGAGGTGTTGCGGGGAACATCGGTGGTGGTTATGGGTGGCCCTCTAATACCACTCCTAGCACCTACTCTTTTTGGTCTGGTAGTGGTTTTGGTTGGCTGAGATCTGATAAGTTTTCCACATTTGGTGCTTGCAATCTCGCCATAGTGCGAGGAAGATAAATAAAAAGAAAAGGAAACTGATGATTACCGGGGTCCTCCTCTTGACGTCACTCCTGACCCCGCTGATGTATGGGGAAAGAATATTGACAAAAAAGATCCTCCTGGCTCTGCTAGCACTGCTCTAGCCTCTTGATGGCCTTTTTTTATTTTTTTGTTATTATGGACTTCTGGGCTAGGCCCAAATAAGCCTATTTTTTGATTTTCTACGGTGCCAATGTGACTCTCAGGATGTGCCTTCTTACCACCCATATTTTTTTGTGAATATGTATCCTATCTTTCTAATTTAATTTAGATATCTATCTATTCATAAAAAAAAAGACCCCAAACTTATTGTCCACACTTCGACAAGTGAAACACATGTGAATAGGTGCATTAGGTGCACTAGTCCCAATATTTTCCCTAAAACATTAGCTCACATGTTTGGGTCAACCTTTATCTTTTGTGACATGATTTCATATTTGACATTTGGGAAATAAAATATTGTCAAAATTAAAATTTAATTGTGTCATCCTACACCTAAGGTTAGTCATTTGTTTCCTTATTTAAACATGAAACATTATTATAAAACATATACAATCATTATTACAACAAAGCTCTTCCAAAATTGACATCTAGATTTAGAGATTTATGAGCAAGTTTTCATTTAATATGACTTTATTACAATGATTTAAGCTTGAAGCAAGTTGAATAAAAATTTGGAATCTATGGTTTACATGGAATTATTTGGGATCTCTCAAGCACATCAGGACCTGATTTCAATGGATTCTCACCTTCAGAATTTGATCACCTTGCTTCCCTAAATGAGGTATTTTGTTATGTATGATTTCTCTTGAGTATTTGAATTTCTATTGGGTTGGATCTTGCATATCCTTTCTTTTTTAGATAGGACTCCACTATAACACACCTGAGTAGGGTTTTACCAATTATTTTGCATGTAACTATTTGCCATAACCCTAGATACACTTAAGGTTTAGATTAAACACTTTTATCTATTATCAGATCGACTATATTGTAGAGATAGAAATTCTAAAAAAAGGGTTTTACCAATGAAAAATCCTATATAGCCACCCATCCCATTTCTTTCTCTATGTTTTATAGGTTTATATGTGAATGTGAATTATTTTAAGACATAGCTAAGAAGTGAAAACCTATAACTTATGGAATGTGATTCATTTTTCTCAAAATAATACTAGGGCACCCCATGCCCTTGTCCAACTATTCCAGGCTCTAGTTTATGTGACAGGTGCTCTTCTATCTAGCTTTTCCAAATCTACAACTATTTTTTTCAATTTATGCTTCTTGTAACTGTAGATTAAAATAGATGTATCTTTCGAATGATGATGAGATGGATAGTATGCAACTAGAATAACAATGTTAATCCTAATCTAAATAATAATCTATAATCAAACAACAAAGAATGAGGAAATATACTAAAAAAACTAAACAATTGAATGGAAAGCTCTCACCGAATATGAATTCACCCCTTCGAATTTTCTTGATTGTTCTTCTCCATTTTTCTTTTTTAGCATTCTTGCCCTCATATTTCTGTGTTTGAATACAAGTATAACTTCGTCAAGTGTCTAAGAAAAATATCAAAGATAATTTTCTTCTCAAAAGTGTATGATTTCGGGACGAGGAATAACGATAATGACAGGCCATTTTATAGATTTTGGAATTTTGAATGATCGGCTCAGATTGAAAGAGAGATCGATGGACAAGAGTGATGAATGCCATGCGGTATGAGTTTTGTCTCAGATCGAACGTGAGTTAGAATGTGAGTTAGAACATGAGTTCAGGAAAGAATGAAGATAGAGACTAAGTTAGAACGTGAGTTAGAACATGAGTTCAGGATCTTAATCTCCAAAAATAGAAGAAATAGAATTTGTATGCAAAATCCAAAGTTAGAACTTGAAGACTAATGCATTCGAATGCAAACAAGAGTGAGAACTAGTTAATCGACTAGTTGTGATGGACAGTCTTCTCGTAGAGATAAAAGGGTGTTGAATTAAGAGATAACTGGAGAACATAAAATAGATCTCGAGTGAGAAGGTGAGTGAATGACTTAGATAACTGAATGATAGAGGAATGTGACCTAAATATTTAAATATGAATTAAATGTTAATTTAATTCAACATTCAAAAATTAGAGACTTTAATTAAATAAATAAAGTAATTTATTTAATTTCACTGTTTGGAAAGGATAATATAAATAATTAAATAATAAATATTTAATTATAAATAAAGGGGGTTAAATGAATAATTAAATAAAGATATTTAATTATAGTTGGAAAAGTATGATAAAGGGGTAATTAAATAATAAATTATTTAATTGATATATAAAGGGGGGAGAATTAATTAGTTTGCAACATAATTAAATAAATATGATTTATTTAATTAATCACGTTGAATAAAGGTCATTATGAATTAATGAATTAATTAAAAAGCGGTATTTAATTGATAGGGGAAATATGTGTTAGAAAGGTAATTAAATAATTAACATTATTTAATCAAGACCACATACTATAGAAAATTATGTCGAATGTGCACTCGCAGGCCTAGACCAATTTTTGGTATCTACAGTTTTCCCCTCTTTAATACAATGTTGGTACAATGTTGTGTCAAAGAAAATATGCCCCAATCGTGCCCCAGCATGAAATAGGTTAAGGTATGCCCCCTCGGGAAAATTGACAATTTTTTGAAAGTTTCAAAAAATCAAGAAATATTCTTGATATGTCAATTTGATAGTCAGAAATGCTATGGAGTTGACATAATTGAATTTGGAGCTGATATAGACGAATACAGGTCATTTGAAGTTGAAAGGTTAAGCATCTAATAGATTAGGTCAGAAGAAATGCCATTTCAAACCTTACCTGTGAATAGGAATTAGGGCTAAACCTAATTCATTTGCACCAAAAGGAGTTAGAAAAAGAGGAGATTTGCTCTGACTAGATGACAAAAATGGTTGCCATTCCGTATGCTGTGCATCGAGGTTATCAGATCCAGACATTCAGGAGGCCAATCGACGTAGGACCATCGGTATGTACCCAAAAATGAACTCTTCAAAGTTATTTTTGCATGTAGTTTTAGATGTTTGAAAATCAATAAGAAAATGTGGTACGTCGTAAACGACGCATCTAATTGTGAAACGGCGCATGTGCGAAAACACGCTTAGGCTAGGTTAGGCAGTTTAGGGATTTAACGCATTTGAATAATAATGCACCGCATTTGTAGGTATGCAACTCATATGCATTAGGAATAGATGCATGTAGGGTTATGCAATGCATATGCAGTTGTGAAACGCATATGTTGTAGTTAGGTAGGCTAATGAAATTGCACCACATTTGTTAAAAATGCACTGCATGTGGTTTAGTGAACTGCATGTGCAGTAGGTTGACAAGGGTTGTGGAAAATATGCGATGCATATGTAATATGCACTACAAGTGAGGCTTCGTGCAACGCATTTGCAAAAATGCATCGCATTTGTTAAAGTGAGCTGCATTTGATAGATAAAATTTTTGAAAAAAAATTCTAAGAAAAACTTGAAAATTCTTGACATCAAGGTTTAAATGCAGGTGGTTTTAGATCCTATTTATACGTGGGAGTCACGACTAGACACATTCGATCTCAGAGATCAATTGAATACTACAGAGATTTGGCTATTATGGAGACTGGGTCTACGCCACTGTTTGTCGATGCCAACTATTCGGGCGAACAGGGGTATGCTACCGACACTATGCGGGCGATGGCATTCAGAGACATCGTCATTTCATTTGTTGACTGGGGAGGCAATGGTCACATTGGAAGATGTGTACAAGATTTTGAGACTACCTATTAGAGGAGAGTGGGTTATGTATGATACCCAGTGAGGATTGAACGAGTTGGCGAGGTTCTATCAGGTCGACGACATCAGTAGGCTCGACATTGAGCACTATGAGATCAGGTGGCCAGTGTTAGCAGATAGATACGACAAGATTGATTGTATTTTATGTACATTGATTGGGGGGATAGTTCTTCCAGACAAATGGGGTCACAGGTTTCTAGTGGGATGTGGTGCTATGTTGGTTGACATGTTAGAGAGTGAGACTAGGTATGCATGGGGTCCATGTCTACTTGGGATGTTATACGTTCATCTACATGACATTGCTTATAGAGATGCACAGTCATTGAGCTGTGGGACTACACTACTGATGGTATGGGGTTGGGAGAGGATAGCTATTTTTTGTCCTCTAGCTACTATAGAGAGACCGGAGAGACACCCTTATGTGTTCTAATATACATGACACATTACTCAGACACATGTGGGAGACACAAGGTATTGGTGACATGCATTGGATATTCTTGATCAGATTACATGGAGACCTTACATGGATTGTAACGAGTGGGCGGATGAGGAGGTACATTTGGTATTCTATAGATAGACATAGTATCTCATTGGGAGGATTGTTTCTAGTGTACACATCATTGAGCGACACTTGCCAGATAGAGTTCTGAGATAGTTCGGCGAGGTTCAGGATGAGCCTCAGAGCAGAGCAGAGTTTTCTCATTCATCTAGAGAGGTTTCGTATTGGGGACCTATGATACTAGTAGCTACAGCTGAGGCAGAGATACATGCACTACATCCAGTACAATGGGCATGGAGAGATGTATTAGCAGACCCAGAGAATACAACTGTGTATGATGCATGGTGGGTAGAGCATCGACATGTTCCTTACATGGATCCCGATTAGCCAACACTTATTGTGAGACAAGGGATAGGGCCTAGAGGACAGCAGAGAGGTGGAGGTGCTAGAGTGGGGAGAGTTGGTCGGAGAGATGGTGATGGTAGAGGTGGTAGATGAGGTCGGAGAGGATGAAGAGGGGGTCGGGTAGGTGTACTATCAGCTATCCATGAGGCAGTTGTAGAGGATGTATTGATGTTGGACATTGGAGGGGGAGTGGATGTACAGGCTGGGGGTGAGCATTCTGTAGCGGAGGCAGTGGTAGAGGAGCGTGCAGAGGTGGATGTTAATGGAGTAGAGTATGTTGCAGAGGATTTAGATGTGGATATGGCTATAGACCCTCTGGGTGTTTTGGTAGGATACGAAGAGGGTGATGTGGAGGATAATGTTGAGGATGATGTTGAGGAGGATGTACCAATGGAGGAGCAAGAGAGAGAGCTCAAATATCAAATCATAGAGGGGAGATGGGAGGAGGATGCTCCTAGAGATGGTGACAGGGAGGCTTTAGAGGAGAGACTCAAACTTGTGATGGTAGAGTTTGATGTGATGAGGTTAGAGAGAGACAGTGCCTACTCAGAGACGGAAAGTGCATTTGTAGAGAGGGACAATGCACTTATGCGGAGAGATCAGGTGATAGCTCAGAGACATGAGATAGAGCAGGAGTTCACAAATGTTAGACGCCTTTATAGTGGGTCCTCATCTGATGGCATGGTATGAGAGTTGGTTATATTGGTGGAGAGAGCCACCTATTACAAGGACTTATATGAGGTAGTGGTGCCCACAGAGAGATAGTCTCCTAGCTTTTCAGAAGTGTGGAGTTAGAGGTCACAGAGCAGGAGTAAGAGGACACAGAGTATTGAGGGGGTGGTAGGACCATCGAGGACAGGTCTATTTGAGAGGCCTTCCACCTCATAGAGAGCACCTTCGAGGATTTTCCCACCACCTTCACCACCTCACAGCAGTTGTAGCGGGACATGATGACAGGGATATATTTATGTAGAAATTTGTATTTTGATCAGAGAGCCTGCAAGCTCATGTTTTATTTATGGTTACATTTAGACATTGTATTGTGACACACTATTTTTAGCAATATATAAATATGATTTTGGTGGCTTCTATATGATATGCAGTTCTATGTTATGGATGATGCATTATTTATATATGATTATGTCTCCTAGATGATGTATATACATGTTTTCTGAATGAATGTTTCTATATGTTATGAGTTTTGAATTTAATAATGATGTTATGTATGTCTTAATTTACTTATGATAATGGATAGAATGATCTATATGATGTTTATTTATATGTGATGGTGATATGTACATTTAGTGTTTACATTATTTGTGCTATGATGAAATGCCTATTATGTAATGATTTCGAAATGAAATGCAACTATGTGGAATGCTTATTAAATGTATGCTAATGCAAATGATCTAATGATTTTAATTGTGTCACAAGACTTTATCATTATGTTTGAAGAAGAGAAATGTTCAGAAAAAATGAATCAGAATGTTAGTAAGAATTAATTAAGGTTGATTGATTGAGAAAATGATATAATGATGTTGATCGATTGAGAAAAAGACATAATCTTCGATCTATTGCCAAAATATGCTATACTTGCTTGTTATCATCACTGGACGGGACAAGACACAAATGGATAGTACACACTATGATACGAGATAGACCATAGTGTATAAAGTCATCCATCTGTGAAAAACAGACAATCACAAACAAGGAGTGTCTTAACTCAAACTAAGGACAATATTTCCCCAGTCATTTTGTCGAGACAAACCACATATAGTAGACAAATAAAAGATGGGTCATGAGATGTCATTGCTCCTCTAAATACTTGATAGGACATCCTTGAGGAAACTAGTAACATGACTCAAAAACCAATATTTAATAGGACAGTTGATAGAAAACAGTCAAAGAAAAAGAGTCTGGAGACATCCTTGCTTCTCTAAATCCTTCAAGGGACATCCTGGAGAAAGCTAGTAACTGGACTAATTCACAAATCGATAATAAGATAAGAAAACATAAGATATAAAGTCATAAAGCCAAATAAATGTATTCACCAAAACTTGATCTTGTGGGATTTTTTGATGTTGATGTTTGACATAGCATAATGTGAGAGAATGACACATACCACATAAGACGTGGAGTCTTGTTTCAACCTAGTGACTTCTAGATAAGGCATGACAAAGCCTGGTTTCATAAGGACACATGCCATATAAGACGTTGGAGCCTAATGACGTTGAAGTGAGAAGCCACATAAGACTATGACAATTTGATGATGTCTATTTGACAAGAAAGACATATCTTGCTTAAGACATAGGTTGATCATTTGACAATGTGTTTGATATTGACTTGATGACAATTTGAGATGTTTTGTCTTGTTGTTGCATGACTTGTTTTGATTCTTTGAATGATAAAAAGTGTGTGTAGACAGTGTATGACATGAAATGTTACCCTAAACTATGATATACAACTTGTGTGATAGTGATTGTGAATGAACCCTATTGGACTGACCTGGTGTGGTCTTGGGAGCTCATCAATTGATTACCCTTGCCTACGTTGTACATGCAGAGACCTCGTAGTTCGACACAACCAATGACTTTGAATATAAAAAGCAAATTGATTTAAATGTGTGTGATACATGAAAAACCTAGACTAACAAACCTAATGCCTTCGGGGCACATCAATTGATGGCCTTTCCTACATCCTAGTCGTAGAGGCAACGTAGTTTGACTATGACTGATTGACTTGACTCTTTTTTTTTTTTTTGGTATTTTCTGACATGTTTTGATTTTCTTGGATTCTTCAACATTTTCTAATGTTTTTGGGATTTTTCAGGACATTTTTGATGGTGTGACGTTATGTACAAGGTGTTAGGGCATAGAACAAGTATTTGCCCCTAGTGAGGAATAAGATTTGGAAGATGGAGTGGGTAATGTGGTGGAATGGACAGTAGATGTCAATCATTCCAAATAATGGATAAGACAACCATTTATTATGAGAGATGGTGAAAAAGTCTAATTAGAATGATGGTAGATGGAAGAGTGAGCTTGAGTACACATGGCACCTGTTTGCGAGGGTTTCACCATGGTACTTATCCATAGCACCACCGAAGTGGTTTTCACTATTGGACGGATTAATTTCTCTTTAATTTTTTTACTTTCTCAATTTTTTTGGTGTTACAAAGACTCTTGTTTGCCAGGTTTTCATCAAGGTAAGCATTTTTTTGGTTTTTTTTTGTTTTTTTCTAGATTAAGATAGATTCTCAGAGACTAACCATAGAACCTCTTTAGATGCAGACTATTGATAGGTGAAAAAAGCGGCTCTCCTTCAAGAGTACAGAGTTGGTATGCTCCTGATCTAAAGGCTTCTATGACAATATAGGGCCCCAACCAGTTAGGCTCAAACATACCTGGTTTATCTTGTTCAGCTTGGTTCTTAGGATTCTCCATTAATACCAGGTCACCAATGTCAAAGTGTCTATTGAGAACATATCTATTATAGCTACGACGGAGATGATTCTGATATGCTTGCAAATGATCTAATGCTTTCTGTCTTCATTCATCTAGAAATTCTAGCTCTTGTAACCTAGAGACACAATATTCTTCATTGTCAATATGACCCTTCAAGGATACCCATAGAGAAGGTATTTCAACCTCAATAGATAAGATAGCTTCGAACCCAAATACAAGGGAATATGGAGTGGTGTCGGTGGGAGTACAGATGCTTGTACAATAAGCCCATAAGGTAGGATTAAGCTGTAGGTGCCAATCATGACCAATGTCATTCACAGTTTTCTTAAGGATTCTAACAATGGTCTTATTAGATGCCTCAACTTGGCCATTACCTTGTGGGTAATATGGGGTGGAGAAATGGTGTTTGATGTGGAATTCTTCACATAAATGGCCTACTTCTTGGTTCTTAAATGGGCGGCCATTGTCTGTGATTATGGATTGAGTTACACCATACCGAAAAAATGATATAGTTTAGGATAAACTTAGATATTTGTGTGACGGTGATGTAGGTCATGGGAATAGCTTCAATCCATTTGGTGAAGTATTTGGTGGCGGTGATGATGAATTTATGGCCATTGGATGATGAAGGGTGTATCTTACCTATGAGTTCAAGTCCCCATTGGGCGAAGGGCCATGGTGAAGTAATTGGACGAAGCTCCTACATTGGCACTCTTATCAAGTCTCCATGTATTTGACATTGTCTACATTTCTTTACAAAGACATATGAGTCTTTCTCCATTGTAGGCCAATAGTAACCTAGTCTCATAATCTTATGGGTTAGAGTAGGACCACTCGAATGAGATCTGCATATACCCTTGTGTACCGCTCACAAATTTGTTTGTGCTTCTTCAACATCGATACATCTCATTAGGGCATTATCTAAGGTATGTCTATACAGGGTTTCTTCGATGATGGTGTACTTAGCTGACTTTCAGATGAGGGTTTGGAGTTGGTTATTGGACAAGTCTAGAGGTAAGGTTTGGTTAGTGAGGTATTCGAATATGTCTTTATACCAAGGAGACATAGGAAAAAAAATGGTACACACTATCATATTATCGGGTACATCATAACCGTGGATCAAAATTTGTTCAACCAGGAACTCGAACTTAGGAACATTACTCGGAATATCCAACAAGGAACCCACGGTTGCCATAGCATCTACAACTCTATTCTGGATATGTGGTATTTTTTAAAAAGTTGTGTCATTGAATTACTTCTTGAAAATGTCATCCATACACTTGTAAGGTGGAAGCTTTTCATCCTTAGTCTCGTAATCATCATTTACCTGTCGGATTACCAGTTGAGAGTCGCCAAAAACATGTAGGCTCTTAATTTTCCACTAAGCTACCATTTTTAACCCTATCACTAAAGCTTTGTATTCTTCTATATTGTTGGTACAAGGGAAAGCAATCTTGAATGATTTCAGAATGGTATCACCTTGAGGTGTAACAAATAAGATACCAGCTCCTGAACCACGATTTGTATATGACCCATCAAAGTATAGTTTCCATTGGGTTTTAATGTCAATGTTGAAGAGAAATTCATCTAGAAAATCTTCCACTAATGGATGGTCTGCCTTTATAGGTGCATCAGCTAACTGATTTGCAATCACCTATCCTTTTATAGCCTTCCTTTCGACATACTAGATGTAATACTCGCTAAGTATCATAACCCATTTAGCGAATCAGCCTGTTAAAGCTTCCTCACTTAGGAGGTATTTAAGTGGATCAATCTTTGCAATTAATATTGTTTGTCGATTGAGCATATAGTGCTAAATTTTTTGGGTAGCAAAAAATAACGCAAGATAGACACGTTCTATGTTGATATAATTGAATTCATAGCCCACTAAGGTACGACTGATGTAATAGACCACTCTCTCATGATCTTGATCATCGTGTTGTGCGAGAAGATCCCCTAATGCTGATTGAGTTGCTGAGATGTAAAGTATCAATGGTTTTCCCTCTGTAGGTGGCATTAAGACTGGTGGAGTAAGAAAATAGTCCTTGATTTTTTGGAAGGCCTCTTGACATTTAAGTGTCCACACAAATGGTATTCCTTTCTTGAGTAGATGTTGAAATGGGTGTATTTTATCTACCAGTTGTACTATGAAATGCCTAATGGACTGTAATCTCCCCTGTAGGGTTTTGAGTTGACCAATGCTGATTGGAGGAGGAATTTCTATGATAGCTCTTACCTTCTTTGGATCTACTTGAATGCCTCTTCGAGAGATGATATACCCTAATAGTTTCCCTGATTTCACTCCAAAGACACACTTCTTCGGATCTAGCCTAGCATTGTAATTCTCTAGCCTCTCGAATATCTTGTCTAAAACCTTTAAATGATCTTCCCTTTTTTCTGATTTAGCTATAATTTCATCTACACAATCTTCCATGAGAGTATGTACAAAGTCATGGAAAATCATAGTCATTGCCCGTTGATAGGTAGCTCCTGCATTCTTAAGGCCAGACGACATAACAGCCCAATAGTATGTGCCCCATGGACACATGAAAGTTGTCTTGTGTTGGTCTTCAACTGCAATTTTAATCTAGTTATATCCAGATAAACCATCCATGAGGGATAGCATCTCGTATCCTGCTATAAGATCTACAAACAGAAGTTATCCTTAGGACATGCCCTTTTGATGTCTCTAAAGTCTATGCAAATGCGAATGCCCCCAGTTGGTTAAGTCACTGGTACAAGATTTGATATCCAATCTACATAGTCTATTGTCCTTATGAATCCTACATCCAAAAGTTTCTTAAGTTCTAACTTGACCAATAGAGCAATTTGCAGATGCATTTTCCTTAACTTCTATTTGACTGGCTTAATACCTGGCTATAGTGGTAAATGATACAATATTAGGTCTGGATCCAGCCCAAGCATGTCAGCATATGACCATGCAAATTTTATCTGTCTCTTTGTGAAGTTCTTAAACTCAAGTTTTTATGTCTCTGTTAAAGAAGCTGCAAAATATACCTTTCAAAGATTCTCTTCTATACCTATGTTGACTTAACAGATTCTTCTACTAGCATCGGTTAATTTTCCTGTTCAATGGGGAGAATATTTAAACCTCTATCCTTGGGTGCCTCTGAGAGGTTTTCGCCCTCGAATACGTCCTTTATTTTGACTTTTTCTTCGTCCAAAGGTGCCTTTCGGTTTTCACCTCGGGACTCATCATTTTTATTTCCATTGTCTTTTTTCTTTTTATTCTCATTTTTGTGACTAGAGGTGTAAATAGACTCCCCAAAATATTCTTTATCATCCAAGTCTATGGTAAAACCTGCTTTATGATCCCCTCTTGGTATGCCTTCTCTAATTCCCATGAACTCAGCAATTGCTTCGTCATTCTCAAATGTATCTATGATACGTGTACCTTGTTGATCCCAGTCGATAAGTTCGGGATATAAAAAGGGAATGTCATCATTAGAGTTTCTATAGGTAGCTACTAATAAGGTGAATATAGAATGGTTGACATGGTCGCAGAAGTTTTGGACTAACTCCTTCTTAGTTTTCTTCCTAGGTGTAGGTATGCTCTGATGTGGGAGTATAGTAAGGTCAGAATCATCAGAAGATGGTTTGTTAGGTGCCCAAGATGCATGATCAAGCATTTCCCAATAATAGTTCTCTTGCCGTGCTACCTATCTGAGTGTCCTTGGGGTGAGTAATTTTTCCCACCAAGATAGGACAAAGTTCTAGAGTCAATAACCATTTCTCTTACACCCAGGATCGCATGACTACACAAGGGGAGAGGATACTTCAATATACTAAATCGTAAGGGTGAAAAATATGTGCAAAGCACCAAACAAAGAAGACAGTGGTTCTTTTTAATCCAAACGACAATTGTCTATCTATCAAACATAAAAAATTTCTTACCCACACGACAATTATCTATCTACCAAACAAAAGCTTGCTTAAATAAATAAATTAACACAAAGGCATTAGGTCATGCATGCAAATTTATCAGTAGTTCATTTTTCTTCGTCTTTCATCCTGCAGAAAATTGTCTTTGGTTTTAATTGTCTTCAATGCTTCGTCTTGCAAACACTATGTTATTCTTCCTTAACATAATTGAAACAAACATTAGTGAAAATCAAAACAACCTAAAAAGTGAAAATGAAATATGGATGTATGAAAATGACTAAAAAAAGTGAAAAATATTTACCAGCCACATGCGGCTTTTGGAGCCATAGATGTGGTTCGATTGTTCATAGGTGGATGCGTTTCACGAATTTTGTTGACAGGCGGATGCGGTTCATGACTTTGCGGATGTGGTTTGGAATGACAGATGTGTCACTTTTTTTAGTAGATGAGGCTCGTTAATACATATGCATCATTTTCTTGAACAAATGTGGTTCGCCATAGGAAAAACCTGCAAAAAAGAATGAAAAATGAAAAAACGGAAAGATGAAAAGTTGTTCAAATTTTGAAGCATGTTCATGTCGGGTTCACCAAATGTAACTGTAGATTAAAATAGATGTATCTTTCGAATGATGATGAGATGGATAATATGCAACTAGAATAACAATGTTAATCCTAATCTAAATAATAATCTAAAATCAAACAACAAAGAATGAGGAAATAAACTAAACAAACTAAACAATTTAATGGAAAGCTCTCACCGAATATGCGTTCACCCCTTGAAATTATCCTGATTGTTCTTCTCCATTTTGCCTTTTCACTATTCTTGCTCTCAGATTTCTATGTTTGAATGTAAGTATAACTTCGTCGAGTGTCTAAGAAAAATATTGAAGATAAGTTTCTTCTCAAAAGTGTATGATTTCGAAAGGAGGAATAATGATAATGATAGGCCATTTTATAGATTTTGGGTTTTCGAATGATCAGCTCAGATTGAAAGAGATATCAATGGACAAGATTGATGAATTCCATGCGATATGAGTTATGTCTTAGATAGAATGTGAGTTAGAACACGAGTTCAGGAAAGAATGAAGATAGAGACTAAGTTAGAACGTCCTCCAAAAATAGAAGAAATAGACTTTGTATGCAAAAGCCAAAGTTAGAACTCGAAGACAAATGCATTCGAATGCAAACAGGAGTTAGAACTAGTTAATTGACTAGTTGTGATGAACAGTCTTCTCGTAGAGATAAACAGGTGTTGAATTCAGAGATAACTGGAGAACTAAAAATAGATCTCGAGTCTGAAGGTGAGTGAATGACTTAGATAGCTGAATGATAGAGGAATGTAACATAAATATTTAAATATGAATTAAATGTTAATTTAATTCAACATTCAAAAATAAGAGATTTTAATTAAATGAATAAAGTAATTTATTTGATTTGACTATTTGAAAAGGATAATATAAATAGTTAAATGATAAATATTTAATTATAAATAAAGGGGGTTAAATGAACAATTAAATAAAGATATATAATTATAGTTGGAAAAGTATGATAAAGGGGTAATTAAATAATAAGTTATTTAATTGATAGATAAAGGGGGGAGAATTAATTAGTTCGCAACATAATTAAAGAAATATGATTTATTTAATTAATCAGTTTGAATAAAGGTCATTATGAATTAATGAATTAATTAAAAAGGGGTATTTAATTAATAGGGGAAATATGTGTTAGAAAGGTAATTAAATAATTAACATTATTTAATCGAGGCCATGGACTATAGAAAATTATGTCGAATGTGTACTCGCAGGCCTAGACCAATTTTCGGTATCTACACTTCTTTCCATGTAAATTATCAGTATTTTTAGATTAGGTCTTATATTGATTAGGTTGATTAAATCACACTCAATCAATATACCCTCTTCACAATAAAAGAAGAAAATATAGGTAGATTGGCTTTCCTTTAAGGATGTTAGCTTGATCCTTGAGAGAATCTTGGGTTGTGAGAGCAATCTTGCATCAACGTAAATAATGCATTTTCATTTTTTATTTTCCTAAGGTTTGGAAGGTGATTTATTTAATAGGTTAATTTTCAAGGTTAGACTAAAACAAATATTAATTAATTTCCCTTTATTATTTTATTGCAAATTTTGGGAGTGGAGATAATTTAGGAGGGAATTTTGGGAAATTGTCAATTTCAAAAATTAGCAAAAAATGGACTTGAGGGTGGATTTAAAGGGAATTACAAGTTTTAATGATGCATTTAAAAAATTCCTAAAATTATGTATGAAAAAGTGGGTGCTCAAGGAGAGTTGGTAGGAATTACATTGGGAACTACCCTAAAATCTTGGAATGGACTCCCATTTTGGCAATTTTTGTGGGAGTGGGTTTATGATAACATTTTCTATATTATGTAAAGTTTTTGGCAATTATTTTTGGAGGCTTCTTCCCAACTTGGTACTGGTGTTTTTCTGGAGAGGTTTTTGGAGCTTCTTTTTTAAGAATACAAGCAATTTGGACTTGGTTTTGGTAGCCATTCTTGGCTAGAATTTGAAGGTTGTTGTTGTAGAAGTGGTTATTTTCCTAGGAGAGTTGTGGACTATGTTATTGCAAGTTTATTGTAGGTTTTGAAGGTATTGGTGACCAAAAATGAAGACAAGATTCAATTGTTGAAGGTTGGAATAGTTGTATGTTGAAGATCACAAGTGGGAGAGTGCAGAATTAAGCAAGATTTGTAAGGAGAAAGAATGGTTTTGTATTTGTTAAATATTTTTCTGTTATAAATCAGATTGGAAACCATTTTTATTTGTTGTTCATCAGTCCTTGGGGTTGTATAATATGATGCATTCAATCTCTATTGTGTGAATCTATGAGTTTGTGAGAGGTATTTATGTTGAACCATCTCAAAATTAGTGGTATCAAAGCATGTTAAGCCTACTTCATTAGTGGTATCAACACGAGTGTTCCTAAGTGTGTAGGTAGAAGCACTGTTTGGAGGCAGTTTGCACTGGGACCTAGGGGTCGAATGTGTATGGTGTGTAGACCGATCATCGAATGTGAGGTAGTCTATACTTGAGAGGTTGAATATTGAGAGTGTGTGGAAAGTGTTTGATGAAATGCCAAAGAAGAAAGATAAAAAAATTTCATAGTTGTGTATGCATATGAACATGAGGGAGAGAGTATTGCAAAATTATGCTTTGAGGATAGCATGAAGCAATATGGTGAGATTTAGTAGAGGATGAGAAGCAAAAAGAAAGTGCAGCAATCAAAGAGGAAAATTATGATGTAGTAGTGGATGAGTTTCCTTTGAAGGACTTGAAAATATTAGAAAATGAAGGTCAAACTGGGAGTGAAGTTGAAAAAGATATGGCAATCGATAGTGGTGAGAAAAAGGTTGTAATGAAAGAGGTAATACATAATATTTTTCATTTTTATGATGAAAATGAGAGTTTATTTTTTTAGATGAAAGAGTTGCAACATAGGATAAAATTGTTTCATGTTTTTTTAAATTTGAGAAAAATGATGTTTTGCATATTTTCAATAAGTTGGTTCAAATAGAGTTTTCTAGTGGTGTTTGCTATGCAGAATATTTGTTTAGTGTTGTAAATTTTTTGTGCAAGTGCATTTTGGTGGAGGTGGTTGGACTATGGTGGGTTGAATCTGACAAGATTGGAAGAAATATTGAATTTTATTTGGTGGAGGTGGTTGGTTTATGGTGGATCTAATTCCACATCAAAGATATTGAGTGCAAAGAAGAATTATCAAAGGAGAAAGATACTTGTTTCGGCTAGGGCTGGAAGAGGAGAAAGAAGAAAAAAACTAGAGGTACAAGTTTCATTGATGGATTTTGTTGAAGATTTATTGTGCAATATTAAAGTTTGGTACTATCACTCAACTCCACTTTGTGAATTTAGATTCACAAAATATTTCTACCTCAGATGGATCTTGGGTTGTGAGAGCAATCTTGCATCAACCAAAAGAATGCATTTTAGTTTTTTATTTTCCTAAGTTTTTGTATATTATTTACTTAATAGGTTAATTTTAAAGGTTAGACTAAAATAAATATTAAATAATTTCCCTTTATTGTTTTATTACAAATTTTGGGAATGCAAATAATTTAAGAGGGAATTTTGGGAAATTGTCAATGTCAAAAATTAGCAAAAAATGGACTTTGGAATGGCTTTGGAGGGATTTAGAAGTTTTAATGATGTATTTAAAAACTTCCTAAAATTATGTATGCAAAAGTGGGTGCTCAAGGTGAGTTGGCAAGAGTTACATTAGAAACTACCCTAAAATCTTGGAATGGACTCCCATTTTGGCAATTTTGGTGGGAGCATATTTATGAAAGCGTTTTCTATGTTATGTAAAGTTTTTGGCATGCTTTTTTGGAGGTTTCATCCCAACTTGATCATGGAATTTTTTTGGAGAGGTTTTTGGAGCTTATTTTTGAAGAATACAAGCATTTTGGACTTGGTTTTGGTAGCCATTCTTGGCTAGAATTTGAAGGTTGTTGTTGTAGGCGTGGTTATTTTCCTGGGAGAGTTGTGGAAAATGTTATTGTAGGTTTATTTTAGGGTTTTAAGGTAATAGTGACAATAAATGAAGACAAGATTCAATTGTTGAAGGTTGGAATAGCTACATGTTGAAGATCACAAGTGGGAGAGTGCAGATTTAAGTTGCATTTGTAAGGAGAAAGAATGGTTTTGTATTTGTCAAATATTTTTCTATTATAATCATATTGGAAACCATTTTTATTTTCTGTTCATCAGTCCTTGGGGTTGTATAATTTGGTATAAAATCAAATTTGTTGAATATTCTAATCATTTAAACAAGTTTGGAATATAATATTGTAATATAGTTGTTGATTTTGCATTCAATCTTTATTGTGGGAATTTATGAGTTTGTGAGAGAGGTATTTGTGTTGAACCCTCTCAAAATTAGTGGTATCAAAGAATTTGAGCCTACTTCATCATAGAAAATCATAATTATTTTTTAGTTTATGTTCCAATGTTCAACAAATAAAGGATTGATCAAAGTTAATCTACTAGTTAGATCTACATTCTCCTTTTAAATTTAACGAGAGTAATGGAAATCAAAATCATGGGAAAGAATATTTTATAGTTTGTATCTATCTATGGAGAGATGTTAGTCCATATAGTGTTGTCCACCCATTTTATAAGAGACACATCGATGAATACTACTCAAGAAGCATAGTAGTAAAAATAATTTGTTGCACCAATTTTCTACTCTTGGATGATGAAAATGTGAATAAAATAGAAATAATAAAAAACTCACACTCTCATTATCACACAATGAAGTTCAAGATCTTGGCTCCTAATATAAAATTTAGATAACAAGAAAAGTCATCATAAAAAGATTTTAATTTTCTCCATTGTTGGTTGCTCTTCAAAGCAACAAAATATGAAAGAACAATAGCGATATGATGCAATGATAAAAATAAATGCTCAATTATAAATGATACTTATTCTTGACAATTCTTGAATGCTTTAATACTTAATAGTGATAAGAAAGCAAGAAATATTTTTTATAATCAAAGTGATTGAATGATAAGAGTGCTAGGCGGTTTGAATGAATGAAATACTTTTATTTATAGGATTTTGTTAACATTTTATCAATGGTGGACATTAATTAGAAAGATAAATGGATAGAAAAATTCAAGATAGGGTAAACCCCAAATTTGAATTTGATGAAGGAAAGTTAAAAGAATTAAATAAATAAATTTATTTAGTTCAAAATGATAGTTGGAGAAATAAATAAATATTAATTTACTCATTTTAGATGAAAATATGTATTTTAAATAAATTATTATTAGTTTACCTAAAAGAGGAGTGTTAGCTAATTAAATAATTTTTAAAAAATTATTTAATTATAGAGGACCAAATATAAATTTAATTTAATTTTAATTAATGTTTGAGTGAAGAAGATAAACGATGAATTAATTAAATGATAAAAAAAAATTCAATTAGTATAGACATGATAAAAATAAAGATAATTAAATAATTTAAATTTGTTTAATTATTATGGATGAAAATAGGAAAATGTTAGCTTCATTAAATAATTAAAAATTATTTTATCAATTATAGATAGAAGAAATGATAAGGATAATGATGAAATGATAAGTTCAAAATACATTAGCCAATTTTAGGTGTCAACATTTTACCCTCTTTGAGACAATGCATTTTATAACATTGTTTCAAAGAAAAACATTGATGAAATACCCGAGCAAAGCATGGGATAGAGATATGATGCCCCCTCAATAGATTAGTCAAAGAAAATAACTTATTGGTTAGGCTTTTGATAAGAAGGATAGGATAGAATAAGATTTCTTGATGACAAAATGCTAGAGAAAAGACACCGGGCTAGAAAAAAACATTGCTAACTTGAGGACTGAGAGGAAACCCTAGGGATAGAAAGGATATATATATAGGATTGAGAAGGTCAAAAAAGGTCATTTGCACTCTCATGGCCTCCATAATCTAGAGCCTCTAGAGCATCCTAGAGAAGAGCAACAAGCAAGATGGTGGGTATTTTGAGGGATAAACATCGAGAAAAGAGGATCCAAGAATTTTGATGATTAGCTGACGTAGGACTACTAGTGAATGCCTAACCCTAAAAATTTCATAGGTAGAATTAGGATCATTAATGCAGGGTAGAAATAGGTTAAACTAGAAGCAACCTTTTGGTCCAACATCACACATCTAGAATGATGCGGTACAATTTTTCAAAAATGCTATGTAAATGATCCAATACAACACATTTGGTAGGAAACACTTTGATTTTTGGCCTTCAATGCATATGATCAAAACCATAACTCAATTGGGTGATGAAGTTGCACATCTGGTAATAAAGCACATTTGTTCAAAAATGTGACACATTTGGTTAGAAATGTGATGCATCTATAAAATTTGTGTGAATGCAAAGACTTATGGCATAAATGGAACACAAAGTTGCACAATTCATAAAATTATGCAATTGGCAAGAAATGTATCACAAATAGCACATGAAATGTGGCACAATTGGTGGGAATTGTGAAATTAGGTAAAAATATAGTGCAATTAGAAAAAAACTACACATTTGGCTAGGGTTAGAATAGGAAGATAAATTTGTCTCCACTAGGGTTGTAGGACCTAGGGCAACAATCTTTTATACTTTACATTCAAGGATGACCTTAGAGGTCTCACCCCAAGAATAGAAGAAAGAGATATATCAATAGGGTATCCTAGGATATGATTAATGATTGAGAAGGGGTTCACCACCAAGTTTGGACATGGAAAAGAAGATGTTGGAAAACACAGTGTGATATGTAAAATGACCTAAAAATGCAAACAAAACAAAACAAAAAGCTGTGAAATAGAAAGTGTGCACTTGGAAACATGTAGAGACTTCAATGAAGACTGGAAATGCTACTGATTCTAAAATTTTGATCTACTGGGACTCATTTTCCAATCTAAGTGAATCAGTCCTAGATCGGGGTTTTTGCACAAGAACAAGTTTCTTGAAAAAGGGTATTCAAAAATGCTAAAATCTCAAAACTGACCAAAAATGGGACTCATTTGCCACTTGTGGAAAATAAGTCCAATTTGGATTTTTTAGAAATTCAAAGTTCTAATCTATACCTCTTGATCTACTCTTTTTGTACCTCCAAGTTCCTGGATTCAAAACTTTGTTTTCTAGGCCATAAATGGCCTTTTAGTAGAGAATATTACCGCGCAAATGTGTAGACAAGTTACCTAATATTCAATAATCTTCAATAATCTTCAAGTCTCTAAAGTATCTTTATCTGCAATCACACAAAGAGAGGGAAAAACTTGTTGATTGTTAGGGAATGGGGGTTTGCCTTGGTCAAACCCCTTGTAGGTAATTAAACCAGATGATGAAATAAGATAATGAAGAATGAATAAGAAGTAATGCAATTAGAACCTTGCCATGATGATGGATCTTAAATTTCTACAACAATTGATGAATAATATTTCTCTTGAATGCTTTAAAATTGATCTTGAAAACTATCTTGATGACCTTGTGAAGACTTGAAATGCCTAACTCTTGCTTGCTTTACTTGAGAACATGAATGTATGATGTTGCTCGGATTTCCTTAGATTTCTTAGGTGAAATAATGATTTGATATCTTTTTTATATAGTAAATCCACTCAAATGACTATTAATTTTATCCCCAAGGCTGACATTGAATAAATTTAAACTTAAAACCTAGTTTTTCCAGCTCAAACCTCAAAAATAGCTCAAATGGGACTCATTCGTCACCTTGGGTGAATGAGTCCCATCTAGATGGGACTCATTCACCATCCTGGGTGGATGAGTCCCATTGAGATGGGACTCATTCGTCCAAGGTGACAAATGGGTCCCACAAGGGCTATTTTCCTAGTTGGGATGTCGGGGAGTGAAGAATTTAAGTTTTTATGTTGATATTGTTAGGCTTTTTTTTATCATAATATACCTTGGAATGCATAATATGAGTTCATAGGGGCCTATTAATGATGATTTAAATGTTATAAATTTAAGAGGGCCCAAAATCCAATGTGAAAGTGTAAATAAATACCCTTTACAACACTAAATTAAGGAAAAATTGGATCTATTTAGCTAAAAAGGCCCCTAAATCCAATGTTAATGTGTAGAACACATTACAAGACTAGGTTAGGTCCACTTGAATTACAAGCCTCCTAAATTAAATGTGAAGGTGTAAATACACTTTACAATATTAAATTAGGGCAGAGTTAAGTGAATTTAGCTTAAAAAGAGCCCAAGACCTAATGTGCATGTGTAAAACACTTCACAACACTAGATCAAGGTGACATTAAGTTTAATTTATATTGAATTAATCAAGGTGCATAATTTTATACACTACAAAAAAAATTCAAAAAAAATGATTTTTATGTAAAGCTAATAATGTGCAACTAATGGATGTCGTATTAAAGCAACCAAATATAGTACTGAGAGTGACATCCCATGACCATTGGTGGGGAGTGCTATCTCTCAAGAGAAAATTTCCTCTTTCTAAGACCTAATCTTTGGCCTCCCTAGGATATGCTTCTCTACCCTACTCAAGGATCACTCCTAGGACCCCTGTTCCCTCATAGTACTCTCCACCAACTTCAAACATTCACCTTTTCTCTCAAATCACAATGAGCCCCCATGGGCTCAAGTTTGCTACAAAGTTCCTGAACCATTCTTGGGACTAGGAATAGATCTTCCTACTACTCCTTTTTTTTTTTTCCTCCATTCTGATCCATCTTGGTGGATCCCTTCTTCATTTGGCTATCGAATTCAAGAAACTTAGTTTTTAGGCCTTGTAGCCTTTTTTGGTCAATTAGGCCTCCAAAACCCGATGTTCTTGGAATAACGCCTAAACTTCCTTAACAAACCCCCAAAATCTTTACGGATTCCTTCTCTAGACCTCCTAGGCTCCAATATTTTCTAGGGTTTAGACCTCCTTGGTGTCCATCCATAGGCCTTTCACCAATCCCCCCCTATTGTTAAGGGTTTCTAGGGTTTATGACACTGTCTGACCTCTTTCACTTCTTTGAATTCCTTAATGGTCTCCTCTGCACTTCTCCTTTCATACACATGTCCAGGACATATGTCCCTACACTCCTACACCATGGATTGGCACAAAACAATCCATTTAGCAAGTCTTCTTGATGTTGTTTTGTCCAAGCACCTAGCCAGAATGTCGCTACACTCGCCTAGAGCTTGATGGTTACATCAACTCCCCTACACACAAAGACTCCAAAATCTATTTTTACACTATGTACATAGTCCCCTAATTGATTCCAAGTGGCCATGGAAGCTTTTCCATGGGAAGTCAAGTGGGGATCATTCTTTACAAAACATTCCCTGAACCGGGTAGTGAAATCAAGAACCAAAAGAATTTGCAAAACCTTAACCAGTCGAACTAAATGAGTAAAAAAAATTTGCACAAGGAAGGAACATATCACAAATGAAAGAGTCAAAGAATAAGTTCAGTCCTTTCAATCCATTAATTGACTGGATGAAGGCTCTGTCACAAAAATCCAAACAAACTTGCTCTTTTCAAAGTTACAATCTCTTCTTCCCAAATCTTAGATCGTACAATAGCTTCCCCACATGTCATATTAGGGTTTTGATAACCTTATATACCTTATGCACACATTTTAGGACCCTTAGGTTGGGCTTAGAACATCATTAATGCCATTTTCAAACTTTTAGGACAAATTGCTAAGACAACATTGTCAAGATTTGCCTAATCTCCTCATTAAGACTTCCCCAAACCTCAAGGCTCTAAACTAACCTAACTTTACAACAACAGACACATCAATTCAACCTTGGGACTTTATAACCTAGTCCTTATTACCTTGGTGGTTGGCTACAACCGCCTACAAGCCAAAATTTGCAAAGATCTTTGCAAAAGACCTTAAGGTGCTCTTGCAACATTCTCCCCCTGCAACAAAGAAGTTAAGGAACTTGTGGTGTTAAGAACTTCTCGCTGATACCATGCTTCTTGAAATAAATCTCTGCTATCCAAGTAGCCTCTGACTCAGGTTGGTGTATCCACTTCACTAGGTGCTCCATGTATGTCTTGTGCCTAGTCTTCTTCTTAACCCTTGAGTCCAGAATCTTGTCAACCTATGATCTGATCAAATCAGGTACCTTGAGTCCTTCCACATCCTCACTCACCTTAGCACTATATTGTTCCTCATCCATTTATGGTCCTTTATACTTCACGAAGTCCTTCACATTGAAGATAGGCGAAATGGACATCTCCTTGGGTAACTCCACCTTGTATGCATTTGATCCATACTTAGCCAACACTTTACATGGCCCTATCCTTTTCATCTGTAGCTTACTTGGTATGCCTTTCTGTAGTCTTGCCTTGTTCAAGTATACCATCACCAAATCACCTATTTCAAATTGTAGATCTCTCTTCCCATCATCTCTTTTAGCCTTCAACTTATGGTTAGCCTCCATTAATGTCTTCTTTACCTACTCATAAACCTCTCTCATTGACTGAGCAAAATCATCAGCATGTCCATTGATTCCTTTATATCCTTTTCGGTCTCTCAACTCAATTACACCTCTTGGATGTAACCCATATACAATTTCAAATGGACTCTTACTGTAGACATGTTTGTGATAACATTATAGGAAAATTATGCCCGTGAAATGACTTGTTCCCATCCTTGTCCATAATCCTTAGTTAGACACCTCACCAAGTTACCAAGTACCCTATTTATCACCTTTGTCTATCCATCTATTTGAGGATGATATGCTAAACTATGAGACAAGTTGGTTCCTAACCTCCTCCAAAGAGTTTTTGAGAAGTATCCCATGAACTTCACATCTCTATCCACAACTATGCTCATTGGCAACCCATGTATCTGTATTATCTCCTTGAAGAACAGATTGGCAATGTGACTAGCATCATGTGTTGTTTTGCATGGGATGAAATGACTCATCTTACTGAATCTATCCACTACCACAAACACATTGTCAAGACTAGTTGGTGTCCTAGGTAGCCCAACTATGAAGTCAATGCTTATGCATTCCCATGGTCTATTTGGGATGGGTAATAGCTAATAAAGACCTGAATTTGTTGATGTTCCCTTTTCCTTCTCACACACTCCACATTTCTCCACATACCTTCTTACATCTCTTTGCATCTTAGGCCACCAATAGAACCTCTCCACTAAGTCTAGGGTCTTGTTCAATCCAAAGTGTTCAATCAAACTGCCATTGTGCTTTTCTTGGATAAGATTGTCCCTCATGGAACCTCTTGGAACACATAACTGTTTCCCTCTAAATAATAGACCATTCTGCAAAGTATAATCTGCATATTCACTGTGAAAATGGTTTTCAAAATTAGTACATACCTTGTAGATCACTGAGATATCAGAATCTCCTTTATAAATTTCTTTGAATCCTTCAACCCCTGTGCTCTGCAGTTGTATCTCTTGAATGGTAAGAAATCTCCTACTAAGGGCATCTACAACCTTGTTGTTAACCCATTTCTCGTACTTGAGAGTAAAGGTGTATGACTACAAAAACTCCATCCATTTAATGTGGCTCAAATTGAGCTTCTCTTGAGTATTGATGTATCTTAAGCCCTGGTTGTCGATGTATACCACAAATTATTTGGGCAATAGGTAGTGCCTCCACTTTGTAAGAGATTGTACTAAACTATACAACTCTAAGTCATAGGTTGAGTACTTAGACTTTGCCTCATTTATCCTTTCACTAAAGAATGCCATTGACCTGCCTTCTTGGCTTAGGACTGCATCCACTACTATGTTGCTTGCATCACATTCCACTATGAATGGTGTGTCAAAACTTGGTAAAACTAAGATTGGTTGGGTAGCTATCTCCCTCTTCAATCTTTCAAATCCTTCATTGGCTTCTTTGGTGCACACAAACTTTGTTTTTAGTCCTCCTTTGATGGTGTCAAAGACCGATGCATAGATTTCACTAAACCTTCTAACAAAATTTCTATAGAATTGAGCTAATCCATGGAAACTCCTAACTTCAATCCCTATCTTGGGAGTAGGCCAACTGAGAATGGCTTCAACCTTGCTCTTGTCCATATTCAAGTTCCCTTGAGATACTAAAAATCCTAGGTAGACTAGTTCTTGCTTCATAAACTCACTCTTCTCAAGATTTATGGTGAGCTTCTCCTCTTGAAGTTTCTTCAACACAAGTTATAGGTGCTTCCCATGTTCTTCTTTTGTTTTTCTAAAGATGAGCATATCATCTAAGTAGACTACCAAAAAGACTCCTATATATTCCTTCAAGACCTCATTCATCACCCTCATAAATGTGCTAGGTGCATTTGTAAGACCGAATGGCATTACTAACCACTCATTAAACCCCTCTGTAGTTTTAAAAGCTGATTTACATTCATCTCCCTCTTTCATCCTAATCTAATAGTAGCCACTTTACAAATAAATCTTGGAGTAGTACTTAGTACCCCCTAAACAGTCCATTAAATCTTCTATCCTAGGAATAGGAAACCTATATCTAATGGTTATCCTATTTATGGCCATAGAATCAGTGCACATTCTCCACTTATCTCCCTTCTTAGGTGCCAACACCACTAGAAAAAAATATGGGCTTATGCTTTTTCTGATCAACCCTTGGTCCAAAAGCTCTTGAACTTGCCTTGCTATCTATTTGTTTTGCTCTGGTGTCATCTTGTATGCAGCCTTGTTAGGAAATGTTGCTCCTGGCTCAAATTCTATTTGATGATTGATTGCCCTCTTAGGTGGTAGTGTAGTTGGTGTGCCTTCACAAATGATATCCCTGAACTATTCCAATAGTTGCTTCACTTCTACTATCATAGGTAGCCGACTAGGTGACTCCTCCTCCTTTGGCTTCAACATGATTGCATAGAAAAATCCTTCCTCCTTCATGTCTTTTAGGAATTCCTTTCCACTCATCAAAAGTGCACTGGATTCTGCCTTCTCCACTGCACCTTCTTCTATCAAAGACTGGATTTGTAAGTCACTCCATCCTTCTTGAATGAATACTTGGTCTCCTTGCCATGGTGCACTACCTCCTTATCATATTGCCATGGTCTGCCAAGCAACAAATGGCATGCATCCATTGGTAACACATCACATAGTATCCTATCTTGATACTTCCCTATAGAAAACTCAACCCATACTTGTTTCAATGACCAATATATTATGCCCCTTATTCAACCAAGTAACCTTGTAAGGACACACATGGGGTATCTTGATGAGGTTCAACTTCTATATTGCCTCCTCTGATATGACATTATCAGTAGATCCTGAGTCAATGATGACCTTGCAAACTGTAATGATCTAAAATATAAATCCCTACAAAATAGATCTATGTTAGAACATGCATGCAATAATAATAATCATTCAATGGAATGCAAAGGATAATATGAAAGAAAAGGAATGAGACTAGAACAGTCTCACCCATTTCTCTCCTCCATGTCTCATTTCCATTGTGCCTCCTCAAGCTTGCTGTTATGAAAATGAATGCCCTCAGCTTTGTGAGCAAACTCTAAAATGCCTAGCCTTAGCAAATGCCCTTGAAGGATTTTTAAATAAACTAATATGCAAATAGCAATTTAATCCTATTATGAAAATAGTAATATTAAGCCTATGTGTGATATGAAAATGCCAATAATAAAAATAAATTATGTAAATTATCGATGCAAGAGATAGGATCCGAAAATGAGATGAAGATTGTCATTTTATAGAAAATGCAATCTTGAATGGATGGACAAGATGATAGATTTGAAGAATGCCCTAGAATCAAAGGTCAAGATTCAATAAGACAACTCTCATTTAGGGTTAGGGAAAAATACCCATATGTGTGAATAGGATTTAATTAAATAAATGAAATCAAGACTAAATGTGACAGTTGAGATGAAATTAGTAAAAATCAGAAGACAAGAGGATGGGATTTTAGAAAAGCAGTATTTTTAGAAATTACTTGATTTGTAGAAGTATAATTCTATTTTGAATTAAAGTAATTCAAAATATGGATTTTGTGAGATAATAAGTAATTGATTTTTGAAATTAATTACTAAATGAAGAATCAGTTAAGTATGTGAGATATTTTTAAATGATTTTCTTTTATTTAAAAATATAGAGGTGTCACGTACAATAATTAAATAATTACAAATAATTATTTAATTTAAAAGAAGGAGTTAATTAAATAAATTAGCAAATCTATTTAATTAAGAGGATTTAGGAATTAGTGACACATTAAATAAATATATTTTAAATATATTCATTTAATAATCAGGAGGACATTAATGATAAGGATTAATTAAATAAATTGATTTTATTTAATTGCAAGAAGACTTTGACAATTAGTGACATATTAAATTAAATAAATAAGATTTATTTATTTAATAATCATGAAGAATGAAAGATTATGAATTAATTAAATAATCATGAACTATTTAATTTATAGTTGAATGTGGGTTAGGGACATAATTCAAATGCTATAATTATGCTAGGACGAAAGGTGGTAAAATATTGCTTGTAGGCCTAAGTCATTTTTAGGTGTCTACATTTGCCCCTCTTTGTCATAATGCAGCTTGTCGCAATGGCAAAGAAAACAAGTCTAGAATATGCCCCAGTGCAAAATAAGTTGAGGAAGAATGATGAGGAGGTAGCAGTATGCCCCCTTGAGAGGATAGTTGGGTTCCAAGAACACGGGTGTGCTCTTGAAAATTGATGAGAAGACTAGAATATGATGAGACAAAGAAATGGTAGAGAGAAAAAAGATGAATGCTAGGATAAAAGGAAATGCAAGTTAGTGCGGAAAATGAGATGCATGTTAAAATCTTTCAATATTTGCCAAGGTACTAATAGGTGTTGCTCGAATCATCATTGGGCGGTGAAAATGACACAAATGGACAACAAACACCATGGTATGACATAGGCCAAGGTGTGCAAGGTCATCCAATTGCAAGACTGACAATCGCAAACAAGGAATGTCCTAACTCATACTAGAGGCCCATTTGCCCCAGTCTTTTTGTCAAGACAATCCATAGACAGTAGCTAAAGAAAAATAAAATAGGTCATGAGATGTCGTCGCACCTCTAAATCCTTCAGGGGACATCCTTGAGGTAGCTAGTAACATGACCAAAAGACAAGTCAATAAAAAAATAAGACAAAATAGCCAAAAATTCACAGCCATTTACTTGTATTGCCAATGTTTGTTTGCTGAAGATTAATTGTTTGAAAGCTTGATAGGTTGATAGGTTCTGATGGTTTGACGGTGCCTAAGGTCAAGAGGGACACATCCTGAAAAGGGAAATGACACTTTGATGAGATCGAAATCCAAGAAGGACACATCTTGAAGAGGACCAAAAAGTGACAAGAGACTGGCATTTTGACCAATATTTTGGCAAGTTGATTGATTTTGATTGGATAATTGATTGGACTATGTTGTCTGATTTTGACCAATTTTGACATTGATGTTTTGAATGACTGTCTTGTGTTAAGATTTTGACTTTGTTTGATTTATTTGACTGAAACAACCATGTTTGACTTATGATTTTATTTTGACAAACCTAAAAGGACTGACCTAATGTCTCAGGGATTCAAAGATGAATCTTGCCTACATATAAAATGCATAGAGACAACGTAGTTCAGACAAAAGACCAAGACTGACTGACAAGAATGATTGGACTGACAAATAGAGATTGATTTTGACTCTGTTTTTGGGATTTTTGACACTTTTTGAATGTTTTTGTATTTTCTCAAGACGTTTTTCAATTTTTAGGACTTTTTAAAGACTTTTTCTATTTTTTTTGACTTTTTGATGTTTTATGGAAATTGTGACAAATGCACGTGGATGCTGGCGATGCACATGAATCCAAGGACAACCATGATTTTTCTACTAGCCAAGCTGAATGAAAATGGATAGGTGATGATGACAAAGACAATGTTGTTTGACGTGGGAAGCACACATCCTAAAAATAACGTGAAAATGACAATGTTGTTTGACGTGCGAAGGACACATCCCGAAACAATGTGAAGATGACAATGTTATAACAAGAGTATAAAATTTATCAGTAGGTCTAGGGACAAAGCCAAGGAATGTTTTGGATAATGTGCTAGGGTGCCATCTTGTTGCATTTGAAATGACTTGATAAGGACTGGATAGAATGACGAAGGATCTATAAACCATTGACAAGGGAAACCAAGATGGGTGATAGGTATAAGGCAATTGATGGCTTGGACTAGGAGAATTATCATATGGTCTCCAAGGATGATGTCATATAGCAAAAAGGAGGCTATGAAGGTAATGATATGATATTTTGACTAAGGTATGACCCTAAGATAGACATGTCAAAAAGTTTTCCAAAGCAAGATTTGTGTTTTTGCCTTAGTCTTTGTCAAGATCAGAATAGGTAGAAAAATGGATGGACATGATAGGGCTAAGATGGATGAGTGAAAAATGTCATGGGAAATGCATGGGAGATGAAACAACTTGCCCCCAAGTGTAATGTTCCACATAGATGATTTATTCTACATATGATGCCTATTTGCCAGGTTTTCATGATGGTAATTATCCAAAGTGCCTGTTTTCCAGGTTTTCACTGTTGGATGAAATTTTTCTCTTCACTGTTTTTGATATTTTTTGACTTTTTTGGTGTCACCAAGATGCCTGTTTGCCAGGTTTTCATCTAGGGACAATTTTTTTGATTTTTGATTTTTTTTGTATTTTTGCTGGATAGCCTTGATGCTTTATATGACCACTGACTGTGCTGAAGCCTTTGATGATGCCGATGTAGAGACTGGTGCCATGACATGCCAATAGTGACCTTTTTGAAGTAGTTTCCTTGTTAGGATGATAGCGCTTGCATACACCTGATTGATTTCATTGTGATCTTTGTTGATACTAGAGTTGGCTTTATCAGAATACGCATATCGTGATAGAGTTCCATGAGAGTCCTTATGATAGAGAGTTGTTGCCAAGATGTGATGGATTTTTGACATGGGATGTTTGGACTTTAAGGATGATGTAGGATTATGATGGATGATGGTGGACGTGGACGGGTTGGTTGGATGTTTGGATGTAGCTGTTTTTACTCTCCAAACTTTGGGTGTTGGGTTAGGATGTTGTTTGGAACCATCATTTTTATATGTCTTTCTTGATGGACATTTTGATGGAGGTGGACATGTATTGTATGTGTGAATCCTCTTGTGCTGTGGATCCAAATTTTGCTTGAATTTTGAATTTTACATCTTTTCTTTGCCTGATTTTTGACTTGATCCATTTTGTTTTGGGATCCATTTTAGCTTCATTTGTCCACTTGAATTTTTGTCTGATTTGATGGCCTTTGACATTTGATTTTGTATTTTGTAAAAATTTTGCTGGTTCCAAATGGAAGGTTTATTCATGATGGAATGATGGTTTGGGGTGTGGAGGGAAGGGATATTGGCAACAATCTTATGACAACCACTACTCATGATACCCATTTTGACATTTGTATTAGATAAAGTTGCCCCCAACATCGAGGAGGGACCACTAACATCGTTTGATTTTCTGACTGATGGATAGCCAAGACCTTGATGTCGGTAATGTACTTGAACTTGTAGAGGTTCCAGAATTCCTTGCTCATGTAGGCCTAATCCTTTGCCTTGATAATGCATGTTCTGACAGATTTTGTTGGTGATTGGATACTTTTTATTTTGGAAGCAAGATGATAACCCATCATTATTAGGGAGAGTAATGCTTGAAATCTTCTCCTCTGTAAGAAAGCTTGCTCTAAAAAACTTAGATGATCCTAATTGATAGGATGTTGTAGCTTTATTGGCATGTTGGACCAGTTTTTGATTAATATCTTCAATTTGATTAGGTGACCTATCGGATTTTGATGATTCTCTTGGTGCTTCCAAGTCTATGTCAAAACCGTCTTCATGGTCATTGTCACAGAGCCCACTAAATTCAGCTATAGCTTGATCATTTGAAAATATGTCCATGCTAGAATATTCTTGTTCTAGTGGTAGATCATCTATTTGTCCCATGGAGGCAAGTGTCTCACTTTTGGGAGTGTGAATACTTGAAGTTTGAATGGGATCGTCTTCAAGCGTTTCATTGTGAATGGCATAGAGTTCAAGGAGTGGATGATTTTGGACTTCTTGATCAAAGATATTGTCTTGATCAAAGATGGGTGCATTTTGAATGTCATGATTATAAATAGGGTCATATTGAACGACATGGTTATGAATGGACTCTTGAGCAAGGATAGGTGTATTTGGTGTTCCATGAGTGTCCAGGAGGACTTCTTGAATGGATGTAAAGATGGAGTCATGGAATGTACTACTTTGATCTTGACATGATGGTGATGTTATAATGTTGTGCTTTGGACTTGCCTCTTCACATGTATCCTCAAGTGTATGCAAGGAGATAGGACTTTGGAGACCATGACTAGATATGTTTTCATGACAAGATGGATTGTCTTGGAATGGATTGGTGCATGAAGGACTAAGATAGGACATGGATTTTTGTACTTGGTTAAGGGATGATGGGCTAGAATAGGACATGAATGTATGACAAGTATTTGTCATGGATGAAGGACTAGGATTAGGATTTGACGTGGGTGGAGGACTAGTCTATGATGAAGGACTAGGATATGACATGAATGGAAGACTCTGATATGACATGGATGGAGGAATAGCATATGATGAAGGACTAGGATATGACATGAATGGAAGATTTTGATATGACGTGGATGAAGGACTAAGATAAGATGAAGGACTAAGATATGATGTGGAGGCTTGGAATGGATTAATGGAGGGTTGGTTTCGCTTGTCAAAGTTAGGGTGGGTATGACTAATGGAAGTTTCTTGTGACTTAGTGTCATGGATGGTGTTAGGAGACCCTTGATAGTAGATGGATAGAGGATGAGGGCTATTGGACTATTGGTAAGAGGGATGGATCGATGGAGGATTAGAGGGTGAGGTGCATTTGGACTTGCATTGTAGGTATAGTGTTTTGAAGTCCCTAGCAAGTTGTGCTTGACCCTTACTATTGAATTGGCTTTCAATCTGACTAGCAAGCATGTCATCATGACTTGAAGACATGATGGTGGATGAAATGAGACTAAGACTATGCAAAGGGACAATGCAAAGTGATAAAAGGGGATGCCTTATGTCGAATGATTTTGAGGAAAGGTTTTCTAACCACTCAAAGTCTGGCCAAATGTCTCGATTTGGATTGTCAAAGGACTGATTTGAAGGACAAGATGATAAAATGACAAGGTGAGACTTTCACACTAGAATTATGAGTTGGAAATAGCTCACCAAAGGACAATGACTTAGGATTGATTTTTGACTTGGTCTAATGATAATGTATTTTTGAGACAAATGGTTTTGACAAAGGAAGGAAAGTTTGCCTATCCCAAAGGTGTAAATTTGAGGACTTAAGACTTTTGCTATGTTGATGACGATGATGGATTGCAAGCTAGATGAAGACTAAAATTCAAAGATGGATGACTTGGACAAGTACCTTGCTAGTTTCTGAGAGAGGTTGGCAGAAAAGGATGTCAGGAGAAAAAAAATGTTTGAAAAAAATTTTAGCCTCTGGTTTTTGACAAAATTAATGTTTTCCCAATTGACAGGCAAATGCATCGTTTAAGGTCTCAAATGCAGTGCACTAAAGCAGATGCATTGCAGGATTTTTACTTGTTTTGCAAATTGGCAAATGCGGCGGTTGGGATTGCAAATGCGGTTTGACAGGTCAAATGCGGTGCAGTATGACGAATGCATCGTTTGATGAGGCCGATGCATGACAGACAGCCAATTGTGGTTTTAGGACTTGAAAATGTGACTCAATATAGAAAATGTGGGGGGACACTCACAAATGCGACTCATTGTGTTTTAGTTGCAGCTCATCAGAGCGAATGTGGCTCAAGGTGACTCAAATTCAGCTCATCAGAGTGAATGTGGGGTAGAAGGTGACACTTGCAGTTTATCAGAGCAATTGAGTTGTAGAGGATGAATTTTTAGAAACCTGAACACTATTTTTTCATTTTGACAAGTTTTTGTTTTGACTCAAAGTTGTGAATTTTCAATTTGTTCAAGTCTTTTTTAAAACAGTTATCAAACACATAGATATTAAAACCTTAAATGTATGTTCAAGTAGACTCACTCTTAATGGTCAAAGGGTCATCGTAACAAGCACAACCCACATCTTAAAATCACATCAACTCACATAGCCATGTCACCCCCTAGAGGGCACCTGTGTTTTTGTCTTTTCCTGGTGCGTACTCAAGGTGACAGAAGTGGATAGCGAATCCCCTAAGCAAATAGTTTGTGGTGATTATATGGTGAGTGTCTTGGGGGGAGATTCTTCCCTCCCCTTGCACCGTGATTGAGACAATGTCTGGTTACTGACACGGCTAGCTTCTACACTATAGTTCTTATTCAAGGTTTCCATTCAGCACAGCAAATGATAAACTCCCTCAGGAGACCTCCCAACCTTTAGAACAAAGGTTTTGGGGATGGTTATCTTTGCACACTGTCATCAAATTGTGGACTTTCCCCTAATTCACTTTTGATTATAGTGGGTTGGAAAACCTGGCTTTGGTTGTTCCCACTTAGGTCGTTCCTGTAGGGTGAGTACTTTTTCCCACTATGGTAGGCCTTCTAAAGGTTGTAATAAAGCATGAAAGTGCATAAAATTAAAATGGGTAAGTCTAGTTTTTTGATCACCCAGTAAAGGGGAGAGCATATACCTATTACCCAACAAACACAGCAAAAAGATGTTCAATTTTAATCCCAAATGAAGATTATCTAGACTAAGTGAAGATATTGCTTCACAACATGCATGTGATTCATTTTTAACCAAAATTAGGATGTGGTGACTATCCTAGAGTTGGTAAATTCCAAATTAAAATTGCCTATCCTAAGATTGATAGATTTCCAATTAGATGTCTATCCTAGGGTTGGTTCCTTTTAATCCCAAAAAAATAAAAAATAAAACTTGTCGTAGATGCATCGGATCTAGATTACAATTTAATAATGCAAATTACCAGTCATTTGTGGCGCGAGATTGTAGATGCGGCTTCATATGGCGATTGCAGCTCAGGATGTATCGATTGCGGTGCAATATGGAAAATGCGGCTCAGGATCTGGCGATTGCAGCTCGATAGCTGGCAATTGCGGTGCAATATAGTGATTGTGGCTCAGAAGATGGTGATTGCGGTGCAATATGGTGATTGTGGCTCGGGAGCTGGCGTTTGAGGTGTATTATAGCGATTGTGGCTCGGGAGTTGGCGATTGCGGCTCGGGAGCTGGCGATTGTAGATCGATAGAGCACTTGCGTCATTTTTGAATGCGGATGTGGCACTGCGTCGTTCCGTACACCTATTCCAACAAAATAAAATTTGAAGCCGTACGAAAACCTAGAAAATCAAAGCACCTACCGAGGATGAACACAAATAGAGGAGAGCTCTTTTTAGAGTCAATTGCAAGATATCCCCCTCTACTATTTGTCTCATGGGATTTTTCACCAACCATAGAATCTCCTTGGCTTCTTTTTTCATCGCTCTTTCAACCAAAACCTCCTCTTTGTCCACCTCTAGGGTCTCTTCCTCTTCCTTTGCCCCTAGTATTAGAATCTTATTTCTTTTTCAGTTTCTCTTCCACTTTAATAGCCATCTGATAGGAGCTATGGAGGGTAGTAAGTGTGAAGAGACTCAAAATATCTTGTATGTTCCATCTAAGGCCGTTCAGATACCTAGAAACCATAATGCTTTCAATTTCTTGCACTCTAGACCTAAGGCTTAGCTTTTGGAACTCTTCTATGTAGGCAGCTACATCTAGTTCTCTTTTTCTGAGATTTTTCCTATTCTTATGCAATTGGATGTCATAGTCCTCAGGTAGATAGTTTTCCTTTACTTTAGCCACCATTGTTTTCCAATTTCCTATTGGCTTCTTGCCTTCCTTCTCTCTTTCTTCTTGCAAGAACTTCCACCAAGTAAATGCTTTTCCTCTTAACCTTGATTTGGCTATCTTCACCTTTTGTGCCTCTATAATCCCATCACATTCAAAGTGATTTTTCATTCCCTTAATCCATTCCATAACTAACTCTGCATCCATTCTTCCTGTGAAAACAAGGATTCCTTCTAGTGCCTTGCCACTTAATGCATTCAATGCTTTGAGGAAGGGTTCCTCTACTAATGGAGGGTCAGGTTCTAGTTCTATGTCTTCCTCAACTTGGTTCTTACCCTTGTATTTGTCCCCTACTAACTGCACTTTCATCTTGGTTGTCGACTCTACAACCTCTTCAATTTTTTGCTTCATCTCCTCCAAAAATTATTCAAGTCATCTATTCTTTTCTTGTTGCTCTGTCAAATCTGCATTATTCACCATGGTGCTTTCTCCTATGGATTCACTTCTCAATTCCCAAGCCTTTTTTTCTGGCTCTGATACCAATTTGGTGGGGAGTGCTATCTCTCAAGAGCACATTTGCTCTTTCTAAGACCTAATCTTTCACCTCCCTAGGGTATGATTCTCTACCCTACTCAAGGATCACTCCTAGGACCCCTATTCCCTTATAGTACTCTCCACCAACTTCAAACATTCACCTTTGCTCTCAAATCACCATGAGCTCCCATGGGCTCAATTTTGCTACAAAGATCCCAAACCATTCTTGGGACTAGGAATAGATCTTCCTACTACTCCTTGTTTTTTTTTTCTCCATTCTGATCCATCTTGGTGGATCCCTTCTTTATTTGGCTATCGAATTCAAGAAACTTAGTTTTTAGGCCTTGTAGCCTTTTTTGGTCAATTAGGCCTCCAAAACCCGGTGTTCTTGGAATAACGCCTAAACTTCCTTAATAAACCCCCAAAATATTTAGCAATTCCTTCTCTAGACCTCCTTGGCTCCAATATTTTCTAGGGTTTAGACCTCCTTGGTGTCCGTACATAGGCCTTTCACCAAACCCCCTCCTATTGTTAAGGGTTTATAGGGTTTATGACATTGTCTGATCTCTTTCACTTCTTTGAGTGCCTTAATGATCTCCTCTGCACTTCTCCTTGCATACACATGTCCAAGACACATGCCCCTACACCTCTACACCACGGATTGGCACAAACCAATCCATTTAGCAAGTCTTCTTGCTGTTGTTCTATCCAAGCACCTAGCTAGAATGACCCTGCACTAGCCTAGAACTTGATGGTTACATCAACTCCCCTTGCACACAAAGAGTCAAAAATCTATGTTTACACTATGTACACATTCCCCTACCTTATTCCAAGTGGTCATGTAAGATTTTCCATGGGAAGTCAAGTGGGGATCATTGTTTACAAAATTATCCCTGAACTGGGCAGTGAAATCAGGAACCAAAAGAATTTGCAAAACCTTAACTAGTCAAACTAAATGACTAAACCAATGCTGCACAAGGTAGGAACTGGTCACAAATGAAAGACTTAAAGCATAAGTTCAGTCCTTTAAATCCATTAATTGACTGTATGAAGTCTCTATCACAGAAATCCAAACAAACTTGCTCTTTTCCAAGTCACAATCTCAGTCCATACAATAGCTTCCCCACATGTCATATTAGGGTTTTTCTAACCTTATATACCTTATTCCCACATGTTGGGACCCTTAGGTATGGCTTAAAACATCATTAATGCCATTTTCAAACTTTTAGGACAAATTGCCAAGACAACATTGTCAAGATTTGCCTAATCTCCTCATTAAGACTTCCCCAAACCTCAAGGATCTCAACTAACCTAACTTTTCCACAACACACACATCAGTTAAACCTTGGGAATTTATAACATAGTCCTTATTACCTTGGTGGTTGGATAGAACCACCTACAAGCCAAAATTTGCAAAGATCTCTCTAAAAGACCTTAAGGTGCTCCTGCACCAACCATGCAGTTTACACCCTAGCTGACCAAGATGGATGAGACATTATTAGGAGCAATAAGTGTGTGGCATGTTGGTTGCATGCTAGAGATCAAAGATCATTAAGCTATGATGACAAAAGTGGTCAAGAGATGGCACAATGGTCATAGTGCCTTTATGATTCCTATAGGAAAGGCTATGATTAACCTAGAGGATTCTTGCAAGATCCTGCATATATATATATATCTAACGGGAGAGGATGATCTATGACACAGATCATGGTGAGAGTGCGCTCAATCGAGTAGGTCTTAAGAAAAAAAAAGCATTAAGGATGAAGAGATGGACTTGCAATAGGCTATGGGTTTTTTTGACCCACTTCTATTAGTGGTGGTAGGGATCATTGGTGGGGTCTTGATCAATAGGAGGCTCCAAGTCCTTTCCACTAGTTGGGGGAGATTCTTGTAGTGGATGACGGAGGATGGGATAATTTACACATGGGGACCATGTGTCCTAGCTCACCTCTACCATGACATCCATTAGGTAGTATATAGGTATGGAGCTATCTTTGTATGCAACATGACATGATTGCACATATGGGAATGGGAGCACATAGTAACAACACAACTCGTGATATACAAATTACAAGGTGGAGGATTTCCATATGTATACATATACATATACATGACAACATATAGATGGTTAGGTGACATGTGACACTAGAGGAAAGAGATTGAAGACATATAAACATTCATATGAAACCATAGAGGGACTCTTAGGCCTTAGAGGATGCATAAAATATACCATTTTGTAGAAAATTGAGGTACTTGATTGGATGGATAATCCACATCATAGAGTGGTAGATACTAGAGTGGGTTAGACAAAGGTTTGGTTAGTAGTAGGGAGTACTGATAGGTGGGGTAGTAATTACTAAGACTTAGAGAGATGTGGTTGATGTGGTTGATTGGGGGAGAATGATCATGATAGATACATCTATTATAGAGATAAAGGAAGTTGCCCCAACACCTTTTGACCTTAGAGAAGACATAACATATGCAAGGACCATTGTGGAGCATGACACATAGTGGACACAATATAGGCTCATGAAGGCTACGAGATTGAGAGAAAGGGTGGGACAACCTATTGTTGGAGGATATAGAAACATGAGAGTAAGAAAATGATGAGATCCAACTATAAGAGTTACCACATACTAGCCTTAAGAAATATATGATAATCAAAGGGAGGGATAGAAACTAGTGGGAGGCTTAGGATCTCCACATGTATAGGGAAAGGCATAGGATCAAAGGGGGGAGGAGGATGATTGACAGGTGTAGGTTGCCACTACATGATCTAAGAAAAATGAGGTAAGAGGAAGTTAAAGAGGGCACATAAATACATGGATTAGTCTAGGTCAAAGTGAGATATATTGTAAGCACAAACCACATAGTTTACCTAAGAGAGAGGGATGAAGGTACAACTAGCTTAGGTCACATCAAAGAGGGATACCAAGTGATCCAGGAGGTAGCAAGTGAAGGTCCAAATAGCCCAAGTGACAATTGAGAAATATTTTGAGAGAGAATAGCGGGTAAAGGCTAAGGTTATCACATGGATACCAACCCAAAAATTTATGTTTAAGGTTAGACTCACACACGAGGCTACACACTACAAGACCATCTATGAGAGGGATGTGCCAAGGGGGAAACATGATCCATCCTACTCCTTTCTGTTGCAAACTTAGGGCCAACTAGAGGTGACCAAATCATGAGGATCTTGGACCTTGGGTAGAATTGGGACACCACCACCAGGACCACCACTAAAATAATAAGAGGTTGGGGGTGTTGACCCCTTCTTTTTTGGTCTCAGTATTGATTTTGTTAAAATATTCGTTAAGGTGGCATGTTCATTGATTTGTGTTTTGGCATTGATGTCAAAGCAACATTTAAGGTGAAATGAATAATGTTTTGATTATTGAAAAGGTAGCCTTGATGGTATCATTACATTAAAATGTAATTTTCATGTTACTAATATTGAAAAGGCACCCACATTAATATATTTTTACATACACATTAAGATGTTTTTGCTTGTCATTCAAAACGGGGCACTTGGTCAGGAAGATTATTACACATGCAATAATGATAGCTAGGGCACAAGACAATGGAAGTTAGGGTTTGAAAGAATTGTGGTCTCAATGTGAAAATGGTAGTTGTGTGGCGGCTAGATTTAATTTTAGTTACATTATTTGTTATATTGTTTCAAAATTCTCAATATTTTTTTCTTGGTTCAATAACAGTCGACTGTAGAAGATTTGGTAGTTTGAGTGGTTGAGATCGATAAGTTTCTTTTCAATTGAAAGCACTGACCTAAGTATGGCTTTGTTGATCTTCACAAGATTAATGATTTCTATATATGTAAAATTTAAAAGCTTGGTTAAGAGTTTAGATAATGAGATGAAAAATATGAGAAGAGAAAGAGTTATTTTTATTTTCAGCTGATTTTTGAATAAGCTTTGATATACAAAAATGGTTTCTTTAAAAACCCTAGGATACAATGCCTTGTAAATTGAAACTCTTAATATGTTGTAAGTTGTGCTTCAAAATATTATTGGAAAATATAGTGTTTTGGTGAAAAAGGTAGAAAAATTGTTTGTGTTTTGTGTATTCTAAACTTCAAATGTTATGGATTTTAGGAGAGATGCAAGACATTAAGGCTGTAAACTCTCATGAGAATTAAATAAATAGAGTAACCCTTTGTATATTACTTTTAATCTTATTTATTGAGTATATTTAAATGTAAGTGAGACATCTTCATGTGCCAGTGAGATAGTTATGAACTTGAAAATATAGTGAGGCACAAAATAGCTAGTGAGGCTCTGTAGCCTGTGAGTTTTGATTAAGCCAATGAGGCATTTTATTGAGTGGTTTTTCATCCCTATGAGAGTTTTCTACTCAGGAAAAAACTATGTTATGGTGTGATTGCCTTCTTCTAATTATCCATGTGTTTTCTCAAGTATTTCACATTCAATTTTCATGATGTTAAATTCAATCAATGAATGTTTGTATCATTGAAATAACATGAGCATAAATTGGTGCAAATTGAAGATCTTCTTCTGTTCTTTTTTATGAGAAAAACTTGACTGCTCTGCATATATGATGTTGCACTCAATAGTTGAACTATTTTGGTCTTACATTTTATAAGGTTACATTTTTGAAAGACTATTCAAGTTTATTTTAATTTTTCATACCATTGATTCACCCCCCCTCTTAGTGGTATCGTACTCCAACAAGTGGTATTAGAGCCATACCCTTGCCAAAATTTTAACCAACTTTGGGGATTCCTGGTGGAGTGCTCCACATGGAAAACCAAGAAGGTCTTTCTACTTTGTGAGCACCATTATTTGATGGTACTGGTTATACTTTTTGGAAATTTAGAATGAAACACCATATAACCTCTTGTGGTAATGAGATTTGACAAGCTATTGAAAATAAATACAATTCCACTACAACACCCTCCATATGAATGTGATGCTAGGGCTACAAATATTATTTTTTGTGGTCTAAATAATGATGTGCTTGTTAAAATCATGGACTATAAAAGTGAAAATTCTATCTAGAATAAACTATCTAGTAGTTATGAGGGTGATTATAAATTTAAAGAAACTAAATTTTAAAAACATTTAGAGCCAATTTTTAAGGCCTCAAGATGACCGAGGAAGAGAAGGTAGCTAATAAATTTTTGAGAGTTCAAGAAATTGTAAACTCAATTTGTGGTCTTGGTGAAACTTTAGAAGAAAGTGTAGTTGTTAAAAAGGTGTTAAGGTCATTCACACCTAATTCTGATCCTAAAATATATGTTTAAGAATAGAGAGATTTGAACAAACTCACTTTAGATAAACTACATGGTGTCTTTATAGCCTATGAAATGAGAATGTGTACTGAAAATACCACTACCAAATAAGTTTCCTTTAATTCTTTGGAAAAGGATAAGGACATAAACTCTAATTCGGAGGAACTGGATGATAATGAGTCTATTATTGTGAGTAAACTAAAAAGAGGATTAGGTAGGTACAAAGGGAAACTACCTTTTAAATTTTTTAACTGTGGGAAGATTGGGCATTATGGTTCTCAATTCCCTAATAAAGACCTCGAAAGTGATGAGGAAGATAGTAGAAAATAGGGAAAGAAAAAATAGCACAATTTTAAAAAGAAAAATATTTTTAAAAATAAGAAAATTTTGTTTGCTGATGTAACAAATAGTTGCTTAGAAGGATCTATTAAAGAGGGAGAAGAAACCCTATTTATGACTACCATTAATCCCAATGAAAATAAAAAAGAAAGAATTACAAACCAATCTGAACTTGAAGTTGATTGAGGGTGAGCTAAAATGTGGCCTTAGTGAAATCAAGATACTCAAAAGGGAAGCCATAATGCAAAAAGATCAAACTTAGAAAGATACTAAAAACCTGATTAACAAAATTATTGGGTTTGAAAAACAAAACTTAGGCCTAAAACTTCAACTTGAGGAAAACAAGAAAATTTTAGAAGTTACACAAGACAAGTTAAAAACCAAAGAAAATGAATTTTATGCTCTAGAGGCAAGGTTGTTGCTTTAAGTAAAAAAATTATCATGTGTGATAAGGGTATGTGTAGGATCATAATGGGCCAAAAAGTGGTGATATGTAAGTGATATGATGGCCCATGTGGCTGATGACATTTTTTTACCCAAAATTGATGAAATGAAAAGGGTTTTTAAAGGAGATTCTTAGCTTTCCGCCAATATAATTTATTCTTTACTTTGAATGTAATAAATTATTATTGTTCATTTTCTATTTGAATTATGACCAAATTCCTAATTGATAGGCTGATTGAAAAACATCTATAACTTTCAAATGGTATCACATTTTTTGAATTTGTAACATGTGTCACATTCTATGATTCACCTACTATAGGAAATTTTTTTTTATAAACTTTCATGAATTTTTGACCAAGTTAAGGTGGTTAGACATACGAGTTTTTATATTTTAAAAATCTGTAATAAAAAAATCATAATTAATTATTTACTTGGAAAAAAAAGATTAAAAAATATGCATCACATCGGGACATGAGTCTTCTACTTATATCTAAAATATTATAAAAAAATATTATTATTTTATTGTGGTTAGGGTGGTCAGATAGACACCTACTTCTTATTTTTTCCTTGAAATTTAAGTACTACTGCTTTGAAATTTCAAATTTTCACCAAATAGATTTTTTTAAAAAAAAAAACCTAGTAGTTTAGAAACTACATTCAATTTGCTATAGATTCTATTGTTACATATTTTTGAAATGATATAGATAACTTATTCAAATTTTTACGTCAAGCTGACTAACTCTGATTTTTTGAATTTTCATCGCCACTTAAGGGCATGTTTTTCCATGATGATCCCACATACCCATAGTAGTGACAAGCTAATAGATCTCTTGAACAAACAAAAAGACCACAATGATAAAGCTGGTCTAGGTTTTATAGAAGGACAATGCTCATATGCAAAAAAAATTCAACATGTTGATACTACCAATGAGAAACTCATTGATAAAAGAGGTAATCAATTTATATGTAATCTACAATTATTTGGTTATTGCTTCTATTGTAGTCAATTCAGGCACAAAGGAAGTGATTGTAATGTTATGCTTGGAAGGATGCCTAGTTTTGTAAATGGGTATCTTTATAAGTTCTTCAACAAGTTGAAGTGTTATAAATGTGGAAATCTTGGACATGTAGCTAGGTTTTGTAGATCTAAGTTTGCAATGTAGTAAAGAAAAAGTAGCACTCATCTCAAGACATCTTTTAGTGTTGATAAAAAAAAAATTGTTTGGAAACCAAAGTAGAAGGCTAAATAAATTATTTTCCAAACAAGCCTACATGCCCAAAATAAAGACCTGTGGGTTGTGGACAATGAATGCTCTCACCACATGAATGGTGATAAGAAAATTTTTTTTGCAATGATGTTGGATCCAAGAGTGTGATCCAAAACATTGATGCAAAAAATATCACCCAATATAAGCCAAAAATCATTGCAAAGAAAATTATGGATTGTGGAAACTTGATAACATTGAAGAACAAGTTTGTGAGTTATGAATATGGTGGTTTAGTCAAATTTAGGAATAGTTTTTGTATTCTCATCAAAGGAAAAGGAACTATACTTTTAGATAATGGAACTCCATTACGTGATGTCTACTATGTAGAAGTTCTAACTCACAATCTTCTCAATATGAGTCAAATATGTGATAATGGCTTTAAAGTCACATTTACCACTCAAGGTTTTGAAATCAGTAAGAAATTTGGAAAAAAAATTACGGCTGGTTTAAGAACAAAAGGAAATAGCTATAATCCTCATGATACCATAAACAAAAGTAAATATGGACTAGTTTATTTCATGAGTCAGTTTGAAGAGAGTAAACTTTGGCACAAAAGACTTGGGCATATTAATTGTGACAATCTTGTCAAGATCAACAAGAACCAAAATGTAAGAAATATGCCAGTCATCTCTAAACCTAGCAACAATAATTGCAAGGGATGAGGTAAACAAAAAAAAGTAAGTTTTAAGTCTAAAGAGTATTTTTAAACTAAACCCTTGCAACTTGTTCAATCTGATTTATGTGGTCCTATAAGGAAAAAATCATTGAATGGTGAAAGGTACTCTGTGCTCTTTATTGATGATTACACCAGAATAACTTGGGTAACCTTTTTGAAACACAAATCTGAAGCTTTTGACAGATTCAAGATATTCAGAAAGATGGTTGAAAGGGAATCTGATCTAAAAATCAAGTGTCTAAAGTAAGATAAAGGCGGTGATTACACTTATAAATAATTTTTATACTATTTTGAAGAACATGGCATTAAGAGGCAATATTCAACCTCTAGAACACCGCAACAAAACAATGTAGCAGAAAGAAAAAATTGAACAATTAAAGAAATGGAAAGGAAAATACTTCAAGATGCTAACTTACCAAAAAAATATTGGAAAGAAGCTATCCATACATCAGTTTATACTTTAAAAAAAGTGCAGTTCCGAGTTAAGACTAAGTATACTCCTAATGAACTGTGGTATGGAAAACCTGCAAATGTTGCATATTTTAGAATTTTTGGCAGTAAGTGTTTTATTAAAAGGGATGATGAAGGTTTAGGTAATTTTGAATCTTGTTTTGATGAAGGTATTTTCTTGGGGTACTCTACTCACAGTAGAGCTTACAAATTGTTTAATAAAATATTGAAAAGAGTGATTGAATGTACTAATGTGAAATTTGATGATATGTTGCAGCCATATGAACAACAAAAAGAAAATGATGGAGAAGTTCATCTACCTGAAAAAGAGTTGAAATCAGAAGAAGATGAAGAAAATGAAGAAGATGCTGCTGAAAAACTTGTTGAAACAACGGCTAAGACTCCTTCAAAGGCAGTGCAAAGGAACCATCCTCAAGAAAAAATCATTGGGGATAGATCTGTTGGTGTTCAAACCAGAAGAAAAATTTCAAGTGCAAGTGATCAGGTACATTTATGTTTAATTTTAGAACTTGAACCTAAAATCTATTTAGAGGCTAGTAAAGATGAACTCTAGATTAAAGCAATGGAAGAGGAGTTAGGGAAGATAGAAAAGAATAGTACTTGGGAACTTGTCCCTAGACCCAAGCACAAAAATTTCATTGGAGAAAAGTGGGTATTTAGTAATAAACTTGATGACAAGGGAAATGTAGATAGAAATTAGGAAAGACTTGTCTACAAAGGGTACTCTTAGATTGAGGGTATTTATTTTGATGAAGCCTTTTCCTTTGTAGGTAGAATTGAAACTATAAGAATCTTCCTAGCTTTTTTTGTTTATAAAAATTTCAAAGTGTATCAAATGGATGTTAAAACAACCTTTTTAAATGGTGATCTTGAGGAAGAAGTTTACATGGACTAGCCTGATGGATTTGAATGTGTAGGAAAAGAAGATCATGTCTATACATTGAAAAAATCATTATATGGCTTGAAACAAGCTCCTAGAGCTTGGTACTCTAAACTAGATAAACACTTGCAAGGTCAAGGATTTACCAAAGGAGGTGTTGACAATAATATATACTTCATGACAAAATGTGGCAATATTTTTGTTGTTGTTGTGTATGTAGATGATATGTGTTATGTTTTTGCTAACATTATGAAAGAAAATTTTTAACTGCCCATGTTAGGAGAAGTCTCCTTTCTTAGACTACAGATCTCTCAACTTGAAAAGGGCATATTTATCTCTCAAATGAAATATGTGAAAGAGATGTTGAAAAGATTTGAAATGGATGAAAGCATACTAGTTGGAACTCCCATGGAAATTGGCTACAAATTATGCCAAGATGTTGATTTTCTTGATGTAGATCACACTATGTTCAGATCCATGATAGGTAGTCTTTTGTACTTGACTTCCACTAGGCTTGGCATCATGCATGTTGTATATTTGGTAGCCAGATTTGAGTCCTCTCCCAAACACTATCATCTTAATGCAGTTACAAGGATACTTAGATATGTTAATGGCACTATTGATTATGGTTTATGGTATCCAATACATGATGATTTTACCTTTCTTTCCTATACTGATGCTGATTGGGAAGGCTATGTAGAGGATAGGAAAAGTACCTCTAGAGGGTCATTATTTTTAGGTGGCAAGTTTGTAGCTTGGCACAATAAGAAGCAAGATTATGTATCTTTATCCACTATAGAAGTAGAATATATTGTTGCTCCTACTTGTTTCTCTCAAGTCTTATGGATGGTTCAGACTTTGAAAGATATCAAGGTTGAATTTCTCAGCCTGTTTCTATTCTATGTGATAATAGTAGTGCAATCGATATTTCAAAAAAATTAGTCATACACTCTAGAACTAAGCACATTTTTATAATATATCACTTTTTGAGGGAAAAAGTTCTTTCTGATGAGGTTGCACTGGAATATGTGTCTACAAAAGACCAAAATAGCCAATATATTCACTAAACCTTTTCCAAAAGAGGTCTTTGAACATTGGCAGGACAAGCTTGGAGTCCTTTCCCTTGCTTCTCTTCAATAAATCTTTTTCATGAGCAAGGCTCTAGGGGGACTTCCAATGCATATTATTTATCCTTGGTTTATTTCTTCATGCACATTTTGTAGTGGTTGGAATATTTTTTGTGAAGTTATAATGCATTCTTGTATAGTAATAATAGGCTACCAAAATTATCAATTTGTGATTGCTTGTATTACCTTGTGCACTATCCTTCACTTGAAAGTTGTCGTTTTTTCTTCACACTACATTCATCTTGGCAGTGATCTAGTTTATATTTCTTTGATTCTTTGACTACATCCATATTGCACACATGGATGTCCTAGTAATTTATTGATTTTGTGATAATAGGTTGTTGATATAAGGAATTTGTTATGCTCCTTTATGTTTTGTTGATATGCATATGCTATTGGTAGTTGGGAAATCACTCTCACTTTGTTGTTTCATTGGGACAATTCCTTGTTACTTTGACAAAATTATTGCTCTTGTGTAGTTGCTTTTGATTGCAATTCCATTTTCTCTCCTTTGGCATTGTTGTGAAAAGGGGGAGATGTTTCAGATATTGATTTTGTTTTTGGATAGTTTTGCAGCTTGGTATTGATATTGATGTTAGTTTTTTATAGTTTTTCAGCTTGGTATTGATATTGATGCTAGTTTTTGATATTTTTGCAGCTTGGTATTGATATTGATGCTAATTTTTGATAGTTTTGTAACTTGGTGACAACTTGGTGGCAGGTTTTGACATGCAGTTTCAGACTTGATATTCAATTGGTATTTGGTTTGCACATCTTTTAATGATAGTTTTCCATTCTGGATGCAGTTTCAGCTACTAAGGTGTTGCATGCTGGGTCTCATTTGATCTCTATTCAAAGGTGATGCAATTTTTCTTGACAAAATTTCATCTACTTCATGCACAACTTGATAAAGTGGTTGGTATTAATTGTTGATTTGATCACATATTTTGAATTGGCATTGTTGATAATCATGCTTCATTGACTAATCATAGTGAAGAATACTTTGATGCTCTCTTTGGTCCACTACTAAATATCTGTGGAACTGTAGTTATTTGATATCTTTGTCACTAAGGTTATTTTATTTGAGTAGTGTTCTAGAAGCATTTTTTTGTGGACAGTGGTTTGCATTGTTTTTGACATCAATCCCAAAGGGGGAGTTTGTTGATCCCTTCTTTTTTGGTCTTGGTATTGATTTTGTTAAATCATTGGTTAAGGTGGCATGATCATTTATTTGTGTTTTGGCATCAATTTCAATGAAATATTTAAGGTGAAATGATTAATATTTTGATTATTACAAAGTCAACTTTGATGGTGTCATTACATTAAGAAATGATGTTCATGTTGCTATGATTTAAAAGGTGCCCACACAAATATATTGTTTCATACACATTATGATGTTTTTGTTTGTAATGAAAAATGGGGCACTTGGTCGAGCATATTATTACACATGCAATACTTTTTTATTCATTACTTATCGAGGAAGCTTCTCGAGCACATTTTTGTCTAAACCTTGATTATGTCTTGCTGATTATTTGAAAGCCTGATGGCTAGGGAACAAGAAAATGGAAGTTAGGGTTTGAAGGTATCATGGTCTCTCAATGTGACAATGTTGGTTGTGTGGCGGGTGAAAAAATTTAATTTTAGTTACATTATTTGTTGTATTGTTTCAAAATTCTTGAAGGTTTTTGCTTGGTTTAATGATAGTAGATTGTACAAGATTTGGTAATTTGAGCGGTTGAGATCTATAAGTTTATTTTTCGTTGCAAGCACTGACCTAGGTATGGCTATTTCAAGCTTCACAAGATTAATGATTGCTATATCTATAAAATGAAAAAGCTTGGTTAAGAGGTTAGAGAATGAGATGAAAAATCTGAGAAGAGAAAGAGTTATTTTTGTTTTCAGCTAATCTTGAATAAGCTTTGATATACAAAAATGGTTTCTTTTGAAACACTAGGATACAATGCTTTGTAAATTGAAACTCTCAATATGTTGTAAGTCATTCTTCAAAAATTAATTGTAAAATACAGTGTTTTATTGAAAAAGGAAGAAAAATTTTTTTTAATGTGTTATGTGTATTCTAAACTTCAAATGTTATGGAGTTTAGGAGACATGAAAGACATTAAGGCTGTAAAATATCATGGGAGTTAAAGAAACATAGTAACCCTCTATATATTTCTTTTTCTCTTATTTGTTGAGTAGAGTTAAATATCAGTGAGACATCTTCATGCTAGTGAGGTAGTTATGAGTTTGGAAAGCCAATGAGGTACAAAATAGCTAGCGAGGCTCTACAATTTGTGAGTTTTGATTAAGCCAATGAGGAATTTTATCGAGTGGATTTTCATCCCTATGAGGGTTTTCCACTCAGGAAAAAACTATGTTATGGTCTGATTTCCTTCTTCTGATCATCCTTGTGTTTGCTCAAGTATTTCACATTTAACTGTCATGATGTTGCATTCAATCAATGAATGTTTGTATCATTGAAATAACATGAGCATAAATTGGTGCAAATTGATTAAGTCAAATTGAATATCTATTTATGTTCTTTATGATGAGATAGTATTGACTGCTCTACATATATGATGCTACACTCAATAGTTGAACTGTTCTGGTCTTACATTTTATAAGATCAAAATTGTGAAATATTATTCAAGGTATATTTTTTTCATACCAGTGATTCACCCCCCCTCTTAGTGGTATCATCCTCCAACAAGGGGATCTCCAACCCATTCAAGTGGAGGGAGCTCAGGATAGGACACATCCTTGTACATGTGTATTTTATTTGATTTTGTGTACATTATTTGATGCAAAAACCATGCCTATGAGCCATTTTTTATTTATATTAATATGACTCATGCTACTCGTGTAGACACTCATACTATATGATTACATTTGATGATGTATATGATATTGATTATGGATATTAATGATATTGTATATATGAGATCATAAATGATTATGCTTTGATTTATGGGGTTCTTCTAATTCATGACGATGATGATGTTTACTTTATGCTATTATGATTACATATGATGATGATGATTTATTATGGGCATGCATATATATAATTATGAATGAAATAATATTATTATTGTTTATTATGATTAGGGATGAATATGATTATTATGCTCTGATATGATTTTGGATATAATTATGATGAAAATGTTATGATTTTGATCTTTTTATTTTATGATACTGTGATGCTCATCAACACTTTTGAAAGCAACGAAATTAATCTCCACCAAGGATAAAAATGAAACCTAATATAGAGAATATGCAAAAAAATATGATATGTAAAATAAAAAGAAACAAGTGAAGAAATAAATACATGTTATTTTGAAGAGGAATCTTAGCAAGTGGATATTTCTTGTCATTTTCCCAGCTTTCATACACATCACATGCAAGAATAAAAATAAGGGAACTCGTGTCTTGACCCAAGCTGCTCTAGGAACATTAAGATATAATCTTTCATCAAGAAAATGAGATACAAAATAAATTCAAACATGCTAAAGAAGATGCTCATGCTATGATCCAAGATTCTCTAAGCATATTAAGATAGTATTTCATCAATAAAATGTGATAGAAAAGATAAAACCAAGAAAGAAAAATAAAAAATTGAGAAACAAAATCAACAACCAAAATATCTCTTTCCAAAAGTATAATATTAATTTGATAGATAAGTAGAGTCCACTATAGGAAGGATGCATCCATTAGGACCCTGCATTTTCCTTGATAATTCCCATTGTAGGAAAGATAATTATATTAGGACATAAAAATGTTTTGATATTTTTATAGAAAGATATGCAACAAATTTTGCAAGAAAAAGATTTAGCTCAACAATTGAAATTAATTTTACTGAAGATTCTCATTAAAGTTTAATGTTTCAGGATTTAAATATGCTCTCATGATACTCGAATCTAAACTAAAAAATAAGGTCAAGGTACAAGGTTCCCCCAACTAGGTGAAGGGAAACTAACATAGATAAAATACATGAAAGGATAACCACATGAAAATGATAGATACATATTACCAAGCCATGAAAAATGAGGAAATTGATATGCAAATGGCTAATGATAGGTGGATGAGATGAAAATGAGTGGTTGACATGAAATGTAATGATGTGACTATTATGTACAAAGTGATAGGATACCCCAAGGTTCATGCATAAGAATTATTAAGATGAAATTTGTTAATAGGTTCTTTGAAAGGTTATCCTTAAGTTGTAGCAAGTTTATAATCTTCAAAACCATAATTTACAATAATAATAAAGGGTCCCAGCCAATTAGGTTCAAACTTTCCTTTCTTGTCTATATCTCGTTGATTCCTCTGATTCTCTTTTACGACTATGTCTCGAATCTCAAACCTTTGACTTTTGATATTTTTCTTATAGCTACAACAAAGGTAGTTCTAATAAGATTATAAGTGATTTAATGTATTAAGATGATTTTCATTCAATATCTCAAGATCATGTAATCTAGATATGTGATACTCTTCTTCATTAACAAAATTCTTCCCCCTTAAAGAGAGGATCTCAAAACTCAATATGAAAAATAGCTTCAATTCCAAATAATAGAGAATACAAAGTGGCTCCTGTAGGTATGCAAATACTAGTGTGATATTACCATAAAGCAAGATTAAGCTACAAATTTCAATCATGACCGGCTTCATTGATCATTGTTTAAATCATTTTAATACAATTTGACTGGAGGCCTCAACTTGAACATTACCTTCAGGATAATAAGGGGTGGAAAAATGATGCTAGATATGAAATTGGTGACAAAGGTCATAGAAATCTTGATTTTTGAAAGGCTTTATGTTATCTATAATCATACCATGAGGAATACCATAGCAAAAATTCATATAGTTTTGGATGAATTCAACTATTTTCCTTCTAGTAATATGGATAATGGAATGACTTCAAACCACTTTGTAAAATACTCAGTGGTGGTGATAATGAACTTATGACCATTGGTTGAGGGGGATGTATTTTTCCTATAGGGTCAAGTCTCCATTGTCAATAGAGAACAAGGAGTAGTTATCAATTGTAATTCCTAGGTGGGTGCATGAATCAAATCTCCACGTTGTTGATATTAATGATATTTCTTAGATTTTTTTTTTGCATCTTGTTCCATAGTTGTCCAATAATATCCAATTATTAAGAATTTTATGAAAATGATAGGTCCACTAGAATGAGCCACACAAATAACATCATGTACCTCATGTAGGGTAGCTTTAGCTTATTTAGATTTTAGACACCTAAGGAGGATGCCATCAAGACTCCATCAATAAAGGGTATCACCAAGGGACACAAAACATAAAGATCAACATTTTTTTTAAGTTATTTTGAGCACTAGATAAGTTAGGTAGAAGGGTAATATCATAAAGATAGGTGTAAACATCATGATACCAAGGAGAATTAGGAAAAACAAGATCATACACTAATTTAGATTTAGGATCATCAAAAGATGTAATAAAAAACTATTGTACAAGGAATTCACTATGATGAGTATTATGTGACATGTCCATGAAACATCCAATAGTAGCCATAGCATCCATGACCTTGTTCTTTAACCTTGGGATTTGTTCAAAGATGATGGTTGAATAATTATATTTAAAATTGTCTACCATACTTTTTTAAGGGATCAAATTTTCATCCTTTGTTTGGTAATCATCATTTACTTCCCTTATAACCAATTGTGAATCTCCATAAACATGAATTTCCTTTATTTTCTATTAATTTCAATTCTAAGACTAGTAATCAAAGCTTCATACTCTATAATGTTGTTTGTACAAGGGAAATAAAGTCTATATGATTTTGGGATACAATCACATTATGGAGGAGTGATAAAAAAAAATTATCCCGAGATCCATGTTGAGTGTGAGAGCCATTGAAAAATAACTTCAAGAAGCATGAAGAGAAAATGTTAAAAAAATTCTCGTATAGAAATTATAAAATAAGGGGATGATGCACATCTTAAGGTGCATCCGCTATTTGATCTATAATATATGTCCTTTGATAGCCTTAAAATACACATACTCAACATCAAATTCAATTAGGATCATGACCCATTTTGCTATATAACCAGTTATGGAAGCCTTAGCCAAAAGTTACTTTAAAGGATACTCCTTACAGATGAGATTTATTTAATGATTAAGCATGTAGTGTCTCAATTTTTTTTATTCTAAAACAAATCGACATGACCTTTCTATTAGAGTGTAGTTAAGATCATATCCGACCAATGTACGACTAAAATAATAGATATATCTCTCCTTTCCTATAATCATGTTTGGTGAGGAGAGCACCTAATTAAACTATAATAGTCAAGATGTATAATAACAAAGGTTTCTCTTGAATAGGTAGCCTCAACACTAGAGGTGAAGCCAAATAATCCTTTATTTCCCAAAAGGATTGTTGAAACTTCTCATCCCTTTTGAATGCGATATTTTTATATATAAGATGTGTGAAAGGTTGACACTTATCTTGCAATTGAGCATTGAATTACTTAATTGAATTATTTTTTCCTTGAAGGCTATTCAATTTATTTAAATGTTTTCGGAGGCATGTCAACTATAGCTTTAACTTTAGCAGGATCTACTTCAATACCTCTATGGAAAACAATCTACCCAAGAAATTTCCTAGAAGTTACACCAAAGACATATTTTTGGGGTTTAATCTCACTTTATATTCTTCTTATCTATCAAATATTATTGCAAGGATAACCAAGTGAGAATCTCTTGTGATAAGACTTTTCTAATAAATCATCCACATAATATTCCATGATACTATGAAAAATGTCATGAAATATTATTATCATTACTCTTCGATAGGTAGCCCCTACATTCTTTAAACCAAAAGGCATAAAATTTCAAAAAAATTCTCCTCAAAGGCAAGTGAAAGTTATTTTATGTTTCTCTTAAATGGTGATATGGATTTTACTATAACCAAAAAATTTATCCATTAAAGAAAAAATTTCATTCCTAGTTGTAAAATCCATAATCATGTGTATGTTGCATAGAGGAAAATAGTCTTTAGGAAATGTCTTATATATATATCTAAAATTTGTACATATGTGGATTCCCTTAGTGGGTATCTTAACTAGAAACATGTTGGACAACCACTCAGGAAATTCAATTGTTCTAATAAATCCAATATCCAAGAATTTTTGAATCTCAACCTTGACCAATAAGGTTATCAGAGGACATAACTTACAAAAAAAAATTACTTTACTAGTTTTACATTGGGAGATATTGTAAAATGATGAATTACCGACTCAAGTCAAGTCCTAGCATGTTTTATTAAGACCACACAATGTTTATAGTTCTAATTTTAAATAATGACATGAATTTCTCAATCTCTTGTGATGATAACTATGCTACCAATTATGTGATCTTAGGATTTTCAATTGTACTCTAGTTTTCTTATTGTGACTCTTTTATCAAGATAGAGGTTTTTCCTTGATACTTAGGCATGATAGGAAGGTCAAGGTTCCAATTTTCGTCTTTATATAATGAAATAGTATGCTTTCCTTGAGAGGTTTTCTTTATGATGTTCAATTGGTTGTGAGTGATAGGTTTTGAAGTTTCACCAAAATATGCTTTCTCATTGAGCTCAGTGACAGAACCAGCTTTATGATCTCCCAACGATATAGTGTCTCTTAATCCCATAAATTTTGCAATGAACTTATCATTTTTGAATGTGTCTATAACTGGCGGATCATATTGATCTCACTCTATAAGTTAAGGATAAATAAGGGAAATTTATTTAGATTTTTATGATGAGGAAGTAAATTATAAGTTTGATAAGGTGTAAGTGGAATTTTCTTGGAATAGATTTGTGATATGCATGGAGTCTTGAAAGGTATCTTGATTATGAGTTTCAACCATGGGAGAAGCCTTGTATCCTTTAGTTAGGTTGGATTTTATCTTAAAAGGTACCTTATTAGGGAGTTATATCCAAGACCTTCATCATTATTCCTTCTTGTGATAGATATAGGATCAATGATTCCTTGTTCTTGATGACCTAGGAATTTACATTGATAACCCTTATTCTCAATCATTTGAAGGTCTTTAGAATATTTTTCCATAGGCAAAATAGGGATATGATCCTCTTCATCCTTATATAACCATGTTAAGACATAATATTCAATACTTTCTTTTCCCAATTCACCCAAACACAAGAATATGGTGGATTTAGATTTGAAAACTATTAGAGTTTCCAATAAACTCAATAAAACCAAGATCACTTGCAAAACTTGGATTATCCTTCTACAAAGATAAAATCAAACATTCAAGATAAATGTGTATAAAATGATGAAAACAATATTATTGGGAATAATTAATTACATGAGATAACTTTATTTTATAGAGCAAGATGAAAAATCCAAAAAGGAAAACCTAATTAGGACCTAAGTAAACTTAATAAAGTGTAATTAAATATTTAATTGCACTAAGAACAACCATAGTTGATATATATTGCATAGTTTTAGGTCTACCATATGTTTTAGGTGAAAGAGGAGGTTGGAACACAAATAAAACTTGTTTAATGTTATATTATCCTAACCAATTGTCACCAACTTGAACCTTGATCTAAAGAAAAGAAGAGTAGGGATCAGAAAGAGGATAATGTGGATGGATTCATGTAAGATGATGGGGATGGAGCTACTTAATTGTTAGGCACCTGTGTGTGTTTATGATATTTTTCTTCCAAGTTCTTGCAATACTAAAAAGTGCATGGATCCCTAAGAATAGTGACTTTGGAACCCTCATAGGGAAATTTTAGGTATTGATGACATGTAGAGGGAACAACTTTCAAGGTATTTATCCATGTATGACCTAGAAAAATGTTATATGGGAGGTCAAGGTCCAAGACTTGAAAAACAGTATTCACTATAGTGGGGCCAACTTGAATAGGGAATTTTATTTTTCCTTTAAATATTCATGCTCAACATCATCGTAAGCTTTCATGGTGATTTTATTTTGAGAATAAATGACACCATCATAGTGTTCCAATTGTTTTAGTAGCTGGAGGGTACATGTGTTCAGACCTAATCCACCATCAATCATGAATATTTTTATTTTATGCCTATGAATGAATACCTCAAGGTACAAGCCCTTATTATGAGATGAATCATCAAGAAAAAGGTATTTTTTAGTAAACAACAAATGATGAGGATTTGAAATATGTCCAACCATGGCTTGAAAATGAGCAATATTTTTCTTTGGGCATAAAAGACTCTTGAAGGGCCTTTTGTAGGATTTCCTTATGTGCGGGGGATATTTTAAAATATCAAGAATGAATATTTGTGATAAAATTATATTTATATGATCTAGGATGCTATAATTGGATGTTCAAAATGATGTAGATTAATATCCTTGAAGTATTGGTTTACCCCTATGTGTATTTACTACACATTTATGATTTTTTTAATGTAGGAACTAAGGTAGAGACATGTGGAAAATCTTCCCATAGATGAGCTATGGTGTAATAATAAGGGACAAAAACATAATTGGCTCCTTTAGGATTACTACTTATATTTGAAGATTTTCCTTTTCCATGATCAATGATAGGATTCTTGAATATCTTGAGATCATCATTAGTCAAAAGTTGATTGTCTACAACAACATCACCCTGATCTATAAAAATTTGGATTAAATATTTCAATCTAAAGAATTTTATTTTCTTATACCCTTTGGAGGCTTCATCGATGGATTTTTGCAAGATCACAGGGGTCCAAAAATTGGTGATTATAATGTCATAAAATTTCACCCCTTGCAATTTCATATACATTCTTGCATCAACTTTAGTGTTCACTCCCCTAGAATTTGTGTAGGCTCATTTTAGCCCTTGCATCAATTTTTTTCCACTCCCAAGATGCTCTAGACCCCTCTTTAGAAGCTACCCTCGTGCATTATCTTTGCATAAAACTTTGTGCTTCTCTTGTTCTTTCCATTTTGTAGCGTGATGTGTCTAGACACTAGCATGTTGTATGGAATTCCATTCATCATGCTCACATCTTGTGACATTTCAACATTCAAAAGGATATTTTTGAGCATGTTTTCCACTTGTCACCTCCTTTTGTCGATGGTAATGACTCAAAACATTTGTAACAACTCGGGAAGAATATTTTCCCTCCTATACTCTCTTTAAATGTTATCTTTTAACTTCATTTTCTCTCTCTACATCTCTCTAGCTCATGCTCTTGAATTTCTCTCTTCTCTTGCTCTTTATATCTTTCTTGCATAGCTCCATACAGCTTGCTACAACAACACTCTCAAGACCTTACAATGCTCCTTGCAACACTCTTGGCTCTTGCAACTATCTTTGTCTTCCTCTTTGGATTTCTTAAGCCTTACAACTCTATCTCCCTTATCTTGTGCTTGTAAGCATCTTGGGATTTTGCACATCCCCTATCTATTGCATATTTACTTTGTGATACAAGTTCTCCTCCTTGAGCAGGGATTTATTTTATCACTTTTTATTTTCTTACTTTATTCATTTCTCTCTATCTATCTAGCTATCAGTGAAGGTGGGAACACCAAAATGGGGGTTTGACTGAGGAAATACCCTATACAGCCCCAGCATTTTCTCTCAATCTTATGCATACAGGTATTAAAGACATTCATTTTTTGGATTCTCCATTACTTTTGTTTTTGTGAGCATCTTCTTGTTGAAATGCACAAGACAACTTAGAAGGGGGGTGAATTAGTTTTCACCAATCACATTCACAAATAACAAACAATAATTAACTCCACATACACTTTAATATATTATTAACTATGAGCATGAAGTGAAAATATTAGAAAGTGATATCAACACATGAAACACTAGATTTATGTGGAAAACCCAATAAGGGAGAAACCACTGTGAGGATTAATTCACAATATAATAGTAATTGCAAAACTGGATACGAGAGGCTCACTACCAAAGGGCTCAATTCCCAAGATAGGACTACTGGCATATGGTTGGGGAGATTTTTGGCATATGGCTTGTAATTTTTGTCATTGATGGCAACCTAAGAAATCTAATGATATATGGTCTGTAGTATAGTTTTGGTTTCTACCGATAGAACAAAGTAATGCGTAGGGCATCTGGTTACAGGCATAAAAGTCAATCTGAACACCCCACTGGATATATATTTTGAGTTGAGGATCTCTAAGGAAGGTTATTTGATGTTTCTAATACCTTGGTGAATAAGTTTTTTGATGTACACTCACTGGTATGTGATCTAGAATATTTGGTGCACTATTTTGCTGATTATCTTTGCTAGAAGGCCGACCTGGAAAATATAGTAATCGCAGATGTATAAGATGTAATTAATCAAAAAAATTCATGATCAATTAAGTTTTATTTGGGTCCTTTTTTTTTCTAACTTAAATTTGTAGGATGCGCATAAATATTTAGTGGTGGATATGGCTGACAAAGATGAAAGTAAGCTAATACTTTATAAAGCCGACTGATGGATGAATAAATCTTTGATTGTGGATATATATATAGTTTGGTCTTCATCATTTAGGAAGAGAATGTAAGTGTGTGTGTGTATAACAAGTGGGAATATGTAATATTCCATTGTGTAGTGCGAAATTCAGTAGAGCAGTAGTGCAAATTTTTCTCTAAGTGGTGCAAAGAGCAGAATCAAAAAGCAGATCCGGAATAAAATTTATGAGCTTCACCGAAATTGTAATTTGGCATAAATAGATAATACTATATTAGTTCACCCTTTAGATGGTATTAATCTGAATTTTGTAAGGCAGTGAGCCTTTCTCTTTGAGTAGTGAGCTCTAGGGAGTGTGCTTGAATGCAAGTGCATTCCCTTTTAGTAAAAAAAATAAAATTGAGTTCTCAAAATTGTGGATTAACCTTCATCGTGGTTTTTCCCCTAACAGGGTTTCCATACAAAAACTTGTGTTATGGTGTTATGAATTTTTCCTTTAAATGTGTGCATCTTGCTTTAATATAATGAAAAAACGGTTCAAAGTCTCAGATGAATGAAAGTTTAAGATTTATTGAACACTGATTCACCCCCCCTCTCAGTGTTCCCTTGAGTCCAACAATTGGTATTAGAGCGTAGTTACTTTGAAGAAGTTTTGCAGCTTGAGGTGGATCTTTGAATGTGATGGACTATGGTAGTCTTCAGCAACAACTTCTAGTAACACTTGATGGCCTTGATAAAGATAAAGCAGAAGTTAAGGAATTGAAATCAAATCGGGAGGATGTTGAGAAATTCATTTAGTCATTGAAAGATCAGATTGTTAAATCCAAGGAGAAAAGAAAGGATCTCTGTGATCAGATACAACAAAAGGAGAATGAAAATATGGATGATGCTCACTTGAATCAAACCTTAAAGGAAATAACTGAAGAGTGTGAAAATCTTGCTAGAGACAATACAAACCTAAAACATGAGATGGAATCTATGATGATGAAGATGAATAAAGAGATTGAAGAAAGGAAGAAGAATGAGGAGAATATTTCTCAAAACCTAAAAGAAAAATTCAATGAATGTAGTAGAGTAAAAGGGGAATTCACTTAGTTGGAAAGTGAACTTCAAAGAACCAAAGACAATAAAGAAGAATTTGGTAAGCAGATTGTTAATCTCAGGAATTATCTTGTCATTGCAAATGAATACAAAGAAAAGTTTAAAATCAGTTTAGTAAAAATTGATGAGCTGACTCAAGGATAGAAGAGTGGAAATGATAAGAGAGGTCTTGGATATGAAAAGGGAGAAAGTTCCAGATCAGAACAAAAGAATTCCAGACAGAAAAAAAATGGAAGGTATCCAGTAAGACAACCTAATGCACAAAATTTTAATGGGTATTTATTTTCCTATAATAAGTTTGGTCATATGGTTGCTCAATGTAGAAATGGTATGAATTTAAGAGTTTCATTATTCTCTAGTCAGTGTTTCAAATGAAAAAAGTTTGGTCATAAATCAATTGAATGCAAAAATGTGTCAAGTTACTCCAGAACGAATGTTGAATGCTATACATGTGGGAAGCTTGGGAATATTGCTAATCGATGCAGATATAAAAGAAATGAATGTAATTATTGGTATGGAAAAAGAACTATCACATTTTACAATTGCAATAAACCTAGTCACATTACAAGATTTTACAGAAGCAGAAACATTGATAAAAGAGGTCTAATACATAGAGATAGAAATATGTAGAAAGATGTCAAAGAAAGAGGGAAAATAATTATGGATGAGATGAGGGATCAAATGAAGAATAAATGGGTAAAGAAAAGTGAATCTAATGATGGTAATGGCTCTACACTTGAACCTGCTTCTGGTAACTCTTCCGGTGATTGATTTCAGGCCACTAGCCTAGGGGGAGTCTTTCAAGAAAATACTTCCTCCCCTATCTATGGATGGTACTAGAATGAAGAGAATAGTCAAGAAAATATATTTATGGTGTACAAAAGTTTTGGATAACTTTAGCAAAGAGAATTTAGTCAATTCATAGGTTCCTAGAAGATTTTTCTGTCATAGTTTTGGAAAACAAAGTCTCTGAAAATCTTAGGAAAAATGAATTTATTGCACATGTGCGAGCTATAAAATTCAAGGAGGAACCGTCATTTGTCACTTTACATCATAGAAGACAAGAAGGAGAGCACTCGACAGGTGGATTACGAAGTAGTAAAATTGATTCTTCAACAATCTCAAAATTTATCAGGTATTTCAAATCATTCTCAAAATCTTCATACAATTTGGTGTATGTTTGAAAACCCTAAATACAAAAGAAAATGGAAAAAATAAAAGGTTCAGTCACTCTAGATGAATATAATAGTGGAAAGATTAGGTCTATGAGGAATTTGTTGCTACTTGATGAATTAAAGCAATTGATTGAAGCTAAACATGGGAATTTGGATATGTGGATTGAGTTTCCATACTTTGAGAATGCGAAATTCATACTAAGTATATTACATGATGATGTTTTAAATTTGGAAAAACCCTACATGATTTCAAAAGAGGCAATTGATAATTTAACTGGATTTTGCAAAGTTGAAGATGTTTCTAGAAAGAAATCTATCTGGAACAAAGAGGTCAAAACCCTAACTAGAATAATTGGATATCAGAGAGCCTTGATGATTGCAACAATCAAGAATCCTGTAAAAAAGTGCATTGCACATGAAATAACATATAAAATATTCTACAGAAATTGAGAAGGAGCGACATTGGCTAGCACAATCTATATTGCTCACAAGATGATAATTGGAGATCAGGACTTTGATCTATGTGGGTTGTTAAAGGATCAACTAATGGAGAATGTATAACTGACAAAGGAATCAGGTTACCCATTTAGGTTTAACACTTTAATTATATGTTTGGTAATGTATTTCCTGAATTGCTTGCCAAAAATTGACAATGTGGTATGGAAATCAAAAGAACTAGTATGCAAATAGATATACTCTTATTCTAAGAGCTTGGCTAATTGGGATTCAAAATTTGAAAATTTCTTTAAGAATGTGCTTGAAAAGTGTGCTTCAAAAAATATTTCCTTTCTGATAAGATCAGTTGAACTTGTTTCCTCTTCTCATAGCATTCATAAAGGACCAAAAAGTGGAAATGAAATTATTGAATACAACCCTTTGAAAAGAAAAGTTCCCACGATTGAGGGAAAAGGGAAAGAAAAAGAAATTATGGACATTCCGAACAAAGAATCAGATGAATAAACTAAGGATCCACTGAAAATGAATCTGAACTAGAAAAAGGTAGTGAGGAAGAAGATGATTTGACAAAAGAAAATCTACATCATATTATTCAAGGAGAAGGTGGAATGTAGAAAATATCTAAGTTATGGTTTGTGAGACCATCATATGATCAAGACATGATTCTGAGTGTGTTAAATACTCATGTTGAGAAAATGCAAAATTAGATTGGAAAGCTTGCAGAACATTTTGCCTGATGAAATTATTGAATGTAGTAAAGAGACATTGAATTCTAAAGCTTAAGAAAAGGAAGTTGGTGAAGTTATCTCTCACCTGAAGGAGAAATTCAAACTATCCCTTTCCAAATTGAAGAATAAAATGAATGAGTTAAGGAAATGCATAAACTCAGCCATAGGAATCTACAACTATTGCATTTGTTGGCCCCATGCTATCAACAATTATAAAGAGAAGTTGGATCAGATTGAAACAAAATTGAACGACATTGGTAAAAACTTTGACATATCTCAGGATCCAAATGACATCATCAGAAAAAGAATCTGGGAGCTACAGTCAAAACACACAAAAATTCAACTCTCCAAGAACACTCTTGTGGATAATTTTTGAAAGGTAAAGGATCTAATTGAATGCAGGTTAGAGCAGATGATGGAAATATTGAGGAATGTTGAGAAACTAGAAGAAGTAATTACAATCCTAGAATCTCTAACTGAAATTATTAACAAGACTTCCAAGAAAAATAGCTTGATAATTATCATTGGAAATACAATAGATGGTTGGAAGAAATTTCTTTTGGAAGTGAAGAAAAACCATAAGGTAATCTTCTAAAGATAGCAGTTATTTTTTTTCAATTTTTTGAAGTGTTGATCAAAGGTGGAGAATTGTCGGCATATATTTAGTAAAATTTTGTGGCCCTGAGGATTTTGAACATATGTTTTGTTAGGGTAAAGGTCTTAACTTAATTATGTTGATTAAGTTACCTTTATTCCCTTCTTAAGATTTCACGTTAGTTTGCATAAAGTGACATTTAATAATTATATTAATTATTAAATGTTATCCTATCAGGGCTTCTATTAGGGTTTTTCCTATTAAGGTTTTATTAGGGTTTGCATGATCTCCTTTTTATAAGGATTGATCCCATTGTATTTCATATCAATTCATTCTCTCATTCTCTCTGATATATACATTTTCAGTTTTCAGAGAACCCTTGCTTGTTTGTCTCCATCTCTTCTTTTGTGACAGGTTATTTGCATGCAGGTGATCTTCGAGGTTTGTGGTGTTGTATTTTCTCAACTCCTACATGGTATCAGAGCTCCACACATGCAGCTTCCTGTTCTTGTTGTGAAGATTCTTGGAGCTTCAAGGGTTTGGGGCTTGTTTTCTTGATCTAGGGCACACCTGCAATTTTGAAGCATTAGCACGAACAGTATAATAACCCCCCATAATGGTGAACTAGGAGCCTGACAGATCAGCTAAAATGGTGTGCAACACCCTGTAGTGCATGAAGAAAAATATACAACATCTGAAAGTGCATAAGAAAGCACCTGCACCTGAAAAAGTGGTGTGCAAAACAAAGCACACATGCATGGGGTGAGAATCATATGGATCCATGGTCGTCGTGGAGGGACACTCACTGGACAAAGGCCACCGGTGGTAGATAGTACCACCGACGGTAGTACAATGGCGGCCCTCGCCCATGCCAAAATTTTTTTTAATTTTTTTTGTAATTTTTTTTATTGTTTTTTATTTTTTTTTTAAATTTTTTTTTCGAAAATAAGCCCAGTTGTGCATTTACGGTGATGGTCGTTTGGCTGTCAAATTTAACACAGTGATTTTGCTGCGACGGCCATATGACCATCAAATTTAATCCAGCACTGGTTTTTTCGCTCTTTGGAGCTGATTTATTCCGGAGGCCGTAACTTGGGCATACGATATCATTTTTTGGAAAACGAGATATCGTTGGAAAGCTAGTTTTCTCATCTTTCTAGTGGTGTTGGTCTCATCACATCTTTTTTCCGTTGGTGCATTCTAGAGCCAATTGAAGACAAAGGGGCTATTTTCAGTCTCAAATTCATAAATTTTGATCAGTTTCTCCATTTTTCGTAATCTCAGCGGTGTTGGAACCGTATTTCAGAGCTCTTCAGTTTCATCCATGCCATTTTTCCAGATTTCACTCCAGGTATCTTTTATTCAATTTTTTGTGTTTTCAAACTCTGGTGGATTACTTGGACATATTTTCTCTTGGAAACTTTTTGTTCACATGGAATGCTTTGTTCTTGGCTATTCTTCATGTATTTCTAGCATTTTGTCCTTTAAGGACATTTTGAGCATCATTTGTAAGCTATGTTTTATGTAAACGCACTAAGGTAAAGTGTCACACTATTGTACATGCATATTTTGGGGATTTTGCACATAAGGTTGTGCCATATTTTGTACTCGCACTGATATTATAAAGTGTCATGAGGGGTTGTGTAGTTTGCCTTTTTTTTTCCATCACATCTTTGTCCGGTGAGTATCCCTCCACGACGACAGTTAATCCATACCATGGGGGGGTTGTGTAGTTTGCCTTTGTTTGCCATCACACCTTTGTCCAGTGAGTGTCCCTCCACGACGACCATGGATCCATATGATTCCCACCTCATGCATGTGTGCTTTGTTTTGCACACCACTTTTTCAGTTGCAGGTGCTTTCTTGTGCACTTTCAGATGTTGTATCTTTTTCTTCATGCACTACAGGGTGTTGCACACCATTTCAATTGATCTGTCAGGCTCCCAGTTCACCATTATGGGGGGGTATTATACTGTTCGTGCTAATGCTTCCTTGGTTTTGCCTTGGAAGGAATCTTCCATTCTTTGTTGATCAGTATTTCAGACTATTGGTTCTTGTGCCATCTGTATCTTCGTTCTAGGTGTTTGCCTTTGTTTGCCATCTAATTCGAGTAGTGTTGTATGGGCACTTATGCAGATTATTGTCTTCTTGTTCCTGATCATCCTATCTTCAGTGGAGGTTCTTCGGCACCATAGCAGTCATCTTTCGATAGTTGTTTGCAACTTCTTCTGCTTCAGTGATGTATCTTCTTGGCTTTCTTCTTCTCTTTTTGGAGTAGAGCTTTTTCCCATGAGGTTTTCTCTATTTCTCCATTTTACAGAGATTTGGTTGTATTTGGGTACCTGATTTGGCCTAGTTGCTGGGACCCATGTTGCCTTCTTGCATTGTAGTTACCTTTGCTTTTCTGCGTTTGTTTGTAGCTGCACTGTTGCTCATCTTAAGGGGGGGTGTTAGGGTAAAGGTCTTAACTTAATTATGTTGATTAAGTTACCTTTATTCCCTTCTTAAGATTTCACGTTAGTTTGCATAAAGTGACATTTAATAATTATATTAATTATTAAATGTTATCCTATTAGGGCTTCTATTAGGGTTTTTCCAATTAGGGTTTTATTAGGGTTTGCATGATCTCCTTTTTATAAGGATTGATCCCATTGTATTTTATATCAATTCATTCTCTCATTCTCTCTGATATATATATTTTCAGTTTTCAGAGAACCCTTGCTTGTTTGTCTCCATCTCTTCTTTTGTGACAGGTTATTTGCATGGAGGTGATCTTCGGGGTTTGTGGTGTTGTATTTTCTCAACTCCTAAAACCCCTAAATTGATTGTTCATTCGTCCATTTTAGACAAAGTCAAAATCTGAGGCAAATTTTTTTTACAATTCGGCCGTACGGCCGTCCATTTACTGGTAAAAAAACTTTTCCATTTTTTTTTCGTCATTTTTTAATCGAAAAAAAATATTGTATTTTTTTTTTTTTCAAAAAAAAATTCGAAACAAATAATAAATTTTTGCCTAAATTTTTAAGCCTTTTAAAGGCTTGCTTAGGCCTGCGCGCTCCCTGCACAGGCAGGGATGGTACCCAAGGGTACCGCCGCCTATCCTTACAGCAATGGCCCTTGGGCGCCGCCCCCACCTACAGTGACGGTACCGCATAGGTACCACCCAGCCACATTGGTAGGTGCGGCCCATGCGGGACCCACCCTCTTTTTTTTCAATTTTTTTTACACATAAAAAAAAAAGCCTTTTTTATGATTTTTTTAAAAAAATCAACATACTTTTTTTATTGTTTTTTTTATATAAAAAACATTTTTTTTCATTTATAGCCCAATTGCACTTTTACGGTGACGGTCGTTTGGCCATCAAATTTAACATAGTGTTTATGCTGCGATGGCCATATGACCGTCAAATTTAACCTAGCACTGGTTTTTTCCCTCTTTGGAGCTGATTTATTCCGGAGGCCGTAACTTGGGCATACGATATCATTTTTTGGTAAACGAGATAACGTCGCAAAGCTAGTTTTCTCATCTTTCTAGTGGTGTGGGTATCATCACATCTTTTTTTTGTTGATGCATTCTACTGCTAGTTTAAGACAAAGGGGCTTCTTTTAGTCTCAAGCTCATAAATTTTGATCAGTTTCTCCGTTTTTCGCAATCTCAGTGGCGTTGGAACCGTATTTCAGAGCTCTTCAGTTTTATCCATGCCATTTTTCCAGATTTCACTCTAGGTATCTTTTATTTAGTTATTTGTGTTTTCACACTCTGGTGGATTACCTGGACATATTTGCTCTTGGAAACATTTTTTTTGCATGGGATGCTTCGTTTTTTGCTGTTCTTCATGTATTTCTAGCATTTTGTCTTTTGCGGACATTTTTGAGCATCAGTTGTAAGCTATCTTTTATGTAACCACACTGAGATAAAGTGCCACACTATTGTACATGCATCTTTTGGGGATTTTGCACATAAGGTTGTGCCATATTTTGTACTCGCATTGATATTATAAAGTTCCATGAGGGGTTGTGTAGTTTGCCTTTGTTTTGCCATCACATCTTTATCCGATGAGTATCCCTCCACGACGACAGTTAATCCTTACCATGGGGGGGTTGTGTAGTTTGCCTTTGTTTGCCATCACACCTTTGTCTAGTGAGTGTCCCTCCATGACGACCATGGATCCATATGATTCCCACCTCATGCATGTGTGCTTTGTTTTGCACACCACTTTTTCAGTTGCAGGTGCTTTCTTGTGCACTTTCAGATGTTGTATCTTTTTCTTCATGCACTACAGGGTGTTGCACACCATTTCAATTGATCTGTGAGGCTCCCAGTTCACCATTATGGGGGGGTATTATACTGTTCATGCTAATGCTTCCTTGGTTTTGCCTTGAAAGTAATCTTCCATTCTTTGTTGATCAGTGTTTTAGACTGTTGGTTCTTGTGCCATTTATATCTTCATTCTAGGTGTTTGCCTTTGTTTTCCATCTGATTTGAGTAGTGTTGTATGGGCACTTATGCAGATTATTGTCTTCTTGTTCCTGATCATCCTATCTTCAGTGGAGGTTCTTCAGCACCATAGTAGTCATCTTTCGACAGTTGTTTGCAACTTCTTCTGCTTCAGTGATGTATCTTCTTGGCTTTCTTCTTCTCTTTTTGGAGTAGAGCTTTTTCCCAGGAGGTTTTCTCTATTTCTCCATTTTATAGAGATTTGGTTGTATTTGGGTACCTGATATGGCCTAGTTGCCGGGACCCATGTTGCCTTCTTGCATTGTAGTTACCTTTGCTTTTCTGCATTTGTTTGTAGCTGTACTGTTGCTCATCTTAAGGGGGGGTGTTATGGTAAAGGTCTTAACTTAATTATGTTGATTAAGTTACCTTTATTCCCTTCTTAATATTTCACATTAGTTTGCATAAAGTGACATTTAATAATTATATTAATTATTAAATGTTATCCTATTAGGGCTTCTATTAGGGTTTTTCCTATTAGGGTTTTATTAGGGTTTGCATGATCTCCTTTTTATAAGGATTGATCCCATTATATTTCATATCAATTCATTCTCTCATTCTCTCTGATATATACATTTTCAGTTTTCAAAGAACCCTTGCTTATTTGTCTCCATCTCTTCTTTTGTGACAGGTTATTTGCATGCAGGTGATCTTCGAGGTTTGTGGTGTTGTATTTTCTCAAATCCTACATGTTTCATATTTTTTTCATATAGCATCCAGGATTTGTCATTGATGTTAAAGGGGGAGAGAATGCAGTGAAAATTTCCCCATAGAGGAAGAAAAGAATGCAGTATAGGAGGAGAAAATGCCTTATAAATCTCAGGGGGAGAAAGTGCAATAAAAAATTTCACTAAGTGTTGCCATCAATGACAAAGGGGGAGATTTTTGGCATATGGATGGGGATATTGTTGGCATATGGCTTGTAAGTTTTGTCATTTATGGAAACCTAAGAAATCTAATGATATTTGGTCTGTAGTATAGTTTTGGTTTCTACCAGCAGAACAAAGTAATGCATAGGGCATCCGGTTACAGAAATAAAAGTCGATTTGAACACCCCACTAGACATATATTTTGAGTTGAGGATCTCTAAGGAAGGTATGTTGATTTTTTTAAACCTTGGTGAAGAATTGTTTTGATGCGCACTCATTGGTACGTGATCTAGAAGATTTGGTGCACTATTTTGTTGATTATCTCTGCTAGAAGGACGACTCGACAAATATAGTAATCGGGGATGTATAAGATGTAATTAATCAAAAGTGTTCATTCTTGATTATTTTTAATTTGGGTCATCTCCTTGTATTAACCAACTTTGGAGGATGCACATAAATATTTAGTGGTGGATCTGGCTGACAAAGATGAAAGTAAGCTAATACTTTATAAAGCCCACTGATGGATGAATAAATCTTTGATTACAAATATATATAGTTTGGTCTTCATCATTTAGGAAGCAAATTTAAGTGTGTGTGGGTGTGTATAATAAGTGTGAATATGTATTATTTCATTGTGTAGTATGAATTTATCTCTAAGTGGTGTGAAGAGAAAAAAGGAGCAAAGTGGAGTGTAGAATCAGAAAGAAGATCTAGAATCAAATTTATGAGCTTCATCAGAACTGTAATTTGGCATAAATAGATGCTACTATCTCAGTTCACCCTTTAGATGGTATTAATCTGAATTTTGTAAGGTAGTGAGCCCTTCTCTTTGAGCAATCAGCTCTAGGTAGTGTGCCTGAATGCAAGTGCATTCCCTTTTTGTAAACAATTATATTTTGAGTACTCAAAATTGTGGATTAACCTCCACCATGGTTTTTCCCATAATAAGGTTTGCGCACAAATTTTTTTGTTTTATGGTGTTATGAATGTTTATTTTAAATGCTTGCATCTTTCTTTAATATAATGACATAATGGTTGAAAGTCTCAGATGAATGAAAGTTTAAGATTTGTTGAACACTGATTCACCCTACCCTCTCAGTGTTCCCTTGATTCCAACAAGGACTCACTATCCAAATAGGAGGATCGGTGCCTATAGATACATATAAACAAGAATGTTACACAAAGAACATTATCTCAATGCAAAAAAAGATCCACCACAACAACTTCCACACATTTGTAACCTTGATCACAAAATTGCAGACACCATCGACTCACTACTTTTAGGAGTCTAGCACATTGAATTTATCACTGCCTCAGATCACTTTCACATATATCTTGATTCTCACACTTGTGGCTTCCAATCCTTAATATCTTTCCTTGTATTTATACCATCTTTGATCTTAGAAACTTTCTCGAAGGTTGGCTAGAAATTCTTTATTTTACAAATTCAAATTAGTTCAGTAACTCAACATTATTATGGTGGATAAGAATGAGAGTGGACCAAATTAATACTTAACTAGGATCCAAAAAAAAATCTTGGATCAATCACACACTTCCTTAATTGATACTTATCCTTCTTGTAATGTGTAGACAGTAGGTCGACCAAACCTAATGAAAACACCAATGAACATTAAAGTACATGCACATTTTCTACAAGAAGATAACACGTGGATCACAAAGAATGATTTAACATAACTTAGAACACCTCTTAGAATCCTTTAGATTCATCTGCAACAATTGCAAAAAATTCAATACAAATAACACTTTCCATTAGTCCACCCAGACTGTACAAACACACATAATGATTTTGGAACTAGTCTTCTGGAGTACCAAACCACGAGTACTTTTTCCAGAACACAAATAACACCATTACAAGACTTCTTCCATATACACAAGATCCGAGACAAATAATTAGAGGACTATGGAGATGAAACATTTCTCCTAGTTCATAGACAAACAACTTTGCCAAACCAGTTCAACAAACTGATGAACACAACTTTCACTCTTCATCAACCCAAAATCTATAACCTAGGATATATTACCCAAGGATTCCCATAAACAACACTATAGATCTAAAAAAGCATAGGATCAACACAGGAGAAACGAAGAGAAAATTATTGGAGCACATTCAAAACACACACACAATTTTGTTTTCACTATTTATTATCTTTCTCAAAAGAACTTGATAACTCATCATATCAGCACACCTACAACACCATAAAGATAGTTGCATGTACTCACTAGATCTCTAAAGTATCCCAACCATACATGTACCACCTATAATCACTTTATTCCTTTCACTATAATGACCTATACTATGTTGACATCAATGACAACATTAATGACAACACCACCATACTCATTCATACTTGCAACAATCTCCCCATTTTTCATTGATGGTAACACATTATGTGAAAAATCATCAAAGATAATATACACACTCTTCCCATTTTTTCAGATTAGATAGCCTATACAACCTTCCTTCAATCTCTTCTCCTTTCAATATTCTCTATCCCTTTCATACTTTTGTGATATAGATAAGATTTTTCACATGATTCTCTCTCCCCCTTTGACATCAATGGAAAATAAACATTTGTACATGATTCTTTAGCCATAAAGTTTTGATCACTCCCCCTTAGGAGTACACCCATGAAAAAACACATATCATATAGAAACAATGATACTCTCTACTCCCATTGAGGAGTAGACCCCAATCATCATTCCAAAAAGATGATGAATTTGTAGATCCATTGGACCGATGCACCTCTATGTGCACCTAGTTCAAATAAGGAGGGGAAGTAACCCCCAACTTCTCCCAAAGATACACAAAAGTATCCTTAGGAATAACCTTAGTAAATATATCTATAATCTGATACTTTGTAGGAACATATTCAAGCCTAACTTCATTCTCCAACACGTTCTTCCTTTAGATATGATATCTAATACATACATGCTTTTTCCTTGAATGCATTACCAGATTATTTGAAATATTTATTACACTTTTATTATCACAGAAGATAGGAATAGGCTCATCACACATCACTCCTATATCCTTTAGTGTTTGCTTCACCCATAATACCTATGTGCAACAAGATGTTGTTGGAATGTACTCAACCTCTGTAGTGGATAAAGAAACCAAATATTATTTCTTGCTTAGCCATGAAACCAACCTGCATACAAGAAACAATGCACCACCACTTGCACTCTTCTGGTCATCTACACAACCAACCCAATTTGCATTAGTATAAGCACTCAAATTGAAATCAGTATCCTTAGGATACCATTGACCATAATCCAAAGTTCCTTTTAGATATCTAAATATCCTCTTTATAGCTATAACACATGTTTCTTTAGGTTCTTCTTGAAATATGGCAACCAAACATAGTGCATGCATGATATCCAATCAAGTAGCAATAAGATATAACAATCCACCAATCATACATTTTTACATGCTCTGATCAACTTTAGGTGAATCATCATCCTTACTCAGTTTGCATCGAGTCACCATAAAGGTACAAACCGGTTTGGATTCATCCATTCAAACCTTCTTTAGTAATTCTTTAACATACTCTGATTGTGAAATGAATATGCCCTTATTAGTTTGATTCACTTGAAGTCCAAAAAAGAAGTTCAACTCACCAATAATAGACATTCAAAACTCCTTTTGTATCTCCTCTACAAATTTCTCACACATACCTTCATTTCCTTTGAAGATAATATCATCAACATACACAACCACTATCAACATTATGTTTCGTTCAACATTGAAATAGAGATTATTGTTTGTGGAGCCTTTTTTGAACCTTTTTTGTGTCAAATATTTTTCCGTCCTTGCATACCATGCTATGGGAGCCTATTTAAGTCCATATAGTTCCTTTCTCAACTTATAGACCATGTCTGATTTATCTGATAAATGAAATCCCTCCAGTTGTTCCTTGTACACCTCTTCTTCCAATTCTCCATTTAGGAATGCAGACTTAACATCCATCTAGTATACCTTGAAATCTTTGTGAGCAAAAAATTCCAAGAAAATTCCAATGGCCTCCATTCTTGCCAACAAATAAAATGTCTCCTGAAATTATATTCCATCAACCTATGAATAGCCTTTGCACACAAGCATTTTTTTTTTTTGAATACTACACCATCTTCATCCAACTTATTCCTGAATACCCATTTTGTACCAATTATATTCTTGTTTAATGGTCTAGGAACCAATTCCCATGTCTGATTTTTCTATATCTTCTATAATTCTTCTTTCATGGCTCTAACCCAATTTTCATCTTGGCATGTTTCACACACTGTTTCAGGTACTATCTTGGAAATTATACACAAATTTAATTCAGCTACTATCACTTTTCTTCTTTTTTCTACACCTTTGCCTTTGTCTACAATTAGTTATTCTTCTAGATAATTTTTCTATACATATTTTGGGGTTTTAGGAGAAGGTTATGAAGCTTCTTCTTCTTCTTCAATCTATCCTTCTTCCTTATTCTCTTCTTGTACTTGTCTGCATATAGGTTCATCTTATTCAACTTCACTTATTTTAACTAGTCTATGCATATCTTCATCAAATTTTACATTTGCACTTTCAAATATCTTTCTCAATCTTTTATTGTACCATCTATATGATTTTATATTAGTTGAATATCCAAGGAAAATACCTTCATCACATCTTTCATCAAAATTTTCTAGGTTATCATCATCTCTTTTAATATAACATCTTCTTCCAAACACCTTAAATTACTTAACAGTAGGAATCTTGCTAGTCCATAATTCATAAGGAGTATTTGTGTTGTTACCTCTTATTTGTACTTTGTTAAGAATATAAATAGTAGTGTGGATTGCTTCTCTCCAGTATACATCAGTTACATTTGAATCTTTCATCATAGTCCTTGCAACCTCTTGAATAGTTTCATTCTTCCTCTCCACAACTCCATTCTGATGAGGAGTTCTAGGAGCAGAAAAATGTCTCTTTATACCATACTCTTCACAAAACATATTAAAATTAGTGGAATTAAATTCTCTACCTTTTTCAAACCTTAAAAATTTGTGATGTATGAGAATCCTTGGTTCTTTCCAGTCCTACATCAACCAAAAATAGTTTCTTTCAGTTTTGTTCTTTTTCTTGTCCAGTTCAAGTGGCAGATTTGGTATTTTATCATATTTTCTCACCAAATCCTATGGATCTATATTTTCATCATGGACATGTTCATTTTACTTAATCCAATATTTCAGCATGATTAGATCTTTTTCCAGCAAATTATCACTTTCAGACTAAGTGACAATTTCTTGAGCCGACACCGAAATAGTTTCAAGCCTAACAGCTAGTTTGATCTCTTATGGATCTTTCCCATAACTTGTAGATCCTTGAGGTGTGATTTTAATTGTTCCGTGGAGTTTCCTAGACCTTAATTTGAGGTCCATATTTCATCTTATGCACCCGCTAATGAGAGTTCAAGGCCGACCTATTTCATGCATGTTACATTTTCTTCATTGGAGTTTATAATGATCTTTGGCCGACGTGGATGATTCTAGACCCCTAGATGTGATATAAATCATTGTAATTGATCATTAGGATGATGATTTAAGTTGATTTGAGATTTGACGTGTAATATTTCATCTTGAATTAAGGAGAACATAGGAATATTATATTTTGAGCATGTTGTATCAGGCCTGTGAGCCGAATCTGTAAGTCCAGATGTGGTAGACTGTATGCAATTGAAATTTATGATAATAAGAATGTTTGAACCTACATTTCCCTCTATATTTTGTGTTGCTTCTATTGTGTAACTCTTGTTGCATGGTTCAAATTGTTCTCTTTGAGGGCCCTCCTACCATGACTACACCAATGTGATTCTCAGGTTTACTTCATTCTCTACCCCAGCCTTGAACACTTTGAATCTATCTAGATCTTGAGCTTTATCCCTAAGAAAATTAACCCATGTCATTCTAGAATAATCATCAATCAAAAGCATAAAATACCTATCACCATTAAGAGTTCCTATTTTTGTGGGACCATAGAGGTTTGTATGAATAGATTCTAGCAAACTGGTAGTTGATTGTTCTTTTTATTTAAAACTTCATCTTGTTTATTTTCCCAATTGACAACTTATGCAAACACTATTGGTGGGCTTTGTGATTTTAGGTAGATCCCTGACAACTTCTCTTGAACTATTCCTAATTAGATTGTTAAAGTTTACATGTCCCATCCTCTGGTGCCATAGCCAACTTTCATTAAATTGAGACACAAAACATTGACCATCAATATTGTTGTTCTTCTTCCTGTAGCTACCATAGTTTAAGACCCTTTTCTGATCTCATGAGTACTATCCTAGAACAAAAGTTTAAATCCTTTGCTACACATTTATCTTACACTCAAAATATTATTCCTTAAGACCTTAACATACTAGACATCATCACTACTATGTTTTCCATCAAAGCTAATTGTTCCTTTTCCAACAATCTTTGCCCCAGATCATATCCAAACATGAATAATACTCCATCATACTTTCCAAGTTTAGTAAACTTACTTTTTTCTTCAATAATATGATTTGAACAACCATTGTCAATTACCCAATAATCTTTATCCTGTCTAGAATGAAAGGTAGTAATTAGAGTACCTTCCATCTCATCCTTCTTGTTTTCTGGACAATATTCCCTTGCACATGTTTCATGGTTAGTAGACACAGATTTTTTCTCAAGAGCTAGAAAAAAGCATTCATCTTTATCATCCTAAAAATCAGATTCATCATTAGAAATTCCAACATCTTTTGTAACATAGTACAATTTCTTGAACTTTTTGTCCCTTTTATCTTTATTATCTCTATTATTTTTGTGTATGGCTCTATTTGGACATCTTGAAGCATAGTGACCAATATTTCCACAACTGAAACATTTAAAAGGTAACATACCTTTGTACTTGCTAGTAGCTTTCTTCAATTTCCTTATAAATTTTTCTTCCAACTCCTCTGAACCTTCACTATCCAAATCATCTTCTATCTTAGTGGCTTTTAAGGTTGTTTATGTTTTCTCCCTTTCTTTTCCGAATTTCCTCATTTTAAATGCGCTCAAGGTGCCAAATAGTTGTTCCTTAGTTAATTTATTTGGATCATACACTTCCTCAATAGCTAAGACCTTGTCACTGTAACTCTTCCATAGGGTCATCAAAATATTCTCTTTTACATCTTCATATATTAGAGTACCACCTTGATTTTTGACTTCATTTTCTGCAATATCAACCCTTTGAAATTATCTTGCAATGTCTTCACCTTCTTACATTTTCAAGTTCTCATATTTGGGATTTGCTATTAGCTTCTTTGATAATTTGAATCTATCATTTCCTTCGTAAATATATTTCAACTTTTCCCACACTTCATAAGTAGTTCCTAATGAAATAAATTTTGTCCGCTCAATCTTAGATAAGGAACTATAGATTGCATACCTTGCTTTTTCATTTTCCTCATAGGTGAAAATATCATCTGAAGAAAAAAGACCACTTTCCAACTCAAAATATTTTGTCTCAAAAAATTTCCAAGTCTTGAAGCCAAGAAGGATCAGGTAACCTCTCATCTGCACTTTCGAGTCACTGTATTCAAATCCATAAAACACAATAATTTACAATTTTTGCACCATCGGATCTACCTCAAGTGGTTAAGCATTTATTTGAGGAACCAAAGTTCTAATAACAATTGTTGAAATACACAAGACAAATGAGAGGGGGGAGTGAATCAGTTGTCACAAATCACATTCAAAAATCTCAAATAATTATTAACTCCACATCCAATTAATTTTTAATTAAGTATGAGCATGAAATACAAATAAAAAAAAGTAATATCAACACAAGGAACACCAGATTTATGTGGAAAACCCAATAAGGGGAAAACCATGGTGAAGATTAACTCACAATACAATAGTAATTGCAAAACCAGATAAAAGAAGCTCACTGCCAAAGGACTCACTGCCCAAGATAGGATTCACTTTCCAGATAGGAATCAGTGTCTAGATAGAAGGCTCACTACCTATAGAAACATATAAATAAGAATGTTACACAGATAAAATTATATGAATGCAACATAAGATCCACAACAACTTCCACACATTCACAACCTTGATCAAAGAATATCAGACATGATCGACTAACTTCTTTCAAGAGTCTAACACATTGAAGTTCTCACTACCTCTAATCACTTTCACACAATATTTCACATCTATCTTTCTTCTCACACTTGTGGTTTCCAATCCTTAACATATTTCCTTTTATTTATACCATCTTTGATTTTAGAAACTTTCTCCAAGGTTGGATACACATTATTCATTTTACAAATTAAAATTAGGTCAGCGACTCAACATTCCTAGGGTGGATAAGAATGAGAGTGGACCAAATTAATACTTAAATATGACCTAAAACAACATCTTGGATCAATCACATTCTTCCTGAATTGATACTTATCCTTTGTGTAATGTGTAGACACCAAGTTATCCAAACCTAATGAAAACACCAATGAAAATTGAAGTACACACGTTTGCAACAAGAAGATAACACATGGATTGCATAACATGATTCACCATACACTGGAACACCTCTTAGAATCCTTCATATTCATCCACAACAACTACAACAACTTCCATATAAAGAAATTTTTCCATCAATCCACCTGGACTGTACAGACACACAATAATTCTAGAACTAGTCTTTCAGAGTACCAAACCATGAGCACTTTTTCTAGAACACTGATAACACCATTAAAGGCCTTCTTCCAGATCTTCAAGATCTGAGAAAAATAATCAAAGGACTGTGGAGTAGAATCATTTCTCCCAGTCCATAGACAAACAAATCTACCAAACCAGTTCACAAACTGGTGAACACAACTTTCACTCTTCATCAACCTAGAAGATATAACTCAAGATATATCACCAAAGGATTCCCATAAACAAAAATACAAATCCACACAACCATAGGATAAACATAGAAGAAATGTAGAGAACAATAATAGAGCACATTTAGAACACACATAATTTTATCTTCACTATTTATTAATTTTCTCAAAAGAACTTGATAACTCATCATATCAGCACACCTACAACACCATAAAGATATCTCCATGTACTCACAATATCTCTAGAATATATCAACCATACATGTACCACCTACAATCAAGTGATTCCTTTCACTGTAACAACCTGTACTGTGTTGAAATCAATGTCAACATTAATTACAACACCACCATACTCATTCATACTTTCAAAACTTCTATCTCTCATCCTCTTTAATTTTATCATTTGTACTTTAGTTCATTTCAGTTCTATGACATTCTGTTACCTTCCCGCATTCTATAAGTTCTTAGCAATCCAATTTTTAGTAGTCATGTTGTTGTTTTTAATGATAAATTCAATGTTTTGGTCTGTATGAGACATCAGCGCACCTTTGGGACTCAAGAACGTCATGTTTTTGTCCTTATTCTAATTTTTTTCCTTTGGCCAAGAACTTGTCTGTCTATCTAGAAAACCTCTATGATTTACTCTTTCTGATTCTAGAACTCTCACTTTGTTTCCTAATGTAGTTTAGGGAAGTTCTCCCCTTGGGAATATCTTGAGAATAAAGAGACTCATGAGTAGAGAATCCCACTTCTCTACATTTTGTTGAACCTGATGTGAACCACAATATTTTAAAAAAAATAGGAATTTACTTACTCCAACTTGGTGGGGTCATAACTTTTGACTCGGTGCTTCGAATTCAGAACTATTTACACTGTTGGAAAGGTCTCCAAGAGGACTAACTCAGTCTCTAAAATATAGTGCCTTTGGTAGTAAAATTTAAGGTAAAAAATCAGGTTTCAACTCAAAATTCTACTTTGAAGACCTCCAAAAATGTAAATTACTAGAACCTAGAAAATACCGAAAAAATCCAAAAAATTGGGTTTTCGGTTTTTCTCTGTTTTGTCACCCCTAGACTGCTCCATATAAGTCGACTTATTTATTTATTATTTATTATATTTATATTACTATTTTCAAAATGAATTTTAATATCCTCTTTTATGAGTTCATTATCTAATTATATTCAAAATATTAATGATGTTCCATTTCATGCATGTGATAGTGACTTGGCTTTGCCCATGTCACTTTGTATCTTTGATCCTTCTCATGAGATTCCTATTTCTTTGAAGGAAATATTTTTGGAAGAAGATGAAATCATTGATACCTTTCTTAACATAACTCTACTTTCTCTTCATTCCAATGCACTCTCCTCTAGATATGATGCATTAGCGAATAATGAACCTCCTTCCACATCTCATCCTCCCTAGATTGATGTTGAGAATATGTATTCAAATAATTATTCCACTAGTTGTGATGAGTCTGTAAATATAATCTATGTCTTTGTTTCCCCTCAAAGGCCTAAGAGACTTGTTATTTTTCTGACCCTAGCTAGTCCTTCTCCTAAGAGGATTTTTTCTATTGATAGTGTCCCATTTGATATAAATTATCTTGATCTTTCTACGGATCCCTCTTATGGACAGATAGCCCATACTCATAAGAATAGAATGAATAAAAAATCAATCCTTCCTCAAGCTCCTAAAACTACAACTAAAGCACTTGGTGATTACAATTTTGGTGAGAAAATCTATGTTACTCCAACCAAGATCTCACTATGGGACTTGCTTTAGTCTACTCCAATTTATCAAGGTATGCTTCAGGAAGCCTTGAAAAATATCATCTTGACTTCTTCTACTACGCCAATGGATATTAATGTATTCATAACTCATATTTGTGTAGATTTTCTAAATATTACATTCTATCCACAGGAACTCCCACCTTTGGAAGTGCAAAAGCAAGTGGATCCTCTAATTATTATAGTCAACATTAATAATATTGGTATTAGATGCAATTTCATTGACTCCAGATTGACGCTCAATGTATGTAGCATTGATCTATTTCCTAAGATTAGTATTGACTCATCTTCTCTTGGTGTTTCTTCTATTGTCATTCATGGATTTGAAAATGTTGGTCAACAACCTTTGGACATTATAGTCTTTCCTTTAAGGTTGGGACTTGTTACTATACCCACTATTGTATATGTTAGGTCAAAAAAGCTACCATATATTATTCTCCTCGATAGACCATGGATTCATGATATGGGTGGAGTCATGTCTACATTGCATAAATATATTATGTTCATTTATAACAATCGAGTAGTCATGGTCAAGGCTGACATTGAGCCTATGCACTTATGTGAGATGGAAGTTGTCAGTTAGATTTTGGTTATGCCTACTCTTATCCCTTCATCATATTACAATGTGTTTATGTCTACTCCAGTAGTACCTATTACAAAGGATACTCTTGAGGCAAATGTCCCTAGAGAAGATCCCTTTGAAGCAAGAAATATTAAGTTTTCTCCTTCTACCTTTTCTCAAGAAAATTCATGTCTTTGTGATAATTGGGGTTCTTTATACTTTATAGAATCCTTCAGTGCAGAATAAAAATTCAACCCGATTCACTTAAACCTTTTGATAGCATCATGCACACCTACTATCAAAGATGATTATTCTTTTGTATTGTGAAATAGTGTGAGAAATAGTTGCAATGTCCTTAATGTCAATCCTCCTCCTCCTAAGGAAGATGATTTTGCTTCTATTAAAGAGGTTAATGGTGTTAGTCCTATAAAGAAGGTTGATGGTGATCTCATAGAAGAGTGTGATCCCCCTTGTTGAGATAATGCTCTCTATGAAGATCCTCCTTCTTCTCAAGATTTTCAAACACATTATGGCCTTGGATTTAAGCTTGTCTCTAAATATGGCTATGGGCATAAAGGTTGCAGGTGTAATTAAGAAATCATTCAGGTCCCTATAGAAAGTGCACCTCATAAGCATAATTTTGGGCTTGGTTGCTCGAATGAACAATATAAGTGGTAACCACAGTTGAATGTCGACGTGATTTCTGCTCAACTTACTCTGCCACTATCTGATGTCTTTGTGTCTTCTTCTTGTCACAAGTAAAAATTTTCCCCACAAGAGAAAGGGTTTCTTTCTACTCATTCTTTATCTGAGCAAGAGTGTACCTTCTTGAGGCTTCTAAAAGCCCATTTGATTACTCTTCTGTCTCCTACATGTAAGAAATTTCAAAAGTATGATAAAGAAAAACATTCTTTCTATGCATACCATTGAGTGCTTGGCCATTCCACTAGTGAATTTAAGGCCTTGAGGGATAAGATACAACAACTTCTTGATTTAGGTTCCATCACTCATTTTTTTGTTGATGCACCTACCTCTTCTTCAAAAGACAATTGATATCAAGATATACCTCAATCCTGTATGTTCTAAATATCTTGCATGGTTCTCCTCCCCTATATGTTGGGGGTAGTGATAAATTATTTTGGAGATGTGCATCCTTCTTAGAGACCCCTCTCTTCTCCATGTATTTCAAATGAAGCATCCCTTAAGTGGATCCCTTTTCTTTTGAAGGGTTACTAAGGGATCCACCTTTTGAAAGCTTTTCTCTCAAATGAATTCATTGGCATCTAGCTTGGGGGAAACATGACTAGACCTATCTTTCCTATGGTTGGACTACAATGTAGTTTTTAGTAGCCATAGGTTCATCTGATTAGTCTTTCTCTAGAGGACCAAGAAATTGTAGAGCTCTTTTGCATCAAGATTTCTTAACATATTTATTTTGTGGATTAACATGTTGCTTTGTAGGTGCACCTATGAGGCTAATTTTCAATCAACCTTGCCAGACCAAGCACCTGTGAGGACCCAATCAAACTATGTAGATTCCCTTACATCAAGCTTCCCTCAAGATATATGACTTGGGGTTCCTTCTTTGCAAGTTTGAGGACCTGTAAAGCACTTTCATCCTACAAATTATGTTCACCATTGGTCTACCAGCCTCTGATGTAGTTTGTTCAACTCTATAAGAGAGAGTACCTATAGAGCCTTTTGTTCACCTTCCATAGGTGTGTATATTTGTGGTGCATTTGTTCAACTCTCCTTGGGTCTAAGGACTTGTGGATCCATCTCTCTTGGAATTTTCATTCCTTTCTAGCTTCTCCATCTCTCTCTTAAATTCTTTCTTCTAAAATTGTGTATACCAAATTGAAGATTTGCATCTTCTTTATCCTGAGTATATTCTCTCTCTTTCTTTATCCTGAGTATACTAGTTGCTTGCCTAAATTTTGGGTGCATTATTCTTTTGAAGTGATCAATCCTTACATTCTTCTCCCCATTTAAGAATTCTTCTATGTGTTAATTTTTAATTTGGGATGACGCATAGTACTAAGAAAACCTTTTACATCAATGTCTCTTTCACTTTGTTGACTCAAATCCTTTAGTTTGTTGTGTTCCTGTGTGTGTATGTTTTTATATGTTCTAACCCTATGATGTAATGGAATTTTATGTTCTAGCATTCGTGTCTTGTGCAAGTCTTTCTTATCTAATGTGTTCGTTTTGTAGGTCTTCATCTTGGGGGCATGATAGCTTGGTCCAAAGAGTTTTCTTCTTCATGTACAGTATCCTTTTGGTATCATGATGTTATTTATGTTTGGTAGATTTCCTTTAGTGTCCATATTAGTGTAGAGTCATATGCCCGCTATCGTGGGGGAAAAATTTAATGTCATAAAATTGCACCCCTTGTAATTTCACATACATTCTTACATATGCTTTAGTGTCCACTCCCCTAGGATTTGTGTAGGCTCATTTTAGCCCTTGCACCAGCCTTTTTCCCCTCTCAGGATGCTTTGGATCCCTTTTTAGCAACTACCCTCATGCACTAGATTTGTGTCAAACTATCTACTTCTCTTGTTCTTGTCATTTTGTAGTGTGATGTGTCTAGACACTAGCACACCGCACTCACATCCTATGGCATTTCAACATTCAAACAACTATTTTCGAGCATTTTTTCCACTTGTCACCTCCTTTTTTGGGTGGTAACAACTCAGGATGCTTTGTAATGGCTCGGGAAGCTTCTTTTCCTTTCTATCCTCTATTTAAATGCTATCTTTTCACTTCATTTTCTCTCTCTGGATCTCTTTAGCTCTTGCTCTAGAATTTCTCTCTTCTCTTGCTTGCACAACTCCATATAGCTTGCTACTATATCACTCTCAATACCTTACAATGATCCTTGCAACACTCTTGGCTCTTACAAATATCTTTCTCTCCCTCTTTGGCTTTCTTAAGCCTTGTAGCTCTATCTCCCTTATCTTGTGCTTGCAAGCATGTTGGGATAAAACACATCCCCTTTCTATTGCATATTTACTTTGTGATATGGGTTCTCCTCCTCAAGTGGATATTTTATTTATCACTTTGTATTTACTTACTTCATTCATTTTTCTGATGTGGCCATGATAAGGAGTGTCCTCAAAGAGAATAGTTTGAACCATGTAGCAAGAGTAACACAATAGAATAAATATAATTTATGGAGGTAAATATTGATGCAAACATTCTCATTATCTAAAATATTGATTACATATAGTCAGCCACATCTGAGCTTACAGATTTAGTGCACAGGCCTAATTACAACATGCTCAAAATATAGTGCACATACATGTGAGTGAAAATCCTACAGATCAATCTTAATATACAATTGATTCATCGTTGTTATTCTCTATGTCTTCCTAATGATTCAATTTAATATTTATAGCATATCCACAAGTCTAGAAACATCCGCGTAGGCCAAAGATTATTACAATCTCCAATGAAGAAAATGTAATGTGTGCAAGAATAGGTCAGCCTCAAATCTAAGATTCATCCATGGTAGATGTGCATGATGAAGTGCGGACATAAGTGTAAGGTCAGGGACACTCCATAGAAAAAATACAAACACACTGTGCAGATCCACAAACAACGGGTGAGATTCATGATCAATCCAACTAGCCATTAGGGTTTGAAATTATTCTGGGGCCAAAATAAAAAACTACCTCACAATCCAAAAGTGATAACTTGCCGAAAAAAGATCCAAATGAGCTAAAAATTTGGAATACGAAAATTGAACATGTCCACAATGAAATCCTAGGTACACAATATCTTGCAAGAAAACATGAAAAACAAATGGATCTACCAACTCGAGCAAGAACAAGAACAAAATGAGAACAAAACTAAAAGAAATTTTTTTTGGTTGATGTTAGATTTCCAAGAACCAAGTATGCTCCTACATCAGACATCCAAGGTTAACGAAAATTGAGCCTATCACTTTGCAGGAGCCAAAGGAAAAAAAATACGGTCTACCTCAACTTGAGAAATCCAAGAAGAATCCTCCACTGGTCTACCTTTCCACCTTACCAGATATTCCTTGTATTGCTTTCCATGAGTCTTTCTGGCATCTGTGATGTCCAAAATCTTTGTTATCTGATTTGATTGCTAGTTAGGAAGTTGCTCTTCCAAATTCACCTTACTATCATCACTGAATTCTGCTTCATGGTACTGATGTAGGTCTGCAATGTTGAATATAGGTGAGATACTCATGCCATTCGTTAACTCTATCTCATATGCATTTCTTGAGTCAAATTTTCTCAATATCCTACAAGGTACAAATTTCCTCATCTTCAATTTGTTGTATGTGCCAACTGGGAATCTTTCCTTTCTCAAATATACCATCACTTCATCTCCAAATTCAAACTCTCTATGTCTCCTCTTTTCATTTGCTTTCTTCGTATATCTCTAGTTCATGTTTTCCAAATGTTGTTTTACTTGAGTATGCATTGTCTTCATATGTTTTGCAAATTCTTCTGTCTCTACACTCCTTTTACCTTCCGTACTGATATCTCTTAGTTCAGTTACACCTCTAGGATTTACTCTACTAACAATCTCAAATGGTGTCTTCCCTATACTCTAATTTATTGAATTATTGTAGGAAAACTCTGCTTGTGCTAGGGCCAAACCCCAACTTTCAATTTTCTCTCCAGCCAAGCATCTCAACAAACTTCCCAAAATCCTATTTACTACCTCTATCTGTCCATCTATCTGTGGGTGAAAAGTAGAACTGAAATTCAAATTTGTTTTCATCTTCTTCCAAAGTGTCCTCCAAAATTAACCAACAAAATTTGTTTCTCTTTTTGAACAATACTCTTAGGTAATTCATGGAATCTTACTACTTCCCTTAAAAACAATTCTACTACATGTACTGCATCCATTATCTTTTTACAAGGTATGAAATGTGCCATTTTAGAAAATATGTCCACTACCACAAATATTAAGTCATTACCTCTCTGTGTCTTAGGAAAACCAAGTATGAAATCCATGTTTATATCTTCCCAAGGTCATTCTCGTAATGTCAAAGGTTTATACAGTCCAATGTTTTGACTACTCCCTTTTTCAACTTGACAAATTCTATAACTCTGTACAAATCTCCTTACATCCTTATGAATTTTTGGCCAAAAGTAGTTCTCACTCACCAATGCTATTGTCTTGTCAATTCCAAAATGTTCTGCCAATCCTCCACTATGTTTCTCTTTTACCAGGTTATCCCTCATTCATCTTTGGGGTATGCACAACTGTTTCCCCCTAAAGAACATATCCCCTTGAATGAAATAATCCAACCGTTGACTTCTATCTTTCAAAACTGGTTCTTTACAAGCTCTCCAATGTTCTAAAAAATATGAGTCTTCCTCATACAAATTCTTCAGTTCATCAAAACCTAATACTTTCACTTTCATTTGGGTGAAAAAATTTCTTCTCCTATTGAAGGCATCAACAACTTTATTTGACCTTCCACTCCTATACTTCAAAACAAAAGTATAACTCTGCAAGAACTCTACCCATCTCATGTGTTTCTGATTCAACTTACCTTGAATGTTCAAATATTGCAAAGCCTGATGATCTGTATACAACACAAACTCCTTAGATAACAAGTAATATCTCCACTTATTCAAAGCTTGAACTATGGCATATAGCTCCTAATCATATATTGAATATATTTTCCCTGCATCATTCAATTTTTCATTGAAATAGGCTACTGGTCTTCCTTCTTGACTTAGTATTGCTCCAATTTCATTTCCACTTGCATCACAATCTACTTGAAATAACTTATCAATGTCTGATAAGGCCAACAAAGGCTGCTCAATTACCTTCTACTTCAAAAATGTAAAACTTCTATCTACTCTAGATGTCCATTTGAAATATTTCCTATCTCTTCTCATTATTTTAGTCATAGGATTGCAAATATAATTGAAATTGCTAATGAACTTCTAGTAGAAACTAGCCAATCCATGAAATGATCTTTCCTCTCCAATTCTCTTAAGTGTAGGCCATTCAATAATAGCTCTTACCTTTCCAAGATCCATCTTCAATCCATCCACTAATATCACAAACCCAAGGTATACGAACTCTTCCTTCGTGAAACTACACTTGATGTTTATCAGCAACTTCTCTTCTCTCAACCTCTACAAAACTTGTCTTATGTGCAACAAATATTCTTCTCTAGTTTTACTGAAAACAAAAATTTCATCCAAGTAAACAATCACAAATTTCTTCAATAACTCATTCATCAACCTCATGAAAGTACTTAGTGCATTTTTCAATCCAAAGGGCATCAACAACTATTCATACAATCCTTCATTTGTCTTGAATTTTGTTTTCCACTCATCTCCTTCTCTAATTTTGATCTGATGATATCCACTCTTCAAGTCTATCTTTGTAAAATACTTAGCTCCATTCAAACAATCCATTATGTCATCCATCTGAGGCAAAGAGAATCTATACTTCACTGTGATCTTGTTTATCGATCTAGAGTTTGTATACATCCTCCATTCTCCATCCTTCTTAGGTGTCGATACAACGAGTACTACACAAGGACTTAAGATCTCTCTAATCAAACTTTTCCTCAAAAATTCTTGCACTTGTCTACTCAATTCTTCATATTCTATCGGTGTCATCCGGTGTGTTACTTTGTTAGGAAAACTAGCTCTAGGAATCATTTCCATACTATGACTAATACTCCTTATAGGTAGTAATCCATCAGGCACATTATCTAAAATGATAGCTTCATATTCTATTAGCAACTCTTTAATCTCCTCTAGCTACTCTCCTTCATGCTTCAAATCTTCAATGTTCTTAGGAACTAGGGTGTAGCATAGGTTCTCATGTCTCAATCCATCTAGGAATCTCCTTCCATCAACGAAACATATTCTAACAATCATAAAAATCTCGGCTTTAGGAAAATCCCCCAAGGGTAACAAGGTTTGCTTCATCCCATTTGCAACAATGATGTATATGTTCTTCTTTCCATCATGAATAGCCTTTATATCATATTGCCAAGGTCTTCCTAACAAAATATTTCATACATCCATAGGCATAATATCACACATAACTTCATCATGATAATTACCTATCTTCAATTTTACCAAACATTGTCCACTTACCAATATCTTATGTTCATCTTGAATCCATGCTATTTGATAGGGTTTCAGATTTTTAAACCTTTCTAGCTTCAACTTGGTCACCATTTCTTCAGAATCCAGGTTCTCTAAACTTTGACTGTCAATGATCACTTTGTAGCATTTACCAATTACCTTGCATCTGGACCGAAACAAATTATTTCTCTATAATGGTTCTTTTTATAATTCACATTGACACAACACTCTCCTATTCACCAATACCTCTCCTTATTTTGGTTGATTAGGTGATCCAACATGTTCCTCCTCCACAAAGGTTGTTCTTCTATTGTTTCTAGTCCTTCTGTTTATCTCTCCTTATTTTTATTCAAATGCTATATGTCCTTCTCCTCCACATTTAAAACAAGCTCCTATGAATACTCTTTTCTCCTATCCTCTATCATCTTTTCTATATCATTCAATTCTATAACAACCATAGCTTCCTCCTCTTTAATAGTTACCATCATCTCTTCGGTATGTATTATCATTATTACTAATCTCCTTATCCTTACTTTAATCTACAAAAGTTCCTCTTCCTCCTCCTGTAAATATTCTTCCTCTTTGAAATTTTCCACCTCTTCCTCTCTATGTCTACTCATGTTTTTTATTTAGTTTCTCTTTTGATTTTAGGGCACACTGATATGCCTCTTCCACACTCAACAACTTCATCAAACCAATCTCATCTTGAATAGACAACCTCAAACCATTCATATATCTAGCTACTTGTTTGGTCTCATCTTCTGAATGTTCAAATCTGATATTAAACTTGTAGAGCTCTTCAGTATACTCTGTTACACTTGATTCTTTCTACTTTAGATTCTACAATTTTTAGAATAGGTTGATCTGATAGTCTACAGGCATAAACTTTATCTTCAACTTATTCACCATCTGATCCCATGATCTTATCTTCTCCTTCCCCTTTCTTTGTCTATCTATCTGCAAGTGTTTCCACCAAAGGGATGCGTGTCCTTTCAACTTTGTACAAGTGAATTTCACCTTCTTATCTTTTGGGGTACCTACAAAATTAAAGTATTTTTCCATTTTTGTTATCCAATATAATAGTTCATCTGAATCCAACTTGACAGTATAATCTAGTGGATTAAAATGTGGATTACTGTTTACTCTGGTTAGGGCTCTTATGAACCTCTCTTATTCCTGATCAATACAAGGTTGATCTCCTCTTGTAACTTATTCTTGCTCTTCTACTTCTTCATCACTTATTTCTTTAACTGGTTGACCTCTTTTTTGGGTCATTTCAATTGCATCTATCTAGTAGTAATTCCTCTCAACATATCCATTACAACTGGGTTTGCATTTCCACTCGCTACATTTCCTCTACCATTTCTTCTTCCTTCCATATTTACACAAGCCCTCTATAGCTATAGGTTAGATCCTCAATCCACCACACTACAACAAATCTTCAACAGGACTACGCAACTTGCAAGGAATGAATCTTGCTTTGATACCAATTGATGTAGCCATGGTAAGGAGAATCCTGAAAGAGAATAGTTTGAACCATGCAACAAGAGTAACACAACAAAAGAAACAAAATTTATGGAGGAAAATGCAGATGCAAACATTCTAATTATCTAAAATATTGATTATGTATAGTCAGCCACATCCGGGCTTATAGATTTGGTGCACAGGACTGATTACAAGATGCTCAAAATATAGTGCTCATACATGTGAGAAAAAATCCTACAGATCAAAATCAATATACAATTGATTCCTTTTTTTTATTCTCTATGTATTCCTAATTATTCAATGCAAGATTTAGAGCATATCCACAAGTCTAGAAAAATCCATGTCAAACAAAGATTATTACAATCTCCAATGAAGAAAATGTAACATGTGCAAGAACAAGTCAGGCTCAAATCTGAGATTCATCCATGGTAGATGCACATGATGAAGTGTGGACCTAAGTGTAAGGTCAGGGACACTCCATAGAACAAATCCAAACACACCGTGAGGACCCATAAACAATAAGCAAGATCCGCGATCGATACAACTAGTCGTTAGGGTTTGAAATTATTCCGAGGCTAGAATAAAAAACTACCTCATAATCTAAAACTGATAACTTGCCAGAAAAATATCCAAATGAGCTAAAAAATTGGAATACAAAAATTGAACATGTCCACAGTCAAATCCTATTACGCAAGATTTGGCGAGCAAACATGCAAAAACATCGGATCTACCAACTCAAGCAGAACAAGAACAAAACAAGAACGAAACTAAAAGAAAATATTTTTTGTTGATGCAAGATTGCCAAGAACCAAGGATGCTCCTGCATCATTTTCTCTATCAATTTGGCTATAGGTGGAGGTGGGAACACCAAAATAGCGGTTTGAATGAGGAAAACCCTATATAGCCCCAACATTTTCTCTCAATCTTACACATGCAGGTATTGAAGAAATTCATTTGTTGGAGGCTCCATTACTTGGATTTTTGTGAGAGTCTTGTATCTCTCATCCTCTTTAACTTTATCATTTGTACTTTAGTTCATTTTAGTTCTCTGACATTTTGTTACCTTCCCGCATTCTATAATTTCTTAGCAATCTAATTGTTAGCAGTTGCTTTGTTGTTTTATGTGATAAATTTGGTTTCTAGTCCATATGAGACACCATCACACCTCTAGGAATCTAGGGTGTCACACTATCATCCTTATTCCATGTTGTCGTCCTTTGGTTGAGAACTCATCAGTCTGTCTAGAAAACCTCTATGTTTTACTCTTTCTGATTATAGAGCTCTTTCTTTGTTCCCTAAGATAGTTTAGGGAAATTCACCCCTTGGGAATCTCTTGAGAATAAGAAGACTCATGATTAGAAAATCCCCCTTCTCTATAGTGATATGATAAAAAAAGCATTTTTCATTTTCCCAAAAATGCAAAATCTTGCTTTTACTTTTTACTAGGGTTGAGTAGAATGTACATATTTCCATGGTAAGAATGAGAGCTAAACGTGTATCTAGTTCAAATAGATATCCATTCAAAATGGATATACATTTCCAATGAAATCAAATAAAAAATAAAAATATTATATTATTATATAACATTATAATAATATAGAATGTATGATATATATTATATTATATAATATATAAATATATTATATTATATCATTATATTATTATTAATATATAATATATATTAATTATTATTAATTTATAATATATATAATATTATATATTAGTTTATAGTTTAAATTGGTTTATAATTTATATTATATCATATTAAAATATAATGTGATATAGTTTATATATCACGGACGAACTCAACATAGTTAAAAAGGAATATGAAAAGAAATGGATATCCATTTACTGCATTATAAATAAAAATGGATTGAATGTTACTTTTACAATTTGCATTTGGTTGATATGCGACAAGGGCGAAGAAGGGAAACAAAAAAATTTGTTAAGACTAATATCCGAGTTAAAATTTTACACTCAAAACCATTTTCAATCAAAGATATTTGATTTTTGATGGTTTTTCTTCAAAAAAATAAAAATTTAGCATTATTTTATAAGAATTTTAGTTTTAAATAGGGTTTTTAATATGCATTTTAGTTTAAAATAAAATATTATCAATTTTTAAAACTTTCAAAATGAACCAAGTTTTCTAATAGTTGAGAATCACAATCTTGCTCCAAAAGAAAACCCTTCCCAGAAAAATCCTCCTCCACCACCAAATCCTCCCTTACAAAACCCACCTTCTATCCATGACTTAATCATGACAATTTGACTGAATTGAGAAACAACTACCAGTTATACATAGGCACCCTCACTTATATGCAATGAAAACCACTTTAGAATCAATGATTTCCAAGGTTGAAACTCTTAGTAACCCAAATATTACCTTTTTAGAGTGGTGAAAGGCCAAGAAGAAACAATATGTTGATAGATTATCATATGATCAAGTGAGGGAACTTGACATTTCCAAAGCCCAATTAGCACAACTATTTATCAATCCTAAAACTAGGCCTAAATATTCAATTAAATGGTACACACATCATGGTATCCTAGATAATTTTTGGGATTGTTGGTGGATGGTTTTTGATAAACCACCCAACATAAATCTTCATTTCCCACAATATTTTCCTTGAAAACTATATTCTGAATTTTTCATGGGTAAGCATGTCAACTACTTTGATATGTGAAATTTCCAAGGTGTGGGTACATGAATGCCCTAGGATAGACCTAAGGCACATTGAGTAACCATAGTTATTCACCCTCCACCTATTTCTCCCCCACCTCCAATAACTTATCGAGAGATTGTTGCATATGTCGAACATCTGATTATCTTGGTTGTACACACTTTGACTTACAATTTGATCACATAGAGCTCATAGTTCTCATAACCTCATGATAGTGATACACCTATTGCATCATTTGCTACTGGTATGTGTTAGAGTAAAGGTCTTAACTTAATTATGTTGATTAAGTTACCTTTATTCCCTTCTTAATATTTCACGTTAGTTTGCATAAAGTGACATTTAATAATTATATTAATTATTAAATGTTTTCCTATTAGGACTTCTATTAGGGTTTTTCCTATTAGTGTTTTATTAGGGTTTGCATGATATCCTTTTTATAAGGATTGATCCCATTTTATTTCATATCAATTCATTCTCTCATTCTCTTTGATATATACATTTTCAGTTTTCAGAGAACCCTTGCTTGTTTGTCTCCATCTCTTCTTTTGTGACAAGTTATTTGCATGCAGGTGATCTTCAGGGTTTGTGAAGTTGTACTTTCTCAACTCCTACATGGTATCAATGTGAAATCTTAAGAATGGAATAAAGGTAACTTAATCAACATTGTTCTTGTTTTGAAGAATTTTGGAGCTTCAAGGGTTTGGGGTTTATTTTTTTGATCCAGGGCATACCTGCAATTTTAAAGCATTTTCAGCTCAAAAAAAATTTGCCATTGCATCCACAATGGTCCAAAACCCCTAAATCGACTGTTCATTCATCCATTTTGGACAAAGTCAAAATTCAAGGCAAAAAATTTTTATAGTACGGCCGTGTGGCTGTCCGCCTGCCTGGTAAATTTTATTTTCGGAAATTTTTCATCCGAAATTTTTTTATTGCAAAAAAATTGTTGCAAATGTATTTTTTGTTTCGATTTTTTTTTTTTTTAAATCAAAGGAAAAAAAATCAAAATTTTTAAGTAGTTTAAAGGCCTGCTCAGGACTGCGGCTTCGGCTACGGGCACCCTGTGCAGGCAGGGACGGTACCCAAGGGTACTGCCACCTGTCCTTACGGCAAGCGGTGGCCCCTTGGGTGTCGCCCCTCCTACTGTAGGCGGTACCGTCCTACCTCCTTGGTAGGCGGCAACCCCCATGCAAACCCCGCCCCCTTTAATTTTTTTTTTAGTTTTTTTAAAAAATAAAAAAAACCATGTTTTTTATGATTTTTTTTAAATCAAAAGGTTTTTTTTACTTGTGTTTTTATTATTGAAAAAACATTTTTTTGTAATAAGCCCTATTGTGCATTTATGGTGACAGCTATTTGGCCATCAAATTTAAGCTTGTGTTTTCGCTGCGACGACTGTATGATCGTCAAATTTAACTCAGTGCTAGCTTTTTCCCTCTTTGGACTTGATTTCTTCCAGAGGCCGTAACTTGAGCATACGATATCATTTTTTGGTAAATGAGATATCATCGAAAAGTTGGTTTTCTCATCCTTCCAATGGTGTGGGTCTCATCACTTCTTTTTTCTATTGGTGCATTCTACAACCAGTTGAAGACAAAGGGGCTATTTTTATTCCCAAACTCATAACTTTTGATCAGTTTCTCCATTTTTTGCAATCTCATTAATGTTGGAACCATATTTTAGAGCTCTTCAGTTTCATCCATGCAATTTTTCTAGATTTCACTCTAGGTATAATTTATTGAGTTATTTGTGTTTTCACACTCTGGTGGATACCCTAGACATATTTTCTCTTGGAAAATTTTTGTTTACATGGGATGCTTTGTTTTTGGCTGTTCTTCATGTATTTCTAGCATTTTGTCCTTTGAGGATATTTTGAGCATCATTTGTAAGCTATCTTTTATGTAAACGCATTGAGATAAAGTGCCACACTATTGTACATGCATCTTTTGGGGATTTTGCACATAAGGTTGTGCCATATTTTTGTACTCGCACTGATATTATAAAGTGCCATGAGGGGTTGTGTAGTTTTCCTTTGTTTTGCCATCACATCTTTTTCCGGTGAGTGTCCCTCCATGACGACAGTGAATCCATACCATGGGGGGTTGTGTAGTTTGTCTTTTTTTTCCATCACACCTTTGTTCGGTGAGTGTCCTTCCACGACGACCATGGATCCATCTGACTCCAGCCTCATGCATGTGTGCTTTGTTTTGCACACCACTTATTCAGTTGCAGGTGCTATCTTGTGCACTTTCAAATGTTTCTTCTCCTTCATGCACTATAGGGTGTTTCACATCATTTCAGTGGATCTGTCAGGTTCTCCCAGTTCAAAATTATGAGGGGGTTATTATATTGTTTGTGCTAATTCTTCCTTGGTTTCACCTTGGAAGGGATCTTCCATATTTAGCGGAGGTTCTTCAGCACCATAGCAGTCATCTGTCGACAATTTTTTGCAGCTTCTTCTACTTCAGTGATGTTTCTTCTTGGCTTTTTGCATCTCCTTTTGGAGTAGAGCTTTTTCCCATGAGGTTTTCTCTATTTCTCCATTTTATAGAGATTTGGTTGTATTTGGGTACCTGATCTGGCCTAGTTGTCGGGACCCATGTTTGCCTTCTTGCATTGTAGTTACCTTTGCTTTCTTGCATTTGTTTGTAGCTACACTATTGCTCATCTTAAGGGGGGGTGTTAGAGTAAAGTTCTTAACTTAATTATGTTGATTAAGTTACCTTTATTCCATTCTTAATATTTCACATTAGTTTGCATAAAGTGACATTTAATAATTACATTAATTATTAAATGTTTTCCTATTAGGGTTTCTATTAGGTTTTTTCCTATTAGGGTTTTATTAGGGTTTGCATGATCTCCTTTTTATAAGGATTGATCCCATTGTATTTCATATCAATTCATTCTCTCATTCTCTTTGATATATACATTTTTAGTTTTCAGAGAACCCTTGCTTGTTTGTCTCCATCTCTTCTTTTGTGACAAGTTATTTGCATGCAGGTGATCTTCGGGGTTTATGAAGTTGTATTTTCTCAACTCCTATAGTATACGCTTCTCTTCTCCTCATATTTGTGTGCCCCATCACAACATTATGTGCAACCAAGTATTTTTGGGTCCTCTTTGATAACCTAGTGAAGATCTGATGGACACATCCAACTACGAGGTGCATCATATGTCAAATGTAGGAGATGAGAGAGCATAGGTTGGAGAATATCTAGGATAGTCATCGGGTGCAAGAGATGACATGGATGTAACGGTAATACTTAAAGTAATTTTATAGTGCATTTTATCCTAAATTAATATTTTATAAGAGATATTAGTACTAATGTATATTTATGTGTCAGATTTAACATTTGTTGAGGGAGGATCAAATTTCATAGGTTCGAAAGGGTACAGTTTTGACCATTTCATTGGCCTAGAGAGTAACTACATGGTATACTTTTTTGCACATACCTGTTTAAATTTTTTTAGTGTATATGAATGTCATTTAAATTGTAATTTAGATGTTAGTTTTTTAGATCTATTATTATTAAATACATGTATATAAATTGATAGTCTAATGTATTATTTTACTTTTATGCAGCAACTTGGTACTTTTACATCCATGATGACTGCTTCTAAGACATTGGACGAAAGATCACAACATGCATATTTTTTTATATTATCGACATTATGACTATATGTACATGTTCATTTATAGTCTTACATTATTTTCATTTTTTATATAGGAAACTATCTTAGCTAGTTCATCCATCACGAGCCCTTCTAGAACAAGATAAAAAGCATCACATGAGGTATGTGTTTATTTTATATATTTTAGATATGTAAATTTGGATAGGAGTAGATATTTTTTAGTTTATGATTATTTGTCAACAATTAAATATTAGTTTATATCAATTTTATTTTACTTTTTGCAGTCCTTTGCCCGATTTAGGAATGTGACAAATTCGAGACCATTTTGATATGTTAGGACTCCTAATCATCCTATAGGAAAATCATATAAAAGTATTCCTATAGAAAAAATAGGAAAACTTGAGGTAATCAAGAATTCCATTTTAGATATATTATAGTTCAATATAGTGATTTTGATGTTAATTTTGCAATTCTAAATTATAGTATATAAGTTTCTATTTAGTAGTCAAACTTGTCAGCCATTGACATAATTAATCTAATTTGTGGTTTGAATTTTTATTGTACATAAAAATTTAGAGCCACCAAGTACACTGAGGAGGCTCTATTTTGATTATCCAACATAATATTAGGGTGCTCTAGAGATTGATACCTTTAGGGATTGATACATAGATATTCAATATGTATATTGTATATAGATCTCTAGATGGAATATGCCACATTTTGTATAAAAAATTTTTAGTTCAAATTTAAGTGTAGTAAAATGCATACCCTTGCATTATCACACTTGTTTTCGTCCACCTTTCTTTTTTATCCTTATTTATGTCTTAATTGGTCCTATTTGGCATCCACTAGCCTAATAAATTATATATTTTTATGGATAATCCTGACAAACATCAAAGGGTAAATGATAATTTAATGATTTTGGCTATGCATCCTTGATTTTTGGATTGGGACTAAAATGCCACCTAGGGCATCTTTATCCTCTAAAGTTCTTGGGAACATGTTTTCAAATGTGCCTTAGAGGGCTCATTTTTTTGAGTCTATGCCCCTAGTTTTAAGCCTTGGGACTAAGATGCCACCTAGGGTGTCTTAGTCCCGCTCAAGTTATTTTTGGGATTTAATTTCAAATCTTGGTGGTATTTAGTCTCCTTTGATTAGTGAATTCATATTTTGGCTTGTTGTGTTGTAATTTCAAGATTTTAAGCATGGATATCTATAAATACAAGGTTATTTCACTCATTTTTGAACCAATAAAATTGAATGAGCATTCCTAATAGCATAATTGAGTTCACAAGAGAATTCAAGAACAATTCATCAAAAACTTGTAGCCATCATCAAGATTCAAGCATCATGTGTATTTTTGAGCTACCATTTGTGATGTAGGGTTTTCATTCAAGCAAGCAATTCAAGTGAAGATCTACATTCAAGCTAGCTATTTCACACAATTTTGTAGATTTCATAACAAGGGTTTGGTGAGTTACAATATAACACTTTGTTCATTCATCATTTCCATCCATTATTTTATTTCATTCCATGGTTTAATTACAAACAAGGGGTTTGACAAAGGAAAACCCCCATTTACTAACAATCAAATTTTTTTTCCCCTCTTGTGTGTTTATGTTTATAGATTTAGGTTGAAGATCATTTGAAGAGAAAATTTGTAAATTTGAAAAGTTTCATTGCAAAGTTTTCATCTTCACAGAAAGTCACCTATAGATCAGATCTAGAGGTTTCAAGACTTGAGATCTGAGCAGAAGTAAGTGAAGACATTGAACCTCAAGATCAGATTTTAAAGTTCTAGAAATTCAGATCGGGACTAAGTCAGTAGTAAGGGCGTCTTTTCCCTCCAAGTGGTATTTTGTAGAGATTCTTTGAGATTTTGTTCCGACATACGAAGATTCTACATCTTCTCCAAAAAATAGCAGTAGGACTAAGACAACAATAAGGGCCTATTTGTCATCCCTAGCATATTTTGACATCATTTTTGTATTTCCAGAATCCTTATCACATTTCCAGACTTCCCAAGTACATATATCCTAACTTGTTGTTACTTAATTTTGTCATTTGCATTCATTATCTAGCTTACATCATTAGGTTTTGTGAGTTGAATATCAAGTTGTCTTTTCCAATATTTTTCTTGGTGGTGAACCCTTCAAAGCCTAAGGAATCTTCCCAGGTCTTCCTTTTTGAGAATTGACTCACCTCTATGTTGAGACACAATCCAATTTTGGGTCCTAGGACATCCTTGAATGTTAAATGGATAAAAGTGGTTTTCTATGACCTAGGTTATAAAGCATCAATTTTCCGATTATTCAAGCATCTATGCCAAATTTATATATGAATATAAATAATTATTCTATAATTTGATATATAAAAACTGATATTCAATCTAATTTGTTCCTTGTGTGCATGTCTTTCTGGTTTGAAACTTACAATTGGAATACAATGTAATTAGTTTAGAATGGTTAAGTTATAATAAATAACATGTTATAGATGAATTAAATTTCACTTTAATATAACTTACAAATTACAATTGGTAATCCATCTATGTTAGTGTTAAATTTGGTTTCCTTGGGAAACTTCATAAAATTTTATGACCATTTTTCTAAAGTTGGATTGGTAGAAAATTGAGAGATTGGCTAGTTAGCTAAATTTATTTCTTTATTTTACAATTAAAAGGATCAAGGTTTTGGTCACAAGAATTTACCTTCAATTATAAACATGAATTAGCATGCCAAGATGGAATATTTATTTCTCTTAGTTGAATTCACTAGATGTCATTATAATCTAAAAATTTACAGCTTGTAATAGGATGTCTCTCATATTCCTATTGTTGTATGTTGATTATTTATTTATCACAATGAGTTCTTCATCCTAGTTTTGTATGTTGATTGCCTATTGATCACAATTATTCTTTCAATGTCATTGGCATGGTCTCTAGTTATGTAGGAATCTCATGAACTAAAATAGAAGGAAAACTACTAGTTTCATTACTATACTCAAGGAACCCATAGTTTTGGGATTCTCTATGCAACAAGGGTTGATATTTATTTGATTGGGTACACTAATTTTTATGGGCTAATTGATTTACTTGATTGTAACTCTACTTCTAGTTATAGTTTCTCATTAGCTTCTAGTCAGGTTTATGTTGGCCAAATAATATGCAAAATGTCATTCTCTTTCTTCCTATTATGCAGACCATGTATTATATTTTATAAAAATGAGAATGTTACATTAATCTATTAGAACATATTCCATCATAAGTTAACCACACACATTAAGGTTCATATACATTACATTCAAAATTTCATTATAGACAAGTTCAAAATATTCACCATTGCTTCGCTATTAAGTAGGTGCCAACATGAACCAATGTAGAAATGTGAATGATTTTGAAGTGAAAATATATACATGTGACATTTGTGAAAATACAGAAGTAGGTGCATACATATAATATTTTCTATTCTATGCATCTTTTCATCATATTCATCATCATTTACATATGTTTTTCACATTTGATTGTGATAATGTTGGAAACAAGCTACAGTGAGAGGGGGGGGGGGTGAATCAGTGTTGTGCAAAAAATAACTTTCTTAAAATTTAACTTCAAAGAATTAACAACATTCAACCATAATGCAAAAACATGAAGAAAATGAACACAACACCATAACACAAGGATTTTTATGTGGAAACCTTGTCAGGGGAAAAACCATGGTGGATGGCTAATCCACAATTTAATCTTAGTATACTCAAATGAATATTACAATAAGGGGAACGCACTTGCATTCAAGCGCATTGCCTAGAGCTCACTTCTCAAAGGGAAGGCTCATTTCCTTACAAAATGAATTATATTAAAACCATTTGAGAGTTTAAACTCAAATAAATAGCATCTACAAATGCCTGATTATAGTTCCAGTTAGGCATAATATTCAATCTTTTGTCCTACAAATTGATTATGCAGTTTTGCTCTGTTTTGCTCACACTCACAACACAAATTCACTATGCACAAGTGAAACTGTGCAATATCCCTCTTCTTCTCTACTCTAATTCACAATTCACATCAAAAAATACTTCATAATTCATACAAAATGATACAAATGATCTTATATATATCTGCAACATAGAATTCAATTACAATATGTCAGCTTCAACAAAACAAAATAATATGTACATTTGTGGGCTCAAATCAAGAGTAAAGTATAATGCGTATACACAACGATTGATCACAACTTAGATTGGACCCAAACAAATATTTGTAAACACAAAAATACTTAACCAATTACTTTCCATACATCTGCGACATGATATATTGACAAGGTCGGCTCGAGTACTGATAAAACAAAAAAATAGCAAACTGGATCTTCTAACTTGCACGAAGAATGATACAAGACACTGCACTCCAGTAGTAACAGAGATAATATACCAAAAATCACTTCTTGAGATGCGCAACACAAAAAAATAGCATAAAATCTTCGTACAGATCAATGAACATTGAACTACTAGATACTTTGTTCTTCCTTGACAATCTTCAATTTGTCTGCCGATATGATCGAATGATGATATGTGTATCTAATCATCGAGTAGGGTTGCCATAAATGAAAATACCAAATGATAGTACTAGTTTATCTTTCCAAAAATCTCCCCCTTTTGTATTGATGGAAACACTTAGAGAAAAATGACTAAGTGTTGGATCGGTACCAAGATAAACTACACTGCCAACTCCAAAATTCCAAAAAAACAATTCTCCCCATGAGATGATTATGCATTTTTCACTCACTATTCTCCCCCTTTCACTTCAATGGAAAAGGAATGTATCTCATACCAAAAATGGATCAATCAAAAATGCTATACAAAAATGCTTCTTTAGCTTACATAAGTTTGAAAATGTCTGCAAAATCTCTCTTCAACTAAATCAGATTTTTTTCCAAAAATATTTTGAGACTCTCCATGATTGTTATGTGACCATAGACTAGGTAGGATAGTGTCTCTATATATTCCAAGTTGGTTGGATCACCAACTACTATAGTGTCCTCTCCTTCTTTTAGAGTGTTGGAAAATATCTCAATATTTGGACCAATTATGCTTCTGAGTTCACAATTTCTAGCAACAATTTTATCATTCTCATGCTTCAAGCCTTTCATTTTGTTAAGAAAAGAAATCACTTCACCTTTTTTATTCCCAAAACTACCGGTTAGAGGATCAAATTCTTCAGAAATAGTACTTAACTAATTTTCTAGATCTTTAACCTTTTTCTCATTGGCTTCAGTAAAATTTGAAAGAAATAGACATGATTTGTAGATCTTACCACCTTCTGATAAAGAATTTTGTACATTCTTCACACATGTGGCTAAGACAGTTTTATCTTTAGCAATCAATAATTTCAATCCAATAAACCTTTTGACATCAAATTATTTCACCATAGCTGATTTTTCAAGTGACTAAAAGTGAATACTCACATAATTGATAAGCTTTTTCAATTCTCTAGAGGAAGACCTAGTCGGATCTTTCAAATGAGATGGCATAATATTTTCCAATACTCTACATGCAAGACTTAGCAGTTCGCTATCTCTAATGTGTGACTTCAGTAGCTCTTCTTTGGCTTGTTCTTGAGAAAATGAAGATAATTTCATCTTATGGATTGGACTTAAGGTGGATAGGTCAATGGGACCTTCAATTAGTTCCAGATCCAACTCTTCTCTCTGTTCAACTAATAATTTATTCACTACCTTAGTAGTGTCTCTTGCCTCAACTGGGATTGGCTTTAGATCACCTTTCCTTTCTTCAATCATTTCTTCATCAATTGAAGGTACTAATTTTTCTTCAAGTATCTCAACTTCCATAGGGATTTATATCTTTTCCTCTGCAGGAGGAATCTGTGAATCCTCAGCTGTATCAAAATTTTCTTCTGCTGCTTCCTTTACTGGACTAGATGGGGCAACATCAACATGATTTTCCTTAGCTAAAACATCAATTCTTTCATTTAGAAGTATCTCCCTTAGGATTTTCTCGGTTTATTTTTTAACTTCAACAGTTAAATTGATCATCAATTTATTCACCCTTGTTTTGCTTTTAAATTTCTTTTTGTCTTTATTCAAGAATGTTTGCATGTCATCCATAGACATTACCAGACACAATTCTACAAGAATCCTTTCTCTCATTTGTTCTTCTTCTATCCTAGCATTAAGTCTCCTCATTTCCAAAATGTCATAAAAAGTTTTAGGAAGACTATACATTATTTCCATCAAATCCTCATTGAAAATATTCATATGTTTTATTGTCACTTCTTCAAGAATTCTTTTTTCAAACTTACCAAAAGACTCTTACCATTTACAAAGAGGCTTGATATTTCCATCTTTGACTAAAGCCTTTTTGATTTCCCCTACTGACATACTTGAATTGTCATTCTTTGTCTTCTTTTTGGATTGAACATCTTTACCCAAGGTTTTTCCTTTTGTAACAGTTGTTTCCATGGTGCCTTGATGTTTGATTTCTTTGAAACCTTCATTAGAATTAGTTTCTTCATCATCAAAAACTACCATATACACTCTTTTTCTCTTTTCTTTCCTCCTTCTCCGGATCCATTTGATTCAATTTTTATAGGATTTGGTTTTTTCTGTAGGGGTTGAATGAGGTGCAAAACTTTTGGTTGTCCTTACTCAGGTAGATGGTGCTGCCAGAGTAGCTAATTGTGTTTTTTCTGCCTCCTTAGTTTCTTGTTTTTCTACTTCAACTTCTTCCCTTTTCTTTCTGGCCTATTTTAATTTCTCTGTGGATATTCCAAAGCTTTTTGCAACTTCTATCTCTTTTCTGACTCTTTTAGTTATCACAGGTTTCCTGAGTGCATTATGAACCTGTGTGTCCTTTTTAGTATAGGTATTGAATCTTTCTTATGCTGGATCCAAAGGTTTTCTTAGCAAGTGTTATTCATACATGTCCAAAATTTTCTCTTCAACTTCATACCCCATAGGCATGATCCAGATAATCCTCAGATCAACAGCTTCCATCATACACTGATCAACATCTACCATGAAGCAAATTGAATCTTTGTACTTATCCATAATGGAGGTGGGAATCCTTTCCCTAGCTTGCATCATAGATTGAAATATTTTGAAGTTTCCCCTGATAACTACATTATTTGTTTTGGTATCTACAAAATTGTACAACAGATCTATGATCTGTGTAGCCACCGGATTGTCCTTTTTCCAATGAACCTTTCCAACTCCTATAACTTCACCCATGAAATAAATAAATAAGAACAAAAGAAAGTTACCATATTTGAAAGATTTTCTCTTATCTTTCTTAATCTTTGCGAGATTTTCCATTAGCTGACTTCTCAATAATTCACAGAGATCATAATTTTCATTTTATTTCACCATCTGATAGGTGGCATAGATTGTTGTACCAGACACATAGTTGTCTCAGCTAGGGTGATAAATCTTGTAGCCAATAACTATAGACACAAATTTAATATCTATATAAGCAATATTATCAATTTTCATTCCCCTTCTACCATAGGTAGAGCCTGTAGCATCAGTGAACATTTGATTTTCCATAGATTTTAGAACTGGTAACCCACTAGAAGAATTTAAACCCGTTACAACACTGATAGATTCCTTGGTGATTTTGAATGGTATGTTTAACCACATGAATTTTGCATGAACTCAACTCAGAATATAATGAACCCATTATGAATCTTCAAATATGAGAAATTTGACAATCTGTGTGAACTTCTTTGCTTCTAGGATTTTATGGTTTGGTTTCACACAAAAATAATCACCTATGATGTGATTATTGTACAAATTTAGTAATTGAGAACTTCCTAGTTCTTCAATATTCACGTGAACATAAACCCTAGTATCCTCCATGTGTAATACTCCATATGAAATGGCCAAAAATGCTCCTAATGGATCGGTCTCAAGATACTTGTAAGGATGCCATTTAAATTTGGGATGAGGTCTATCCTTGATTTCGAATACTAGAGGAGTATTCATTTTGACCAAATCACAAATTCATAGATTTTTCTAAAATATACCTTTTTCATCAAATCAGAATTTGATTGTTGAATCACTTCCTCCCTTGAAATCACGCCTCAATTTTCCAAAGTTCTCTTATGAGCTCTCCAAACTTCTTTTCTCTAGAATAAAAAGTGACAAATGAAGAATAGAAATGACTTTTTATCACTTGCATACCTAGCCCTTTTTTTGCAATAAATGCTTTAACCTAATACATCCGATTATCTTGTTTTATGCATTGTGATAGATAAATCTTTCATGAACCTCCAATACGACATACCACTTCATCCAATGAATTCAACAACATCTATTGAGCATTTATGCATCGATTGTACACATCCACATCTGGTTTCAATTACCAATTAGGGGGTTATATGATTTTCTTGACACCTCCCCCTAGGCCAAAGGCCTGAAACTAATTCCCAGAGGAATTACTAGAAGCAGGTTTTGGTTATGGTTTTGGCACACTTTCTTTAGTACAAGGTTCTTTCTTCACCCATTTCCTCTACATTTTATGCCTGGCCTCATCTATAGTGACTTTGCCTTATCCTTTTACATCCTTCTTCATATTTCTCCTTTGATTTACCATACCTCTTCTATTCCAACACAATGTTGCAATGTGTCCAAATTTGTTGTAGTTATAACACACAACATTTTTCTGTCTAGACCAGTTGTTCCACTAATTTCCTTTTGATCTGCACTAGTTAGAAATATACCCAAATCTATTGCATATATAACATCTAACATTTTTCTGAGATTTGTTCATCAAATTTTTGTATTCATTTTACTTGTGACCAATATTATTGCAATTAAAACATTGACCTGAGAATGATGGACCACTTTGATTCATTCTACTTCTACATTGAGTAGCCATGTGTCCAAATTTATTGCAATTGAAATAGTATCCATTAAATCTTTGAGCATTAGGTTGTCTTTCTGGATACCTTCGAGCATTGTTCATCTCATTTCCTTGCCTGAATCTCCTTTGTCTAGGATTCCTTGGTCTAGATTTTGAATTTTCTCCTTCCTCATAGCCAAGACCTCTTTTGTCACCACAAGTCCTCTGATTATCAATTAGTTCATCAAGCATGGTTGATTTGGCTTTGAACTTCTCCTTCTACTCATTTGTAGAAGCAAGTTCATTTTTGAGATCATCCAGCTTCTTTTCAATTTCCTCTTCATTATTTTTGGATTGTTCTAGTTCATCATCCAGTCGATTGCATACTTAAGATTTTTCTTTCAAGTACTATGCTAGTTTCTCTTCATTATTCTTCTTGTCTTCAACCTCTTTGGTAATCCTCATCATGACATACTCCATTTCATGCTTCAAAACTATTTTTTTTTTGGTAAGGTATTCACATTCTTCTATCTTTTCTTTTAGGGATTTACTGATTTATCAATCTTCAATTCTCCCATTGTCATTTTGCTTAATTTGGTCACAAAGTTCCTTTCTCTTCTCTTTGGACTTGTTGATTTTGTCTTTTAGAGACTCAATGAATTTTCCTAAATCACTGAGCTTTGCTTGCAACTTTTGAACTTTATCCTTTGACTGATCAAGATCATCTAGGGCCACCATAAGCTATTGTTCAATATTTCTTGAATCTATTGAAACACCTTCCAATATCTCCCCAAGCTTTTAGACTTCTTCTTCTAAGAAACTAGCTTTGATACCAATTGTTGGAAACAAGCTACACTGAGAGGGGGGTGAATCAGTGTTGTGCAAAAAATAAATTTCTTAACCTTTAACTTCAAAGCATTAACAAAATTCAACCATAATGCACAAACATGAAGCAAATGAACACAACACCATAACAAAAGGATTTTTACGTGGAAACCCTATTAGGGGAAAAACCATGGTGAATGGCCAATCCAAAATTTAATCTGAGTATACTCAAATGAAGATTACAATAAGGGGAATGTGCTTTCATTCAGGCACATTGCCTAAAGCTCATCGCTCAAAGGGAAGGCTCACTACCTTACAAAAGGAATCAGTTTAAAACCATCTAAGAGTTTGAACTGAGATAAATAGCATCTACAAATTCCTGATTATAGTTCTAGTTTGGTACAATATTCAATATTCTATCCTATAGATTGATTCTACACTTTTACTCTATTCTGCTCACACTCGCAACACGAATTCACTATGCACAAGTGAAATTGCACAATATCACTCTTCTACTCTGCTCAAAATAAAAAAAATTCATCAACACATAATTCATACAAAACGATACAGATGATCTTATATATATATCTGCAACATAGAATTCAACTACAATATGTCGGCTTCAACAAAACAAAATAATATGTACATTCGTCAGCTCAAATAAAGAGTAAAGTATAATGTGTATCCACAATGATCGACCACAACTTAGCTCAGACCCAAAGAAATATGTGTAAACACAAAAATACTTAACCAATTACTTTCCATTAATCCACAACATGATATATTGACAAAGTCAGCTCCAGTACTGATAAAACAAAAAATTACTAAACTGGATTTTCTAGCTTGCACGAATATCAATATGAGCCATTGCACTTTAGTAGTAACAGAGATAATATACCAACAAAAAATTCATAAGATGTGCAACAAAAAACAATAACATAAAATATTCATACAGATTGATGAACATTGAACTACTTGATACTTTGTTCTTCCTTGAAAATATTCAATCTATCTACCGGTATGATCGAATGACGAAATCCATATCTGATCATCGATTAGGGTTTCCATCAATGACAACACCAAATTATAGTAGTAGTGTCTCTTTCCAATAGATTACACATATATGTGACATTTTTTAACATACACATGAAATTCATAATCATCATATTTGTATTCTACCATCAAAATAAAAAATAATTCTTGTATATCATATTTTTCTTGTCATGTATAAATGCATCTTATATCATCTTTTAACCATCACAATAATCAATAAAAATAATAATGTACATATAATTTTATCAATGTCCCCATATATAAATAAATCAATCCATCTTGCTATCAAGATATCCTAGATACACAACTAATATGTTCCCTTGATATCCTCATTCTATAAAGTAAATCTCAAATCATTGCTACTCTCAAATACAATTGCATTGCAATACTATAAAAAAATATTAAAAAAAAAGAAAACAACATTGAGTAAAAGTAATTGAACAATGAAATCAAAATTAACTCCAATGCTAGATGCATTACCATTGAACCTCATGTCCTACTCAAAGCATGTATTGAGAAATGCCTACATATAAATACTAGAAAAGTGTAGATTATAAATAACATGAACAACAAAGTCAACTGATCATTCTTTGAAATCAAATGCAAGATTATAATTCAAGAGATAAAACTATATGAAGAAGACACCTCCATTGAATGTGTCCTCAATATTGAAGAATTTTTGTATTAATTTTGTTTTGAATTGATTCTTGATGCAATAGTTTGTCCACCAAAAATACCTACATTTGTTAAGAATTTTAAGAAACATAAACTTGAACCTACTTTTGACTCAACAATAGTTAAAATTAAACATGAATATTGGAAAATACAAAAAATGTAATTTTTTTAGTAATTTTGACAAATGGACAATGTAAACATGTTGAGGTAGGTAGGTAAATACTAGGGAAGGTATCTTTTTATTTCCTAAGTCACCTGATCATTTTGGGGTGCTTTTTCTAGGGTAGTCTCTAAAGAGCCCTAAAAGAAAAGAAAAAATATCAAACTATGATGAAGTTTTTTTGGGAGATCGTGACACATAGGAATTATTTTTTTGTACCTAAAAGTGGATATTTAATCCTTTCAAACCAATCTCTCTCATTTTCACTCAACTCAAAACCATTTGTGTGTTCTAGTGTCAAATGCATTCTTGTAGAAAATGTTAGTGGAAAGTAGTGCAAAAATGAAAAGAAGCAATTTTTTTTGTATCATGGAGTGAAAAATATATACCAACACATCAAGGTGGGTAGGTAAATTCTATGAAAGACCTCATTTTTCTATCCAATTCCCCTTGTGATTCTAGAGTGCACTAATATGAGGTAGTCTTGAAAGTGTCGTAAGAGAAAAAAATACAAAATTGTTTAATTTTCAGTACTTTTGATAAATGGAAGGATGGAAACATTGAGGCAGGTAGGCAAATACTAGGGAAGGTGCATTATTTTCCAAATTCCCCCCGATCGTTCTAGGGTGCTCTTTTTGAGGTAGCCTCTAAAGAGCCTTCAGAGCAAAAAATTAAACTTTAAGTATTTTAAAAAAATGGGCAATGTGGACATGTCAAGGTAGGTAGGTAAATACTAAGGAAGGTCTCTTTTTATCTCCCAAGTCACCTGATTATTTTGGGGTGCTCTTTCTGGGGTAGTCTCTAAAGAGCCCTAAAAGTTATTTTTTTAAAAAATTGAAGTAGCCATTTTTAGAATCTTGTGGAACATAAAAATTATTTTTCTAGATATACAAGTGGATATTGAATCCCATCAAATCAACCTCTCTTAGTTTTAGTCAAATTAGCACCGTTTGTGTGTTCTAGTGTGAAATGCATTCTTGTAAAAAATGTCAGTGGAAATCAGTGCAAAAATGGAAAAATAAAAATTGTTTTGTGCATCATGGAGTGAAACCAAGTATACCAACACATAAAGTTGGGAAGGTAAAAACTATGGAAGACATAATTTTTCTACCCAAGTCCCTTCGTGATTCTAGAGTGCAATAATTTGAGGTAGTCTTAAAAGTGTCGTAAGAATAAAAATGGAAAATTGTTAAATTTTCAATATTTTTGAAAAATGGGAAATGTGGACACATCGAGGTAGGTGAGTAAATAATAGGGAAGGTCTCTTTTTGTTTCCCAAGTCACCCGATCATTCTGGAGTAGTCTCTAATGAGCCTTAAGCGAAAAAATTGAAAAAAAATGTAAAATTTTTAGTATTTTTGACAAATGGGTAGTGTGGACATGTTGAGGTAGGTAGGTAAATACTAGGGACTTGGTCTCTTCTTTTTTTTCCCAAATCACTTGATTATTTTGGAGTTCTCTTTCTGAGGTAGTCTCTAAAGAGAATTTTTTTTTTTCTTTGGTCAAACTTTGACGAAGTCATTCTAGGAGCTCGTGTAATGTAGGAATGGTTTGTTTGGACCTCTATATGGATATCAAATCCATTAAACCTAACCTCTCTCAGTTTTGGTCAACTCAACACCATTTGAGTGTTCCAGTGCCAAATGCATTATTTCCAAAATTGTCAATGGAAAGCATTGCAAAAGTTGAAAGAAGCATTTTTTGTTTTGTGCATTATGGAGTAAAACCAAGTATACCAACACATCAAGGTTGGTAGGTAAATTCTGCATAAGGCCTTCTTCTAGCCAACTACCCCCATGATTCTAGAGTGGACTAACCTGAGGTAGTCTATAAAGTGTTGTAAGAGAAAAATTACAAAATTGTTAAATTTTTAGTATTTTTGATAATTGGGTAGTGTGGACACATTGGGGTAGGTAGGTAAATACTAGGGAAGCTCTCTTTTCTTTACCCAAGTCACTCGACCGTTCTAGGGTTCTCTTTTTGGGGTTACCTACAAAGAGGCCTATGAGCAAAATATGCAAAAATGTAAACTAATTAGTATTTTTGACAAATGGGCAGCGTGGACACATTGAGGTAGGTAGGTAAATGCTAGGGTAGGTCTATTTTCATTTCCTTGTATGGATTATTATTAGCTTATTTAATAAAAACATTGATGAAATAATATTATCCACCAAAAATACCTATATTTATTAATAATTCTTAATACACATAAACTCCAACCTACTTTTGAATTGCCACCATCATTACCTCATTCTACTTATAACACAACCATGGATGTATTGATTTGAATCACTTAAAAATATAAATTTTTTCTCCAAAAAGCCTACACATATAAATAAGTGAATTATTAAGAAAATCAATCTTCAAGACCTATTTGAAACTCAATAGTGGTGGATTTTTGTCATTGTAACCTCGTCATGCTTTAGAATTGAGTGTAGTATACTTGCATATAAATATAGGAAAGTTTTTGACAATAAGCAATATGAACTATAAAGTTTGAACTAAACATTCTCTGAAATAAAATTTACCTTGAAACTATATTGATCTACATGAACTACTATGGATGTTTTGATCTAAATTGCTTGAAAATATACCTTTGTTCTCCAAAAAACCCACACTTTTGCATAATAGTTAATTTTTATGCAAAATTTTAATGTACTTTTAATCAAACCGATAGAAATAACATGAATCTAAGTAACATGAATAATATCATACCTATCACATACAAATAAAAGATCCACTACTCAAGTGTGCCTGAAGGGCCATCTCTTAACTTTAGAGTATCTAGTATTGCTTCGTGATCAACACTACTAACTTCCCATAGTTCCTTTGTTCTTGTTTTGGTATGATGTCTCAATATCTTAAACTTTTTTTCTATGACAAGGTGTGAATACATGATAATCATTCTGTGTTTCTTGTAGTATTCAAATGCAAGCATGCCATTCTTTCTAATCATATACGTTCATAACCAAGTTCCAACAACAACTGAACCTATAGGACACATGAACCCATCGTCATCTATCATCAGTTGTGTTAGCTTCTTATTTCCTTGTACACATCATTCCAACCAATAGTATGATCCCTCTTCATTCCCCTATGGTACAACAATTTCATATACATGTCGTGGTTGTACAAGACCTAAAACATGGTCATAGTCAAGTTAAATTTCCATTCTATCTTCTAAAGAGGATTGTGTTACAGATAAAGGGGTTAGATACTATGGTATCTATGTATCTACCCACTCACTTGACTCACATTGATCCCAATCACACTAAATACAATTAAAACAAAAATAACTGAAATTTTGTGTCCATATGGTCCATGCATTTACATATGAGATTCGAAATGAATGCATCTTTGAAGATTCTCTAATTGTCTAACATTCCAATTTCTCTCCCATTGTTACCCTCATCAACCAACCAAAAGAAAATGTACACTTCCAAATCAATTGTTCCTCCTTGTGGTAGTGCATAATTACACCAATCAATGGTAGAATATGCACCACTGAATGTTGAACCACCTCTAATCTTCATTTTTTCCTTAACTAGAGCTCTCTTCACACATGCATCTACTCCATCATGCTCTCCTTTTCCGTGCCCAACTTCAAACTACTAAAAATATGAGGTATACCCCTCTATACATGTATCTTTCTCAACCAATAAAATATATGAGCATTCTTGACTTGCCTTGTACATTTATTTGACCAAATGAGATGTTAACCCATTGCAATATATTTTTTCTATAAGAGCTAAAAAAAATTCAAAACAATGTTACACAAACTTTGATGAATGAGATCTATCATCACTCATGTAAAAATGGTACTCCCTGATTATCTTCCTATCCTCTTCTGTACTATTAGGGGCTTGTCTATATGTGATGTGGATAAAAATATAAATTGAATAAAATTGTAATATTAAGATTGTAACTTATTTTGTAGCTGCAACATGTTATTTTCAGAAAAATCGACCACAAATATAATAGTTCCTATTGGGAAAGAGTTCGTACACATCCTGAATTGCTGATCCAACAATTAGGACCTATGGCTATGCCTTCCATACCTATACAAGATATTTTTCTTAAAATAAAAAATAAAATCAGCAATACTTATCTGATATGATAACCAACTCAAATCTAGAACCTTCACCTACACTCTTCAAAATATATTTCATTGTCTCAAATATATTTTTCTCAACATTTTTGCTAGAAAAGTCACATTTTCTGCCCTCATGAAAACATGTTACAAACTTTGACAAACTACCAAATTACAAACACTTCTCATTTAAATAATCATTTCTATAGAAAAAGAAACCATCACGTCTAACACATAGAAATAAATCTAAGTCCTTGAATGATTTCAAAATTTACATTTCACCACACTCTAGCAACATTTCATTAGTATGAATTGAAGAATGAATATAGAATATTAGTTCATGAAACATTGAAAACTCTACATGATATTTACAACAACATGTATTATGAATATTAAGAGGTACACATTAAAATGGCTTACAAGATTTAAAATCCCTTTGTGAGATTTTCAAATTTGGATGTGTTTCACAAAAAAAATTGTATAATATTGTTTGGAAACATTCCAAGAAATTATTAGGATGCGGTGTGCGGTCTCGATCACCAGTTCTTAACTTTAAAACATCCTTTGCATTGGGTGATACTCTAGATTGAGAGTGCCAAAATTGCTAAATTTAATTCTTTATGTTATCTGTTTCCTTAAGTTTAAAAAAAAAAAGAATACATAAAACCAATATTATGTATTATTAATATATAATACATATTTTTTATATTAATAATACATAATATATTATATAATATATACTATTTATGATATAGTATATAGTATATATTATATAATATATACTATATATTAAATATGTTATTGGGTTGTAGGTGAGTGGCTCTTCGCATTAGGAATTGTGGAGAGTTAGTAATCAATGAGATTACCCATGTTATAGTGGTGAATGGGATGACTGGGTAATACAATTGGTGAAGTACTCCATGAGAATACAAATGGTGGACCACTTCATGGAAAGCTTGAGTTGGAGCGATTACCTCACTCATTTTGTATGGTGGGGTCTCAAGCTAGGAACTAGAACCATGGTGGCAATGTAGCTACACGGTGGGTGGGTATGATTGATTAATTGGTCTAGACATGCAATTTTTTGGTTTGGCAGTGTGGAATTTAACTCTGGTATTTTTGTAAGAATAACTTGGTGTTGGGTTATTTACAAAGCATGCAATTTGGCAACTTGACTCGTCCTTCCATTATTATGATGGTTGATTACCATTAGCAAGATGGAAATATCACATCATCCCTTGGATGGTCTCATGCTTGGAAATCATATGGTAGAATTATGGTGTGTTAAAGAGTTGACACTAGGCATGACAAACAACACTATATCAGTGGTTGGGTTCCATTTTTTCTCATTTTATTCTAAATTATCACTTTTCCTCTCCTCCTGGTTTGCAAAGAATGATAGGGGAGTGCTCTAAGTTCATAGTAAAAATGTCCTCTAAGACATTGACAAGCATTGGGTCTAACACACCTATTATGCTAGATTTCATGGTGATGCAATAGGATTTCTACGGGGTTATCACAAACCATTGACTCAAGTGCTTGTTGAAGAAGTATAACCCACTCATTTTGGTTGCGGTTAAAATGATTTTGGGGAAAGGTTTCTTGAAGAAAACAAAGCCATTCAAGGCGGACACAAGCATAAAATATCACTTTCTGGTGGTTCTACTTGACATTTGTATGGCCAAGAAGGATGTAGAGGCACTGGTTAAAAATATCTTTTCAGTGGACTACCTGTAGGGTTAGAGGAGGTTCTTAAGGTTTCCATTTCTAGTATGGGCATTCCATGTCCAAGTGATATGTCATAATTTTATGTTTTGGGGGAGGTAGTGAAATATTACCCATTCATATTGGATTTGAAGGTTATGGAATTGTCGAAGCACAAGAAGATTTTTATGGTGGGTGTAGACTTTCTCCAGAGGTCGTTCAACCTTAGAATTTCATTCGGGGATCAGTGGGTCCCAGAATTCAAGTGCTTTTCCCTAGCCAATGGCTTCCTCGGCATGAAAGGACCTTCTTAATTTACTAGTTAAGGTGTCAATTAACAATGTATCCTCTTTTGGTTGGTTTTAGTTAATATTCATTTTCTTGTAGGTAGTGCTAGTTGTAGTATGTATGGTTATGGTCATATATGTATAGCTATTGTAGCCTCATTTCTAGGTTGATTGTTGTTTTGGTTGATAATGGGGTGGTTATTCGGTGTTGCATCTATTTGGGTTGGTTTCATACTCTTGTATCCATCATTTTGACACTTGCTTGGTAGATGATCAATAAATCTTTTTTAACATAAATATAGTTAAAACTCTTACATATCAAATAAAAAATATTATATATTAAATATATTATATAATAGACATAGTATATAAATTATATATTATTTATTATACTATACTATATATAGTATATATAATATATATATTATATGTATTATGTTATAATATATAGAGTGACAGAGAGAGGGGGAGAAAGTTATCTAGGTATTATTGTCTCTCTCTACCTATCTCTATCTCTCTCTCTCCCTCTCTCTCGATGTATTCCTCCTTCCCTCTTTCCCTCCCTCTATCCCTCCAACCCCCCTCTCTCTTAGGTCTCTCCCTCCCACCCTAAATAGATAACTCCATCTCTCTCTCAAGTCTCCCTCTCTCTCTATCCCTCCACCCTCCCTCTATCCTTCCCAACCTCTCTCCCTCTCTCTATTAGGTTTCTCCCTCCCTCTATCCCTCCAAACCTACCTAGACAAATCTATCTCTTAGGTTTGTCCCTCCCTCTATCTCTCTTAAGTCTCTCCCCCCCTCTTTCATAGGTCTCTTCCTCCCACCCTACCTAGATAACTCTCTCAATCCCTCTCTCTTTGAACTCTCCCTCTCTCTCTCTCTCAATTCTCTCCCTCTATCTATCCCTCCCACCCTACATAGATAAATCTCCCTCTCACTCCCTCTCTCTCTCGCTCTATATATATTATAATGTGGTATATAATAAATAATATATTACATAATATAGTATATATTATATATACTATATATACTATATAGTATATAATATATAATATAATATAATATATTATATAATATATAATATATATTATGTGTTATTAGTAATAATAAAAAATATCTTAAATACAATCAAGGCAATGGATATCCATTATGAGCAGGTACCATTTGAAACAAATATCCATTTTTTCTCACAAAATAAATAACCTCAAGATTTTCCTCAAGGTTTCCTAAGGATTTGGCTTGGAGGTGTTATACCTAGAAGGTCAACTGTAAAAACATGTTTAGAAAATTTCCTTAGTTTTCAAAAATTTTATCTTTTTGAATAAAGAGGCTAAAAATTGACTAGAATTAGAAGATCAACTATACAGAAAAATCAAGGTCCAAATATGGACTCAAAGAGAACTAGGGGCACAAAGCAAACAAACATACCACCAAGACCCAAACCTACAACCAACCACCCAATATCCAACATCATTTTGCCATTTCCTTTGAGATGATTTTTCCTAAATCTTGGTAGTTATTTGGGGGTAACTGCTCCCAATCATCAATCTACCATCCTCCAACATGTTAAGCCCACTTTTCTAAACAATAAACATCCCTATTCCACTCTCGAGGGATATGAGTAAAGGATAAAAAATCCAACATGGATCCTGACCATAGAATATTCCTAGTAATCAAAGCCAATTTCCAATTAAGTGCCCTCTAAATTTTTCCCATTCATCAAATTAACCATGACTTGAGACATAGATTCACAAATGATCCTTCACCATCCAAGAGAACACGTCCTCTCCATAACCCATAGAATCATGAGACCCTCCATAAAGTTATTGATTTTCTGCCCTTATGGAAAGAAAATAAGAAAATAATTGAGCTAGTACTATCTCTTCCAATACCTCCAATCCTAGAAGGCCTAGGATTACCCTTGGAGGATCTATCAATATTAATATTTAAAACATCCAATAAAGGAGGAGACCAACCCCCAACTCTCTGAACATTCTTTTTTCACTTTCTACCTCTTTGGATATAAAATGAATCAAAAGCTAGACCATAGAGGCCTAGACTATTCTCAATATCCTCATCTCTCCTATCCAAAAGAAAGGACACCTCACATTTTTCTTCCATAGTTTTCTTAATCATACAAACCTCTCTCTACCAAACCTATTGGATCAACAACTTTCCTTCATGAAAAATCATGTGATTCCTTTCCAACCAAATTTTTGATAAGATGAAAGCAGGCCCAATACACCACACAATCTAGAGGAAGGAAGCTTGAGATTGGGGTCTTCCCAAGCTACTCTAGATATCAACTAGAAAGGAAGAGTGAACAAAAGGATGTCTCTAGATACTACACCAAAAATTCCATAATAGAATAGAGAAAGGATAATGAAATAAAAAGTGAGATGAGTCATCCTCACTACATCCACAAAGAACACACACAAAAGGTCCCTAGAATCCTTTCTTTCAAAGATTATACCAAGTTAAACATCTATTCAAAGATAAATTCCACATAAAATAGTTACACTTAGGTTAAGAAAGTTTATTCCAAATTTGTTTCCACCAAGGAACTTCCATCCCCCCATACTTCTAAGAAATCAGCTTCTAATAATCACTAGCTACAGTGAAAACCCCCTCTGGATCCGTACTCCAAGTCAAAATATCTCTCTCTGAGAGAGTTGCATTCTCTGCTCACCAATATATTTTTGAGCTCAATACGAGCCTCCTCTAAGCTTCCAATAGGCCACTCACTAGGATCCTTTCATCTAGACAATTCCACATGTTCACAAAGATGATAAGATTTGAAATCAACCACATGGGACCAACCAACCTCTATAAAACATTGACCAAGATTCTATAGATTAGGGTACCTGCACATAATAGGGGAGACCCATCCCAGGATTTCAACCAGAATAGAGCCTCAAACCCCCTATTACAAATCCAAAATAGGCCATCCTTGATCAGCTTAGCACCTTTTTTAAGAGTGTCCCAAGTTAAAAATAACCTCATCATGATAACGTAATAAAACCCTTCCTCATATATGCAAAATACTTATTCTCTGCCAAATAATTAAAATTTAGGCATAATAATTCCTTATCTTTAGAGAAAAATTGTAGAAAATTAATTTCTTGTGATTTATTGAAATATCTTGCCAATGCAGATTTAATGCGTAGTTTTAAGTGTTTTGTAGGAAAATAATCGATCGTCATACAACAATTAAAAGCATTCAACCAGCACAAGCTCTAGAATGGATTAAACAAATGTGTTGGGAACGTGCTCCGAAAATTTAGGATGATGGACCAAAATCATAGTTTATTTTAGTTAAATTTCTATTATTTTTTAAACTTTAAAGACTTCATGGGTCAACTCGAGCCTCTTTTATATTTATGTAATGAGCATTTAAAGACATGAAGTTTGTTTAAAATCTGTTATAGAATTTTTCAATTGTAATATAAGCCATCTGAAATATAGGATTTAGTTAGAAGATTTTATAAATATGTGATCTCCAAAAGTAAAAGACAAGGAAAAATAGTACTATTATGTTGTCGATATGCTTTTTGAATATATATGAATAAAGAAATTATTGTGTATCAATCTATGAGTTGTTGAAATTATGGATGAAGATTAATTTTAATTGAAGTTCTTTCGATTACAATGTGTATGTGACTTGAGAATGTAGGAACCTGTGAGATGGCCACTCAAGGGATGATAGATTAAATAGATGATTACTTTTCTTTTAAAAAATTCTGTCATTTTCATTGCATGGATAACAATCATGAGTGTAGTCATTTTTCATGTTAATTTTGTAGGTAGTAGTTAATTCTATCATCTTAGAGTTTGATTTTTCAGAGCTCCCACCATATTTCATTTATGTAGTTACTTTTGGTTAACTGTTATAACTGTTATTGTTATTAATTAGATGTTCCATAGTGTTTTACAAGTTTTTCTACTTCTGTAGTTTACATGCTTCTTAGTTTAGTTATTTGTGTGTTTACTAGTTTAGTTATCATGATTTCTAGATTAATTATCTTGTGCTTTCTAATTTAAAAAAATTCCATCCTTTTAGATAAATTGTTTTCTAGTCAAATAATTAAATGATCTTAGAATAAAAGCTAATTTTAGTTTCTCTAAAAAAAAAAATCTAAGAGAGATAGTCAAGTCACATTCTATTGCAAACAACTTTGGACACTGCCCGATCGATATATTGATGTTTTATCTTTTAAAGTAATGGGACCTAATGGCAACCTACCACTTTTTGGTGCCATTTTCGAGGAATGGATGAGAGTTTCTTTATTCTTTGAGTGTTAATAGAAGATACCTTGAATACCTCTATTAGGCCCAAAATATCCTTTGGCTTCCTTTTTTGCAAGGTTGGGAAAAGAGGCCCTCCCGAAAGATTTGTACCAAAGATCCCCCCAAAATAAGTTCCATTTATCCATAGGGAGGACCATGACTCAGATGACCACTCAGTTAAAGAATTACTCGAGCCTAATCCACTAGAGACCTTCCATTATTTTCCTAAAAATCATCTAGTAGAACAACTCGTCATTGAGGAAATTATTCAGGAGGAAGATGTTCCTCTAGAAATCATGGGTGATCATAAGGTTGAAGCTAATCAGATGATCCTCTAGAACCACGAACGTTCAATTATTCTATTACTCTAGATGTAGATGATGATACTACGATGAAAAAAATATCTCCAGCCTTCTTGCCAACCTTCTGAGGTTTTTCCTCGAAAGATCCAGACCAGTTTCTTTTCGAATTTAAGGCCCTCTATCAAAATTATGACTATCAAAATGATAAAAAAAAACTGACGTTGTTTCCTTCTACTCTGAAGGACACATATATGCGTTGGTTTATGGGATTAGTTGTAGGGTCTATTAGTTCTTGGGATGACATGTACACTATTTTTCTAGAAAAATACTAGAAATATTGTAGGGTGAGTGATCAAAAGGAGGATTTTCCTAAACTTAAGAAAAATGAGGATGAGATTCTAGAGGTTTCCTTTTTTGTCTAAACGATGTGGAGGAGAGACCGTTATTTTAGAGATTCTAAAGACTATATTTCTTAAGCGACTCAATGAGGATGCAAGAAGAAGCCTTGATCTAATGGGAAAATAAGACGTGTCTCAGTTAGGAATTTATGATATATGCAACTTGTGTTAGAATTTCTCACGTACTCAAGGAGGAATCCGTAAAAATACTCTTTTTAAAGGGTTTAACTATTGGAAAAACAAGAAGAGACAATTGAGAGGGGGGGTGAATCAGTTGTCACAGGATTTACAACTTAATCAAACTTATTAACCTTTAATTCTTGATCTGATGATTAACAATGAAAGAAATAATTAAGCAACACATCAAAAACACATAACAACAAGATTTTTGCATGGAAACCTTGTTAAGGGAAAAAACCACGGTGGAGGTTAATCGACAATTATACCCTATTAAAACTATAATGAAAAATTGAATAGGGAATGCAATTGCATTTAGGCAGACTGCCTAGAGCTCACTGCTCAAATGAAGGATCACTGCCTTACATAAGATAATCTGATTAAAACCATCTAAGTGGGATGAAATGAGAAATTAGCTTCTCCAAAACACTGATTACAGTTTTGGTTAGCACATAAAAACATCTACATGCTCTGCTCAAACTCCTTCACACTCTACTTTGTACTTGAATTAATTGATATTTATTTGCACATATATTTCACATACACACACTGAGCATACATGAGCATACTCCAAAATGATAAAACCTATCACTCTTATATATCTGCTACAAGGATTTACATCAACAACTTCATCGGCCACAAATAATAAATGAATTACAACTGTCAGCCTCAATACATGAAAATATCTTAATGCGCACCAACACAAGTTAGTTACAACATAGAGAGGACCCAAGTCAACATCCTCAAACATTCCAAACAACAAGAAATTAATCCATAAGGATCCACAACACGCTACCACCATTATGTCGGCCAAGAACATGAAAATTTGAGCACACCTCAGAAAAACCTCTGATCAGAAACACTCTAATCAATGTGAACATGTAGCAAGGATAGAGAATGATCTAAGCTCATCCATGAACATCATAGGTACATGCGAAACACATGAAATTCCTAGAATTTCATCCACTTCATTCAAGAACACCATCTATAGAAACTGAATAACTGTAGGCACACAAATATTCATAACTTCCACAAATCTTGATGCGTACAGCTAAAACTTTTATAAAACATACTAGAAAGGTTCAACAACAAACCCTTTAATGTGTGACACCTCAAAATGAATGTACAAAAAATTTCACCACTCTGACCTACTCAACTTCATTGGTTGCTTGCAATATATTTTTACAATTTTCTCAATTTCATCAACATATACAACCTTCAAAATCATCAATGCTAATAAGTTTGACATCAATGACAACCACATATCAGCAATGCAACCACAAAATTGAACAATCTCCCCCTTTAGTATTGATGGCAACACATGATTTGAAAAAGAATACCATCAACCCAACTAGCTTTCTTTCCAACGGACTCCCCCTTTGTTCCACAGAGTTTTTTCACATTACACTTCTCCCCCTTTGACATCAATGACAAAGGTACATAGGCTCTAAGCCACATATTTAGTACATTTGACTACTCCCCTTGAGTAGCAACCACCACAACATCAATCCAGAATAAGATATGGCTACAAATTCATAGACTGATGCAAATATTTGCATCACTTAGCTCTTATCAGGAGGGGAAATCATCCCTAACTTGCCTCTGAGATACTCAAAATTATCCTTGGGAAATGGCTTAGTAAATATGTTTGCAATTTTATCCTTGGTAGGTACATACTCTAGTCTAACTTCTTTGTTACTTACCTTATATCTTAAGAAGTGATATTTGATGGATATGTGCTTTGTCTTTGAGTGCATCATTGGATTCTTAGAAATTTTTATGGCAGTTGAGTTATCATAGAATAGAGCAATGGGTTCTTCATAATCAATGTTGACATCTCTATGCATCTGCTTCATCCACAATACTTGAGTACAGTTGTTAGCAACAACAGTATACTTTGCCTCAACAGTAGATAAGGAGATTGAATTCTACTTTTTGCTTAGCCAAGACACCAGTTTCTTCCTTAAGAAGAATGCCCCACCACTTGTACTTTTCCTATCATTATTATCACCTTCCCAATCATCATTTGCAACTTCATTCAAAGTAAGATCATCATCCTTTAGATACTATAAACCAAAATCAGTTGTTCCTTTCAAGTATCTAAACATCCTTTTTACTACAGTCACATGTGATTCTTTTGGGTCAGCTTGAAATCTAGCAACCATGCATATAGAATTCATTATGTATAGCCTAGTCTAAGTCAAATATAGTAATCCACAAATCATTGACCTATATCTTATTTGATTTTCTTTAGGGGAATCATCCTTCTATATAATTTTTCATCTAGTTACCATAGGTGTACCAGCTGGCTTTGAATCTTCGATGCTATTTTTTTTCAATAATTGTTTGACATATTTTGATTGAGATATGAAAATTTTGTCTTCTAACTAAGTGATTTGCAATACTAAAAATAATTTCAGATCTCCTATCATTAAAATTTAAAATTCACTTTTCATCTCATTAGAAAAATTCATACATAAGTCATCATCAACTTCAAAAATAATATCATCAATAAAGACTTCAATTATCAGCTCTTCATCGTGATCCAACTTGAAATAAAGATTGATGTCTGCAATACCCTTACTAAATCAAAGCTTTAGCAAGTATTTGTCTAATCCAACATACCAAGCTCTAGGAGCTTGGTTAATTCCATATAGAGCTTTCTTCAATCGACATACCATGTTCTCTTCATCAGTCAATTGAAATCCATTTGGTTGTTCAACATAAACTTCTTCTAGCTCACCATTTAGGAATGTTGACTTCACATCCATCTGGTAAAATTTGCAATTCTTGGAAGAAGTATAAGCAAGAAATAGTCTAATAGCTTTGAATCTAGCAATAAGAGAAAAAGTTTCTTCAAATTCAATACCTTCCATTTGTGCGTACCCTTTGTAAACTAGTCTTGATTTGTTTTTGATCACTTCACCTTGCTTATTCAGCTTATTTCAAAACACCCATTTGGTTCCAATCACATTTTTGTTCAATGGTCTAGGAACAAGATCCCATGTATCATTCTTCTCTATTTTCTTTAGTTCTTCTTTCATGGCTTCCATCCAATATTCATCCTTGCATGCTTTAGTGATATTTTTAGGCCTGGTTTTAAAAATTAGCTAGTTCTCTTCCAAAATTATCCTTCTAGTTTGCACACCTTTTCTCTTATCTCCTATAATCTAGCTATCAAAATGATTTCACCTCACATACCTTGGAACTTTAGGAAATTCTCTAATTTCTAGTGCATGTGCTCTTTCTTCTACACTTCTTCTTGTTTGTGCTTCCTGATTCCCTTGGCTAACCGAAACAATTTGTACTCTATTTCTGAACATTCATTCCATTATTAGTACTATCATGTTGATCATCAGAATCATATCCACTACACCTGGATGGTCTATCAATATCCTCATCAACTTTGACATTTGCACTCTCAACCATTTTCTTCAACCTTTTATTAAAACACCGATAACCTTTTCTCTTAGTAGAGTAACCTAGAAAGATTTCTTCATCGCTTCTAGCCTCAAATTTTCCTATATCATCAACTCTCTTAATGTAGCATTTTCTTCCAATTTTGTTGAAATACTTCACAATAGGATTATAATCAAACCATAGCTCAAAAGGAGTCTTAACAAAATTATTGTTGACATTTACCTGGTTGATAGTGTACAAAACAGTTCTTATAGCTTCTCTCTAGTATAAATGTGGAACATTTGCTTCCAGCATCATGGTTCTAGTAGTTTCTAGAATGGTTATGTTCTTTCTTTCAAAAACTCCATTCTGTTGAGGGGTTTGGGGGGCAGATAGTTGTCTTTGAATTCCATTCTCTTCACAAAAAGAATTGAACTCCCAAGAAGTGAATTCACCACCTCTATCTAACCTCAAACACTTGATATTTTGACCTGTCTCATTCTCTTCCATAGCATTGAAAATTTGGAAATTTTCTAGTGCTTCATGTTTTTTCTCTCAAGAAAGCAACCCATATCATTCTAGAGTAATCATCAATAAGAAACATAACTTACCTTTCAACTTGAAGACTTATAATTCTTGAGGGACCACATAGATCACTATGTATCAATTCTAGTACTCCATTATAGTTATGTTGTTTGCTCTAAAAAGCGTTTCTAGTCTTCTTTCCCGTCCGATATTCCTTGGACATAGTGCTAGTAGGCTTCACTATCTTAGGAAGATCTCTAATTGCTCGAGAAGAGCTTATTTTGACAATGTTATAAAAGTTCACATGACACAACCTCCTATGCCATTACCAGCTTGCATCTATCTGATCAATTAAGTAACTTTCACTAGCAACACTTAGGTGAAAAATGTTACCTCTTGTCTTTGTACCTAAAGAAATTATGTTTCCTGAATTTCCCGGTATCTTGAACTTACCATCCTTGAACTAAAGATTGTATCCCTTATCTACCATTTGTCCAACACTCAACAAGTTATGTTGTAATCCTTCTACATAAACAACATCATCAATATTGTTTTTACCACCAAAATAAATAGTGCCTCTACCACGAATCACACCAAAAGTGTTGTATCCAAATCTCACAATACCACCATCATAGTTTTACAAACTTACAAAATTACTTTTTTCACCAATCATATGATGTGAGAATCCACTGTCAATTACCCACTCACCATTTTCTTTGAATTTTGTTACAAGAGCTCTCTCAAAATTCACATTACTAGTAGATTCATTGGACACCTGACTATTTTATTTGATAGCAGTAAATAACCATTCATCTTCATTTCTAGCTTCTTTATCAAATTCATCATTAGTAACACCTTCTTTAGCATAATAGAATTTCTTTTGAAATCTAGTCTTATCAGGTTTTCACTTAGAAGTTCTTTCAAGACACCTTGATGCAAAATGACCTATTTTACTATAGGAAAAACATATAATAGGTAAATTTCCTTTCTACTTACCATGATCTTTGGCTTCTCTTTTCATAATCAGTGCTTCTAGTTCTTCTAACTCCCTTTCTTCATCTTCAATTTGTTTCATCTCATCTTCATACCTGAATGTATTCTTGGAACTTTCTCCTGGATCATATCTTTGTTTTGTTTTCTTGGATACAGTAGCTTTCAATGTAGATTTTGTCTTAGGAGTAGACTCACCAAATTCACTCAACTCATAGGCAACAAGTTTTCCAATCAGCATGTATCTTGTTATATTTGTCACTATCCTAAGTTCATCAATGGCATGAGCTTATTATTTGTAGGAAGGAAATACTCATCACTAGTTCATTTAATTTTTGAGAGAAGGAAAAGATATTCTCATCTTCACTCATCTTCATGTCTTCCCATTTCCCTTTTAAAATTTGTAGCTTGGAAACTTTTACTAGTGGATCTCCTTCTTACAATGTTTCTAGACCTCATGTGCAGTCTTCAAACCTATCACATTTGTCATTTTAGAATATATCAAAGCACTCACCAATGCTTCAATAGCCCTGGTATTAATTTCAGCTTCTTTGATCTCATCAGCAGTAGATGGACCATTATAAGGAATAGTATATGTATTCTTTGTAATCCTCGAGAAAGGCTCACCAATGCACCTTTAATGATATTCCATCCTGACTCTCCATAGAGAGTAGTTTGCTCCATTGAATATAGGACTATCCTTCTTGTAAGATGCCATCTCAAATCACCTCAAGTTGTTTAAGATTTTCTTTCAAAGGAACCTACTCTGATACCAATTGTTGGAAAAACGAGAAGAGAAAACTGAGAGGAGGAGTGAATCAGTTGTCACAAAATTTAGAACTTAATCAAACTTATTAACCTTTAATTCCAGATCTGATGATTAATAATGAAAGAAAGAATTAAGAAACACATCAGAAACACATAACACCAAGATTTTTGCATGGAAACCCTGTTAAGGCAAAAAACCACGGTAGAGATTAATCCACAATTATACCCTATTAAAAGTATAATGAAAAATTGAATAGGGAATGCACTTGAATTCAGGCACACTACCTAGAGATCACTACTCAAAGGAAGGATCATTTCCTTACATAAGATTGTAACATTAGAATAAATCTGTGATAAGATCTGCAACTAGAACGAATATGAAAACATGATAAAAACTAAACAAACTGAATTGATTTCACCGAATATGCATTCATTCCTTCATATTATCTCCATTGCTCTTCTCCATTTTTCCTTTTTAGTATTCTTGCCCTTAGATTTCTGTGTTTGATGCAAGTATAGCCATGTTGAATGGGTAAGCAAAATATCGAAGATTGTTTCTTCTCAAAAATGTATAATGATTTTGGGAGGAGGAATAATGATAATGATAGGCCATTTTATAGATTTTGTGTTTTTGAACGATCGGCTCAGATTGAAAGAGAGATCGACGGACGAGATTGATGAATTCCATGTGATATGAGTTTTGTGCCAGATAGAATGTGAGTTAGAACATGAGTCAGGAAAGACTAAAAATAGAACAAGATCTTAATCTTCAGTTAAGAATATTTGAAAATAGAAGAAATAGACTTTGAATGTCAAAGACAAAGTCAGAACTTGAAGATGAGGAATTCCAATGCATAATTAAATTAATTAATTAAATAAAAGATATTTAATTAATAGATGCATACATGCATATAAGTTAGAACTAGTTAATCAACTAGTTGTGACAAAGAGTCTTCCTGCAGAGACGATCAACAGTTGAATTTAGAGATAACTAGAGAACCAAAAATAGATCTCAAGTCAGAAGGTAAGTGGATGATTAGATAACTTATTGACAGAGAAATGTGACATAAATGAATTAAATGTTAATTTAATTCAACATTCAAAAATAGAAGATTTAATTAAATAAATAAACATAATTTATTTAATCTGACATTCGAAAAGGGTGGAATTGAATAATTAAACAATAAATATTTAATTATAGTTGAAAAGGGAGTTAAATGAATAATTAAATAAAGATATTTAGTTATAGTTGACATATGATAAAAAGAGGGTTTAATTAAATAATACTTATTTAATTAAGAAGGAAGAATTAATTAGTTAGGGACATAATTAAACAAATATGATTTATTTAATTATTCAAGTTCAATAAAGTTCATTTATGAATTAGTTAATTAATTAAAAAGGGGTATTTAATTAATAGAGGAAATATGTATTAGAAAGGTAATTAAATAATAAACATTATTTAATCATGACCATGGACTATACAAAATTATGTTGAAAGTGGTGTTCGCAGGCCTAGAGCAATTTTCAGTGTCTACAAAGACAATTAGATTAAAACCATCTGTGTGGGATGAACGGAGAAATTAGCTTCTCTGAAAGTTTGATTATAGTTCTGGTTAGGCACAAAAAAACTTCTACACACTCTGCTCAAACTCCTTCACACTTGACTCTGGACTTGAATGATTTGATCTTTATTCACACATATTTCACATACACACACCGAACATACATGAGCATACCCCAAAATGAGAAAACCTATCACTCTTATATATCTGCTGCAAGGATTTACATCAAAAACTTCATCGGCCACAAATAATAGATGAATTACTACTATCGGCCTTAATACATGAAAAGATCTTAATGCGCACCAATACAAGTCAGTTACAAAATAGAGAGGGCCCAAATCAACATCCTCAAAAATACCAAAAAAAAAGAAAATAATCCATAAAGATCCACAACACACTACCACCATTATGTTGGCCAAGACCATGAAAGTTTGAGCACACATCAAAAGAATCTCTAATCACGAACACTCCATTCAATGCAAATGTGCAACAAGGATAGAGCATGATCTAGGCTCATCCATGAATGCCACAGGTACATGCGCAACACATGAAATTCCTAGAATTTCAACTACTTCATTCAAGAACACCATCTGCAAAAACTAAATAACTGTAGGCACACATATCTTCATAACTTCCACAAATCTTGATGTGTGCCACTGAAATTTTTAGACAACATACTAGAAAGGTTCAACAACAAACCCTTTAATTCATGACACTAGAAAATGACTGTACATAACATTTCATCACTCTGACCTACTCAGCTTCATTGGCTTCCTACAATATATTTTTACAATTTTCTCAATTTCCTTGACATATACGACCTTCAGAATCATCAATGCTAATAGTGTTGACATCAATGACAACCACATATCAACAATGCAACCATAACATCCAATACTAATGAAATAGAAAATCTCTGAGAAGAAATAACGAACCTTAAAACATACATACTTGTTGAATTGAACAGTACACTAGATGGCGTACAAGCTAAGACACTTAATCTTGAGACTTTTTCCATCTACTACCCAAAATGTCGAAATAAACATATTTTGTGAGAATGTTTGCTAGACAAGGTTACTGTTTGTCAATTTTTTTGAGAAAAGTCATCCCACAAACCAACGTAAGCTTCTTACTGATCTCAAGAATTCCAAGAAAAGGATTGCACAAGTTGAGAAAGAAATAAATTTGGTAAATCAATGCCAAGGAGAGAATTTTTCTTATGGGCAGAATTCCAATCCTACTTGGAGAACCCAAAACAATTGGGCTTGTAATCAATGGAATCCATCTTGGCCTCAACCATTGCCTCAATAGTCTAATTGGGGAGATCCCTTTTGGGGACCCCCTGAATGGGCAAACCAATCATGGGGAACTCAATAGTGGTCAAACCAAATTCAACAAAAATGGTATCCACATCATACTACTCCTCAATGAAACCAAGGACAAATTCAATTCTATACTAACCCTGGGAGGATTCAGAAACAAAATCTACTACCGCCATACCAAAATCCTCCACAGAATGACTAGATAAATTAACCTGAGCTCCCAATGCAATCACTTACCAATCCTAAGAACAATCGACAAAATACCTAGGTATAGTCCAGTGAACAGGACAATGTTACCAGACTTAATGCCAGACACTGTGGAAATTTTCAGCTGCATTATGGTAGAACACTTCAACTACCAACCATTAAAGAAACTATGGATGAAACTACACCCAAAACTCCTAAAAAGGCCACTCCACCAAGCCAAACTATTAGCACAAACACTACTCTACCTCCATTGTCAGTGGGAGCTTCTCACTTGCCTTAGGAGGAGGAAGGTCAATCTCTAACTGATCTTAGGAAGGATACCACTCCAAAAGAGAAAACTCAAGCACCATTTCTAGAGTAATTGAAAACAACCATCCTTAAGGATACTTCAGAAATGTCTTTGACCTTTGAAACTACGTTAATACATGAACTCAAACAACTAAAAATAGAGTTCCGTTGCTATAGGAAATAAAGGAGACTCCAGAATTGAACCATCTGATCAAACAACTATGCATTAACACTCTCGAGAGGAAACCAAAGAAAATAAATAATGTACACATCGATGGTTATTTAGCTGAATTTTTGTCTAGAAAGACCATTTCTCCAAAATATGATGATCATGGTAGTCCACTGATAGCTATCACGATTAATGAGGTAGATATACATAGTGCATTAGTGGATTTAGGAGTATCCATTAACGTAATAATTGTGGATGTGATGGAAAAATTAGGCCTTACTAATTTACATCCCACATCTACAGTCTTGTAGATGGAAAATGAGTCCATAGCAATTCCCAAGGGTGTTCTTGAAAATGTTCTTGTCAAAGTTGATGGATGAGAATATCCAGTGGACTTCCAAGTAATTTAGTCACTTACACCCAAATAAAGTTATCCAATAATTCTCAAAAGACCATGTTTGGCCACTTTCGTAGCTAAAATCGACTGCAAGGAGGGAGGAATGACCATTTCACATGGTCTAGATAGTAAACTTTTATTCTTGTACCTTCCTACTAAACCCACCGAGTATAACAAAGTTTGGGTTGATGAACCAGAAGAGTCTAATGGTCAAGACAATTTGGCCTCATTAGCCATGGTATTTATTAAACAACATGGAGAAGAATTAGAGGATGAGTTAGTAAACAATATAGCACACCTTTCCATAGGTTCATGTGATGAGGAAATGGTGGATGCACCATAAATTTTAGGACAACCAATCGATGTACATGGGATTGAATAGGAATATGCTACTATGGGAATGCCTTGTCCTTTGGCCAATATGATTCCCATAACAACCATTTTTTTGAGGACATTGCTAGATTTCACCGAATTATAACTCATATTTTTCTTCTCAATACCTTGTTATGACCAATACATACTGTCACTTCTGCCCATCTGGGAATAAAAAAAATTATGCTATTGCTGGGAAAAACCTTGAACACCGATAGTTGCTAGAAGAATCAGAAGATGATAGATTATTTAATTTTTTGGTAAAAAAGTCTAAATATTTTCCTTGGGACTATAAATACATGAGAGGAACCCACCCAAGTGTTTGTACACATCACATTTATACTAATCCTAATATAAGGCCAATATGTTAGCCACAAAGGAGACTCAATCCTGTATTAAGAGACATTGTCAAAATTGAAATTGAGAAACTCCTTCAGGTGGGATTTATTTATCCCATTTCTGATAGTAAGTGGGTTTCACCTATTTTTGTAGTGCCAAAGAAAAATGGAAATTGGAGAATATTCATAGATTACAAAGAACTTAACAAAGCCACTCACCGAGATTGTTTTCCCCTACCATTTGTAGACTAGGTTTTGGATAATTTGGCTGGGAGAAAATATTTCTCCTTTTTAGATGGATTTAGTGGTTACAACCAGATTTAGGTGGCACTAGAAGACCAAGATAAGACAATGTTTACTTGTCCATGGGGAACATTTTCATATCATGTTCTTCCCTTTGGACTTTGTAACGCCTTTGCAACTTTCCAAAGAGCCATTTTGGCTATATTTGTTGAACTTGTTAATGACTGTGTAGAAGTCTACATGGAAAAATTCACTACCTATGGGTCAACCTATGATGAAGCCCTATGAAAAGTGTTTTATAATGGTGGAGCAAGGAATAGTCTTAGGTCATCATATCTCTTCAAAAGGGATCAACTTTGATCCCAAGGAAATTGAATTCATTCAACAACTGACTATTCCTCAGACACAAACGAATGTTGGAAGCTTTCTTGGGCATGCTGGATACTATTGAAGGTTTATAGAAAGATTTAGTAAGATAGAAGCCCCTGTGTTTTCCTTTCTCCAGAAAGACGTGGACTTTAAATGGACACCTAAGTGTCAACTATCATTTGAAACAATAAAAGAGAAACTTATCTCTACTCTAGTACTGCGTGGGTCAAATTGGAATGTTTCATTCCATATTTATGTTGATGCTTCAGATGATGCAATTGGTGCAAGATTCGGGTAGGAAGATGAGAATGGGGGTAAATATGCCATATATTTTATTAGTAGAAACTTGACATCTACTGAGAGAAACTATATGACAACATAAATAGAATTCTTGGCTATAGTGCATGCCGTTAAAAATTTTTGCCATTAAATTACAAGGTACAAAGTCACTATTTACATAGACCATTCAATTGTTCAATATATGATCAACAAAACTATAACAAAAGGATGAATAATGAGGTGGTTATTACTCCTTCATGGGTTTAATATAACAATACTTGACAAGCTAGGGAAATTTAATGTAGTAGCAGACTTTTTGTCTTGAATTAAACAAGAAGATGGGGACTGTGCACTTGTACAAGATGAGTTTCCAGATGAATTTTTTATTTCTTTCTCTAGAAAGACCCCTTGGTTTGCTGACATTGCCAATTATTTAGCCACTAGAGATTTATCACCTAGTTTTACATCAAAACAAAGGAAGCGACTTGTTAGAGAGAGTGTCCCATTTAAATGGATTAAGGGGATATTATTCCAATGTGGCCTTGACATGTTCTTGAGATGATGTGTCAAGGTAGATGAAACGTACAGTATCCCTAGAACCTATCATGATGATCCTTTTGGGGGTCATTATTCTGCAAAGCAAACTTCTCATAAAATCTTGGGCGTTGGGTATTATTGGCCTTCAGTGCATAAAGATGTCAAAAATTATGCTCATCATTGTGTTGAATGTCAAAGGGTAGGAAGACCAATAGCTTCAGCTGAAATGCCTTTGCAACCATAGGTAGTCCTTGAACCATTCGAGAAATGGGGATTGGATTTTATCGGTTCCGCAGATCCTTCCTCTCAAGGGAAATAATGCATACTAGTTTGCACCGATTACCTAACTAAATGGGTAGAAGTTCAGACCCTACGAGTTGCTAGAGAGGAACAAGTAACTGATTTCCTCTATAATAAGATCTTTCTCAGGTTTGGAGCTCCCAGAATGATTTTTATAGACCAGGGACCCCAATTCATGTCCAAAGTTCTCTTGGAATTCATGAACCATTTTAAAGTAAGTCACAAGAATTCATCTCCTTATCACCCTCAAGGAAATGGTCAAGTGGAGGTGAATAATAGGAAGCTAGAGAACATATTGATGAAAACATTTTCTTCAAGGAGAAGAGATTGGGCTAGGAAATTTCCTAAAGCTGTTTGGGCATACAACACAACAACGAAATCCACAACTGGGTTTAGCCCCTATGAGCTTGTTTTTGGGAAGAAATCTCTCTTGCCCATCGAGTTTGAACTCCAAACTATAAGAACGACTATGGAGTTGGGTTTGGATATGAAATGAGCCCAAGTGGAGCTATTTTTATAGATAAGTGAGTTGGATGAGCTTCATTCAAACTAAGTTGGCTCAACAACAACAAAAGGTTTGGCATGACAAGAACATTAAAGAAAGAGAGTTTCATAATGGTGACTTAGCCTTGCTATTTGATTTTAGATATAAAGATCACCAAGAAAAACTTAGAACTCATTGGTTGGGTCCATATGAAATTTTTGAAGTATTTTCGAATGGCATAGTTTAGTTGAAACCCATTGAGGGTGATACATGAATTCTATTGGTAAATGGTCATTGCCTTATTATATACCATAAACTTTTCAACAAGGAGGAATTTATAAAATTGGTAGAAATGCAGGGAGAAATCTAATGCATTGATTCTATCTTGGTAGATTCAATATAAACCTTGCATGCATTGTATCCAAAAACAATGTATAAATATATGAAAATTGTAATAAAAGGGCATGTGTACAAATTTTTTTCAACACATTATTCAACGCATTCTTATTTCTTTGGACATGGCTAAATTTTGTTCTCATTTTGCAAGACTTTACTATAAATCATAAACAACTTTCAGAGCACCTTGTTGAGATGCTCTGGAACTTGTTAGTTCGGGTTCCCCAATGCTCCGAAAGTTACCTTTGATTATGATAGTGCTCCATAACTCGTAAGATTCGATGCCCAAATGCTCCAGAACTTGTATTTCAACTCATCACATCATGCATTTTGTTCCTGTAGAATGGTGATTGGTCAAGAAAATCTCTATAAGTTCAAGTTCAATCACACATCCATGTTTCTTTTCGACTGCATGTTTTGACGATGCTCTAGAACTTTCCTTTGGTTGCTACTCTAGCTTCATCTTTCGATGATGCTCTAGAAATTTCCTTCGGTTACTAATCTAGTTGCATCTTTCGACGATGCTCCAGAAATTTCCTTCGGTTGTTGCTCTGGCTACATCTTTCGACGATGCTCTAGAACTTTTCTTCGGTTGCTACACCGGATGCATCTTTCAATGATGCTCCAAAAATTGTTAAGTTCGGATGCTTCTATGATCCAGGAATTATCCACCTTCTTCATTTCGAGCACATGCTCATAAGTGCACTCTGGAACTTACTCACTCATTTGGAGCGCATTCTCATAAGGGTGCTCTAGAACTTATCCATTTCCATTCCACCGCCTCTTCCCATAAAAAAATAAATTTCTTTTCAATGCTTTTATTTTTCAAACTTGTGTACAAATGCCTTTTTTATTTTTAAATTTCCACTTCAGTACCCATGCTTAGAATAGTTATTCCAAGTCGCCACCAGTTTTCCATTATAAATAAAATCCATTATGACAGCCTGCCCTTAATTATGACTTCGTCATTCACCAACTACCTCACTCATTTTATAATAGATATTTTTTCACCTCAACAAATACCATTATATCATCCTATTAAATCAGCAAAGGTATGTAATCTTTAGGCAATCATAGAATGCAAGTAAGTAAAAATTTTCGCATAAATAAGTAGTTATTTTTTAATAAGGTGTAATTAATTCCAGCATGAGTTTCTCCCCTCCTAATTTAGTAACTTGAGCCACTAAGTGATTGACTAGTAGTATGAAACTCTTTTTGCACTCATCCATGCAAATTATCATCATTGAACAATAAGGATTCAAACAAGATCAATAAATAATTGTTCCTCGATTATATCTTCAAAACAATTGTGCACAAGCTTCTTGCACTATAATATTGTCAACACAATTGGAAGAGCAGAGATAGAAAATGGGAGGTGCGAAGAAGAAATTAGAGCCAACCTCAACAAATAAATTAATGGGATTACGCCATATTTCTATTTTTTTTTAAGAAGTGGGATGGTTGGATTTCATCAAAAAGTTTGAAGGATAAATTGAGCAATTGGTGAATGCATTTGCAAAAAAATATTCCAATGGCCAGGTGATACTACATGGGAAGCATTTTAAGGTGAGTCCAAAAGGCATTTCTCACCTCTCTAGTCTAGATAATTATAGTATTAAGTTATCTGAAACTTCCCAAATTACATATCAAAATTTATCAAAAATATTTCTTAGAGAGGGAGGCCGTCATCCCATGATAGTTATTAGTACTAGAGGACAAAACAAAGGGTTTCAAAGAACATCCATATATAGCCCTGGGGAATAGTTGTTGCATGGATCATAGAATATTTTACTTGTGAGGGCCAACTTACTATGGTGGTAGGACCTACATTTCACATGCTTATACACTTGTGTCATGGAAAAGAAAACCCTACTCTTAGGGTCAATTTGCTTGAATTTTTGAGTGAATATATCATTTCCTCCATAGAAAGATATAAAGTTGGTTTAGGTTTGTTGAAACAACATGGGTTAATTCAATTAATTTTTAAATATCATTTTAGAATGAAACCTGAAAGTAAGTGGGAAAAATTTCTTTGAAAATTTGAAAAATTTGTGCCCAAAAGAAAATTAGAAGGGGAATCCTCCAAATTATTTGCTTCACCTTCTGGGGGAACTTCTCCCAAGGACTCAAAATCTCCTAAAGTTCAAATGCCCACAACCCTTGATGAGTAAGCACCAAAACCTCTGGCCAATGGATTGAAAACCTCAGACTAGTCAAGGGATGTTGAAATTATTCATGCAAATATAGGAAAAGTTCCCTCTACGAAAAGGAAGAAAAGATCAACTAATATTTTTTAGAGCATTCCTCCCTTAAGAAGAAGCAAGAGATTGTCCTCTGAGTCTACATAAACACAATTATAAGACATAGGGAGTACATCAAAGGAAAAGAAGCCAAGAAAATAGGAAAATTCAATAGAAATTGAGGACTCTACTGATAATATAAAAATAATGGGAACATGGGAGCAAGATTGTCAGTCTTCAGGGATAGAAGGAGAAGAAATACCTTTCCACATAGGACAAGAGGAAAATGCCCTTGATGAAGAAATACAAAAAGAAGAGAGGGAGAAATCTCCACCTTTTATGGAGGTTGAGGATAATATTTTAGAAAATTTATCTCCTATTGTAAATAAGGTTATTGGAACAACAGAAAATGACAGTGTTAATGTAGAGCTAGAAAAATTGAAATTGGAAATTGATGAGTTAAGAAATCAATTGCAAAAAAATGAAGAACATGTACAGCAATAGAAGGAAATAGCAATACACATTGCTGTAATAGGAAAAAGAGATCAAGAGATTCAAAATATGACACTTCAGATAGAAGAGAAGAACACATCTATTAATGAATTACAAAAACAAATTCAGAGATTGAATCAAGAGAATAATACATATAATGATAATTTGTCTGATAAGGAAAAACAAATTGAAAGTTTGAAAAAGAAATTCACATAGTGTTTTTAAGCTTTTAAAGAGGAAAAGAACAAACAAAATGAAGAATTAAATGTTTATGTCAGTAAGATTGTGGAACTAGAACATGATTCTCAATAAAGCATAAATAAATCAATAATGGAATCAAAGGGAACTCAAACTGAACCAACTATAACTGAATGGTTCCAAGTTTGAATTCCCCCATTATTAATGAATTGGATGGAATGATTATATTTCTTAAGGAATTCTAAGATTGATAATATCAGGTTGAAAAAGGAGTTTGTACTCTTGAAAGAGTCATTTGATAGGGTCTATAGGGCAAAACAAGATGCACACCAAATAGGAGAATTTCTACTAGCATGTAGGAGACCGTCAAGGCTATATTCTATATTTTTAAATGAACAATTATTGAGATGGAAATTGCTAAGAATTTATCATGACCAACCACATGACCCTAATGATCATGAATTTGTTAAAGTAGTTTTAGAGTCAACTCTTGAGTAGAAATATTTGTTATGTGAACTATTTGTTCACAATTTACTGATGGAAACACATAGTGATTTCTTTATTAAGTTCCTTTTTGTTGGAGAAGTACAATAGAGATCTTTGTTATCTACCATGTGTAATCAGGTTCATTGGCAAGAACGCACTAGAGAATAATCTCAAGCAAAGATGAATGTGGGTCTTTAGATGAGATCCCCCAATAGGAAACCTACAGCTTTCAAGACACACTTTTTGGTTGTTAAAAACATTAAATATGAATCATAAATATAATGATAAACTTTGACTTTGTTACAATCATTTCATAGAACAAGGGAAAAAACTGTCTGGTAAGGCTTGGCATGCATGTGAAGAGAGATACACTTCAATACTAATATACTTAAAGAAAAGAGAAGTGATCTCCCCTCTTAACATCAAATAGTCCTTCATAAGTGCATATACCCTGGCCAAAATCTTGAAAGACCTCAAAATATATTGGATAGGGATGAGGTACAAACCTCCCCTATTGCTCTTTCCACCACCTGCCTTTCATATTAATACATATCAAGATAATGGATTCTTCAACAAATGGAGAAGAGAGGTTACTTATCAACAAGGCTTCCTACACACACCTGAATAGTTTGATAATACATTAGATGATTTATATGATATCAGTGCTAAATATGAAGAATTGAACAAAGAAGAAGGGCAGGGGTCACCATAGAGGGTAGAAGGACCTGCCATAAATGAGGAAGGGGAGGAAGTGAAGAGTTAAAAATAACCTCATCATGATAACATAATAAAACCCTTCCTCATATATTCGAAATACTTATTCTCTGCCAATTAATTAAACTTAGGCATAATAATTGCTTATCTTTTGAGAAAAATAGTACAAACTTTATTTCTTGTGATTTATTGAAATATCTTTCCAATGAAGATTTAATCAGTAGTTTGAAGTATTTTGTAGGATAATAATCAGTCATCATACAATAGTTAAAAGCATTCAACCAACACACGCTCCAAAATGGATTAAAGACATGTATTAGGAACGTGCTCCAGAACTTTAGGATGATGGACTGAAATCATAGTTTCTTTTAGTTAAAGGGTATGTGCAGGATCATCATGGAAAAAATAGACCCTTAAGTGGCGATAAAAATCAAAAAAATCAGAGTTAGGTAAATTGATGTAAAAATGTGAATAATTTATCTATATTATTTCAAAAAAAGTAAGAATAAAATCTGTAGAAAATTGAATTTAGTTTCTAAACTACTAGGTTTATTTTAAAAAAATATATATTTGGTGAAAATTTGAAATTTCAATGCAGTAGTACTTAAATTTCAAGGAAAAAATAAGAAGTAGGTGTCTGTCTAACCGCCCTAACTACAGTAAAATGATAATATTTTTTTATAATATTTTAGATATAAGTAGAGGACTCATGTACTGATGTGATGCATATTTTTTTGTAATTTGTTTCAAAGTAAATAATTAATTATGAATTTTTTATTACAAATTTTAAAAAATATATAAACTTGTATGTCTAGCCACCTTAACTTGGTCAAAACTTCATGAAATTCATTTTTTTGTTTAAATCCTATAGTATGAAAAGTTTATAATGTGGGTGATTGATCTGATGAAGGAATTACAGAGGATGGCATGTGCAGGCTCTATGTGTTAAGCTAGGGCAATCGTGCCCTAGCTCGGTTCTTGTTCTACTTGCAGCTGCATTGAAGGGGGTTTTTCGTCCCATTCTGGGGGGTGAAGTTCCCCAGTGGTGTTGGTGTGGGTTCGGCTATTGGGGGCATCATTTCTAGCAGCCTTCACCCTTGTTTGACAAGCATGGTGGTGGGTCGCCACAGAACAACAAGTTCCCATGGATAGTGGGCTTCGGTGAATGTGGTGGGTGGTGAATGCAACTCTTTGAGCCCTTGATCTCTTACAGGCTACGCTAGGTGGGTGTGTTTTCTTCTCACTCCTCCATTGACACCTTGCCTTTGTGCCTGGGATTGGAGGGTCGGTGGAACCCTTGTGATGAGTATTTTTGAATCTACCAAAGGAGGTGCTTGGGGTTTCAGGGTTCCCTTGCGCTGAAGCTTTTCTTTGATCATCAGCCCTGGGGGCTACATGCCCGACTTGGGTGTCCGTGAAACATGTCCTGTGGGGTTTCATCTAGGGCGAGCCCCAAGTTGGATTTCCATTCTACGATTGGCTCAATGCCTTCAATGCAAAATACAAAAGTGATTGATAATAATTGTTTTCACCGGATCAGGAAATGAATGGTTCTGGGTCATCTAGAGTATCTAAGATTACTAAAATTAATGGTTGTTTGGAAAGATGTAAAGAGAGACCAAAATTGGCTATCCTAATGGAGATGTTGGCGGATGATATTGAATATTATTCGAGACACTCATTTTATTGCAAGTTTATGGGCATAAGAGTATCATTGCAATTTTTGGAAACCTGGGCTCAGAGGACCTGGTTGCGGGAAGGAGAGATGGAGATTAGGCTCTTAGCTTTATGGTTTCATTTGATTACATGGCCGATCGGAATAGGATTTTTGAGGGGTTCCCTATTTTGATAACCAAGTGGGCTTGTTTATGAGGTCATGGCATGCAAGCTTTAATCTGACTGAGGAGATCCTGAATAGGGTTCCAGTGTGGGTTCGATTACCATGGTTTCCAGTCGAATGTTGGCAAGAGGATGTTCTAAATTTAGTGGCTTCATTGCTTGGTAAACCACTAGGGTCTTCACAACATACGTAGTTTAAAAAGGTAATGAATTTTTCCTGTATTTGTGTGTAAATTGATTTGAGCATGCCATTGCCAGATTATATGGAAGTGAGTGCAGGATCATATACATGGGTGCAACAGTTAGACTATGAAACTTTTCCTTTTCGGTGTCGACTCTTTCATGATTATGGGCAATTCTTGCATAGATGTCCTAGGGCTAAGTCGATGGGGACCCAATCTACCCAAACTCCTCACAATTCACCTAGGGTTGATAAGGGGAAGAGGCCTATTCTGGGTGATGATACTGGAGAAGTTGGATATATCCCTGTCAAAGCTCTTAATAGGAATTAGGGGCAGAAGAGGAATTTGGGGGAGAGGTAGGATGATGTTACTTTTAATAGGTTTGAGGTATTGGAAAATCTTAGCCAACAGGAAGTGAATCCATGTTTGATGAACTTGGATCACGGAACTGTAGGTTCAGGAAAGGATGGGCCTCTTTCAGAGACAATACAGGTTGTGCAAGAGATAGGAGTTGGGCAGATGGACATGGATTAATAGTTGACTATCCAGGTTGGGTCGGATCCTATTATTGGGGTTTTGAAGAATGGGGGGGAGGGTTCTCCTTTGCCTATAAGGACTGGTGTAGAAGTTGGAAAGAGCTCTATGTCCTCTTCTCGCCTTGGTATTCAGCAAAAGGATCCAAAGAAAGGGGTAGGTGAGAGGAATCCCAAGCAAGGTAGGAAAAAGGATTTGGAAAATATAAAAGCAACTAGGGAAACTCTAGTGGAGTCAGGGGCAGTCAAGACCTTGGATTCACACATCTTGTGTACCCAAAAAATGTTTGTTTTATCCTGGAATGTTAGGGGCTTGAATAGTGGCCCTCGACAAAAATTTGTTCGTGATTTGGTTAAGAATCATTCTCTAGATGTTATTTTTCTTCAGGAAACTAAATTATCTATGGAGAATATGTTGATTATGGTACCTAAACTATGGAATTATGGCGAGTGTCAGTGAGTCGGAGCTCATAGTGCATCCAGGGGGGTGGCTTGCTTATGGAACCCCTAGAGGATTTTCCCTCTTAGGTGGATGTCTTCTAGATTTTCTATTTCATTGGTGGAATCATGCTCTATGACAAAAGAAAATATTCTCCTCTCTAATGTGTATGTGCCTATTGATTATCAAGGTAAGCAGCTTCTTTGGTCTCATCTTCGATATGTCCACAGCCTAGCTCCTTTCCACCCATGGATTTTGGTTGGGGATTTCAATGCTATTGTGGAGTTGTCTGAGAAAAGGGGTGGAATTGCTCAGTTGGAACCTTCTACATTGCTTCTCATGGATAGAATTTCTTGTCTAAATCTTATTGATGTTCAACCCAGTAATGGTCGCTTTACTTGGAATAATAGGAGGGCTGGTGAGGACTATGTTGCTAAGAGGCTGGATCGGTTCTTGGTCTCCTATTAATGGGTCGGTGAAGTGTGGTGTACCTCCTCTAAATTTTGGATTGGAGGGGTTCGGATCGCTAGCCTATCAAGTTTAGTATCATTTCAGCTTGGGTGCCTCATTCTCCTTCCTTCAAATTCCAGCTTATGTGGTAACGAGACTCTACTCTTTTTGACCATGTGGAGGTGTAGTGGAGAATTGGTAGACCTGCTTTTGGTACTGCTATGTATACCTTCGCCAAGCTTCTTCAATTTGTCAAGTATCAGCGTAAAAGGTGGAATCATCGGTGTTTTGGTAATATTTTTCATGATAAGGTAGCTGCTCAAGAAGAGTTAAATAAGGTTACGAGATTGATCCTGGATAATGGGGTTTTTGAAGACCTTTTGAAAGAAAAGGCTAGGACCTTGAAGGTGGTGGAGGAATATGAGTTACGTGAAGAGGCTTATTGGAATCAAAAGGTAAGAGTTGATTGGTTGTAGGAAGGGGATAGGAATACTGCATTTTTCTTTAATTATGTAAAGGCCACGCAACATGGTAACTCCATATCTGTGTTGGTCAATGACAGGGGGGATCTTGTTGTCTCGTTTCAAGAATTTTTGGCAGCGGCATCACAATATTTTTCTGCTCTTTACAAAGAAGATTATAAAGGCGGTCCTTCCTATTGGAGTTGAGAAGATAAAACTTCATAGGAGCCCAGTGACCTCTGCAAGCAAAAAATACCTGTTATAAGGAGAAGCAAAGAGAAGCAACAAAGAGAATGCTCAAGAATGTGGAGCAATGTATTCACCAAAAATGTAAAATGAATAATGATACAAAAGATAGTTTTCAACCACATATAGGTGAAAACCCTAAAAAGGAAAACCCTAGGCTTGCACAATAATAATTAATAAACTAATTAATTACTATGCACCTAATGTTAGCTTAAGTGAAAAAGAGGGAAAAGGGAACTTTAAGTAATTAAACAAATATTGTTTAATTAATAAAGTAAATAACCAATTACTCTAACATCCCCCCTTAAGCTAGAATTAGGGAGAAGCTAAAACCTAGAGGAAACTACTAAAAGAAAAAGCAATGGGTCCCAACAACAAGGCCAGATCAGGTACCCAAGTACAAAGAAATCTCTATGAAACAGAGAAAAGGAGAAAACCCAATGGGAAAAACTCCTCTCCAAAAAGAGATAAAAGAACATGCTAAAAGAAACATGAAGGAAGGAAGGCCTCATAAAGACCCCCCAAGGACAACTTCCTTCACCGCAAGTATAGAGCGCAATTGAAGATAGCGCGGAGATGTAAAAGGTTTCGTGAAGATGTCAACAACTTGCTCGATAGTGGGAATATACTCCAAGATGAGAGAACCATTCTGAATCAACTGTCTGATGAAATGCATATGAAGCCCAATGTGCTTCATCCGCTGATGCTCCACCGGGTTGCGAGAAATGTGTATAGCACTCTGATTGTCACACCAAAGAATAGTGGGAATATCAGGAGGAAAACCAAACTCAGTCATCAATTGACGAAGCCATAAAATCTCCTAACTAGTGAGAACAGAAAATCGGTACTCAACCTCTGTAGATGATAATGCATGAGCAGTCTGATTCTTGCATGACCATGTGATAGGACCAGAGCCAAGATAGAAAACAAAGCTAGAAGTAGACTTTCGATCATTGACATCACCAACCCAATTTGAGTCAGTGTAGCCAACAATGTGAGGATCCCCTGATGTGTAGTGAATGCCATATGAAGTGGTGCCCTGAATGTACCTCAAAATATGCTTGGCAACTTGCCAATGAATCTCATGAGGGTCATGGGAGAATCAAGAGACAAGGCCAACCATAAAGGAAAGATCAAGACGAGTGTGAGTCAGGTGCAACAAACTACTAATCAATTACCTATAAAGTGTAGAATCTACTGAAGGAGTGGGGCAAGTAGTAGTCAAAATAATCTCTGACTGAAAAGGTGTGGGGACAGGCTTGCAATCAAGCATGCCAAAGCACTGAAGCATATCAAGAGAATAATTTTGTTGGTAAATGGAGATACCCTCTAAAGACTGAATCACCTGAAGACCAAGAAAATAGTGTAGAAGGCCGAGATATGTCATCTCAAACTGCTCCATCAAAGCTAGCCGAGCATGCTGAATCATAGAGGATGAGCTACCTGTTATGAGAAGATCATCACCATATAGCACAAGAATCAAGATCTCACCCTCAAGATGTTGAATATAGACTGTGGCATCATAATGACAGCATGTGAAACCAATCAAGAGAAAAAAAGTGTCCATCTTCTCATACTAAGCCCGAGGGGCTTGTTTGAGACCATATAATGAATGTTGAAGTCTGCCAACCAAAGAAGCATCATGCACAAATCCCTGAGGCTGCTCCATATAGATCTCTTGTAGGTCACCATGCAAGAAGGCACACTTCACATCCATCTAAAAAATGGGCCATACCCTAGAAGCTGCAAGTGATAGTACAAAATGATTAAAATTCATCTTGGCGACAGGGGCAAATGTCTCAGAGTAATCAATACCCTCAACCTATGAGAAACCCTTCGCAACAAGACGTGCTTTGTACTTATCAATAGAACCATCAACAACATACTTGGTGTGATACAACCATTGGAACCGAACCATCTTTTTGCCAATAGGAAGAGGACAGAGATCCCATGTACTATTCCTCATCAAAGAAGAATACTCCTCTTCCATATCACTATCCCACTCAGGGTGACCTGTTGCCTCTAAAAACCTCTGAGGATCCTCTGAAAGAGCATGACTCAAAAGAATAGAACCCGCAGTATGAGAACGGGTGTGACGAGTGTTTGAAGGATCACCGGCCATAGATCCTGTTGCCTCAATAGTAAAGTGATCCAATTTGGGCCTCTGAGGTGGAGCAAGTGGAGGTGGAGATGGGGGATCATCAATATCCTCATCATAATCATCCTCAAAATAATCCTAAAGAGCTGCAATGGGTGGAGTAGGTAGTGAAGTAGACACTGGAGATTGGTTATCAACTGGAGGAAGGCGCTCATCAAACTGAACATCCCATCGAAGCAGGACCTCTCTAGAATCAGGATCAAACAACCTATACACCTTAACATCCTCACAGTAGCCGACAAAAATGAGGGGTCAACTCTTCCACTCCATGGCTCTCCTTTGAGCATCAGGAATAAATGCTCATGCCTCACTACCAAATACTCAAAATGATGAAATATCAGGCTTCTCATGAGACCAAGCCTCCTCAGGATTCATATGTCGAATCGCCTTGTGAGGCATTTGATTCTAAATATAGTTGGCACAATTGACTGCCTCAACCCAAAAAGATGAATCCATGGACCTGGACTAAATCATACAATTAGCCATCTCCCGTAAAGTCTTGTTCTTTCTCTTAGCGACACCATTCTGTTGAGGGGTGTAGGGAATAGAAAATTGATGTTGCAAACCATGCTCAGTGCAAAAATCTTTGAAAGCCTGATTCACATACTCCCCCCCATTATCTATATGTATCCGTTGAATAGAAAGGCCATACTGCTTCTCTACAAATATCTTGAAGAACTGAAAGGAATCAAAGACATCAGAATTGTACTTAAGAAAGTACACCCATGTGCATCTGGAGAAGTCATCAATGAATGTGAGTACATACTTGGCCCCTAAAAAAGGAGTGGGAAATGACATGAGGTCACTATGAATCAACTCCAAGGGTGCACAAGCACAAGTGGTACTTCACTTCAGAAAGGGATCCCTGTGATGCTTGCCAAGCGCACAACCATGACAAACACCGTCAGTGCTGGAAATTTATGGAAGACCAAGAAAAAGTGCTTGTGTACTTATCTGCTGAAGATATCTGTAATTGATATGGCCCAAACGCTCATGCCAAAGCTTACTCATTGAATCTACATGTGCTATAAGAGATGAACCTGTACCCTCAAAAGGCTCAAATCCATCAAATTTGTAAAGACGAGATGCAGTATCAACACTCCCAATAGCCACAACTAGATCAGAGTCATGGAGGTCCCGAATAACCACATCATGTGGTGATAACTCAACTGTCTTACCAGAGCCAGTGTGGAAAATCTGATAAATGGACAAGAGGTTGGTCGAAATGTCAAGAACAACTAGAACATCTTGTAGAGTGCCCCCATCCAAAGGGACATAACCGGAACCCAAGATGGAAAGCTATGAAGAGTCACCCACTACAATCTATGAAGTACCACAAGAGGCAAGAGAAGTGACCAACTATTGAGTGTGAGTCATATGGTGAGAAGTGCCAGAGTCTAAAATCCAAGTAGACCCATTGGTCAATGCTCTAGCAGTGAGAGCATGGCCTTTCCCTGTGGAAGAAGAAGAAGACTGAGGTGAGAAGATGTGTTGCTATTGCATGGATTCCTCTAAAGCCTCTAATAATTTCCAACACCTAGAAACTAGATGTCCTTGCTTGCCATAGAAACTGCAAGTGTCTCCTAATTTCTCCTTAGTCTTGGAGGAAGACTCACCAAACTTCAAAGATTTCCCATGTTTTGGATTAAATGGTGGTTTAGAATCAGATTTAGGAGGAGGTTTGGAGGAATGCTCACTACCTGCAAAATCTTTCTTGGGCCTCAATTTTTGCTTCTATTTCCCCTTAGGTGACGGAGCAACCAATTCTTTGTTCTTTGATCCTGAGAGCATATCCATCTGAGAAAGGTGAGACTGTTCTCAAGACAAACACTCACAAAACAAATCAAAGGTAGGCATGGTAGAACTAGCACCCATACCATCCATGGTGGAATAGAAGGAAGAAGCAAATATCTGAAATGGACCACGAAGCTTCAAAAGAATCAAGTAAATGCACTATGTGTCTAACTTATTCTTTTCACAACCCTATAAAATAATGCGGATAGTTTTGAACTTCATCAAAAAATCCTTAATAGTGGAAAATGATTCAGGTAACAATGAAGTCAGCTCTGCCTCAATCTGTAATATTCAAAACTCATTAATGGCCCCAAAACGTGTCTCAAACTTCAACCACATGGCTCGAGGAGTGAGAAAATCATCAAGGTGAAACAAAAGACTGTCTGAAACATGCATGCATAGGAAACCCATAGCTTCATCCATCTTGTTCCTATGCTACATAATCTCAAAAGGATGATGCAACTGAGGCTGAACCTCATCTAAACAAGACCAAAACCCTCATGACCTGAGTAGCCTCATCATGCGAGACATCCAAGTGTGATATTTATGTGATGTGAGTAACTCAAATGAAGAGTCTGCCATGAAACCCTGCACCTATACCTGCTTGTGTTTTTTATTATTATGTGATCTTTCAGAATAGACAAAAGATGCAGAAATATTTTATTCTTTTGAGAGTTTTGGTGTTCTCTGATATAAATGACAGAAAGCAAGAAAAAAACACCCCCCACAAGAGATAAACCCAAACCCTAGTAAAAATTGAGAAAAAAGAAGCAATGCATAAGCAAAAAATACTTCAAAACAAATTCTTGTGTACCTGGTGAAAATTATGATAAAATAAATCACATATCTGAATAGATCATGTTGAGAGCTTTCCAACGCCAATTCAAGTTTGAAAAATGGAGTCCATTTGCACCTTCTATGGCCCCATAAGTGAAGAAAAAAGACCTCACTTTGACTAGAAAAATAATATCCAGACTAGTAAAATATTGAAAAAAATTCTGCACCATCAAATTAGTTCAGAAACCAGATTTCCAATGCCTATTTCCATTCGAAAAATGGAGCAAAAAATCCTGAGTTATGCCCGTTTGAATGAAAGTTGCTCTAATTGGCCCAAGAAGACCACCATGACCCTCAAGGGCTTAAAAACAAGGCCCCTAGTCCTATCAATGACCATGGGTTTGGCGGCCAAGAGCTAATTCTGAAGCCCTTGGTCACTAATGTGATGATGAGTGGGTGCTGGAAGAGCTGACAGGGGGTCGGCGGAGGTCAGAGTTCGCGGGGTCGGCGAAGCTCAGCAACGGAGCACGAAGCAGGGGCGGCCGAGGGCGGTGCAGTGGATAGAGGGTGGCATGGTGGATTAGGGCGACATGGTGGCTGAGCGGTGGCCGCAAGGCGGCCAAGTGGTGGTGCGACCTAGTGTGTGCGAGCAATGCACAAAATATTAAAAAAACCTTAGGTTTATTTATTTATTTATTTTATTTTGCGATTTTTGTTGTGGACGACCTATCCTGGGGCCATACTGCCAAAACCCTAAAAAACATTTTGCTTCCCCGGTCGACTGTAACCAAAATCGATGAAATTGACAGTCGATTTAGGGGTTTTTGGGTGCTGTGAATCCAATGGAACTGTCCATTTGGGCCTAAAGTGAACCCAAAAATAGGAGTATGCTGAATCCACAATGAAAAAAACCTTATAACCCTAGATCTGCTTCCAATGCAAAAAACTCAAAACAAGAACAAGCAGTTGCAGATCTGAAGCTCTGATACCATGTTGGAGTTGAGAAGATACAACTTGATAGGAGCCCAGTGACCTCTGGAAGCAAATAATACCTGTTACAAGGAGAAGCAAAGAGAAGCAACAAAGAGAATTCTCAATAATGTGGAGCAATGTATTCACCAAAAATGTAAAATGAATAATGATACAAAAGATAGTTTTCAACCACATATAGGTGAAAACCATAAAAAGGAAAACCCTAGGCTTGCACAATAATAATTAATAAACTAATTAATTATCATGCACCTAATGTTAGCTTAAGTGAAAAAGAGGTAAAAGGGAACTTTAAATAATTAAACAAATATTGTTTAATTAATAAAGTAAATAACCAATTACTCTAACACTATCGAGGAGGAACAAGTCCTTTCTTGTTTCCCTCAGTTGGTTTCTAGGGAGGTGAATGAGTATCTAATGAGGGAGATTTATCTAGAGGAGCTGGAGGAGATTGTGTTTCAGATTAAGAGAGGAAAGGCTCCTAGCCCTGATGGTTTCCAAATAGAGTTCTTTCAAGAGTTCTGAGATATCATAAAGTTTGATCTGCTGGCGGTTGTTCAGGAGTCCCAAAGAAACAAGCAGATGTTGTGTGCTCTTAATTCCATTTTCAATGCTCTCATTCCTAAGTGTGAAGGGGCAGATAGGCTATCTTAGTTTAGGCCTATCTCCCTTTGCAATGTGGCTTATAAAATTATATCAAATTTAATGGTTGAGAGATTGAAGAAGTGGCTTAAAGTGCTGATTTCAGAGGAACAATGTGGGTTTGTTGTGGGTCAACAAATTTTGGATGGTATGGTTATTGCTACTATGACCATCCACTCCATGGCCAATTCTCATGAGAAGAAAATGTTTATTAAGTTGGATATGGCCAAGGCCTATGATAGGGTTAGATGGTCCTTCCTTCAGAAGATCCTTGTTGCATTTGGATTTTGTGAAGAATGGATCCAATGGGTTATGAGTTGTGTTACATCAGTATCCTTCTTGTTTTTGATAAATGGTAATCATTCTAAACCTTTTGGGGCATCTAGGGGTCTAGCCAAGGTGACCCTCTATCCTTGTACCTATTTCTTCTTCTTGTTGAAGGTCTTGGGAGTTTTTTGAAAAGAAATGTTGGGATAGGCATCATTCAGGGTTGGCATTGGGGTGGAGATTTTCCTCCACAGTCTCACTTGCAGTTTGTTGATGATACTACCTTGATGGGGATGGCTACTGTCACATAAGCTACTTTATTGAGACAATTGTTGGATGTTTACCTTGTGGCTTCTGGGAAATTGATTAATGAGGATAAATCTTCCATCTTCTTCTTCAATACGCATGCCCCCATTCAATGAAGAATTGCTAATATTTTGAAGTTTTAGATAGGCGCTCTCCCTTTTATGTATTTGGGCATTCCAGTTTTTGTTGGTCATCTTCTTAAAGGTTCTTGGCAGAGTATTATTGATAAGTTTCCGGTGAAAGTTGATCATTGGAAACATAGATGGTTGTCTTTTGCTGGGTAGGTTCAACTTCTGAAGTCCATTGCGCAAACACTCCCTACTTACAGATGTATGCTTCAGGTGGCTCCAGTGGGCTTTCTTAAGGAGTTGGATTCTCTTAAAAGACAATTTTTATGGGTTGGGTGCTTGTTGTCCTCCAAGTGGAGCCTGGTCAAGTGGGAAGATGTGTGTAGTCCTAAGCAATATGGTGGTCTGGGTCTTCATCAATCTACTTTGTTTGGAGTGACTGTCGCTACTAAGATTTTCTAGAGATGGTGTGTGGAGCAGGATCAATTGTGGGCAAGGATATTATCTCATAAGTACTTCCCTAGCTTCCCTCGACATGATCTCCTTAGGTACCCTCTTGAGGGGAAAGATTCGGTGATTAGGAGTACTCTTCTGAAGGGTGTGAAGCTTATTAAGGATGGTTTATTTTGGATCTACAGATGGGGTTCAAAAGCTCTTTTTTGGTCTGACTCTTGGGATGGTTTCAATTCGCTTATCTCTCAGTTTCCTCACCTGCTTCCTTTGAGCCAGAAATTTCTTGGAGTTGGTTGGTTGAGGGTGAGTGACTTCAAGTCTTTCTCTTTTTATGGTCCATTGGAGAGGGCTTGTTGGAAGTATCCCCTCAGTGGCCAGATTTTGGTGAGGAGGAAGGCAAGGCCAAACTTAGCATGATTATTTGTAATAAATGTTGTAGCTCTCTATTGGAAGAGGATATTACTGCTTGGGCTCACAATCCCAAGGGGATTTATTCTATTGCCTATGGCTATCAAGTTTTATTGGCTCAGTAGTTGGTTAGGGTGGAGGTCCATTGGTGGAAGACGGTGTGGAGTAAGTTATCATGGCCTAAATGTAATTTCTTTGTTTGGAATTTAGCATGGAATAGGTGCTTGACCTGGGATAACATTTGTAAGCGTGGTTTTGAGGGGCCTTCAATTTGTGTTCTCTATGGGAAAGTGGAAGAGGACTCTTCACACTTGTTCTTTCGATGCCCCTTTGTTGTGCAACTTTGGCATTGGTGGTGGGAGGTTTGGAAGAAACCTTGTGTACATGCTTCCTCTTTGGTGGAGTTCTGGGATAGTGTGGGAAGACCCCCTTCAGCGGCCTCCTTTTTGCAAGATGTTTGGTATATTGGACCTACTTTCCTTCTTTGGTAGACCTACTTGGAGCGAAATCATAGGATATTTCGTGGTGTTAAAGTGGTGGGTCAGCAAGTGTGGATAGATATATTAGGTATGCTTCAGGAGTCGGTTGCAGTTAAAAGTGATGTTTTTTATCCCTTGGGGAAAGGGTATGCTGAGTTGGTTGATAAATTGGGTCTTTAGGGGATACATTCTTCTTCTCGGGGCTCCAAGAGATGGAGGCATGGGACCAAGAGAGTGTGATGGATGGGTAGGTGGCTACCACCTCCGACTGGTGTCTTGAAGATCAATTCTGATGGATCTTCAAGAGGTAATCCTAGGCCTACTGGGATTGGAGGGGTCAGTAGGGACTCTAGGGGTTCTTTGATATTTATCTTTTCCATTCATGAGGGGGCGAAGACTATTAATCTCATGGAGGGCTTGGTGATTATTTATGTTCTAAAGCGGGCCCTTACTTTGGGATGGAAAAAGGTTATTTGTGAAGTTTATTCATAGATCTTGGTTAATTTGTTGAATGAAAGAAAGGTGCCTGATATTAACTAGCAGTTGGCTTCGGTTGTTCAGTGGATTCTTCAAGTTAGCTCCAGGATGGAGGCATTTTCATTTGTTCATATCCCGAGGGAGTGGAATCAAGTTACTACCTGCTTGGCTAAATGGGCTTCTAAGCATGATACTAGCTAGAAGATTGAGGATTGGATGCAGGTTTCCCCTGAGTTACATCAGGATTTGGAAAGATTCCTTGAAGAGGATAGAAGGATACTGGAAGATAGTTGATTTTGTTTCTCTCTTTCCTTTGATGCTTATTTTGGGCTTTTGTGGCTTGCTCCCTTTGTCTTGGCTGTAATATTCTCTTCTGATTATCAATAAAGTTTTTACCCCTTTTTAACAAAAAAAAAAAAAGAAGCATAGAATGTGAAACATGTTTCATATTCAAAAAATGTGATACCCTTTGAAAGCTATAGATTTTTTTCAATCAGCCTATCAATCAAGAATTTATTTGTAATTCAACTAGAAAATAAATAATAATTATTTATTAAATTCAAATTAAAACATAATTTCTATTGGTGGAAAGCTGAGAATCTCCTTTAAAACCCCTTTTTGTTTCATCAATTTTGGGTAAAAAATGTCGTCAGCCACATGGGCCATCATATGACTTACATATCACCACTTTTTGGCCCATCATCATCTTGCACATACCCTAAATTTTTGTTATGTTTTAAAGTTTAAAGACTTGATGGCTCAAATCGAGCCTCTTTTGTATTTATGTAATGAGAATTTAAAGACAAAGTTTGTTTAAAATTTGTTCCAAACTTTTTCAATGGTAATATAGGCCATCTGAAATATAGGATTTAGTTAGAAGCATTTTATAAATATGTAATCTCCAGAAGTAAAAGACAAGGTAAAATAGTACTGTTATGTTGTTGACATGCTTTCTGAATATATATGAATAAAGAAATTATTGTGTATCAATCTCCAAGTTGTTGAAATTATGGATGAAGATTACTTTTAATGGAAAAGCTTTCGATTACATTGTGCATGTACCTGAGAATATAGAAACCCGTGAGATGGCCACTTAAGAGATGATAGATTAAATAGATGAGTACTTTCCTTTTAAATAATTCTATCATTTTTATTGCATGGATACCAATCATGAGTGTAGTTGGTTTTCCTGTTAATTTTGTAGGTAGTAGTTAAGTCTATCATCTTAGAGTCTGAAGTTCTGGAGCTCCCACCATCTTTCATTTCCATAGTTACTTTCAGTTAACTATTAGAACTGTTACTATTATTAATTACATGTTTCATAGTTTGTTTACAAGTTTTTCTACTTCTATAGTTTACATGCTTGTTAGTTTAGTTATTTCTGTTTTTTCTACTTTAGTTATCATGATTTCTAGTGTAATTATATTGTGCTTTCTAGTTTAAAAAATTTCTAGCTTTTTAGATAAACTATTTTCTAGTCAACTAATTAAACAACCTTAGAATAAAAGTTAATTTCACTTGCTCTAAATATAAAATTTAAGAGAGATAGTCTAGTCACCTTCTATTGAATACAACTTTGGACACTGCTCAGTCGATATATTGATGTTTTGTCTTCTAAAGTAATGGGACCTAACAACAACCTATCACTCTCCCCACAAGTGAAAACCATAGAACTTCCTCCTTCAGAACACCTCTCAAGTATTTATGAGAAATAACCTTGGCCCAAACATGATCTTGTTCAATGCACCATCTATAGTAAAGCTTAGGAGAAAAAAAAAACTAGCCAAAGAGGATTGCCACAACCTAATGCCCCCAAGTTTATTAGGTCTAAAAATAATACTCCACTTTGAGGACCTCAAATTTCCAACCCACAATAATTTTCTAGCCAGGGAGTCCAAATACTTTAGAAAATGAACATGAGCCACCTTAAGCATACACCTATAATTGGGAAGATCTTGCACCACCAACTTAAGAATTTGCACTTGACTAGTGAAAGAAAGCCACCTATGAGTCCAATGGTTCACCTTTGCATGAAAAATTATCTAAAATAATTTTCCAAGAGCCCCTAGGAAGGATACTAGTAGAGATAGGAATACCAAAATAAGTTAGAGGTAGTTGGCCAATCTAGAATCTTAGAATCCAACAAATGCGTTGTTGGATAAGCCTAGGAGTATTAAAGAAAAAAATGAAAGATTTACCCTCATTGATCTGCTAACTAGAAGCCACAAGGTATATTTCCAACACCTTGCACAAATTAGTAGCTTCTCTAATTGTGGCCACACCCATCATTTGAAGCAGTGTCATCTTGAAATTGCAAGTGTGACTAAGGCAGAAGACCATCACTGCATTGCCAACCTTGAATAAAACCCTAATTAACATGGCTCTTAATCACTCTCCCTAGGAACTCAACTAGAAGAATAAACAGATAAAGAGATAGGGTCACCTTTCCTAAGGCCCTTGGAAGCCGTAAATAAGGAATAAGGATCCCCATTAACCAAAATTCAGAAAGAAGTGGAAGTGACACAACTCATAACCCACATAAACCACTCCTCAACAAAACCAAAAGAAAGAAGCACTTTCTATAGGAAGTACCATTTAACTTGATCATAGGCTTTAGCTATGTTAAGTTTGATGAGCATAGATTTCTCCTTGGAGGCCGCCATGGAGTGGATAATTTAAGTAGCAATAACCACACCTTGCAAGATTTTCCTATCTTCCACAAAGCCCCCTATTCCTAAGAAACTAGCTTACAAATCCACCACTTCAATCTTTTAGCCAAAAACTTACAATGAATTTTGTAGACCAAATTACAAAGGGAAATGGGTCTAATCATACCCAAACTGTTAGCCCCATCACTTTTAGGAATGAAAGCAAGAAAAGTAGAGTTCATATCCCTTAGCATATGTTTATTCCTCTGAGATTCCTATACCACCTCCAAAACATCTAAGTTAATAATATCTAAAACTTCATGAAAAAAATCAATAGAGAAACCATCTAGGCCTAGATCTTTCCCCTTCATTTGAAAAATAGTAGCTTCAAGTTCCTCCAAGGTGATACCACACATCAAAAAATCATTCATTTCTAATAAACAAGAGTCAAGATATAGGATAGGACATGATTCTCTTCAGCCTCCCCCTCAAGAGTTTCCTCACTGAACAAAGCAAAAAATTACCAAGAAGCTTCTCTAAAAATAACTCACTGAGAGGACAAATTGTCACCCCTAGAATTTACAAGGTAAGGAATGGAATTGCCATGTCTCCTAGCCTTAACGAAGTTGAAGAAAAGGCATTGTTTTTTTCAACTTTCTATAGTCATGCCACATGTTCCTTATGTTTCCAATAAATATCCCCACACAACTCACACTCCTCCAAAGCTTTCAGAGCATGATCCTCTTCCAACAAGGATTCCTCAAAAAAACCAAATTCCCTGATCTCATGTATAATAGCATCCAAACTATCCTGGGCAGCAACCTTAGTATGGAAGATGTTTCCAAAACACTACCTATTCCACATTTGAGTTGGTACTTTACACACTACAATTTATTAATGAAAGAAAACATAGTGGTACCATAAGTAGGTCTTCCACGGTGCCACTAGTCAACCATATACTCCTACAAAGAGGGGTCACATGAACACATCAATTGAAACTTAAAAGAGGGGGACTAAGAAACGCAAGAATGAGAGGCAAAAATCTTAATAGTCTAGTGATCAGAACCCCTACAATCAAGAATCTAAGAACTTGTCAACCAAGTCCCCCCACTCTAGAAACAAGAGACCAGAAACCTATCCAACCTCTCAAAAATACCATCCTTACCACATCATCTATTATTCCAAGTGAATTTCCATTTGCAAGGTCTATTATCCACAAGATTAAGAAAGGAAATATTATTCTGGAGAAGAAAATTAGAAGACTCCAACCTCAACACTCCCCCCACTTATCTTGCAAATTAGTAATAGCATTAAAATCACCAACAATAATCCAAGGAAAGAGAGGTTCATTCTCTCGAATAAACCAAAGATGAGACCAAAGGTTCAACTTACTCGACATATCTATGGGAGCATAGATGTTAGAAAGAAATATAGTTTCCCTAGTCTCTAAACTTGAAGCAACCACATAAAGATAATTCTTACAAACCATCCACCAAAGAGGATGAATCTTCAAGGAATTCTACAAGCATGATAATATCCCAACATTACCTTCAGCACTAATACAATTAGCAACAATACAATGACATTGTGCTTTCCACAAAAGTTTAGGAATCAAACCAAACATCCTCTCAACAAAAAGTTAGTTTCCTAGATAAATACCACATCAGAAGAATGACTTTGGATTATATCACAAACAATTTTTTGTCGAGGGCCACTGTTCAATCCCGTTACATTCCATGGGAGAATAATCATTTCTAAGGGCTGGAAAAGTGAGAATCAAGAGTCTTAATAGATCCTGACTCACCCAATGTCTCCCCCATCATATTAATTTTCTCTAAATCCTTCTTTGTCCTAGCCTTTGAGGGATTCTCAAGAGCCCCTTTCTTAGGATTTTCCTAGTGAAGTACCAAAGAAGGAGAATATTTGATACCTTTTTCTAGATTAGACCCCATTCACATCAAATAAATCGAGTTCTCCCCCTCCATATTTTCCAAAGCAACACGAGCCTCAAGAACCACTAGACCCACAAGAGTAAGATCAATATCAATTTGAAGTAGACCACCTTCTTGAGTATCTTGAGCAATATCAAAGATAATTACCTCTTGAGCCACCTCTAAGATACCTTGATCAAGAGCCATCATACATTAATTCACCTCTTGTTAGCTGAGGTCATCCAACATATAAAATATATTAAAATTATCCCCTTCCTAAATCTCCTTAAAATTTCTCTTCTAACCACAATTATTATTATGAGACTTAATAGAAGTGAAACCCTCATTGTCAAAAACTTCACTAGGAATGGGTGCCTTGACCTTTTCAACCATAGGAGGGTTGTAGGGAGGATGAGTAGGCTAAGACTCTATCATTCTGGCGCTAGGACATCTACATTTCAAGTGACCATATTAATGGCATAACCAACAATAGAAAGGAAGAGTATCATAATCTAGCTACTGCATCCAAGAAGACGTCCCCACAAATAATTCTAGAGATTCTGGAAGATGGTTACTCAAATTAATATCAACACAAATGCGAGAAAAATTCATTAGCTTTCTATTGCATTTTTTCTAAGAGGAACCCACTAGCTTCCCCATAAATAGAGCCACCATATGTAGGATGTCTCCACTAGGAACCAAGGAAGACACACCCACACTGAGACACAATTTGGAAGCTCCTTTGAAGGATTAAATCTAGTGTGCTAAGGTTTGATAAATAAACCAATCTAGTTGCGAAAATAATGCCCTCATTCAAAAACCCTATTGTGATCATCCATGCAATTGGAGACAACCATAAAGTAGCTATTTTCTAATAACATCACTTCTATTTCACCCTCCAAATTCCAAGTATGCTGAGCCCATGACTCCAAAAATGGGAGTGAGATGCACATTCCCATAAATTTACAAATGAAGGCATGATTTGAAAAATAATAAACATCCTCAGTGATTGATGTAATACCCCTCTGTTTTGCTTCATGTTTAGTTTGTCTTATGCTTTGTTGGGTTGCAGATACTTTGATACTAGACACCTTTTATTATGATGTTTTGATCGCTACTATTGAGTGATAACTATTATGGTGTGAGGTGGTTAACTGATTATAGTTTCACATGCTTTAATGCTTTAATGATGTTAGTAGAGTTAGCATGAGATTTTATATGTGATTATTGATTTAGATGTAATGTCAGTTTTGGATGAGTGTATTGGTGAAGAGGACGGTTTCGCATCACTCGCTTGCGAGCGCCCTACGAATCCATGATTTCCTCTTCACGGTGTGTATTACATGCTGGATATACTATATGTTGGATATACTATATGATGTTTATTTGGTTTTCAGGTTTGCAGGTACATGACATCGACTCCACCTGGTGTCACAGGTTTGAGTGTGTCAATCCAATGATTAAGTTGAAAGGGAGATAGTAGCTAGGTAACATGTGTCAGTCTAGGCCCTAACCTTAGTGTGTCATCAGTCTTGGTTGTGAGTCACATTTTACCTTTTGTAATGTTACTCAATTAGGTATGATGCATAATTATTAAATCAATTTTGGCATTATTGCATTGTTTTGAATGTAGTGATTTTGTATATTTAAATGGAATATTCTTTGATGTTTTATTTAAAGTGGATAATTAAATTTAATTAGTTAAGTTTTAATTTATTTAATTAAATTAAATTTAATCTCTAAAGGATTGAATTTAGTTATTGAATAATTAAAATTAATTAATTAAGTTTAATGGTCTAAATTAAATTAAGTCAAATGAAATTGAAAATAATTAGAAGTTGCATTTTAATTTCAATGTGAGTTTCAAAATGAGAAATTAAATTAATATCTTTATTTTTAATTTTGCATGCAACAAATTTAGAATTGTTGAAGATATTTTGTTTTTATGGAAATTGCATATTTAATTATGGAAGAGAGAGTTTGTTAGTTTGGAAATTAAAATTGTTTTTAGAAGATTACTATTTTGAATGGAAAAATTTGTGGGAAGTTTTGGGGTTTTGTTTTTGTTTGGGGATTTTTTTTATGTGAAAAAAAGGGAGAGATTTGCAGGAAAAGAAAGGGAGAAAGAAAAGAAAACAAAAAAAATTGAAAGAGAGTTTTGGGCTGTAGATTTAGTTTTGTTGAAATTGGGTAAAATAGGAGTAAAGGAAGAAATTCAGTAGAAGTGAATTGGGTGATTGGATCATCGATTGCTGGGATCCGTTGCACATTCAAAGAAATTTCAGGAATTCGTGGGAGGAAGCTTGCATCAAAATTTATCTTCTTCTACAGCTTTGGATTCCAGGTTTTTTTTGTCTTGTTCATTCATTTCATTTTAAATTGTTTTTTTCCAAACCTGTTGTTGAAATCATTTGTGAGTTGGAAATCGTTGATTGAATGTAGTTTTAGATTTACCCAGATTTAAAAAGAAAGAAAAATGTTTAAAACTTTTGTAGGGTTTCAAACAATAAACGAGAAACTTAGGCTCATTGTTCAAATTAAACATTGGTTGAGTTTTCAACATTTAGGATTGTAGTGCAAATATCTCACCCTATTTGAAAACATTCTGATCTGTATTAAAACAAACCTTTGTAAGAAATTTCCATTGTATCATTAAGATCCGTTTTTAATTCTTCCTAATGGTGGTAATTGTTCTTGGGAATTTAAAAGGATGATATTAATAAAACAATTTTTGTTTTTGAATATATATAGTTTTGTAGAACATTCTGAGAAAATTTAATTTAATTCTGTGTGACTGTGTTTTTTTAACTTTCTGTAGTTTACCAGTCAAATAAAAAAAAAGTTCTGAGAAAATATTTATATATGCATATTTTTATATAGTATGTGTATGCACAAATAATATATAAAAATACATATATATTTATATTATCACTCTTTTGCTAAACACCATACGGCGTGATTGGGAAACGGATTTCGTTGAAATCTTTGATAAGCTTTAGGAGATCAAAATTTATTTATATTCGAATTAATGCACTATAGACTTTATTTGTTTTAAAAAAAAAAAAAAAAAATTAAATAAAGTTGTTGGTGGCCGATGGGGAGGTCAAACCCCCACTGCCACAGTTTCCAAGGGCAGGACGCACCTGCCATGGGCAGTGCGCCCACCTCTTGGGGGATGCACTCCCCATGGGAGGTGCGGCTTCCCTTATGTATACCCACCCCTGTACATGGTACAGGTGGTGAAGGTACTGGCTTTTGCAGGGAGTGGCAGGGGTACCGGCGGTACGTCCATCCAGCCCCTATCACTTCATTTAAAGTTTTTTTTCTTTATAAGTTTTTTTTTATAAACTTTATTTATAGTTTTAATAGTTTTTTTTTTATAAATTTTATTTTTTGTTTCAATATTTTTTTATAAATTCTATTAATGCGAATTTTGGTTTTAGTGAAGTTCGTTACTGTATATATATTGGATAATAATATATATATATATATGTAAATGTATATTGAGTGTCAAGATTTATTAATTAATATATTCTGTGTAAATATAATATATACATACAGTGTATATATATAAATATTTATATATATTTATATAGGAATATGATAATGAGTTACTTTTGCTAGTCTGTGTTGTTTTCCAGAATTATGAAATTTGGTTTAGTCAAATGGGGTTGACATGATTTGTTGTATTAAATAAATATATATAGATCATAGTCAGTTTGTGATTTATATTTATATATTTAAATGGGTGCATGATTAAGTGTTGGTAATTATTATTTAAATTGTGAATTTGAAAGAACTAGATGAGATAGTTAAGAATTTTGAAAGAGACATTTCTTCCATGAGTATATTTGATTCAAATGCAAATTTGATATCTTGTTTTGTTATTTTTGGATTCATCCTTTCTTTATAAAAGTAAAGGTAATGATTTTAGTTTATTGTTTATTTGATTTAAGTAACTGATTATTTATTGAAAAGTGTTAGTTAGGAAATGGATTTAATATATCCAAAGATAGCATGATTTCTTGTCCTTGCTTATTGTTAATATATGTTTACTTATTTTGATTATATTGGGAAAGGGTTATTTGTGTATCAATTGTAAAGACTTCCAGTGTGTGGGTCATTCCCTTGTTAAGTTAATGTTCGTTCCGCTTGGGTAGTGCTTTATGAGTTTGTTTCCTCCTAGTGTTGGAGTGGATTTCCTTATTTGTTGCCTCCTAGAAATAAGAGGGATTGAGTTAATTGGTTTAGTAGCACTTGAGTTACCCTTGGAGTCTAGATTTGTGTAGCGTGTTATCCATTAGAAGAGTGGCTTTTGTTAGGGGTCGGAGCCCAAAGAGGTAAACCAGGTAACCTTCAAAAGTGATTTTAACAAGTGATAATTAAAGTAATTTATTTAGATGATTAGGATACCTTCCACATTAATCAAGATAAATTAACCTCACTCACAGACACGAGGGCTATTTTAGACTTGGGGTGAGTGAGAAGGCCTAGAATGGCAAGGTCAACTACCTTGTCCATACGAGAGGTAGTTGATCCCGCATGAGTGAGTATGAGGGTCGAGATTCGGTTGAGGCCACTAGGATTTCTGGAGCCTATGAAGAATGCCCAGAGGAGATCTCATGACGAACCTTGCGATGACACTCTGTCTAGGATAACATAGAGTTGTATGTTGTGTGTATGGATTCTTTATCATACCCGATCAATTTTATGTCTGGAAGCAATGTGATCATGTTAGTGTTAATCTCTTATTGTTCGTATGTTTGGTTGAGTCGGTATGTGTTAGTATGAGTCTGCCTTAGGTTAGAGGTAGTAGTTCTTGTCCATGTTGTTTGGTTACTATCTCCTAGCATGGGGGGTGGGCCTATGGGTACCACAAGGTTGGGAGGAACATGCACCAAAATCATTGGGTCCCCCTTTGATCTTTAGTACGTGGAGGCGAGACATCCAGATGGGAAGCTCGCGGATCTTGTTATTAATTCTTGTACTTGAAATTCAAAATGTGTTAAGTTGTTTTCACCCCTCTTGTAATTATGAGGTGGTTTTATGTATTTATGACTCATTCTGGGAATGAGAATTGTAACCAGTTATTCATATGATGGTTTTATGTTATGGATGTTATCTTCAAATCTTGTCATTTAATTATGTTGAATGAATGCTTTTATTTAAGTATTTAGATGCAATGAATCTTAATGATGTATGTTAATGGGAATTAAGTAATCTTGGTTGCGTAACCCTAGGGGATGTTATCAATTATAGGTGAACATGTAGGTTTAATTCACTTTAATAAAAAAAAATTAGCGCGCTTTTCTAGTGAATTGAAACTTCCTCTAGGGTTGCATGGCGGGGCATTACAATTGATTATGGTTGAATCACCAAAATAGGTCTCTCCTTGCTCCTCTCCAAGAATCCATTAATTTTTGGGATTCAAGGGACTCTAGATAGAGAAAATCCTCCCACCCTTGAGTCATTAAACAAAATTTGTTCTCGAAACCCCTTTTTGAGGGAGAGGGAGACTTAGTTCCAAAAGTAGCATAAAAATATAGTGAGGATTTATAACCAAATGCTTCACCTGAATCCATCATTAAAAGAAAGAGATGAAACAAAACATAGACCTTATACCTCTTTGCAACCTTATCCAAAAACCAACTAAGGAACCGAAATAAAAGAATGAGAAAAAAAAACAAACTTGACCTCAAAAAGAAACCAACACCAAGCCAAAAAAAACCCTCGCATGCCTAAAACATACCCCTCGCAGCTTGAAAATTTACCCAAACCCTAGTCACACCTCCTACCAAAGCATGTAGTAAAGAATCTTTACATGTAGGTATTGACAATTTTTTCACTCGCATCAATAGTGCTGAATAAAAATATCCATAAACAGACCGCGAAGAAGTCTATTCTTCTTGAAAGATATGGAACAAGACAATCTTGAAGAGGGGAAATATGCCTAAAAAGAACAATGAGGTTGACTCAGTTAAATCCCAAGTCTCCAATAATTAGGTCATGATCATACTAGGTTCACTTCAGGGTATGATTTGAATTTTCAATTGATCTCAAAGGTAATATGTTCGTTAATTTTGATTTGATCAAAGACCATAAGATATTTGCAAAATATTTCCAATTCATTCATAAAAATAACATCATGAAACTGACCAATTTGAAATAATATTTCATGAACATCAAAAATTTCATTTTCTATCACTTAAGTAGATTTAGCTTTAAGAATTCAACAGTTTTATGTAAACATAAGATTTTCAATAAATTTCCATCAATTCATCTAATTTTTTGAACATTTTCAAAGTATCTAAGCATCTATTCTATAATAAATCATAAAAATACTGAAATTAAAAAATCTCTTGGTTATTCTGCATGCATGCCGCAATAATTAATTAAATTAGAGAAATTTTTTTCATACTTCACTAGATTTCTTCACAACTACATACAAAATGCTGCAAGCTTTTAAAGAGGGGGTTTAGTTTGGACACCGAGTAGGTTATGCATACACCCTTAAATGACATAGTATACAAGGTTGTTTAATGAAACTAACAAAACCAACTACAAAAGATTCATGAGATAGGTAGCTATCAAATTGTCTCTGATATTAGTCAATGTCTGTGTGCATACAAGTTTTTAGACCAAAATGATTAAGAAAACATGAAAAAAGAACAAAACTTAAATAAGTTTTGGCTCTTCCGACATCCACAAATTTTGAACTATAAAATGAAAATAAAATAGAAATTTTCCTTTTATAGGGACAAGGCCCCAAGATTTTAAAATTAAAGTCTCTTAGAGAATTAGAAACAATGAATCAAAATGTAGCATGTGCCGGATGCCAACTATCATTTAGAAAATTCCAAATGAAATCAAAGATTTGACTTCATCAACAACAACACTCTTCACTCCTTACTGTAATACACAATGCTCTACATAAACCAAGACTATCGACATTCTTTTGAATACTAGAAAAGATACATTCACTAGGACTGGGATCAACCTACAAAATTACAAAACAAAATTTATTGCAACACCTCTGGTATTCGATATCCTTTATCACTCTAGACTCAAGCTTAGACTCTTTTCTCTATCTTTCTTTTCTTGATAATCTCAGGAAGCTCCCAATACTTGATGCATATAATCTTTCAAAATTCCATGTATAGCTTTCCAAGTGAACTTAAGCCTAGTATATTCTTCTGATACCCTAAGTATTATATCATTTCTCTGTACATTGTCTTTTTCATATTTATCTATGATGTTCCTACATTGTATGATCTCATCAATAACCTATTGGGTTAATAACTCAATAGGATATCAGTTTATTCTTTCAATCCATTCTTGAAAGCTCTGGGTTCCTTACCCTCCTATCCTAAAGTTTGAGGATCACACCTTTGACATGCTAACAATTAAATAAAACCTTGATATTCATCAATTAATCCTTTACTTTCCATGTTGACTTTCTCAAATCCTTCAACACATTGCATTAACATGTCACCTTCCCACTTTAATTGTTTGTAACCTTTTTTTGGTAACAACATTCCTTGTTCTGACATTACATTTTCTTGCATTAAATCTTGGACATCCATGTGCATGAGAATTTCAACATTTTGCTTCTCCATATTAATTTTTTCTTGAAAAACCTTGCATTCACTCTCACAGCTTTTAGATTTTTCATATCTTTGGTATGCTCCCTTATATTTCCCTATCACATCTATAATGAAATATTCTCCCTGTTTTACCTAGTACTCAATCCATTCTTAAAATACACTTATTTTTTGGAAAACTAATACAATTGCATCCACCTACTCTTGTGACATTAATACTGGATTTTGGGGCAATTTTGTTTGTGCTTGACCTAATAGGGTTAGAGATTTTATAAAATTTTCTAAGGTAGCAACCCTTTCTTTCAATTGTATTTTCTTATTTTTGTATTTCTCTATTCTAGCAATAGTAGCATCTAAATTCACTTTTATTTCATCCAAGTCTTGCTTCCAAGATGAGTTCCCAAGATTGATACTTGTTATCATATAATCCTTAGGCATTATTTTATTTATGTCTTTGTTAGCTATTGGAGTAGCTATATGGATGGTTTTGTCACCATTTGCATTATTTTGTATGACATGCTTTTTTTTAGCTCTACGCCTAGGATTTTGAGTATTTGTTTCTTGTACAAAACTACTAAGATCTAGAGGTAATACTTCTACTTCCATTAGGGAAGCTAACTCCCTCATCAACCAATCAGGTGCATCATTATCTAACTCTACCTCTGTAACATTCCTCTGTTCTTGGTGTTCACTAGATTCGGGAATTTCTTTTCTTATTTCTCCATCTTTATTTGTTGTTTCTTATGAAATAGGAACACCTTTAGAAATTTCTAGCATAAAGTCAAGATTATTAGGATTTGACACCATCTCTTATATTTGGAGACTTACATTCTCCTTTCTATCCAGATGTTCAATATTATTTTCCTAAGAATTACCTTCTATATTATTTTGTATACTAGGCTTTTCTTCATTTTCAACTTCTTCAACCTGAATCTATGTAGTTTCCTTTTCAACTTCACTTTCAGGCAAGTCCTTATCCAATTTCTAAAATACATATGATAGTTCATTATCATTTGATACATTCCCAAGTGAAGACTAGGAATCAAAAATATCTTCAACAATTATTTCATCAATAGGACCCTTCTTTCTAGTCTCTTGTGTCTCCATATCAAGAATATTAGGGTTCCCCACTTCTGAGGTGAGCGTTCCTTGTATAAATTCCTCTTCTTCAATATTTATAGGGACAAACCCTGTATCAATAATTTCTTCCACCACTGGTTGTACCATGGGTCTATCTTTGAACTTCTTTTCTTTTGATTTCTCACACATGGCACCCCATTTATCCATTTTTTATTTAATTATGGCCTCATTTATCTCAAATATTTCATCCAAGGCCACTAGAGTTCCTCCCAGTGCTTGTTTCACATTACCCATGTTAACTGATGGAAGAGAAGTGAATATTATTTTAGCTCTATGAGATGCAGACCTTGTCTATGTACCAACATTTTCTATTACTCCTGCTTCTTCTTCAATAACCAAATTATTTCTTGAATTTTTCATAGAGGAGGATGCACCTTTAGTTTTTACTTTTTTTTTTTATCTTTATTCGATTATGCATCCCTTCGTTTAATAGATGGTTTCATTGGAACTTCTAGTTTCAAAACCTTAGGGGTTTTCTCTTCAATTCTTATACTACAAGCCACTTTACTAGCTATCCATTTCTTTCTAGTAGATTCCCCACTCTCAAATGCAGTTTCATTTCTTTATTTTCTCTTCTTATCCTCTAAGAATTTGGGTTTGATTCCACTTTCCCTCAAAGCTTTACAAAAATAATTTATCCAATATTGAGTATGCATTAAAACTAGTGTTGAGAACTCATCAATTGAAATCATTTCTTCACCCTCATAATCTAGGTTTGAAAAAGGTTCATCATATACCCTATTTTTATTATAGACCTTATTCAACACTTCTCCATCATCCTTTTCCAATTGATATGGAAATTCATGAAACATTTGAATCCGGGTAGACTCGAAATACAATCTTTCATATTTTCTTAACCTTACTCTATGCTCATCCTCACAATTAAGCCAATAATCTTCTAGATGTTGGACATGAGCACGATTACCAGCAATAGTCTTGGCAATGTTCCCTTCAAGATCATAGTACATTCTTTGAAGTGTAAAAGCTTAAAATAATATGTTCTCAATTCTTCATCAAACAAGTCAAACAACCTTATTGCATTGCATTTATAATTCTCCAATATTATAGGAAACCTGTAGGAGGGCTTCTTGTGGTATTTTTCATAAAGGGAATGACATGGCTTCAATTGTCTCACAAATTCTAATAAAACAATCTTATCTATTGGATACCTTGGAAGAAAAAATGGGTGTTCATCAAATCCTTCCATCTTGATGTAGGAGAATGTAGGGAACTGAATATTCCAGCCTCCGATTGGTCTAATAACACTTTGTCCTTCCAAGGAAAATATTTTGGCTTTATCACCTTCCATCATTCTGACTAGCTTCATGGATAACACATCATTAAATATCTTGTAATTTTCATTGTACCCATGAATAGTGATCTAGTGTAAATGAGCATATATCAAACTATTTCCAACCTCCATTCCTAGAGTACCAAAATGTTTCAACCCGTGTTTGGTTGCTCTCAATGCGCAAAAATAAATCACATAGGAAGACAAATAAAAACATACGGTGTTCGAAAATTCCTTTATCTGTTTACATAATATGTCTCTAATAAACTTTCCCTAGTGCACCTAGACGGGATTTTCCATTAATCTAGATATTATCATGAATTTCTAGGGTTAAAATTTACTAGCATCTCTTAAACCAACCATCCTACTTAGCAGAGTAGTAATATCTTTAGTTTCTTGGTTGAACATAGACCTTTGAAGTATTTTGGTGGGTGGTGTAATTCACTTGTGGCACCATTTGGTACTCATAATCTTTCTATTGTGAGCTTCAACACTTTGATATGTCCTCGCAATTACCTTTATATCAATTTTGTACATCTGAGAGAAACTAGGAAGCCAAAATGTGTACGTAATTCCTTACGGTGTGAGATCAGCATAAGTTCTTCCTTCCTTCTCAATGATTATTTAATCAAGGTCATAATAATTCATACACTGTTTAACCAATTCAAGAGCTTCCATTACTGGTGGAAACCCTGCTACGGAAAATAACCCACTTTCAATAATGTTTCCAATACATTGAGAAACATTCTCTTTTTGTATCTTAGTGTGGATTTAAATATCAGAAGACTACCTTGTATGAGTGCCTTGTCACTACCATATTGATTTATATGGCTTGTGAATTGTAATATTTGAAATCATCTTCTACTCTTGCATTAGAAGTACTCATTTTTATTAGTATCTTTTATATTTTTCACATACGTGCCTTGAATGCGAGTTAGGGTTAAATTTAACTTGAAATTTCTCACAATTTAACAAAGCTTTCATTCATCTTTCGGTTAAATTGAAAATCAGAGAATAAATATATTACTTCAATTTCTAACATTTTAAGGGAAAAAAATCTTTCAAGATCTTTGAATATAAAAACATTTAGCATAAAATCAATTATTCAAAACATACTTGGTTTTGGCTGATAATGATAATATCTTGAAATGGGACTCCAAAATCCTTGGTAACTATGTTTTTCTTTGGTTTCTTGAAATTTAACTTTCCTTGCATGCAAGAATTATTTTATTTTTTCAATGTCCTTTGCAAAGTTGTAGCATGATGTGAAGTAGGGTGTTACAAAAGCAACTCTATGCTTAATGTGGTGCCAAGTACGGAGATTAACACTTTCAATCGGTGACTTACCAAGAAAATTTAAAATCAATTGAAGATACAATCACTTCGATACAATCACAAGACTCTGAGATTCCAGTTTTCGGTAAAAATATCAAACTTCATAAAAAGGATCGAAAACTGAATCTGGGAAATAAAACATAGGTAAAAAATAAAAGGCCAACAAGATCGAAAGAGAGTCGAAAGAAACCAAACTATAGAAAAACACAAAAGAAAGAAAAAAAGATAAAAGGAATAAGAGGAAAAGAAGAAAAAAAAGGGGGGTCCACATTTTGCAAAAGAGAAAAATGGAGCATGTTGTGAAACTACACAACAACTAGCAACCAAGAAAACTAAACAAATTAAATAGAAAGTCAATTCTAGACCTAACATCAGTGCATCAAATTTTTCTAGTCTTCTAATTATAAATCACTAAATCCTTATTCCACATTCAAATCCCACTTTAGATAGCATACAAAATTAATTATCACTGAGCTCGCGTGTGTGCGATTGGTTATTTTAGCTAAATCAACTTAAAAATAAAAATTATTTGCATTAATCTAGATAGCATGACAATTCCTTTTAAGCCAACCAAGGATAGAGCCTTGCTTATAGTCAAGCCTCCATAGCCCTGACAAGGTTATCTCTCTAATTCCCCCAAACATAGATCTATTGCCAACCAAGCGTCTATAGCCCTGATAGAGCTATTTGGATAGCCTAAAGAGTTGATTTCTCTTTTTTTGTTTAGATATAGTAATGATAGCTCATTTTCACTTGTGATATTTCAATAATAGCTCATTTTCAACTTGCAAGAAATGAAGCCCACTATTAGGTTGGGAATTACAGTGGTAGCACAGGTAGTCTTTTAATTTTTCAATTAATGCAAATAGTTGATATCCCAAATTCCAGTAGATTGATTGAAATGTGTGCATTTGTAACTATATATCCACCAAAAAATTTATGCTAACTAGAGTATAAAGATTAAAAAAATTCTCTAATAATCCATAATTAGAAAACTATTTCCGATCAAAGAATAGATCAAATATACATAACTGATGTTCTATTAACTTTTTCACCTTCAAAAGTTGCTAATCATTGAAAATTATAACAACACAACACCCAAAAGAAAGAAAAATAAAGCATACAATTTTATTTTTTTACAAGAAAAACTATTTACAAGAAAACTATTTACTTATGACAAAAAATAATGCTTTAGGAACTTCCCATTAATAGGTAATGGGATGTCTTCACTAGTCAAAGAATTCAATCTATAAGTGCTATCACCCAAAATTTCAGAAACTTGATATGGGCCTATCCACATCTTATCAAACTTACCATGATCACCTTTTCTTTTTGAGCCTTATCCCAATATAAGACAAAATCAAATTTTTTAAATTTTTTTAATCTAGCCCTTTTATCAAACCATATTTTAACTACAAATTGATATCTAGCAAAATGATTTGTAACTCAAGTACACTTTTGATCTAAATGCATCAATTGTAATATCTGGGCCTCAGTTTGGTCATCTAATCCTATATACTCTTCGACAAGTTACCAGGTAGGGATCTTCAGATTTATTGGCAGTATAGGATCAACTCCATTAACTAAGTGGTAAGGGGAATTCCCTAGTGAAACTTTCATCCTAGTGTGATCTACCCAAAGGGAGAATTTTAATAAAGCATGCCATTCCTTAGGATTATTTTCAATCAACTTTTTTATTATATCCAACAAATTCTTATTAGATGATTTAGCTAATCCATTTCCCCATGGATAATAATTAGATGAGAATTTCAACATTATACCATATTCAAATGCCCAATTGGAAAATTTTAATGAAGAAAACATAGGGCCATTGTCACATAGTAGTGCGTATAGTGTTCCAAACTTGGTAATAATATTTTATTCCAAAAAATTGATTATCACCTCTGTAGTGCATTGTTTACTAGGATATGCTTCTATCCACCTGGTACAGTAATCAGTAGTAGTTAATATACATATATGGCTAGTAGATGATGGAGGATTGATAATTCCAATAAAATTGAGTCCCCATTGTGAAAAGGGATGCATTTCCATCATTGATTGTAATGGCTGAGCATTAAATCTTTCTTTTTCTGATGTAGTCTGACATGTATTAAAACATTTCAAATGTTCAAATGTGTCTTTAAAAATCATTGGCCCATAGTAAATAGCTCTTAAAATGAGCTATTCTAAATTTATCATGTAATTCGTAGAACAGTTTTCCTCGTTCTGTTCTATTCAAGCATCTCAAATAGCCTCCATGATTTATTTTAAATAGAGCACCTCCTTTGATCATATAGCTTTGTGAATTTATCTTGAGGGATCTTCTTTGATTTATTTTCATATGATTAGGACAAATATGGCTAACTAAATAATTCCATGCGTATATGTACCAGTCATCTTGGTCCTTTGCATCCAACACATATTTTTGACTTGAAATTTGTGGATCTATTTCTGCAATAGAATTGACCAAGGCTTGTCCTCTAACTAATTTCATGGGTATGATTTCTATATCAAATTCTTGTAAGATAGTAACCCATTTAGCACTCTTTTCTTTGATCTCACTCTATGTTAACAACATTTTGACTATGGCATCCTAAAAAATAGCCTTAACCATACTCCTGAGGACATAATATCTAAATTTGTGTACTATTTTAACCAAAGCAAAGGCTTGTTTTTCAACATCTATATATCTTAACTCTGCTTCTCTAAAAGGATCTCTCATAAAAGTAGTCAAATTTTCTTCTTTGTTCTCACCCTTCTGTGTTAATACCGTTGCACAAGTATGACCAAAGGAAAAAGAGTAAATATAAATTTTTTTCGTATAATCCAAACTTACCAGTACCAGAGCCTCCATGATAGCAGTCTTTATATTTTCAAAGGTGATTTTAGCTTCATTTTTCCACTCTATTTTGGCATCTTTCTTCAACATATCATTGAGTGGTTTTACTATTTTTGTGAATCCGGTGATCAATTTCTAAAAAAAATTATCTTTCCCAAAATAGGACTTCAATTCTTTCTTTCTTCCCAAGGTTTGTAACTTGAGAAATGCGCTTACTCTGTTTGGGTCTATTGGAATACCCCATTCATAAATAATATGCTCTAGAAGCTTACCTTCGGTTACCCCAAAAATATTCTTTTCAGGATTCAATGAAACTCTATAAGTTTCACACTTCTGTAATATTTCTCCTAGATATTGAACATGATCTATTTTTTATTTCAAAAATACTATGAGGTCGTCCATGTAAATAATAATGCACTCGCCTATCAGTCTATGAAAAGAATAATCCATTTCTCTTTGAAATGTAGCTCTGACATTTATCAATCTGAATGGCATTATTTGATAAGAAAAAGTTCCCCACTTTGTGGTAAATGTTGTCTTCATTGTATCTTCCCTCACTACTATTAATTGATTATATCCAGAGAATCCATCCAAAAATGACATCATTTGTGAACCATTAACTATTTGTAGCACTTCTTCCAATGAGGGTAAGGGATAATTATCTTTCTTAGATGCCTTATTGAGATTTCGAAAATCTACACTTAGCCTTATATCTCCATTCTTCTTTCTATAGGGGACCCAATTTTCCACCCAAGTAGAATGTCTGATAGGAAAGATTATTTCAGCTAATAAAATCTTATGAACTTCGTTTTGAATTAGTGGTTCTAAGAGTGCATTTATTCGTCATTTTTTCTGCTAGAAATATTTTGCATCAGGCTTTAATGGTATTGTATGAGTAATAATGGAAGTATCATATGTATTCAAATCTTCATATGTTCAAGCTAGAACCTTCCAAAAATCTTTAAGTACCTCAGCAATATTTATGTTTTCTTCTTAAGTACAAACCTTTCCAATTAGCACATTCTTAGGATCTTATTTAGTGTGTAAATTGTATAATTCAAATTTCGCTCCATCGCTTTGAGAAAAATCTTTCTATCTGACAATCTGATCGATGTCAAAAATCCTTTCTAGCTTGATTATCCCTTTTGGAATATTATTATTTCTCGCTTGAGCTAATTATTTATTTTGAATTTTGTCGTCAAGGCTATCTATTTCTTCCATTATTTGTTCTTCAAAAATATCAGAATTAGTGATGAAATCTAATATATGTTGGTCATGTTCGAACACTTGGAAAATGGTAACATTATCAGGAAACAAAGGTAACTGTACTAGCTAAATTGTGAATCTTTTATTAATTAGAAGCATCTAGAGTTCTAGAGTACTGACAACAGTTGCCAAAGCATCGAATCTTTTGTTAAATATTCATGGGATATGAGTAATATTGAATGCATCAAAACTTTCTATCAAATCCCATACTTTGTGATGATAATTGGATAAACGCTTGTAGTGAAAAATGTGTTTCTTTCAAACTTGTCTCACTACCAATTCTGAATCACCAAATACCTTGAGGATTATAAATTTCTTTATAATTGCAAGGATCATGCCATGTATAAGGTCTTCATACTTTGCCACATTGTTTGTACATTGAAATTCTAACCAATATGTAGCAAGAAAAGGTTTACCTTGCGGATCAATGAGTTTGACTCCAACTCCAATTCCTTGTTTTGATTTAGATCCATCAAAATTAAGAATCCAAGCCTGGTCATTTATAACTTGTAACTTACCATTCTTCAATGATGTGAGATTATTCCTTTCGATCTGAGTGACATGAATTTTGTCTATGCATGTTTCTGATTCGAGTCCTTTGGCCTTATTGTGTTCTACAAAATACTAATTTTTGATTCTATGAATTATCTCCAAAAACATCATACAACTATTTTCTGAGTGTGCAACATCATGTAACCTACACCAACCATGAAATAATAAACTTCTTAGTGAAAATTTAATTTTTTTTCTCTTCTAAGCTTCTACAATAATATTCTTCTAAAATCTATCATAGGTACTATTTTATTCTTTTGAAGAATCAAAATTTGATTCAATTAAAACATGTGTTCTAGAAGTTAAATAATTGGTTTTTCTAGCATTGCATGTAAATATTTCTTTGATTTTGACTCCTGAATTTTGTACTTTGTAAACTCCCAGTTCTACATCAATGTAGAACTTCGTTCTTCTAGTTATATTCAGTGATCATATAATTCATGCACGGTTCCATTTAAATCTTGATTTGATTAGTAAATCCCTTCCATGGTAATCACATATGTGAGAAGTTAGTAACCATATATCCATTCAAGACCTTAGACCAATCCCAACTCAATAACATACCATAAGTGTCAGGTATCTCAACAACTTGAATATCTATATAATATTGAATTCTAGGCTCCGATGCTAATTGCATATGAATGTTAGTCAAAACTCCAACTACATTTACTTCCATTTTATCAAGCCGAGTAACCTTATTTAAAGAACTTGCTAGATTTAATCCTAGTGTTTGACATGTAGACAAAGGCATCATGTTAGTAGAAGCTCCAAAATCCACTAAATAATTAGGAATATTTTTACGAAATATTCTTAAAGTAAGCACAAATGGTGGAGACTCTAATTTTCCTTTGTAAAATGATACTTGTACATCTGTTATAGCAACAACATTTTTATCTTCTTCTTTAGCTTGACTATCTCTTGATTGAGTATCTTTGAGCTTTCCTTCATTTTAAAAATATTGTAGAGAATTAAGGAAAGATTTCTTAATTACAGGTGTTTTGAGTAATTTTGATAAAGAAAGACTGATCTTTACCTTTTTTATTTCTTCTGCTAAATAGGTAGTCAAATTTTCTTGATCAACGAAATCTATTTTTTTCATTTTTCAAAAAATTTGACAAATTATGGTGAGAGGTCACTTTAGGTAACCCTGGGTTATTACTTGATTTGTCATCACGTGGAGTGTTAAATTTTTTTGGTAGAATTGATGTCTTTAATGGCCCATTGGCTCTATTTCCATTGTTTACGTTGCTTCTCAAATTATCAGTATGTCGGTTTTGATACTATTGAAAAGCATGAATTTTACCAATTTATTCATGAGGTTCATTTTCATCCTGATTAGGGAATGCGTATGTTTCCAGAGTCATGTTTGAATTATCTCCCTCATACTCATGAGTGTAACTTGTAAAGAAAATAGGTAATTTAACATGTTCATAGATTTCAAGGACCAAAGAAGAATCATATCCAACTTGGACTAACTCATTTCCCTTGGGAGGATGAGAATCACACTGTTCATTGTAATGTGTAACAGCTAGTAAAATATTTGAAGCGATTTTGAACTGTGAATAGTCTACTTCAGCATGAGCATTTGTGTTATGGATTCTACACCAATTATTCATCATAAGATCAGCCACACTCACCTTGGATGTGGATCTTTCATCCTGAAGATCACTTTTATCTAAAGGTGTAGATACTCCTCCATTTTTCGGTTGTGTATTCCAAGTTCTAGGAATTATAGGAGTATTATACATCTGATTTTGTGAATTTTGATTTCTTAATTGTGTAACCTATGTGGTTAATCTTTTGAGTTGATCTATAATTTATTTTATGTCCTCTTTTTCCTTTGAAATTTTAACATTTTGATTTTCCCGAGTCTATGAGAAAAATGAATCTACATTAGGATGCAACTTTGTAATAGATGGACCAAGCTGAGGGACTAAAGATTGACTATTTCCTGACTCAAAGAAAGTATTTTGAGGAAATGTCCCATGCTGGATTGCTAAAGGATAAACATTAGGAGTTATAGGATGACTCATAGGAATTCCATTTAAACTTGGGGTGGGGTAATTATTTAATACCTTTTTTCCATTTGCAGATGATTTGTTTCCAAGATGTTTCATGTCTATATTCACATTGACGACTTTAGCATAGGCTTTGAGTAAAGTAGCAGGAGGATTTTCCTTTCGCTTCACAAACATAATAGTTAAAGGATCTACTATTGTATAATAAAACGCGATGGCTAAAAAAATATCCACTACATAAGGTGCTTGCAACCTAGAATAACCATTTTGAACCCTATAATTAAAAATAGTTATAGGTTCTGCTTTGAACCTCTTAATATAAAATTCATGATATAACAAAGTAGGATCTAGAGGTATCCCAAATCTAGCTAAAAATTAACTTTCCATATCTGGCCAGGATCTAATAGAATTGCGAGGAAAGTTGATATACCATTGGTAAAATTTATCACTTCATGTGTATGGGAACAATCCACATACAAAATCCTCATGTTGAATCCTCACTCTAAAACACGTATCCTTAAAGATACTAATATGTTCTTCTATGTCTTTGTAAAGATAATATTTGGGACACAACTTATCATGATTTTTTGGTAAACCACTGTATATGGAAAATTGGATTGGTGACTCTAGGTTAAAGAATTCCATCACTATGAAAGGCTATGGTGTCACAATAGTTGGATTTTGTGAAATCACACTTACACTTCTAGATTTTTAAGGTCTAGATGATGTTCGACCACTAAGTTCAACTAGAGTCACATGAGGATCACCAGATCGAGATCTAGTGACTTTATAGAAATCCAGCTTAACAACTAAACAAAATAAAAAAAGGACAACAAAAAGGTCCCTCCTTCTAGTGCTAGTTCTTGCTGACAACAATTTCACTCGAATCAATAGTGTCAAATAAAAAAATCCATAGACAGACCGTGAAGAACCCTATTCTTCTTGAAAGATATGGAACAAGAAAATATTGAAGAGGGGAAATCTTCCTAAATAGAACAACGAGGTTGACTCAGTTCAATCCCAAGTCTCTGGTAATCATGTCATGATCATAATAGGTTTGCTTCAAGGTATGATGTAAATTTTATGTTAATATCAAAGGGAATATGTTCATTAATTTTGATTTTGTCAAAGATCATAAGATATTTGCAAAATATTTCCAATTCATTCATAAAAATAGCATCATGAAACCAAAATATTTTAAATAATATTTCATGAACATCAAAAATTTAATTTCTATCCCTTAATTAGATTTATCTTTAAGCATTTATCAATTTCATGTAAACGTAAGATTTTCAATAAATTTTCATCTATTCATTTTTTTTTGGAACATTTTCAAAGAATTTAAGCATCTATTATAAAATAAAGCATAAAAATATTGAAATTAAAAATTCTCTTGGTTATTCTCCATGCATTCCCCAAATAAATAATTAAATCAGAGTAATTTGTTTCAT
>CM021101.1:67869902-68078446 GCA_007115665.2 Sequoiadendron giganteum | reverse complement strand
TTTCTAATAGCTTTCTAAAACTACTTGAGATTAATATAATCAGTAAAATAGATAACATAATTAAGCATTCATAGATTGACACAAGATATACGTAGGAAAACCTTTTCAAGTAAAAAACCTACCACACAAATTCAAGACAATTGTACTACAGTAATAAAAATAGTTACATACAATATACAGTCTTCTTTGATCAGCTCACAGTAACACTTCCAGAAGTCTCTCATTGTTACAATGTTATCTCTAACATACAGTTCAAAAAAATATCTCTTCTTGCAATATTGTGCTCGACTTATATAATTCATATGTTGCATTCAATTCTGTCAACCAAGCACTGACAATTAGGTTCATGAATCTATCATTCAATCATGCAATCGATCTACCCATTTCGATTTCCTTACATTGAGCCACCTAAGCAATACTTCCTTACCCAAATTGGGTCCTATACACCACCTTGAGTTGACATGTAATAACTATAGTTATGTTTTTGGCCTTTAGCCAAAAATTGCACTGACACTGAGCCATGTGTCCTTCCTTCATTCACTATCGCTCTTTGACTCCGAGTCAAACTCAGTCAGACACTGGTTCGAACCCATCTGACCCATCAAAGTCTCTATCGCTCTACCACCGAGCTTGTTTGACCAGCTCTCGGTATGGTGGTGAACCAACTGAGCTCTTACCACGCTACCATAGATGGCTTCAAGACTCACCATGGTAAGGTGGTAGATGACCTAGTAGACCATTGGTGGTCTTACTATAGCCACCATGGTTAGTCACTTGACTATCCACGGTATGGCCGTAATCGCTAGCTAGGCCATTGGCGGTCTTACCGCGGCCACCGCGGTCAATCACTTGACTATCCGCGGTATGGCAGTCACCACTAGCGAGGCCATTGGTGGTCTTATCGTGGACACCACAGTCAGTCACTTGACTATCTGCGGTATGGCGGTAACCACTAGCCAAGCTATTGGCGGTCTTATTGTGGCCATCGTGGTCAGTCACATGATTGTCCGTGGTATGGTGGTAACTGCCAGCTAGGCTGCAGGTGGTCTTACCATGGCCACCACGGTCAGTCACTTGATTGTCCGTGGTATGACGGTAACCACCAGCTAGACTACTGGCAATCTTATCGCGGCCATCACGATCAGTCACTTGACTATCCATGGTATGGCAGTAACCGCTAGCCAGAGTGAAAAAATTTACCAAGTCTTTTTCTGAAAGAGGTTCAAGCTGGTAATTGAGGCATCGTTGCTCAAAAATAATTAGTAGGAGTTAATATAAATATATTTCCAGTAGATGATGGATGATTGATAGTTTGAATAAAATTGAGTCCCCATTGTGAAAAGGGATGCATTTCCATCACTGGTTGTAATAGTTGAGCATTAAATATTCCCTTTTCTGATGTAGTCTAACATGTATGACAATGTTTCACATGTTCAAATGTGTTTTTAAAAATCATTATCTAGTAGTAACCAACTCTTAAAATGAGGTGTGCATTAGCTAATGGTGATCCATGAGATATTTTGAATTTATCATGTAATTCTCCCAACACATTTTTTGCTTTTGTTCTATTAAAGCATCTCAAATAGACTCCTTCATGATTTATTTTAAATAGACAACCTCCTTTGATCATATAGCTTTGTGACTTTATCTTGAGGGGTCTTCTTTTATTTCTTTTCATATGATCAAGACAAGTATGTATAAGCAAATAATTTCATACGTCTGTGTACCAATCATCTTGGTCCTTCGCACCCAACACATATTGCTAACTTGAAATTTGTGGATCTATTTCTGCAATAGACTTGACCAAGGCTTGTCCTCTAACTAATTTCATGGGTATAATTTCTATATCAAATTACTGTAGGATAGTAACCCATTTAGATCTCTTTTTTATGAGCCCACTTTGTGTTAAAAACATTTTAACTGTAGCATCTGAAACAATAGCCTTAACCACACTCCTGAGGACATAATGTTTGAATTTGCGTACTGCTTTAACCAAAGAAAAGGCTTTTTTTTCAACATCTATATATTTCAACTCCACTTCTTTAAATGGAGTGCTCATAAAAGCAATTGAATTTTCTTTTTTTTTTCGCCCTTCTGTGTTAATATTGATGCACAAGTTCGATGAGAGGAAAAAGAGTAAATATAAAAAAAAAATCGTATAATCCAGAGTTACTAGTACTAGAGCCTCCATGATTACAGTCTTTATATTTTCAAAGATGATTTTAGCTTCATTTTTCCACTCTATTTTGGCATCTTTCTTCAACATATGATTGAGTGGTTTTACTATTTTTACAAATCAAGTGATAAATTTTTGAACAAAATCAATTTTTCGAAAATAGGACTTCAATTCTTTCTTGCTTCCCAGGGTTTGTAACTTGAGAAATGCACTTACTTTGGACCTAGGTCTATCAAAATACCTCATTTAGAAATAATATGCCCCAGTAGCTTAGCATCGGTTGCTCCGAAAATACACTTTCTAGGATTCAATGAAACTCCATAAGTTTCACACTTCTATAATATTGCTCTTAGATGAAGAACATGATCTCTTTTGTCTTTCAAAAATACTTTGAGGTCATCCATGTAAATAATAATGATCTTTCCTCTTATTCTATGGAAATAATAATCCATTTCTCTTTGAAATGTAGCTCTGACATTTATCAACCTCAATGGAATTGTTCCATGAGAAAAAGTTCCCCTCTTTGTGGTATGCTATCTTCATCCTATCTTCCCTTGCTACCATTACTTGATTATATCAAGAGAATCCATCCAAAAAGGACATCATCTGAGAACCATAACTATTTGTATCACTTCATCCAATGAGGGTAAGGGATAATTACCTTTCATATGTCTTATTGAGATTTCGAAAAATCTATGCACAACCTTATATCTCCATTATTCTTTCTCACGGGAACCCAATTTGCTACCCAAGTAGAATGTCTGATAGGAAAGATTATTTCAATTGATAAAACCTTCTAGACTTCCTTTTGAATTAATGGTTTTAAGAGTGCATTTATTGGCCTTTGTTTTTTCTGAAAAGGGTTTGCATTAGGTTTTATTGGTATCTAATGAGTAATAATGGAAGTATCATATGTCTTCAAATCTTCATATGTCCAAGCTATAACCTTACAATAATATTTAAGTGCTTGAGCAATATTTCTCTTTTCTTCTTCAGTACAAACCTTTCCAATTAGCACATTCTTAGGATCTTCTTTAGTGTGTAAATTATATAATTGAGATTTCCCTCCATGGCTTCGAGGAAAATATTTCTATCTGACTATCTAATCGATGTCAAATATCCTTTCTAGCTCGATTATTCCTTTTGGAATATTATTATCTCTCACATGAGCTAATTCTTCATCTTGAATTTCACCATCAAGGAAATTTATTTATTCGATTATTTGTGCTTTGAAAATACCAGAATTAGTGATAGAATCTAATATATATAGGGCATCTTCGAACACTTACAAATTGGTAACATTATCAAGAACTGAAGGTAACTGTGCTAGCTCACGTGTGAATCTTTTCAAATCAAAAGCTTCTAGAGGTTCTATAGCACTGGAAAGAGTAGCCAAAGTGTCAGATCCTTTGTTAAATACTCATGAGATATGATTAATATTGAATGTGTCAAAAATTTCTATCAAATCCCATACTCTGTGTCAATAATTGGATAAACGTTTGTACTGAAAATGTATTTATTTTGAACTTGTCTCAATACCAATTCTAAATCACCAAATCCCTTTAGGATTATAAATTTCTTTTTAATTGCAAGGATCAGGCCATGTATAAGGGCTTCATACTTTGGCACATTGTTAGTACATTGAAATTGTAACCAATATATAGTATGAAAAGGTTTACCTTGCAGATCGATGAGTTCAACTCCAACTCCAATTCCTTGTTTTGATTTAGATCCATCAAATTTAAGAATCCAAGGTTGATCATTTATAACTTGTAACCTACCATTCTTCAATGATTTCAGATTAGTCCTTTCATTTTGAGTGACATGAATTTTGTCTATGTGTTTTTGATTCGGGTCCTTTGGCCTGATTGTGTTTAGGAAAATATTGATTTTGGATTCTATGAATTATCTCTAGGCACATCATACAACTATTTTCTAAGTGTGCAACATCATGTAACCTGCACCAACCATGCAATAATAAAATTCTTAATGAAACTTTAAATTTGTTGCTCTTTTGAGCTTCTACAATAATATTCTTCTAAAATCTATCATAGCTACTATTTTCTTCTTTAGAAGAATCACAATTTAATTCAATTACAAGATCTATTCTAGGAGTTAAATAATTGGTTTTTCTAGCATCGCATGTAAATATTTCTTTGATTTTGACTCCTGAATTTTGTACTTTGTAAACTCTCGGTTCTACATCAATGTATAGAATTTTTTCTTCTGGTAAGATTCGGTGATCATATACTTTAGGCATGGTTCCCTTTCAATCCTGATTTGATTAGGAACTCCCTTAAACCATGGTAACCACATATGTGAGAAGTCAGTTGCCATATATCCATTCAAGACCTTAGACCAATCCTTGCTCAATAACATACCATAAGTGTTAGGTATCTCAACAACTTGAATATCTATATAATATTGAATTCTAGGATCCAATGCTTTTTACATATGAATGTTCTCCAACTACATTTACTTATGTTTTATCAATCGTAGTTACCTTCTTTAAATAAATTTCCGAAGTTAATCATAGTGTTTGACATGTAGACAAAGGCATCATGTTAGTAGAAGCTCCAAAATCCACTAAACAATTATGAAGATTTTTACCAAATATTCTCAAAGTAAGCAAAAATGGCGGAGACTCTAATTTTACTTTGTAAAAGGCTACTTTTGCATCCACTATAGGAACAAATTTTTTATCTTTTTCTTCAGCCTGAATATCTCTTGATTGAGTATCTTTGAGCTTACCTTCTTTTGAAAAATCTTATAGAGAATTAAGGAAATCTTTCTTAATTACGGGTGTTTTGAGTAATTCTAATAAAGAAAGGCTGATCTTTACCTTTTCTATTTCTTCCGCTAAATAGGTAGTCAAATTGTCTTGATACTATTTTTTATTATGAGTATGTCCTTTTTGATACTATTGAAAAGTATTAATTTTTTCAATTTCTTCATGAGGTTTATTTTTGTCTCGATAAGGGAATGTGTATGTTTCCAAATTCATGGCTGAATTATCTCCTTCATACTCATGAGTGTAACCTATAAAGGTAGTATGTAATTTAACGCATTCATAGCTTTCAAGGACTAAAGCAGAACTGTATCCGACTACATCTAACTCATTTCCCTTGGGAGGATGAGAATCACACTATTCATTATAATGTGTAGTGGCTAGGAAAATATTTTAACTGATTTTGAACTATAAATAGTTTACTTCAACATGAGCATTTGTGTTATGGATTCTACACCAATTATTCATCACAAGATCAGCCACATTCACCTTTGATGTTTATCTTTCATCCTTTGGATCATTGTTATCTAAAGTTGCAGATACTCCTCCATTGTTCGGTCATGTATTCCAAGGTGTAGGTGGTCTAGAGTAATACAAATCTGATTTTGTGAATTTTGATTGTTATTTTGAGCATAAAAGTTTTGATTTCTTAATTGTGTCACCTATGTGGTTAATCCTTTGAGTTGAGCTCTAATTTATTTTATGTCTTCCTTTTCCTCTAAAATTTTAACATTTTGATTTTCTTGAGTCTGTGAGAAAAATATATTTCCATTAGGACAAAACTCTCTAATAGTTGGACCAGGGTGAGGGACTAAATCTTGACTACTTCCTAACTAAAAGGAAGTATTTTGAGGAAATGTCCCATGCTCGACCACTAAAGGATAAACATTAGGAGTTATAGGGTGACTCAGAGGAACTCAATTTAAACTTGGGATAGGGTAATTATTTAATCCATTTCTTCCATTTACGAATGATCCATTTCCAAGATGTTTCATTTCTAAATTCACATTGACGGCTTCAACATAGGCTTCAAGTAAAGTAGCAGGATAATTTTCCTTTTGCTTCAAAAACATAACAATTAAAGGATCTACTGTTGTATAATAAACTGTGATGGCTAAAAAATTATCCACTACATAAGGTGGTTTCAACCTAGAATAAGCCTTTTGAAACCTATCATTAAAATTAGTTATAGGTTCTCCTTTGAACCTCTTAATTTGAACAAATTGATGATATAACAAAGCAAGATCTATAGGTGTCCTAAATCTAGCTAAAAATTGACTTTCCATATCTAGCTAGGATCTAATATAATTGCAAGGAAAGTTGATATACCATTGGTAAACTTCATCACTTAATGTGTATGGGAACAATCCATATACGACATCCTCATGTTGAATCCTTGCTCTAAAACACACATCCTTAAAGATACTAATATGTTCTTCGACATCTTTGTAAAGATAATATTTGGGACACAACTTATCAGGATTTTTTGGTAAATCATTGTATAGGAAAAATTGGATTGGTGACTCTACATTAACTAATTCCATCACTATGAAAGGTTTTGGTGTCACAATAGTTGGATTTTGTGAAACCGCACTTATACTTCTATATTTTTGAGGTCTAGAAGATGTTTGACCACTAAGATTGACTAGAGTCACATAAGGATCAATAGATCAAGATCTCATGAATTTATGGAAATCCACCTTAAAGACCTAAAAAAATAAAAAAGGAAAACAAAAAGGGCCCTCCTTCTAGCACCATTTCTTGTTGACAATGATTTAACTTTCATCAGTAGTGTCAAATAAAAAACTCCACAAACAGATCATGAAGAAGCCTATTCTTCTTGAAAGATATGGAACAAGATGATCTCGAAGACGAGAAATTTTCCTAAATATAAATTTGAGGTTGACTCAGTTCAATCCCAATTCTTGGGTAATCAAGTCATGATCATACTAGGTACACTTTAGGGAATGATGTGAATTTGTTGTTTATCTCAAAGGAAATATGTTCATTAATTTTGATTTTATCAAAGATCATAAGATATTTGCATAAGATTTCCAATTCATTCATAAAAATAACATCATGAAACCAAAAGATTCGAAATAATATTTCATGAACATCAACAATTTCATTTTATATCACTTAAGTATATTTAGCTTTAAGCATTCAACAATCTCATGTAAACGTAATATTTTTAATAAATTTCCATCCATTCATCTAATTTTTGAAACATTTTCGAAGAATTTAAGAATCTATTCTAAAATAAAGCATAAAAATACTGAAATTAAAAATTCTCCTGGTTATTCTCCATGCATAGCCCAAAGAATTAATTAAATCAGAGAAAATTGTTTCATACTTCACTAGATTTCTTCACAGCTACATAAAAAATGTTGTGACCTTTTAAAGAGGGGATTCAGTTTGGACACTAAGTAGTTTCTGTATACACCCTTAAATGACACAATATACAGGCTTGTTTAACAAAACTAACAAAACCAACTAGAAAAGATTCATGAGATAGGTAGCTATCAAATTGGATTTGATATTAATCAATTTCTACATTCATACAATTTTTTAGACCAGAATGATTTAGAAAATAGGAAAAAAGAACAAAATTTAAAGAAGTTTTGGCTCTTCCAACATCCACAAATTCTGAACTTCAAATGAAAATATAATAACAAATTTTGTTTTATTATGACAAGGCCCCAAGAGTTTAAACTTAAATTCTTTAAGAGAATCAGAAACAATGAATCAAAAGGTAGCATGTGGTAGATGCTAGATGTCATTTAGAACATTCCAAATGAAATCAAATATTTGACTTCATCAACAACAACAATATTCACTCCTTACTCCGGTGCGCAACACTCTGCATAAACCAAGACTATCGACATTCTTCTGAATACCAGACAAGATACATTCTTCGAGACTAGGATCAACCTATAAAATTACAAAACAAAAGTTATCACAACACCTCTGGTGTCTGGTATCGTTTATCACTCCAGACTCAAGCTTATACTCTTTTCTCTATCTTTATTTTCTTGATAATCTCGAAAAGCTCCCAATACTTGATGCATTTAATATTTTTAAATTTCCTATATAGCTTTCCAAGTGAACTTAAGCCTAGTATATTATTTTGATTCCCAAATTAATATATCATTTCACCATACTCTTTCTGCTGCATATTTATCTATGGTGTTCCTGCACTGTAGAATCTTATCGATAACCTCTTGGGTTAATAACTGAAAAGCATCTCTATTTATTCTTTCAATCCATTCCCTAAAAGATCTGACTTCCTTACCTTCCTGTCCTAAAGTTTGAGGATCGCACCTTTGATGTGCAAACAATTCAATAAAACCTTGGTATTCATCCATTAATCCTTTACTTTCCATGGTGAATGTCTCAAATCCTTCATCACATTGTATTAACATGTCACCTTCCCACTTTAATTGTTTCTTCCATTTTTCTGGTAACAAAGTTTCTTGCTCTAACATTACATTTTCTTGCATTAAATCTTGGACATTTGTGTTTATGAGAAGTTCAAAATTTTGCTTCTCCATATTAATTTTTTCTTGATGAACCTTGCACTCACTCTCAAAGCTTTTAGATTTTTCAGACTTGTGCTATGCTCCCTTATATTTCCCTATCAGATCTATAATGAAATTTTCTCCCTATTTAACCTAGTAATCAATCCATTCTTCAAATACATTCATTTTGTGGTGAACAACTGCAATTGCATCCACCTGCTCTTGTGACAATAATACTGGATGTTGGGGAAATTTTGTTTTTGCTTAACCTGATAGGGTTAGAGATTTTATAAAATTTTCTAAGGTAGCAACCCTTTCTTTCAATTCTCGTTTCTTATTTTTTATTTCCATATTCTAGCAACAGTGGCAGATAGATTCACTTTTATTTCATCCAAGTCTTGCTTCTAGGATGAGTGTCCAAGATTGATACTTGTTATACTATACTCCTTAAGAATTATTTCATGTCTATCTTTGTTAGCTATTGGAGTAGATATATGGATAGTTATGTCACCATCTGCATTCTTTTGTGTGACATGCTTTGTTTTAGCTCTATGCCTAGGCTTTGGATTATTTGTTTCCTATAAAAAACCACTAAGATCTAGAGGTAATACTTCTACTTCCATTGGGGAAGCTAGCTCCTTGATCAACCAATCAGGTGCATCGTTATCTAACTCTACCTCTGTAACATTCCTCTATTCCTAGTGTTAACTGGATTTAGGAATTTCTTCTCTTATTTCTCCATCTTTATTTCTTGTTTCTTCTGAAATAGGAACCCCTTTAGCAATTTCAGACATAGAGTCAAGATTATTAGTATTTAACACTATCTCTTCTATGGAGACTTACATTATCCTATCTATCTAGATGTTCAATATTAATTTCCTGAGGATTACCTTCTTCATTATCTACTATATAAAGGTTTTCATCATTTTCAACTTCTTCACCCTAAATCTATGTAGTTTCCTTTTCAACTTCAGTTTCTACCAAGTCCTTATCTAATTTATCAAAGACCTGTGATTGTTCATTATCATTTGATACATTCCCAAGTGAAGGTTGGCAATCAAAAATATCTTCAACAATTGTTTCATCCATAGGATCCTTCTCTGTAGTCTTCTATGTCTCCATATCAAGAAGATCAAGGTTCTCCACTTCTAAGGTGAGTGTTCCTTGTATAAATACTTCTTCTTCAATATTTCTAGGGATGGACCCTATATTAGTAATTTCTTCCACCACTGGCTATACCATGGGTTTATGTTTGAACTTATTTTCTTTTACTTTGTCCCACATGGCACCGTATTTATCCATTTGTTCTTTAGTTCTGGCCTCATCTATCTCAAAAATTTCATCCAAGGTCAGAAGAGTTCCTCCCAGTGCTTGTTTCACATTTACCATGTTAACTGATGGAGGAGAAGTAAATAGTGTTGTATCTCTATGAGATGAAGACCTTGTCTATGTACCAACATTTTTTTTTACTCTTGCTTCTTATTCAATAACCAAATTATTTCTTTGTTTTGTTGTAGAGGAGGATGCACCTTTAGTTTTTAATTTCGTTTTATTTTTATTCGATTTTGCATCCCTCTATTTAATAGATGATTTCATTAGAATTTATGGATTCCAAACCTCTTGGGTTTTCTCTTCAATTCTTATATTAGGAGTGACTTTACTAGTTCTCATTTTCTTTCTAGTAGATTCCCCACTCTCAAATGTAGTTTCATTTCTTTGTTTTCTCTTCTTATCTTCCAAGAATGTGGGTTTGATTCCTCTTTCTCTCAAAGCTTTACAAAAATAATTTATGTAGTGCTGAGTATGCAATAAAACTGGTGCAGAGAACTCATCAATTGACATCATTTATTTACCCTCATAATATGGGTTTGGAGTAGGTTCATCATACACCCTATTTTCATTATAGGCCTTATTCAACACTTCTCCATCATCCTTTTCCAGCTGATCTAGAATGTCATGAAACATTAGAATCCAGGCAGACTCTGAAGACAATATTTCATATTTTCTTAACCTTACTCTATGCTCATCCTCACAATTAAGCCAATAATCTTCTAGATGTTGGACATGAGCACAATTACTAGCAATAGTCTTGGAAATGTTCCCTTTAGGATCATAGTACATTCTTTGAAGTGTTAAAAACTCAAAATTATATATTCTCAGTTCTTCCTCACACAAGTCAGACAACCTTATTGCATTGCATTTTTAATTCCCCAATATTATAGGAAACCTGTAGGAGGGTTTCTGGCAGGATTTTTCATAAAGGGCATGACATGGCTTCAATTGTCTCACCAATTATAATAAAACAATCTTATCTATTGGATACCTGTGCAACATAAATGGATTTCCATCAAATCCTTCCATCCTCATGTAGGAAAATGTAGGGAACTAAATATACCAGCCTCCCATTGGTCTAATAAAACTTTGTGCTTCCGAGGATAATCTCTTGGCTTTATTACCTTCCATCGTTCTGACCAGCTTCATGGAGAACACATCATTAACTCTCTTGTAATTTTCCTTGTATCTAAGGATAGTGAACTAGGGTAAATGAGCATATATCAAACTATTTCCAACCTCCTTGTCTAGAGTACCAACCGTTTTCAACCCCTGTTTACTTGTTCTCAAGGTGTAGGAATAAATCACATATATATGAAGAAAAATAAAAACATCTAATTTTGGAAAATGCCTTTATTTTTTCTCATAATTTGTCACTAATAAAATTTCCCCAGTGCATCTGCATGAGATTTTCCATTAATTTGGATATTATCATGAACATCCAGGGTACAAATTTACTGGCATCTCTTAAACCAACCATCCTACTTAGCAAAGTAATAATGTCTTGAATTTATTGGTTGAACATATAACTTTTAAGTACTTTGTTATGTGGTGTAATTCGTTCATGGCACCATTAGGTACTCATAATCTCTCTATTGTGAGCTTCAACACTTTGATATGTCCTGGCCATTGCCTTTATATCAATGTTGTACATCCGAGTGAAAATAGGAAGCCAAAATACATATGTAATTCCTTTTTGTGTGAGATCAGCAGAATTTTTTCCTTCCTTCTCAACGATTATTTTATCCAGGTCATAATAATTCATACACTATGTAACCAATTCAGGAGCTTCCATTGCTAGTGAAAACCCTACTGCGGTAAATAACCCTTTCTACAACATTTCCAATACATTGAGAAGCATTCTCTTGTCGTATCCCAGTGCGAGTTTCAATATCAAAAGACCACCCCATATGAGTGTATGTCACTACCATATTGATTGGTATGGCTTGTGAATTGCAACACTTGAATTCATCTTCTGCTCTTGCATCAGAAGTACTCATTTTTACTCGCATTTCCTACATTTTTCAAATATGTTCCTTGTGTGTGAGTTAGGGTTAAATTTAATCAGAAATTTCTTACAATTTCATAAAGATTTCATTCATCTTTTGGTTAAATTCAAAATTAGATAATAAAGATTACTTCAATTTCGAACATTTTAAAGGAAAAATGTCTTTGATATATTTTAATATAAAAACATCTAGCATAAAATTAATTATTCAAAACATACCTGGTTGTAGATGATAATGATAATCTCTTGAAATGGGACCCCAAAACCCTTGGTAACTATTTTTTGTTTGGTTTCTCAAAATTTACCTTTCCTTGCATGTCAAAATTATTTCATTTTTCCAATGTCCTTTGCAAATTTGCAGCATGACGTGAACTAGGGTGTTACAAAAGAAACTATATGCTAAATGTGGTGCCAAGTACATGAGTAGTTCACCACCTTCATTAATAACTTTTTATAATGCATTAGATTTCTTGAATAAAGGTGCAATCATTACAAATTAGGGTTCAGATTAAAAACACCTTGATTTTTGGGCAGGCTCACTATTAGAGGGAAAAGACAATGAGATGATCATACATGGAAAATTGGTATCACTTCGATCATTGGTTAGGAATGGAGCATTAAATATATGTGATCGATCTATGATCACTAGGATTGAAGATTTTTGGTGTCAACTTTTGAAAGAAATACCGAGGTCTTGTAACTTACTTCCTAGCTTCAAAGAGAACACATACCAGAATGAAAAAAAAGACCAAAAATTGGGCTTAAAAATAAATAAAGAGCTTCAAAACAGACACTCCGATTTTTGAATACAAATAAAATTATCAAATTCTGATACAAGACTAAATGATATCACCTGGATTAACACTTTCAATCGGTGACTTACCAGGCGGAGTTAAAATCAATTGAAGATACAATCACTTCGATAGAATCGTAGGACTTCAAGATTTTGATTTTCGGTAAAAATATCAAACTTCTTAAAAAGGACCGAAAACTAAATCTGAGAAATAAAACATAGGTCAAAAATAAAAGGCCAACAATATCAAAAGAGATCTAGAAGCAACCAAATCATAGAAGAAAACCAAAGCAAGCAAAAAAGCAAAAAGGAATAGGAGGAAAAGAAGAAAAAAAGGGGGGTCCATATTTTTCCAAAGAGAAAAATGGGGTGTGTTGTGAAACTACAAAATAGTAGGTTGTGGCCTACACAAGGCCAAAGACCTACTAACCATTCACCCATGCAACTCCCATTCTTCATTCATAGTTTTCCAAAGTTCACTCTTGTGGCTGATGACTTTTTTAATCCGAATTTGATGAAATGAAAAGGGTTTATTGAGAAAATTTTCATCTTTCCACCAATATAAGATATGCTTTATTTTGAATTTAATAGATAATTATTATTGATCTTCTACATGCATTATGATGAAAGTCCTAATTGATGGTTTGATTGAAAAAATTCTTTAATTCTCAAACTATTTCACATTTTTCAAATTTGAAAGATGCAACACATTCTATGCTTCTCATATTATAGGACAGAAAAAAATGAATTTCATAAATTTTAGACCAAGTTATGTTGGTTAGACAAAAATGTTTTAATATTTTTAAAAATTTCTAATAAAAAATTCATACCTAATTATTTAATTTTAAAAAAATTATAAAAGAAAATGTGACACATCCGGGCATGTGTCCTTTACTTATATTGAAAGTTTAAAAACACATTACTTTTTCCTTGTATTTAGGTTGGTCAGATATATACCTGCTTTTTATTTTTTCCTAAAAATTTAGTACTACTAATTTAAATTTTAAATTTTCACCAAATAGATTTAGATTTTTCCAAAAAAGGACTAGCAGCTTGGAAACAACATGCAATTTTCTACAAATATTTTTCTTACATATTTCTCAAATTATGTTAATAACCTATTCAAATTTTTATGTTAAGTTGTCTAATTGTATTTTTTTGAATTTTCATTGCCACTTTAGGCTTAGTTTAGACCCCCATGATCCTGCACTAAACGAGATGGATCTTGACTTATTACTTCTCAGTAAGGTCATAAGTTTAACTTGAACCATTTTTTTCAACTTATTCAAGATATTCCCTTAAAAACACGTATTTCCTTGTAGGATATTTTTTTCTAGGTGGTCTTCTACTACCTTGATTGTTTTTAGATTTGTTTTTGCCAATTGTATGGTAGGTTCAATATTTTTAATTGCTTTTGAATCTACCACATCATTATTGATAATGTTATTGTTTTTGGTCTAAATTTTTGGCTTGTCTTTAGATGTTGAAGGGTTATCCTTATGATCTTTAAAAACATTCACAAGACCCTTAAAAATGAGAGTTTTTTCAATGTTAAAATCCCCTTTCAACTTCTCCAAATGTATTACCACCTTGGATTTGAAGGTGAAAGGCCAATTTATGGTTTAAGTTCTAGGTAAATATGGGGACACATTATTTTTCTAGGATGAGGAATTTTACTTTCCAAATTTATCAATATTTTTAATAAGGAAACAATTGATTCTCCCTCATTTTATTTTTCACTCTAAAGGTCACTCAAGGAAGTCTCATGTTCCATGTTGTATGAAAAGTTCTAGATGAATTTATCTACCGATTCATGAAAGGTCTTTGATCCCATGAGGTAAATGTGAAAAAAATTAAATAAATTGGCCTCCTAGGCTTCTAGGAAAGAGGTGCACTACATATGCATTATTATAGGATATCTCAAGGAAAGCTATGTAAAATTACCTTATGTTTTTTCTTGGATCACCTTTTCCTTTGTATTTATCAAATCTAGGAATTTCAAAACTTTGAGGGAAAGGTACCATGTTCAAAAACTTGGAAAAAGGATAGGGGCATACCTCTTCTAATGTATAACCTTTCTTAGTGCTAATGTTTCCCATTTCCATGTTTTCTATCTTTTGTTTCATATTCTAATTTTTTGTTGTCAAAACACTTAGAGGTGCACTTGTAGGCATGTAATTTTACTGATATTGATATTTATTTTACTGATCTTGGTATAAGGGAAGGTGATAATATTATTGTTGATGTTGAATTTTACATGGTGGAATAGGCTCTTTTTCCATATTTAGGGTACCCATGTTTAGGTAATATCTAGCAAATTAGGTGATTGCTCTGGTGTAGATCAGTCTTCTAATATCTCTTAAAATGATTTCTATTGAATTATTGATGTATTAGGTGGAGGTGGTGGTGAATATGTAAATATAAAAGCCACCTTTTGTGAGGATGTTTGAATTGGATTAGATTGACTTGTTTCTCGCCTCATTTCAATATTAGTGATATATACCCAAATTTGATAATGTGCGCAGATATTTTAACACCTTTTTGAGACAATCCTTGATGGTAGTGATCAATTTTTTTCTCAAATAAAATTTACAAGAATTATTTTCCTACGGTCTTACTCAGATTCTTGAAGATCTTCAAATGAAGGTTCTTGACCATTTTCACTGTAAGGGACCCTTAAATTCTCATCATCAAAGAAGGGTGGATATGAAGATGATCCTTTTCTATTTTTAGAAATTTCTTGTTTGAATAATTGTTTCTTCTTGATAGGATTCCATGTTTTTCTTATATTGAGATCTTGTAATTGGCATATGCAATATAAGCCATTAGATAAAATAATATTTTCTTTCAACAATTTTGATACTTGTTGCTCAAGACAAAAATTAACCAAAGTCAATTTAGATCTCCAAATTATGATAATGGTCTTTATTGATAAGATGATAAATCCCACTTGAACTATATTTTTTATTCCAAGTAAGATGATAAATTGTACTTGAACTAGACTTGTGAGCCAAAGAATACTTGATAAAGAGTGGAGGTTTCCAACTCAAGAGTAACCTTCTGACTCTCAATAAGGTTTATACACAATTGATATGATATGATAAAGATAAAAGATAGGAGATCCAATGTGAAATTTGATAAACAAAATTTTATAAACTTTGATAATGATAAGACAAGGTACCAAAAAGTTATCCACTCCTCAAATAGTATTAAGGACAATAAAATTGTACCAAAGAAAGATCTATTTAAGCTCTATTTACTAAGAACTGTTATATTTAGACATGTTCTAATTTTGATAAGTTTTGAAAGTTCTAAAGACACCGTTTACTGATAAAAGAGACCTAAAGAAGAAAAAAATCAAAATGAAATAAAAAAGAAGCATGATAAAACACAACATAAGAACTCTAAAATTTCCCAAAAGCACTACAAAATGAATCAAATGCACTACATGATACTCTAGATGTGTAATAAAATAGCCAAAAGCTCAACTTCAATAGTTTTGAAATATTTTTTAGTGTTGATTTTAGATTTTTAAAAAATTTATTTTTTAAGAGATGCAATCAAAATATGAAATGATTGAAAATACATAATGAATGAAAAACCCATCCTTGAAATTTATGCAACAAGATATTTTTCTTATTTTCTTGATTTATTTGATTTTAATGCTTTTGTTTGAATGTTTTTTTTGAACTTTGTAAATTTATATTAAAAAGATGAACACTCAAGTAAATGATACAAATACTTGAAAAAAAATAGGCTCAATTTTAGATGGATATTGTCACTTTGGTGTCAAGTTAAAGATGGGCGATCTAAATAGTCAAGCACATAGAACACATCCAAAAACCTATTCAAGTGGGTATGGCCAATAGTTTTTGACTAATATTCACAAGATCATATAAGAGGTATCCTCAAGATATATCACAAGGGTACATGAGGAATTAATCTATAGATGAAAGTGAATACTCCCAAACAATTGGGAGGAAAGAGTAATCCACTCTCCACCTTCACTTCTCTAAGGTATAAAGTTCTTAAAGGCTTATTCAAGATTAATAATATTACACTTTGATGAGGCATGTCCTTTGATTCATCCCCCAATATTTATAATTCATCAAAATATGAGAGTTGAGGTCATCTCCTAAAGTGATCACTTCTCTAGATAGCTCCCCTTAAAAGAAAACAATATTAATTATTTTTTATCCTCAAGATCACTGGTAAGCATATATACAAGTAGATCTTGAGGAATAAAGGAATTTTTTTATTTTAGAGCCCCAGTTCAAATGTGAGAAGTTAATTTATCCCAATTTTCAATATGAGGAATACACACCAAACAAGATTGATAAAAGTAAAGAAAATAATTTAATTATTTTAACACTTATAAAAATTAAGAGTGATAGGGTGTTTAGAATGAATGATCCAAGAGTCACACTAATATTGAAATACCAATTTGATGCAGAGATCCAAATCCATTTTCTTTCATGATCATTTCAATTCCCTTGAAGATCCAAATTTATACACACAAAAATCATTACAAAGGATACCAAGACAACAATATCTCAAATCTAGGGTTAACTTCATATTAGATATGAGGTTAAATGTTAGGATAATAAAATTGTAATACCCCTTCGTTTTGCTTCTTGTTCAGTTTGCTTTATGCTATATTTGGTTGTAGTTACTTTGATACTAGATACATTTTGTTATGATGTTTTGATCGCTACTATTGAGCGACAACTATTATTGTGTGATGTGTTGATCTAATTATTGTTTCACATGCATTATGGATTAATGATGTTGTAGAGTTAACATGAGATGTTATTATAAGACTATTGGAATTATGATGGAAGTGTCAGTTTCGATGAGTGTATTGGTGAAGAAGACGGGTTTGCATCACTCACTTGTGAGCGCCCTACAAATCCGTAATTCCTTCTTCACAGTGTGTATTATATACTGGATATATTGTATGATGTTGTTTACTTGGTTGTAGGATTGTAGGTACATGACATCGACTCCACCTGGTTTCACAGGTTTGAGCGTGTCGATCCAATGATTAAGTTGAACGGGAGATAGTAGCTAGGTAACATGTGTCAAGTTTACACCCTAGCCTTAGTGTGTCGTCAGTCGTGTGTGTCGAGTCATTGTCTATCTTGCTTTAATGTTATTTAATTCTAAAGGATTCTTGATTTGGAAATAGATATTTAGAATAATTACATTTAAATCATGTTGATGGTTATTTATTTTAAATAATGCAATGTGGATAAAGGTTTATATTTAAATTAATTAAATTTAATCCAAGGGGGTTGGATTTAGTTATTAAATAATTAAATTAATTAATTAAACATGATACAAGAGAATGAAAGGAAATAAAAGAATTAAAGATTAATTTTGGAATTTAATTTCAACGTGTGGGAATTAAATTAGAAATTGTAATTAAATGTTTATTTGGGAAATTAGTTGCAACTTTGGAAATTAATTTATTATTTGAAATTGCATTTTAAATTGAAAGTGGGTTTTCGAAAATTGAAATTGAAATATCTAATTTGCATGTAATGTGAATTAGGGTTGCATTAGGTATTTTTGATTTATAAGGAATGCATGTTTTAATTTTAGGGCAGAAAGTTTTTAGAAAAAATCATTTTTATAGCAGAGAAGAAATTTTGGAAAAATTTGCACAAAGAAGGGTTTGATGAAAGTTTTGATTGTAGAATTGATTGGAGGAAAGATTGGTTGTATTTGTTGGGTTTTAGATTGGATTCGTTGGATGATTGAAGAAAATTCAGGAAATCTTTGGAGGAGGCTTGCATCAGAAATTAATATTTTCCTGTAGTTTCTTGAACCAGATTTTCCTCTTTGTGTTTTATTGTTCTTGGTTACTTTTAAATAGTAGTGATTAAAGATTTGTTTGTTAAATCTATTTTAGAAAATAAATTTATTATTAGAAGAAAATAATCAAATAAATTTACAGCTTTTGCTTTGTGAAAATTCTTGAGTGAAAATTGTGAAAACCTTAGTTGAATTCAAATTATTTGAGGAAATCAATTATTTTGTTATTGAAATCAAACATAGAGATTGAACGAAGCATTTAGAATGTTTTTTTTTAGAAAATGAAACCCTCTGTTTATTATTAAAAATCAGATTTTAAAATCCGCAAGGTAGTTATATTTTTCATGGTAAAATGGTCTGGTTGTGTCGTATATAACTCCACTTACACAAATTGGGTTGTCAAGAAATTTAATGGGTTTTTGTACCTTGGAATTTTCTTATCCTTGTCAAAACATCAAAAATACCCAGATCGTAGTTTTTGAGTTATGCTTGAAACACAAGACTGCTATTAAGTTATTTTCCCATGGCTGCTCTGATAATAAAATAATAATAAATTGATATTTATAAATATTAATATTTTATGTATTGTTATTATAATATTAAAATATTATTTAATAATATTTTATATTATAATTTATAATATTAAAATATTATTTAATAATATTTTATATTATAATTTATAATATTAAAGTATTATATTTATTTATATTATTTTAAATAAAATTTGTATATTAGATTAGTGGAAATTAAAATTATAAACGTATGGGGAAATTATTGTTTATTTTAAAATGGCATGTTAAAGTTTAATTGAAGGAGTTAAATATTTGATTTAAAGAATGCATAATTTAAAATTTAATTGTGAAATTTAAATTCATGTGTAAAAGGTCCAATTATTAATTTGATTTAATTGGAAAAATATATATATGATATTGGGTTATAGTCCAAATATTGATCTTATTTTAACACAATAAGTTATGGAAGAGACCAAATGTTAATTTGATTAATTTTATAATGATTTAATTTGCAAGGGCAATTGGTTATTTAATTTAAAGCGAAATATTTTGAGTTATAGTTGAAAATACTTATTTTGTTAAGAGCAATTAGAGAATTAAATATTAGTGTAATTTCTCCCCTATCTGAAAAGATGAATTCTTAATTCAGTTTTATCGATATAATGAATTACGTAATGAAATGAGAAATGGATTTAGAGTATCCAAATGTATTTTCTTCTATTGCCTTCAATGATTATGTCTTTCGTGTTTATGCTTTGAGAATGGGTTGAATACCTGTTAGTTTATAAGTCTTCCAGATGGTCTGTTGTTTATGAGGGTTGTCATTGTGATGTCAACCTGTTGTGAATTCTCTTGGTAGTGCATGAGGTTGTGTCTATGTTAGTACCCAATTTTCATGAACGGGGATGTTTGCACCTCCTTGGTTTAGGGGCGGATTATGGGATCCGTGTCTCCTTGTATGTAGTGACCTTGTTATGTGGTTTCATTTTGTTGCCTCCTATGAAAGGAGTGGACTATGTGTTTGTTGCCTCCAAGATGTTTGGAGTGAGTTCTATTATTTGTATCCTCCTTGTGTTGGAGTGGTTTTGATGCCTAGTTTGTATGCACTTGTGTTTTCCTTGGTGGATTGTTTGGGTGTGTGTTGTCGAATAGAAGAGTGGCTTTTGTTAGGGGCCGAAGCCCAAAGTGGTAAACCGGGTAACCTTCAGAAGTGAGTTAATCAAGTGATAATTAAATTAATGTACTTAGATGATTAGGATGCAGTTCACACTAATCAAGATAATTTAATCGTCACTCATAGACACAAGGGCTCGTTTAGACTTGGGATGAGTGAGAAGGCCTGGAATGGCATAGTCATTTATCTTGTCAGTACGAGAGGTATTTGATGCCGCATGAGTGAGTATGAGTGTCAGGATTCGGTTGAGGCCACCAAGATTACCGGAGCCTATGAAGGATGCCCAAAGGAGATCTCATGACTACTATGTGATGACACTCTATCTAGGACAATTATTGTTAATTGTTTTATGTGTATGGTTATGTGAACATACTTGATTAATATTATGTCTGGAAGCAATGTGACCATGTCAGTGATGTTGGAGTTGCACTTGATTTGTACTTGTATGGTGATTGAGTTGTTCTTATTAATTCATTTGGTTGGTTATAATAGTATGAGTCTGTCTTTGGTTAGTGGTTGTAGATCTTTGTCCATGTTACATTGTTACTATCTCCTAGCATGGGGGGTGGGCCTTCGGGTACCACTTGGTTGGGTGGAACATGCACCAAAACTATTGGGTCCCCATTGATCTTCAGTACTTGGTGGCGAGACATCCAGATGGACATCTCACGGTTCTTGTTGTAATTTCTTGCATTGTAATATTTCAGTTTGTATAAGTTATTTTATCCCTCTTTTGTTTATGAGGTGGAATTTTGTAATTGTAACCTTATGTACTATTGCCTCATTCTGGGAATGAGTGATGTAACTTTTGGATTATATTAATGATTATGAGATTGTATCATGGTTGATTATCTTATTATGTTATGTGGTATTCTTATGATGTATGATTTTTATTTCATAAGGTTCATAATGCTATGGTTTTATGTAATGTGTATGTGTGGGTTTAAGTAATCCTAACCTTGTAGCCTTAGAGGTTGTTGTTAATTAGTAAGTGAATGTGTATGTTAAATGCACTTTTAAAAAAAAAAAAAATTGGTTCGCTTAAGATGTTAATTACAACTTCCTTTAAGGTTACTTGGCGGGGCATTACAAAAATCTTCTTAAATCTAAAATAAATTTATGTAAATTTAAAATTGAAACCTAGATATTGCTTAGATGTGTAGTGATCGAGACTAGAAATGTTATAAATTTAATTGAAAGCACAATGACGACCACTAATAGCATAGTGACAAAGACCAAAAGAAATAACCGAAAGTGAAACTCTAGAATTTAGATGATTTTCATGATGAGGGTGTCGTATTTTATAGATTTTACAATGTGTAATTTATTTGCATAAAAAAATATAAATGAATATGGACTATTGAAATCTAATGTCTCTAATTTATTTTCATGATACTATAGTTGACCAAAAGTCTCACAATTTGTACCAAAAGCACTATAGAAATTAATAGAGTAGAATCGGCCAAAAGTGTGCATGTGTGCTATTGATAGAAAAACCAAATATTTACAATAGAAAATGATCTGAGATATACTAGATGTGATTTTTTCTATTCTAGAAGTGTTTTTTGTTATCCTAAAAGTGTTGTGAATTGATTAAAAACAAAAAATTGACCTATGCTTCAAAGAAATACAAATATATAGAAATTATTTGTTAAATATAGGATGTGAGTGCCACTGGGCATGCTAAAGTATGGATGATGAAAATGTAAATCACAAATAACAATGTAAAACTTACACTCTCACAATCACACAATCAAATTCAAGATCTTGGCTTAAAATATAGATTTTAGATAAGAAGAAAAGTCATCATAAATAAGATCTTAATTTACTCCATTATTAGCTCCTCTTCAAAGTAACAAAATATGAAAGAACAATAATGATATTATGCAATGATAAAGATAAATTCTCAAAGATAAATGATACCTATGCTTTATAATGCTTCAACGCCTGAATACTTGATAGTGATAAGAGTACTTGAGAGATTTTTTATAATAAAAGCTCTTGAATAATAAGGCTGCTAGGGGGTTTAAATGAAATGAAAGCTTCCTATTTATATGTCTCACTTAACATTTGATAAATGGTGCAAATTAATTAGAAAAATAATTGGATAGGAAAATTCAATATAGGGTCAAACCCAAATTTGAATTTGATGAAAGAGCGAAAGTTAGAAGAATTAAAGTAAAAAAATTGTTTAGTTCAAAATGATAGTTGGAAAAAGAAATAAATATTAATCTATATATTTTAAAATAAAATATGCAATTTAAATAAATCATTTTAATTTATTTAAAAGAGGAGTGTTAGCTAATTAAATAATTTTTGAAAATTATTTAATTATAAAGGACCAAAGAAAAATTGAATTTAATTCCAATTAATGTTGGAGAGAAAAAGATAAAAGATGAATTAATGAAATAATGAAAATTTATTTAATTAATATAGATATGATAAAAATTTGAGATAGTTAATAATTAAAAATTATTTAATTAATTATAAGCTTGGAAGAAAGGATAAGGATATTGATGAAATGATAAGCTTAAAATACATTAGCAATTTTTAGGTGTCTACACTACCATATCATTTCAAGATTATTTCTACCATGAGAAGCATTATAATTATAATGAAAAGATGAAGGGTACAAAGTGGAAAAATAATATTGTGTCTCAACTTCAAAATTACTCATCCATGATACTAAGGTATCATGGTGTTGTATCATTGTAAATTGTACTCTCTATAGTGTAGGAAAAAAATAGCCCTTTTAACACTTAATTTGGGAATGATTAACATTAAAATTAACCTAATGTTTCCTTGATATAGTTTTGTAATGTTTTTTACACATTCACATTAGGTTTAGGGCACTTTAAGCTAAATTGACCTAATTTTTCCTTAATTTAGTGTTGTAACGTGTATTTATTTACACATTCACATTAATTTTTGGGTCGTCTTTCATTTATGACCTTCATATCATCATTAATAGGCCCCTAAGACCCTTTATTATGCATCCTGAGGCTTATAAAAACCAAGATCCTGACATAATCAACAAATACACTTAATATCTTAACTTCTTGACATTTACTCTGTCCAAAAAGCCCTAGTGGGACCCATATGCCACCTTGGCCATATGAGTCCCACCCATATGGTACCTATATACCACAAGTGGCATACGAGTCCCATTTGGCCCCTTTTTCAAGGTTTTGAATTCAAATTTCATGAATTTCGACATTTGGGATTGAATAAATGGTAAGTTAGATGGAATGCCTATATAAATAAGGTTTCAAATAATTATTTCACCTAATAATTCATTATATCAAGCTAAGCGATCAAGAATCAAGCATCCTAAGACTTCAGAATCTATTAATATAGTATTCAAGAGCATTTCTAAGGAATTCAAGGGAAAATTTATTCATCATTTGTTGTGGAAATTCAAGATCTATTATCATGTCAAGGGCATACAACATGAAGGATGTTGTTGAGCTATTGTTGTGATGTAGCATTCAAGATCCAAGATTAAGCATTGTTCCACATCTTATTCAAGATCAAGATCTAAATTATACATGGCCACTTCATGTTAGATTATTGATTTACATCTCAAGACATCACTTAAGGTATAATCTTTCATGTTTCATGTTTATATTTCATTGTTTCATAATAAGGTTTAATTACCTAAATGGGGTTTGACCAAGACAGACCCCTATTTCCTAACAATCAACAATTTTTTCGCTATCTCTCTCTCTCTCTCTCTCTCTCTATAGTTGTGATTGTAGATATAGTTCTTTTGGGGATTGAAGGATCTTTAAAGATTAGGTTGCAAGATTGAATAAAGTCATCAAAGTTTTATCCATACTTTCAAGATCATAGAAAGTCGCCTATAGGTTGTAAATCAAGTTTTTTGACTTGAAGATTTAGCAAGAAGGAAGATATAGGAGATCACTAGAGAATAAAATAATTTCAGCCAAACCCTAATAAATGGAATAAATCACCACTTGTGGCATATGAGTCCTAGTATTTCCTATTTCCATATTTTAGGAGATTCAAAGTAGTTACTAACAGATTCCAATTTTGGCATAGAAGCCCTAGTCTAGGACTAAATAACCCATAATGGCATATGAGTCCTAGTGAGCATAAAATATTAGGATTTCATGGTTTTAGAGCTTGTTTTGATCACATATTTCTTACAAGTACTCATTTTTCCATTCTTAGTTTACTATCCTAGTTTTTAGTTTCATTTCCTAGGTCATTTAGTCAAGTTTGAATGATACTTTCATTGCGTGTCTTTCCAAGCCCTAGCCTGGTGGTAAATCCCCTTTTAGTTTTTAATCTCACCCTAGGAAACCTTATTGTAGATATATTTACCTCATTCCATCCCTTGATTGGGATCTCTAAGGTTTCCTTGAAATAAACTTGAAGGAAATTAGTCTAGGTCCCAAAACCCTAGTTTGTGTTCCATCTCCCAAAAGGTGGAGCAACCGATCTTCTTCATTTCATTTTGGTGAACCTAGCCTTTATAATGTCTTATTTATGATTTGGAGTACATCAATTTCCTAGATCTAGCTTATATTAACTTTTTATTAGGTCTTGCATTAGTTAATTTGCATCTAGGGTTTGAAAATATTGCATTAATGAAAGTGCATATAGGTTGCATTTTTACATCTTAGATCATTCCATTTCATTGAAATTATGAAATTTCAAACAAAAATCATATAATACAAGTTAGAAAACTTAAAAACAACTCATAATTTGTTGAAATTGGTGGAAAAACCCTAATCTAGAACTCATACACCCCTCTAGGAAATTTAGTCCCAGTACAAGTTGTTTTGCCTACTTTCTAGGAAATCTATGTTATGCATTTTCCAACATTTAACCCTTCCAAAACCCCTGACTAGGACTCATACGACTTTGGGTGAATTATTCCTAGATCAAATCTGAAATTGCCATTTACAACATTAAAAACATCATTTCTGCACTTTTGTTTGCTGCCATTAGATAGTTGTTTTAGTTTTCTGAGTTTATGTTACATGTATTCCATTAGATCTAGCTTAATTTGGTTCATTTCACGCATTTCTTGATTTTAAATTTACATTTACAAAATTTCATTTACATATTTTTGCATAGTGTAATCAACAAATTACCTTGTTTGGAATCTAAAAATTGCATTTACACATTTCATTCTAGGTCATTGCATTGAATTTTGATTCACTTTCCATTTTTGCATAGATTAGTTTTCAGAAATTTTAGTATATATCTTCAACAAGAATGTTAGTCATCCATTCAATACATTTCCTAGTTATGTGAGTCTCTTAGTGCAAGAGAGTGAAAATGTTGACACCCTCCTTAACTCGACACCCCCTCCTATCTCTCCTATTTGTGGGAATGATGTGATAGATGAAGATACAATCATATAAAATCATGAATATCATAGTTTTTCTTCTCTTGATACCTCTCCTATTTGTGATGAAGGTATCTTGGTAAAAGACAATATAATCATTGAGAATCATCAAGTTCTTGGTTGACCTTCTCCCCATCCCCCTTGGGAAGATATTATGGCACAAGAGAATGAGATCACAGAAATATTTCTAAACTTCACCTTACGTAATTTACATTCACCTTTTCTGAGAAAATTTTAGTGAAAGAGAATGCAATTTTAAGAAATCATGACAATCATATTGTGAGTGAGAATGATAGGTTGGTGTTAGATGATAAAATATTTAAGATCTATGACAACCATATTTATGTTTCCTCCAATACCTATCCTATTTTGGAAGACATTATGGGACAAAGAAATAAACTTGTTGATAATCATGACAATCAAATTTGTTCTTCTCTTAGTATCTCTCCTAGTTGTGAAGAAGATACTTTGATATTAGAAAATACAATCAACGAAAGTAATGAAAACCTTAGTTGCCTCTTGTCCCCTAGGGAAAACCATATTGAACAAGACAATACAACCTTCTATCAATTTTTCATCACAACTTAAATTGACAAAGTTGATTGATTAAGGTTCATCTTAAGGTGAAGAGTTCTCATGTTATTTCTGAAAATTCTTTAACCATTGCATATATATAAATTTTTAGTTATTTAAATGCAATGTGTTTCAGTTTTCTAATTATCATTTACAACATTAAGTATTTTTTTGAAATGTAAAAAAAGAAGAAGTGCTTTCATTTTGATATTCATTCACAATTTTTCATACATTGTTAACAAAAGAAAATACAGAATTGAACAAGTATTTTACAAATTCTATTTTGTATTCATTTGATAAAAAAAGAATCAAGAATCCCACACAAGTCATGGGAATAGTCGAAATAGTGAATCAAAAGAGTACACTACACTATAAAAGATAGGAGGAAGAAAAAACATGTAAAAATAAGCATAATCATCATTGTGTATTGGTGGTTTCAAGTTGTCTTCAGACTGGTGCACCCTTCCTTTCTTCCATGCTCCAAGTGAACTTGCAAATGATGAAGAGTTGTTAGAGCTCAGACTCTACACCACTCTACATGATCTATGAACAATAATGTAAAATATTGCTTTTGATGCATTGAAATCAACTGAAGGAAAGATGAGTGCAAGTGGATCCAAAGGAGGGAACATCATGAGAAAAACTGTAATTATGTTTTTAATCTAACTTTTTTTCTTTCCTATGCAAGTATAGGAAAAGTCATGCTACTATTTTTTTTTTGATATCATAAAGCATGTGGTCTAAAATGGGCTCCCACAAGGGTTGAGACTCGACATGTTGTTCCACAAAATTTCACAAAGGAGTTGTAGGAGGAAAATAATTAAATTTTACTCAAGAAAACATACATCTGAAGGAGTGCATTTAAACATCACAAGAGCTTAAAAAAGTGACCATCTAGGACACTCAAGTCTAACTATGAAATGAATTAAAAATCGCAGGTGATCAATTGCTCAAGTGCAGTGTCATGAAATATGATAGTGAACAGGCATACATAATGCCTTGTTTGCAATATCATCAATTATGAATGAAGTAATTTAAGCAGTTTCAGAACAATTTCATCATGATATTGTTTCTAAGAATCTCTTATGCATGAAATAGAGTTAATTTCAATGTCTGTTGTTCAAGGAATAAAAATTCATGAAGAGTGCTATGTAAGGTTGTTCCCTTCAAGAATAGAGTTGAAAATGGCCACTAGGTGAGCTACAAGAAAACAAAGTGAACAAAAATTTCTAATTACATCAACTTGTTTTGGAAATGTTCAATTCTAGATTTCAATGGCCGCAACCTAAAAGTGCATTTTTACTTCATGAAAGATCAAGTTAAAGTAGGGTTTCCATTCAAAGTCACAAATTTACCAGGTCTGTGTGATTTGTTTCATGATTTGGGCTCGAATTAAGCTATTATTTCCACATAAAGATAATGCAAATGCAAGTGTTTCCCTATAAAAAATGATGACACCCATTTAGGGTATTAAGCTTTAAATGCAGAAATAGAATGAAAAACACCATGGCTCAAGCTCATAAAAACATTGGAGCTCTACAAATGAAGTGGGTATTTATGGCCATGATGGGTTTGTGAATCGAAGAAATGAAATTCATATGTTTCTTATGCTTTTCGAAGGATCATGAGAAATGAAAATGCATCAAAACCTCTAATGCATACTCTCATGGCCACGACCTAAGAAGGAGGTTTCCTCTATTTCGAGCAAACCCACTTGGGGTTTTTGTATGAAAATGTGAATTATGAGAAAATACAGAGGTTCGAGCTTAAGAGCTCATCAAAAATTGTCAAACAATGGTTACTGGTCGTAGCCATGAAGTTCTTGGAAACCCACAAATGAAAATCTACAGTCTAAAAAATGCTTTCATTTTAAAAAAAATTGTTCACATTCACATCATGGGTCGAGCCCAATAAATTCTTTATACAGAGAAGAGAAAAATGTACAAGTATGGTCATGACTAGAGCAATGGGTGAACCAAAAATTCTCAAATCTTCATATTTTGTGTAAGGTAAAAGCTTGAGTTGCTTTTATTTAAGAGGGAAATGCATTCTAAGCCAAGAAATAGAGCCCACCTTTTAGAAATATGTGAAGGAGTTCATCACCAGCCATGGCTTCAAGCTTCCAAATGCAAAGCCTTGGTCCCTCATGGTGACCATATCAAATGGTGGGTAGCATGGCAACACAAAGAAACATGAATGCATAAAGATACAGTCAAAGCTCGCAGCCTGAAGGCCATTTTTATTCATCAAATGAATAAAAAGAGGCATGGTGACAAGCCCAAGCTCGAATGGTGGTTCCAAAATCTCCAAACCCTAATTCCATGGCGACAACTTGTAGAGTTCATTTCCCAATCAATCGACCCAAGCAAAATGAGAATGCGAAATCATAGGGTCTGAAGTTTTGTTCTTAGGGTTTATTCCCTAACCCTAATCCAACTTAGGGATTACTAATTTGTTTTCAAAATATCATTCCCTAAGTCCATACCATAGTGGCTGAAATATGTTGCTTAGGTCGACCCTTTTAGGGTTCATTTTAATATCATTTCCCTAAGTCCTTTAGGTTATACATTTAAATTATGTTTCATTGTTTAAAATACCTTAGGGTATTTTATTTAATTAAATGTCTATGCCTCAGGAAAAAATCAAATGTCTTGGTCTTAGATTATTATCATAATTTTATTGATTTTATTGAAATCAATAATGGATATTCGTCCATATATTTTTATGATTTTTTTTAAAGAAAAAACATTTGTAATTGGCATCAATATAATTATTTTTTGCAAAGATTTCCTAGAAATCTTGAATTGAAAAAGTTCATAAGATTAAGATAAAGATAGGATTTTTTAGATTTTAAAGCTACAAATATTGTAAAAGCGGAGATAAAAGTGATGTTTTATAAATTGATTTGGTTTAATGCTATTTTTAGTAGTTTTAATGAAAGCATAAAAATGTGGCCATTATCTTGATTTTTATTTTTCCTTGGCTAGTTGGAAAAGGGAGAGAAAAATAAAGTTTCCATTTTTAGTAACTAGCCAAGATGTTCCTGATTTAGAGGCTTTTATGGATGGATCCTTTAGAGGTGGTGAATTTCTATCTTTTTGGAGCTTTTTGGAGCAGATTGGTGTCATCTTTTGGAGCCTTTTTCTTGAGCTCGAAAATGCAAAATGGGTTGCTTTTCTAGAGATATAGTGGGCTTTTTTTTTTCTATCTTTGTATGGTTGAGGTCACATAATGTCTATAAGTTTGAGAAATTATAATTTCTCAGGGGTTCAAATATCAGTTTCTTGCTCTTAGACATATTGAAAGAGCTTGTAAACTACTTTTGTACTCAGACTTTGAGAGTTATCACTCCTTCAGTTAAATTAAATAGCAGAATTCTCCTTCCATATTTCTTGTTCTATGCTTTTCAATGATGATTGGATGTGTTTTGTGATTCGATTAGTGAATCCTTTTCATATCTCATTGTTATAGGGTGTTTTGTAGGAGTTGTATTTGATTCAGGTTGTTCCTTATGTTTATTTCAAGACTTTTCACAAATCATTGTTGATTCAAACGCATCATGAGGTTGTGATAATTAAGTTTTAAAAGGTGTTGTGAGTGAGTTAATTATCAAAATCTCTTTAATGTTGGTTAATCATCACAGGTTGTAGGATTTGAATAGTAGTTACTTTCTCTAACTCTTTCCTCTGCAAGAAATTAGTGTAGGTGATTGATCAATGTGGAAGCCGACCTTGTCCAAAGATTCATTCTCACAATGAGTTACCCATGACTTGAGAATGTTTCCATGTTGCAATAGATTGCTAAACCTTCATGTTCATCTAGGTGCAAATCTTATTGCTAACAGTTTTTAGCACACCCGGTGGGAGCCTAGAGTCTTGTCTTTAGGGTTGTTTCAAAATTTTATACGCTATTGTCTAGTATATGCAACAATGTTTTTCTACCTTTTGAGGTTTTGTTTGAAAGTATACTTGGCGACTCCTATTTTTTGGTTAAATTGTAGATTCAATGCAAGTAGCTTATGAGAAGGATCTAGACCAAATCCATCACAGTCTCATTCAATTATTTACAGCAATCCCCACCAAGAAGGACAAAAAAAACACCCAAGAGAACAACTGATCCAGCAAGGAGAAAATAATCCACACCTTCGGAGCTCAGTCCTGTTATTTTTGTGAAAAAGAGCCCAAATCTAGTTTCACAATCACCACCAATGGTGAGGAAATTCATCTTTGCACCATTCAATGGTGGTATCCCATTGCTATTAGCGAGACATGATGAAATTCCATTTTCTGCTCTGAAAGGACTACCCTACTTCATTGGTGAAGACCAGACAACTCCCATCGAGCACATTCAAGATGTAGCCACCCTATGCTCAGTACACAACATAATAGAAGAGAACGTAGCCTTGAGGTTGCTCGCTGCTTCATTGAAGGGGTAATCCATTTAATGGTTTAGAGGACTCCTATCCAACACCATTGCCACCTGTGACCAGCTTAGGGATGGTTTACACCGACAATTCATGGATAATTCAGATCACTTGTCATTGCTTCAATAGATAAGCACAATCAATGCTCCCCATGAGCATATGGTTGACTTTAACTTCAGGTTTCAAAGAACCTAGGATAGGATACCTTTGATTGTCAAACCCACACTTGAACATGTTTTCTATTTTTCCTGAAAGCCATAAAACCCTGAAATATCAATTATGATACAGTCTATGGGGGGTTTCATTTTTCCTAATTCTCATGAAATTGCAATAAGAGTTGAGAATTTCCTTATCCAAGTCAACAAGATAGCCCCTAGGCCACCCAACCAGTTTTCCCTAAGATTTAGCCACCCGTTCCCATGAATCTACCTCCTATTATTGATGTTATGCCAATCCCAATCATAAGGTATCAAGATGTTGTCTAAGAAAATGTCATTCTTGATTAGAATAAATAAATCCAAGAGATTAAAAACACACTGAAATTTTTTGGTAAAACCTTCAACAACGAGTTTGTAAGTCTAAAGAAGAAAGTTGGCCATGAACCCAGGCCTTATTAGGCGCCTTATCAGTAGAACCAACAAACTAGGCCACCATTCCAAAATGATTTTCAAGGATAGAAGAGGGGTTTTAACCCCAAACCTTTCTGACCTTATGATCCTAATGTAGTTGGTCCTTCAAGAGATCTCATTCCATAGAAAAATCTAGCTCAAGAGCATGATTGGTGTTACCCATGCAACCAACCATACAACTAGGTAGTGTACATCAGAGGAATGGATAATCAAGCTCTAATGGTGAAAAACCATTATGCTAGCCTTGAAAACTTGCAAAGTGAATGTGTGGAGCAACTAAATAACTCAAGGGTTTCTCTAATGAATTAGTTGAATACTAAGTACTGCAGAATCAACTATCCCCAAGGGTAGATCCAACAAAGTACATTTGTGGTAACAAACACAAGAGTGAAGAGAAGAGTGCTAGAAGCAAAGCAACAAGCTATCACTTCACAAAAAAAATTTGCAGGAGACCAAGCTCATGCCATTTCATCACAAACTATCCCACGAACTAGGAATTTTCATATTCTATAGAGATAACAACTATTTTCAAACCCAACACAACAAGTTCAACCAAGGAATTTGCATATTCTATAGAGAGAAAAACAAAAAGTAAGTGATATAGTTGCACCTTCAGGGAAACATAAGGTAAATCCCGTGTCCTTTAATGCAGTAGAACACTTAAAGAAAGCTAGAGTTAACTGATCTATCATGGACACACTACATATTCTAGGCCAAAAGGATTTATTACAAAATGCTTTATCTAAGGTTTCATCTCCATCTATTGTTAATGCAGAAATTGGCAGAGTTGTACTTGCTAACAACTCATAAGTCAAGGGTGAACAATAGGGTCAAGAGGTAAACCCCCCATCGTTCTATCTTAGTCTCATTGTAGGAGATAAACTTGTCCATAATTTCATGATAGACTCAGGATGCAGCATCTCAATAATTCCTAAAAGTGTATCAGATAGTTTAGGACTAGCATATGAACCTATGACAAAAGGGGTAGTGTAGTTGGATGGTTTTTCTATTCAAACAATATAAATCATCAAGAATTTGGCCCTCACCTTGCATGATTTCCTAATTTCTTTGTAGACCAAGATATCCATGTAATTGAATTTCCTACCCACTTTGCACTTTGTCTATCCAAGGACTTTATTTCCAAGCTGACGGGTTTTCTATCTACAGATTGGTCTCATTTATTTTTTAGAACCCGATATGGTACCAGAGTGACCATTAGGTCTGAACCTTTAGACTAGGATCATGTTGAACAATATATCCCAAATCCTATAAACTCCAACCTATGATTGACTATTGGGAAGGAAGATCTAGCTATGAAATTATACCACACACCTAGCAAAGATGTTAGCTTGAATGAGTGGGATTCTGAAGATCACAAACTCGATCCATTCAAGCATGTTGATGAAGTGAGGTTAATAATTTATGTGATCCAGGAACCAGAGGTTGAAGTTCCAAATCTGGTTAAGGATGAGGACCAGTCAATAGAATTTTTTTTAGGCTAATGACAAATGAAGAAGTGGTTAAAGAGAGGGAAGATCTATCCTTTGATGATCAAGCATCACTTTCAGAAAAGAATGCCGAAGAGGAGGAGAATTTTGTTCAAGAATGGATGGAGTTACTCTTTGAGGATCAAGCCTTGGAGCAAACCTTAGAGAAAGTTGTGAAATCAGGAGTGGGCCAAGTCCAAGAGTATATAGTGGTCCAAGAAGTTGATTTCAAAGATAAGCCTTTCTAAGAGCCTAAGATACTCATTGAGGTCTACTGCAAAGAAAGACATAGTCTCTATTTATTTGACATGCTGGAGGGAGATAAAGAGAACCTAACTCCAAAATATTTTAGTTTACCTAATGATACCTTTGAAGATATGGAGGATTTTAACATTGAATCACCAATCCTAGACAATTGGATGGATGAGTTCCCTGATTTCGAGAGAGAAATGAAAGGAACATGTTCACAATGGAAACAATACGAAATCGTGAGATTTTTTTTTATGAAAATTATTTTGATAAAATTATGTTTGAGGGAGCTAATTTTTAGGTAAATGAGGAGCTGAATGATGAGATGATAAAATAATTATGTGAAGAAAAACATAGAAAATTCATTTTTGGAGACTTTGTACTCAAATGGGATGAATACAAGAGTAGAAGTACTTATGATCCCTATCATTGGGATCCATTTAAAACATTTTTTTTAAAGTTTGAAGTTATACCCTTTACTATAGTAGAGTAGTTGATTTTAATAAGTGCTTGGAGAACTTTATTTTTAGTTGTTTCATTTTTCATAAGTTCTATAGCACATGGTTTTTTGGCCATCATGACCTGGTTGTTCTACTTTTGGTTGTTTTGTTTTGTTCTCTATTGTTGTTTGGAGGAGTGTTTTTTCATTTTTAGAATTTATGAGTTATGGAGGGGTAGAATTGAATCCATTCCCAATGGATCTACCTAAAGCAGCTGACCTAATGCTTAGCAGGAAAGAATCTAGCAAAGTTCACCAAGAGTGTTATCAAATTTTCACCACAACTCAAATTGGCAGAGTTGATTGATTAAGGTTCATCATAAGATGAAGAGTTTTCATGTTATTTCTATAAATTACTTAACCATTGCATACATTTAAATTTTTAGTTGTTTAAACACAATGTGTTTCATTTTGTTGATTATCATTTACAACATTAAGTATTGTTTTGAAATGTAAGAAACAATAAATTCTTTCATTTTGATATCCATTCACAATGTTTCATACATTGTTAACAAAAAGAAAATACAAAATTGAACAAGTATTTCACAAATGTTGTTTTGTATTCATTTGATAAAAAAAGAATCAAGAATCCCACACAAGCCTTGGGAATAGATGAAACAGTGAATCAAAAGAGTACACTACACTTTTGCCTATTAGTGGTTTCGAGTTGTCTTTAGAGTGGTACACCCTTCATTGCTTCCATGCTCCAAGTGAACCTACAAATGATGGAGATTTTTTAGATCTCATACTATACACCGCTCTACATGATCTATCAACAATAATGTAGAATACTGCTTTTGATGCATTGAAATCAACTGAAGGAAAGATGAGCATAAGTGGATTCAAAGGAGGGAACATCATGAGAAACACTGTAATTATGTTTTAATCTAACATTATTTGTTTCCTGTGTAGGTATATGAAAATTCATGTTGCTAATTTGTTTCGAATATCATAAAGCATGTGGTATAAAACAGGCTCCCACAAGGGTTGAGACCCAACATGTAATTCGTCAACATTTCACAGAGGAGTTTCAAGAGGAAAACAATTAAATGTTGCTCAAGGAAATATGGAGTGAATTCAAACATCATAAGAGCTTAAACACATGAACATCTAGGACAATCAAGTCTAACTATGCAATGAATTGAAAATCATAGGTGATCAGTTGCTCAAGTGCAGTGTCATGAAATTTGATAGTGAGCAGGCATACATAATGCCTTGTTTGCAATATCATCAATTATGAATGAATTAATTTAAGAAGTTTTAGAAAAATTTCATCATGATATTATTTCTCAGAATCTCTTATGCATAAAACTGAGTTAATTTCAATGTTTGTTGTTTAGGGAATAAAAATGCATGAAGAGTTCCAAGTAAGGTTGTTCCCTTCAACAATAGAGTTGAAAATGGCCACCAAGTGAGCTACAGGAAAATAAAGTGAACATAAATTTCTAATTACATCAACCTATTCTAGAAATGTTTAGTTCCATATTTCAATGGTCACAGCCTAAAAGTGAATTTTTACTTCATGAAAGAGCAAGTTAAAGTAGGGTTTCCATTCAAAGTCACAAATTTTCCAAGTATGTGTGATTTGTTTCATGATTTGAGCTCGAATCAAGATATTATTTCCACACAAAGATAATTCAAATGTAAGTGTTTACTTGCAACATACCCATTTAGGGTATTAATCTCTAAATGCAAAAATAGAAGGAAAAACACCATGGCTGAAGCTCATACAAAAATTGGAGCTCTACTAATAAAGTGGTAATTTTCAGCCATGATAGGTTTGTGAACCCAAGAAATGAAATTCATATGTTACTTATGCTTTTTAGAGGATCATGAGAAATAAAAATGCATTGAAAACTCTAATGCATACTCTCATGGTCATGACCTAAGAAGGATGTTTCTTCTATTTCAAGTAAACCCACTTGAGGTTTATGTATTAAAATGCAAATGCCAAGAAAATACAAAGGTTCAAGCTTAAGAGCTCATAAAAAATGGTGAAACAATGGTTACTGGCCGCTACCATCAATTCTGGAAACCCACAAACGAAAATCTAGAGTCTAAAAAATGCTTTAATTTTTAAAAAAATCATTCACATTCACATCATGGGTCGAGCCTAGGCAAGTATTTATATAGATAAGATAAAAATGTACAAGTATGGTCATGGTTAGAGCAATGCCCAAACCAAAAATTCTCAAATCTTCATTTTTGTGTAAGGTAAAAGCTCGAGTAGCTTTTATTTAAGAGGGAAATGCATTCTAAGCCAAGAAATAAAGCCCACCTTTCAGAAATAGGTGTAGGAGTTCATCACCAGCCGTGACTTAAAGATTCCAAATGAAGAGCCTTGTTCCTCATGGCAGCCATATCACATGGTTGGTAGCATGGTGACACAAAGTAACACGAATGCATCGAGATACAGTCAAAGCCCATGGCGTGAAGGCCATTTTTATTCATCAAATGAATAAATAGAGGCATCAAAATGGAGATGGTGAAAATCCCGAGCTTGAATGGTGGCTCCAAAATATCCAAACCCTAAGTCCATGGTGGTAGCTTGCAGAGTTCATTTCCTAGTTGGTCGACCCAAGAAAAATGAGAATGTGAAATAATAGGGTCCAAAGTGTTGTTCTTAGGGTTTCTTCCCTAACCCTAATTTGACTTAGGGATTATTACAATTTTTTCAAAATATCATTCCCTAAGTCCATACCATAGTGGCCGAAATATGTTGCTTAGGTCGAACCTTTTAGGGTTCATTTTAATATCATTTGCCTAAGTATTTTAGGTGTGACATTTAAATTGTGTTTCATAGTTTAAAATACCTTAGGGTATTTTATATAATTAAATGTCTATGCATTAGGAACAAATTAAATGTCTTGGTATTAGATTATTATCACCATTTTATTGAAATCAATAATGGATATTTGTCCATATTTTTTATGACTTTTTTTAAAGAAAAATCATTTGTAATAGGCATCAATATAATTATTTTTTGGAAATATTTCCTAGAAATCTTGAATTGCAAAAATCATAAGATTAAGATAAAGATAGGATTGTTTATATTTTAAAGTTGAAAATATTGTAAAATCCGAGATAAAAGCAATGTTTTCTAAATTGCTTTGATCTCATTCTATTTTTTAGTAGTTTTAATGAAAGCATAAAAAAGGTGGCCATTATCATGATTTTGATTTTTCCTAGGCGAGTTGATGAAGGGAGAGAAAAATGAAGTTTCCAACCAAGATTTTCCTAATTTAGAGGATTGTTTGGATGGATCCTTTGTAGGTGGTGAATTTCTATATTTTTGGAGATTTTTGGAGTTTCTTGGTGTCATCTTTTGGAGTCTTTTTCCTAAGCTCAAAAATGAAAAATGGGTTACTTTTATGTAGATGCAGTGGGCCTATTTTTCTATCTTTTAATGGTTGAGGTCACATAATGTCTATAAGATTGAGAAATTATAATTTCTCAAGAGTTCAAATATCAGTTTCTTGCTCTTAAACATATTGAAAGAGCTTGTAAACTTCTTTTGTACTCAGATTTTGATAGTTATTACTCCTTCATTTAAATAAAACAATAGAATTATCCTTCCTTATTTCTTGTTCTATGCTTTCCAATGATGATTGGATGTGTTTTGTAATTTGATCAGTGAATCCTTTTCATGTATCATTGTTATAGGGTGTTCTATATGATTTGTATTTGAGTTAGGTTGTGCCTTGTGTTTGTTTCAAAACTTTGTAGAAATCACTATTGAGTCAAATTCATCATGAGGTTGTGAGAATTAATTTTTAAAAGGTGTTGTGAGTGAGTTAATTATTAGAATCTCTCTAATGTTGTTTAATCATCATAGGTTGTAGGATTTGAATTATAGTTATTTTCTCTAACTTTTTCCTCTACAATCCATTACTGTAGGTGATTCATCAACAAGGAAGCCAACCTTCTCTAGAGATTTATTCTCACAATGAGTTACCCACAACTCGAGAACCTTTCCATGTTGCAATAGATTTTTGAACCTTCATGCTAAGTTGGGTGCAAATATTATTCCTAACACAACCATTGATAACTCCCTTGATTGTGATGAAGTCATTTTAGAAGAACCAACCTTTGAATATCGTGAACATCTAGTTTGTACTTATCCTAAAAATTATCCTCCTAGAGAGGATATCATGGTGAAATGAAATGAGAGCATTGACATGTATCTTTCAAACAATATTGATGTGACTTCCTTAGATGATGTTGAAAATATTACACTAGACTCCCCTTCATTAGAAAGTCATCAGACCAGAACCGTTAAGGTTATAACAAATGCACAAGTGTCCATTAGATCCCCCTTGATTATTGGACCTCTTACATATCTTGTGGGACATACTAAAAATCCTCTAATTATTTACCCACCCTCACACTAACCACAAACCCAAAACAAACCTGAACTTATCCTTTACCCACCTTAGAATAATGTTTCACAACAACCAAGTGATAATAACATTGATCATACATATAACACTAGAAACAATCCACAACCAATAAAAATAAATTCAACATTCCTCCCATTTCCTAACCCTATCTTTCCTAGTGCCCCTTAGTTTCCTCCACATATTGAAAAGGAATAAAATCTCATTGAACAACTAAAGAATACTCTTGCTAAGATATATCATTATGGGACCTTATTAAAGCCTCCCCTCATTATCATAACATGATTCAAAGTTCCTTACAATAAATTCCTCCCTCCCCCTAATGTGCAAAAAATGAAGTGGGAACCCAAATTCAAGCTCTAACTTCAGTCAAGTTAGAAATTACTTTCCATCAATATGAGTTACCCTCGCTATAAGTGAAAAAAAAAATGATGCTTTCATGATAATAGCTAAATATGATGGGTGGGGAATAAAATGAACCCTTGTTGACAATGGGTCTGTCCTTAATGTATGTAGTGTGACCCTTTTAGATAGACTTGGCATGGATAAATCAAAAAATAAACCTACCTCTTTATCTATTAGTGGGTCTGATAATGTGGGAAAATGACCACTTCGTGTGATTACATTACCTATTAGAGTTGAATAATTTGTTACATTACAAACCCCCATCCATGTTATGCCTCATGACCTTTCATATAATATTATTTGATGCAGAACATGGATCCATGCAATGAATGGAGTTTCTTCAACTCTTCATCATATAATGAAGTACATCTATAGTAAAAAAGTGTGTATAATCAAAGCTGACCTTGAACCAAACAATTGTTTAAACATTGAGAAAGTCAAGGATAATCATTTTGGAACATTAACACCAACTACACAAATAGAACCTATGCAACACAAAGAAAAATAAAAACATATTGATGAAGCCACGAAGCTACTAAGAAATTATTGGGATTCATTATATTTCACAACATTCATGGGAGAATACAAGATATTAAACAAAGACTCCAAAAAGGGAAAAGAAAAATCAGTAATGTCAACAAAAAATTTGGAAGACCCTTTGAAAGCATCCACCTCAAACACTTTACAAGAAAAAAAAAATTACACAACAAACTTTGATGACTTGACTATGACCAACCACTCAATCCAAAAGAACTAAATTTTTTTTATGGAAAAGGTTATGAAATGATGAAACAACTTGGATATAATGGAAAGGGATGTGGTGCTATAAAACAAGGTATATGTGTCCCTATATAAAATAACACACAAGGAATGAATAATGGTCTTGTTTATTGTCCCTTGAAAGAAACAAGAAAACATTAACTTAATATCAACACTATTACAAAGAATTCTTCTAAACCAACTTTAACATTAGCACATCCTAAACTGATAGACACTAGAGGTCTTGATTATTATCCTTTGAAAGAAACGAAAGAAATAGAGAAATCCTTGCTTAATATCAATTTCATCACACAACACACTAATTATTTGAATTTGATATATTTTACACCCTCTCATAAAGGATAGTACAAAATCTCACAATCTAATGAGTCTTGTGTAAGTATGACATCTTGTACTAAGCAAGAGATATATTTGTCACAAACTAAAATAATATCTTCTACTATTGATAAAGAGAATATCTTGTTGAGACTCCTCCAAGATCATTTGATAGCTCTCCCTCCAAGAACATGAAAGAGATTATACTACAAGAGTTCATTTTGTGCACTTCATAGATTTCATGGTCATTCTTCTAATGAATGTAAGGCTTTGGGTAATGAAATTCAACATATTAAGGAGTGTGGTGCCCTTCCTTTTGTTGAAGCACCTTGTCCCTCTAATTGATATTGATTTTAATTTTATTATGTTTGTCATCAATCATCTTGGCTCATCCTTGTCTTGCACTACATGGGGGAAAGGGGTTAGGTAGCCTTGTCCTTGTATCATACTTTTTGCTATCTCTTTTGGCTAGTTAAAAAAATTCAATGTATATATAAGAGAAAGCCTAGGATGTGGATGACATGCCTTAAGTTGGCTTGCTTATGATGTACTAAGTTATCATTACTATTGTATTTTGAGGAAAACCCATTTTTCATGATGTAGTTTCATTTGGGAACATATGACCTGGCATAGGGCTTTCCGAATAATCTCTCATGTCTTATTTTATTTTAAAGCAATTGCTCATAGTAATAGTGTTAGCAACTGCTTCAAAGTAGGGGCATACATCAAAGCTCATGTTTCATTGTGTGTTTTTATTTCTTCTTACGATGTTTCCTTTTGTTGGTGGTGTCATTGGGCTTGATATCCTCTAAGATCATGATACTTCTTTGATTTTTCATCTCTTGGAGACATTAGGCACAATTTCCCATAAGAAGAGACCTTACAAGAACTAATAAAAATCCCTTTGAACATACCTTACACTATTTTTCATTTACAATATATATTATATGGCCACCATGCACAATACACTTTCATTGTTTGTTGTGCCATCTTGTTTTTTCATGACTATCAATCATACAAATCTTTTCTTTCCTCATGGAGCTCAAAGTTTATTATTGTTTAGCACCTTATCAAAGTTCTTGGGAGGTATAGCTATTTTATGGTTGTATGTATGAGAGCCAAAATTAGGCGTGACTTTCCCATAGTCACTTTCTTGTGTGTGTGAGAATATACCGGATGTTTGTGTATGTGTCTCACCTCTTTGGGGTCTCACCTAGTTGATAGCGTGATATTCCACTAGCCCTCATGAGTGTGCATTTGGTTTGCATAGTGAACATCGTGTTCCACTTGTAAGCCACCCTTTTTGGATACTTAGCCAGTGGATATCCTAAAGTTTTGTTGCCTTAGAATGATCATGAATATTTGGACAAAGAACTTAGATCTGACCAACAATGTGTGGGAAAAACATTCAAATCTTGATCCACCTTTTCTTTCTTTCTATTTTGTCTTTATGTCTTTGACATCATATGTTTGTGTATCTTATTTTGTTGCATATCATACAACTTGTGTGTGTCCCTTTGTGCTTATGTTGGTTTGACGTAGGATCTTGGATCTTGGGGGATTGGTTACCTCCTTGATCTTTGTCATCTTATACCATCCACATTGGTTCAATTGGACTCCTCTTTAATGTCTACTTTAGTGTGAGTTTGAAGCAAGTTCCTCCTCTCACTAAAGTGGGGCCTAAATGTAGTGTAGGAAATGTTTCCCTTTTTCACACTTAATTTGTGGATGATTAACATTAAAATGAACCTGATGCTACCTTGATCTAGTTTTGTAATGTTTTTTCCACATTCAAATTAGATTTAAGGGAATTTTAAGCTAAATTGACCTAATTTTTCCTTAATTTAGTGTTGCAAAGAGTATTTATTTACACCTTCACATTAAGTTTTGGGCCCTCTTACATTTATGACCTTCATATAATCATTAATAGGCCCCTAAGACCCATTTTTATGCATCCCAAGGCTTATTTCAACCAAGATCCTAACATAATCAACAAATACACTTAATATCTTAACTCCCTAACATTTCATCTATCCAAAAAGACCTAGTGGGACCCGTAAGCCACCTTGGGTTTTTGAGTCCCACCCAAATGGGACCTATACACCACAAATAGCGGATGAGTCTCATTTGGCCACTTTTTTAGGTTTTGAGTGAGAAATCAAGGTTTTGAATTCAAATTTCATGAATGTCGACATTTGGGATCTAATAAACGATAAGTTAGCTGGAATGCCTATATAAACAAGGTTTAAAATCATTATTTCACCTAATAATTCATGCTATCAACCTAAGGAATCAAGGATCAATCATCCTAAGACTTCACAAGAGCTTCATAGATTATTCAAGAGAATTTCTATGGTATTCAAGGGAAAAATTCTTCATCATTTGTTTTAGGAATTCAAGATCCATTATCATGTCAAGGCCATAAAGCATCAAGCATGTTGTTGAGCTAGTTTTGTGATGTAGCATTCAAGATGCAAGATTAAACATTGTTACACATGTTATTCAAGATCAAGATTTACATTCTATATGTCCACTTCATGTTAGATTTCCTATTTATATCTCAAGACATTATTCAAGGTATCATTGTTCATATTTCATATTTCATGTTTCATGTTCATATTTCATTATTTCCTTAGAAGGTTTAATTACCTAAATGGGGTTTGACCAAGAAAAAACCCTATTTCCTAACAACCAAAAAGTTTTTCTCTCTAGATATATGTGATTTCAGATCTAGGTTTTTTGGATCTTGAAGGATATTGAAATATTAGGTTGAGAGATTGAAGAAAGTCATAAGAGTTTTTTCCTTACTTGCAAGATCATGGAAAGTCACCTACAGGTTGTAAATCAGTGTTTCTGAATTAGAGATTTTGTAGGAAGGAAGCTATAGGAGATCACCACAAAATACTATAATTTAATCCAAACCCTAATAATAGGACTAAATCACCACTTGTGGTGTATGAGTCCTAGTACTACCTTTTTCCAAATTTCAGGAGATTCAGATTAGTTACTGATAGATTCTAGTTTTGGCACAAAAACCCTAGTTTAGTACTAAGTCAACCAAATTGGCATATGAGTCCCAATGAACATCAAACATAAATATTTTAGTTTATTAGAGCTTTTTTTTATCACATATTTCTTCTAGGTGCTCCTTTGTTCATTCTTAGTTTACTATCTTGGTTTTCAATTTCATTTCCTAGGTCAATTAGTGAAGTTTACATGATACTTTCATTTATTCTCTTTCCAAGCCTTAGCTTGGTGGTGGAACCCCTTTTAGTCCTTAATATTACCCTAGGAAACCTTATTTTAGATCTCATTCCCTCATTTTGTTGCTTGATTGAGATCTCTAAGGTTTCCTTGAATGAAACTTGAAGGAAATTAGTTTAAGGTTCGAAAACCCTAGTTTGTGTTCCATCTCCCAAAAGGTGGAGAAACCTTTTTTTTTTGTTGCACTCACTTTAAGGTGTAAGTATAATTTCATACTCCATTTGTAATTTTATTTGGTTACATCTCCATTAAAGTGTTTTAGAAATTCACTAACGTTGACCCAATACCCTAGTCCAAGTATTTTTCTTGATAAATTTGATTTCCCATTTTTTTATTTCTAATATTAGATATGTGAGTTAAAATTTGGGGCTTGGTAGTAAATTAATATTGAAAATAAAAAATAAACGAGTTGGTCTACACTTTAATTTATTCCTATTTTCCACTATAAATAAAATAATTATTGTTTCAAATAAGAGAGAGGAACCAATCATTATGGAAGAATTCTACCAAAATACATCTATTTTTATAGATTTACAAGGAAAATTTTATAATTATTCAAGCGATCACAATGATTAGAGTTTGATGCCAATGGAAGAACATGATGGAATCTATGTTTTGGAGATATCTTTGTCTTATTTGAAGCACTTAATGAATTGTTTCAATTTTTTCTCTGAAGGGAAGACAATCTACTTTGATAGGGTGAATTAGTAGATCAAAATTATTTGAAACTCTTTACTTCTAACACATATTTGAATATCAACTAATCAAGAAACAATCATGAGCACACGATCATACAATAGAACACCAGATATATGTGGAAACCCAAGATTGGAGAAACCACAGTGAGAATTACTACTTAGATCTACTATCCAATGTTAGACACACAATACAACTGAGACGGGGGTGAATCAATTGTACATTAAAATATTTAAACCCTCATTAACCCTCAAACCTTTATTATGCATCAAAATGAATGTAAAAGAATGAAATATAAAAAATTCACAACCATGGACCATATAAAACTAGATTTACATGGAAATCACTAATTAGGGAAGAACAATGGTGAGGATTAACTAACATATATATGAATAAAATCGATTACAAAAGGCTCACTGCTAGAACGGATCACTGCTAAGAAGAAAAGAATGGCTCACTGTTCATAATAGAAAGAGAATAGAAGAATATTACAATGAGGTTCACTACCTTAGAGCAATAGGAAGTTCCACCAAAATAAATCTACACCATCCACAACCTTCAACTTACTGCCTCCAACAGCTTCAAGTATACTGAAAATGTAGACACCTTCTTCTCACTTCTTCTGATAACCTTAGGTGTTTAAGCTCATACTCAGATCACAAAAATTGATCACACTTACATATTTTCACACCATATAACATACCACATATATTTACAACAATTAACCTTTCATATATATCAACCACGACCTCAAACAACTTCTCTAGGTCATCCATAGTGAAATGTATGCACCTCAAACATGCAACCAACAAATAGGTCAGAACCAAATAATTTTGTGTTGGAAATAAGTGAAATAATATCACACCAAGGGTTTAAAAAGTTACAAATATATATCACCATGCTACATAAAGATTCCACAAACCATGAAGCACATCCACAAATATTGCTAACACACTAGATCAACTAGACTGACATTAATGCCACCAAGAAACCACATAAACACTTCTCTAGGTCCAGAAACATCCTATGGACCATGAAGCAACATCATACAACATCTTGGAATATTCCAACATTATCAAAATATTCAACAACACTACCACAACCACCTGAAACATAGAATACTATCATCCTATGCAACCAACCACACTACCACATACATACAACTCACTAACAAACCTTGTGGAAAAAATGAGCCCAAAAATCTCTAGGGGAACGTAGATACAAAAAATATTAGCATGTTCCCAAATCTGTAAGACAAGAAACCTCAATGCAAAAAAGTGAAAAGAAATTTCTTTTCTCTGAGACAACCTTCTTCATAGGTAACACATTTTTAGACATATATTCCATTGCTACACAATCCAAAACCTGAAACACTAGATATAACACCTATGAACACCTCTGATCATCTTATCCAAACCACACAAGCACATATTCAACCATGAAGAAATGTGGGGCACAATGTAGAACATAACTCTATCACCTTGTACACTCTATGTTCAATTTTTTTCAAAATTACTTGGAAACTATGTGAACCAACTACATCAACATTACTTGCTCAAAATTATTGAGAAAATGTGTCTCAACCTTGAAACTACATAGATTATTGATGATATATAAGGTACTACTGATACATCAGTGATAGGGGGTGCCAAAAGGAAAATTTTATTTATATTTTACTATTATAAATCTAGACTATTCATCATTAGGTTTTTGATCTAACAACTGATATTTTATTAGCTTGACTTGCCCTAGAGGGAAACCCTATTTTATGAGGTCATTGTATTATGACTATGTATTGTGATGTATTCTGAGAGTTTGATAGCGGTCGTGTTGCCTCTAGATCTTTTGTTGGTGATACTCTTGTGAGAAGCTCACTTTGCAAGTATATTGTACTCTTTTTTCTTTTTAAAAAATATATTGGGTGGATTTTGGAGTGTGGGGTTTCTACCTCAAAAGGGCTTTCCCCACGTAAATCATTATGTTTTTGTGTGCATGATACGTTTTTTAATTTTTCTTTAAGTTTATGTAAGTTTTAAAGATATATAAAAGTTTTACATTATCCTCCTCTCAATATTAGTGTAGGAAGTTGTTCCACTACCTTAGATTCCTTACAAATACCACAACTCCTTCTCAACATGACCACACTATAGGCTGAAACAATCTCCCCATCTACAACACCTACTCAACACTACCATACTAGAGGTTGACATAGGTTGATATCAATGACAACATAGTGAAACAATATCCAACAATATCCCCTTTTGTCATTGATGGCAACACCAACTCTTAGAAACCATCAACAAAAAAAGAAACCCTACATCAAGCAACCCTGCATCAAGAAATACTACCCCTTACTTGGAAATTTCTTACATTTCAGTCTTCTTTCCTTGTCTTCTTTCTTCTTATGTTTTTCAAGTTTCTTTTCTCTCATTTTCTCTCCCCCTTTTCTTACAATTATTTCTTTGTGTTTTTTCAGACTTCACTTCCCCCCTTTGAAGTCAATGGAAAAGGGCAACACTTCCAAACTAATTTTTCTCCACTACTCTCTCTCTGATGCTCTATCCCCCTTAGGGGCACAAGATATGCTCCCCCTTACTTCACTAACCAAAGAAACCACTATCTACTCCCCCTGAGAAGTAACCTTCATTAGTCCAAGACAAAGAACAAACATTGAATCGCTCACCTGCATAGATGCACCAACTCATTCATATAGTTGAAAGGAGGGGAAATAACCCCTAGCTTATTCCTGAGATACTTAAATGTATCTTTTAGAAAAAAAAAATTGAATTTCTTTTCTATTTGATCCTTTATAGGAACATACTCCAACATCAATTCATTATCTATAACTTTCCCTTATAGAAGGTAACATCAGATAGAGATATGCTTTGTCCTTGAATGCATTACTATATTTTTCTAAAATCTGGATAGAACCTGTATTATCAAAAAATATAGGAATGGGATCATCATATGATACTTTGACATCCTTTAATTTTTCATCCATAACACCTATTTGTATCAAGATGATGCTTCTATATATTTTGCCTTCGTAGTAGATAGTGAGATTGAATCCCACTTCTTACTCAACCAAGAAACCAATTTTCTTCTAAGAAAGAAAGTACCTCCACTTGTACTTCTTTCATTTGTACAACCTAGCAACTTTTTTATTTTTATAAGCACTTAAAGAGAACTCAGTATCACTAGATACCATATTCCAAAGTCTGGATTGCATTTCAAATATCTAAATATCTTTTTTACTCCTATCACATGTTAGGTCTAAAAAATGCAAGTTGTAAATCCTAAGATGATTCCAAGCTCTATGATCAGACTTACAACATTTTGGAACTAATGAAGAGAGTTAACCTATATGGTTGATGACTCTCAACACTTCAGGCTCTGCTAAACCTAGGTAGGTTGACCTTAATAATTGAAATGAATTTTAGCAAGACATGTGACTTATTTTGAGTATCTACCCACAATGGCATGAAATGTGGAATAGATGAAGGCTTGTTTACTAATCTAATTCCTAATGTTGAAACTCAAATGTGAAGGTATAAATAAGATTTTTAAGGGATTTTAAAATGAGATGGGTAAGACCAGTGCCTACTACTATTGGGCTGATGGATTCAAGATGTGAATTATGTATGACCTACTTACTGGATATAGTTCAGACTGTATGGCACTTGTGATTGTTTACACCTTGTGTAAATTTGCAAGGATGTACTTCTCATACTCTTCTTATCGATCCAAGTGGCTCTTATCAATTTAATATGGTTTATTGATAGGAAATTTAAATCCTTTAGTGGAACCAGTCAATCAAATCGCACATAAACAACAATTGTGTTCTAAAAAATCAAAATGGATTTATGATTTGAATAACAAGGTAAAACTAGGTTGGAGATAGTATGAAAATTTTAGTGATTATATGACTCTTCTTATTGATCCAAATAGTAATTCAAAATTACTATGATCTTATTAAAAGGATATTTAATTCTTTGAAAGAAACCAATTAATGAAAGCACACAAGAGCAACAAATGTGTTCTAAAAAATTGAGTTTTGACACATCAACTTAAATAATATGGAAGAAGTAAATTGGAGACAACCAAATAAACAGATAATAACAACAAACAATTGATACCAATAATTAGCCACCAATTTAAATAATATTCTTTCTCCACTAAATTGCTTCAAAGGATTTTACAATGTGCATCAAAAGTATTCATTATTTAGTATATTCTATCTACTATCCTAAAACCTAATTCCTATTGATGATTTATAATATGCTCTCATCTTACATATATACATTTCATTTTAGGGTTATGACCTTTCCCAGGTTCGTCTGGTGCAACTCTTCATTCAATTAATTGTCTTCAATAGATTAAAATATTTTAATTTTAATCTCCTTAACCTTTAAACTTAATTAACTTCAATAATAATTATAATATCTCCAAAATATTTTAATCTCCTCAACCTTTGCACTTAATTAACTTCAATAATAATTATAATCTCTCCTTTTTCTACAGTTTCGTTCTCACATTTACCTTTTGGTGGAAATCCTTCACCTTTTGCTTGTATGTGTTTTTACCAAAAAAATATCCTTTGAGAAAAATAATTACTCACTCATAATTTTTACTTCCAATTATCTCCCTTGATGAAAATATTTCATTTTGCATTTACCTTTATGTAGTTTCAATATGTTCCTTGGGTAAAATAACCACTCACTTTATAACCTCCTCATTGAAATGCACTTCATCCTTTTGAAATTTGTATCTTCCACATCAATATAATCATGATGTAGTTATCTTTTAATCCTTATTCTCTAATTCTCTTTATCAGAGAGACCAATGCCTTTGTCTTGTTGATAGTCACTTCTTTGTTCGATAACTTTCTCAAGAGTATTCTATTCTTGTCCATTGGAATCTCGAAGAGACATCTAAAATTATCACTTCGGCACTGAAAAGTCCCTTCGATAAATTTCCAATTCTAAGTGGTATAATTTTCCCAATACTATATTATTCCCATCACTTGTTAATTTATTTTATATTCACCTTTGCTAAAAATATTTGATGCACTTTGTTGTGTAACTCACTTTCCATCATGATCACAATGAAATTTTATTTTATCTTTTATTCGCCCTTTTATGAATTATGCTATATTGGAGAGACTTGGAAAATAGTCACTATGAAATCCATAAATCTCCTTGATAATTATAGTGTTCCTTGTGTGCACCTCAATTTTTTCAGATGAACCTTAAATTAAATCCCGAAAATTTCATTTTATCTTGATTCCTCCCATGGAAAATTTTCACTTCTTAGTGAAAATATTTTACAATGATACGAAGTTGTGGAATAAATATTAATTTTGCACCTTATACATTAATTTTACTTGCTTCCACCATCATTTATATTTTACTTGATAAACTTTAGTCGTATGTTTGGTTTTTAGAGCAATCAAGAGACTTTGAATGATCTCTTGTGGATATCAATGTCTCTCTTTGATGCATCTCTTGTCAATATTTTACTCTTTTCAGGACATTAGAGAGACATCCATATTACTGATGCCAATAATGAAGAGTCTCTTTGATATTTCATTTATTTTAGGGTTTTTTTTCCTATTCGTTTTGCACACTTTCTCTTTTCTCTTTATTGCCATTTTTCATCTCATCATCCAAATCCACTGTCACTTCCTTCTAATCCAAAATATAGAAGAGTTTCTTGTTATGTCGAGGGTATCTAGCACAAATTGGAAGTGTTCATCCCTTTTCTTGTGTGGATTTGTTGTGTCATTTTTTTTTTTTTATGAATACGCAGCTATCTATAGAAATGTAAAGATAAGAGTACATATTCACAAAAAAATGGTGGGTGGTAAAAAGGAACACCACGAAAGTCACATGGGTAACACCTAGAAATAACCAAAAATCAAGTCACAGGGGCATAGCCCAGAAGTCCAAGAGCATAAGAAGTGAAAACAACAAACAAGCCATTAAGCGGCCAAAGCAATGCCAATAGAGCCGGGAGGGTCTTTGAAATCCATATTCTTCCCCCATACATTAGTGGGGTCTAAAGTGACATTAGGAAGAGCACCCCAACCATCGTCATCATCTTTCTTTTCTTTATCTTGTTCCTTGCACCGGGGCGAGATTGCAAGTGCCAGCTGCGGAAAGCTTTTACCACTATCTAGCCATCAAGAACCAGAGGCATGCGGAGTATCAGAGGGCCACCTAGAACCACCACCATCGCTCCCCAAAGCACCACCAAAAGGCCATCCTTTACCAGCCTGTGGTGGAGGAAATCGAGCATATCGAGGAGGGTGGGAGTCCTACCGAATAGGAGGCTAAGAGTGGGGAAACGTGGAGCCACTCCATTGCTATCCCCGAGAGGGAAACCAACCATGGGAAGAGGAGAGAAAGTTGGGGACCTAAGCCACAGTGCATAGGGCATTGATGTAGTGGTCCAATAGATCTTGGAGGTGAGAAATCTCAAGTGCAACCTTGTTTGCTTGTACCTTTATCTGGAAGAACACATTAGAACAAATAAATACTCTAGCATAGAGAGAATCATTAATATCCATTTGAGAATGAGAAAATATTCAAGAATTTCTATCTTTCAAGATGTTGAAGAGGATTTGCACCCTGAAAGTGTGCCAAAGCTAGGTGAACTTAGCAGGGATCCTAGGCGGATCTCCCAGCAGAACCATATGCCAAGAAAAAGGTTCTGGCCGAAAAGGCCGAAATAAGTCATGAATCCAAGTTCAAAGTTGTTGAGCTCTGGGACAAAACTAGAAAAGATGCTTAAAGCTTTCAAGTTGCCCATAAAAAGGGGGTCCTGGACCCCCAAGTGTATAAGCCGAGAACCCATAGGAAAGCCTTGGAAAAGAATACATCAAACAAAGTGGGCCAGCTTCAGATTAACACTTGCAGACCAAATGAAAACAAATATATTTTTCCAAAAATGAGCAAAGGAGTGAAGAAGCCACCTCTGGTTCAAACTATTGATCATAGTAAAATGGGGTGAAAGCCACCTATAACTAAGCTACAACTTGTAGCTCCTGAGAGGAGTTTTTGGAAACCACTTCCATTCTTTCCACCAAGGTTTGTTCCCATGAATGCCAATTTTGTGAAGCCTTTCTGCTAGAATGGAACTCACCAGACCATAAAAAATAGCATGGTCCTAGTTTTGAAGTCTATACTAGGCCTTAATAGTATCCCACTACATAATGCACATAGTGGGTCAGTGAAAGACCTGTTGCAGGGTCTGAATGCCCTTTTTGGGAAATTTGAGCACTTTAAGCCAAGGTGACTTAGCCAAATGTTGACCATTATGCTCAAGAAGGGGATACCACTAGATATTTTGTTGATTGAGAGAAAGCCCATCATGAAATCCTGCACTAGCCCAATGGAGCCAAGGCTTAATAGCCTCCCAGGCATGCCAAATACTTTTGGCGATAAAATTTCCAACAATCTAAATAGGCTCCTTCATAACTAGGAGTGTTTGGAAGCCTATTCCTTTCCAAGCAGGTCTGTGAATAGGAAATCCGATATGGATACAATGCATGAGGTTAATCTTCCAAGCTTCATCTATGGTGAGGGCCCGGATAATCCACTTGACACAAAGAGAATTCCTTTTCTGTTGAGTGGAGAGCAGCCCAAGTCCTCCAGAATCTTTAGGCATGCAACTGAACTCCCAAGCAACATGATGGAAACATTTGTGGGTTTCAAAGGAGGCCCATAGAAAATTATGGAGCAATTTTTCAAGCCTACCATAGGAAGCTTTGGAGGGAGCCCAACAAGAAGAGTAGTAAACATGAGTGGCCACCAAAAATTTAGAGCACACCTAAAATTTTCCAGCCAGAGAAAGAGGCTTGGTAATCTAGTAAGAAATATTTTTCTCGACCATGGAGAGCATGGATTGCCAAAGATCCCTAGGAGAGGCCTAGAAAGAAAAAGGGATGCCCAAGAAATGAAATATCTCTCCCTACCCAATCCACTTCCAATTATAGTTTTGACACCACACAGGAGTGGGTAATACAAATTTCCTGTAACATAAGGTCTTGTGCCATTGGATGGTAGAGCCAGAGGCTAGACAAAAACTGTTGAGACAATAAAGGGTAGCAGTGATCGATTATTCTTCCTCCAAGAGAGTGAGAAATGAATCATCCACAAAGTGGTCATTAACAAGCTGCTCCTGAGAGTCAGGAAGATAAATCCCTTTGACATGCTATAGAGAAACTACATGGGCCAGAAGGTAACCAAAGCCTTCAGCCGCAAGCACATACAAAGAGGGGGCGAGAGGAAACCCCTATCAAATTGAGTAAAAAAGGCCAAAAGTAGAAGATTGGTAGCCATTAATGGTGATGCAAGCTGAGGCATCAACAAAAAGAATCCGAATAGATTGAATGAAATTGGGCCCAAACCCCAAAGCTTGCAAAATCGCAGGAATGAATGGCCATTCAATGCAGTCATAGGCTTTGGAAAAATCAATTTTGATGAACATGGCCTTTTGATTTGAGCGCTAGGCCCACTCCATGCCTTCCCAAACAAAAATAATATTATCCAAAATGAAACTATATTTGATGAAGCAAATTTTATCTAGGTGCACAATTTGAGGCAAGAGATGGCAAATTTTTCAGAGCCAAAGCCTTGGCAATAATTTTGGAGGAGACATTGAGAAGTGTGATGGGCCTCAAGTTGCAGATCTCCTTCGGATCTCGAGGCTTAGTTATAAAATTTATATTGCCCTTGTTTATTAAATTTCCTAGAGATCTGGTTTGAAAAGCCTCAAGGTAAACATGATGCAGATCATGCCCAACATAGTCCCAAAGGGCTCTATAGAATTCACAAGGGAAGATATCAATCCCAAGGTCCTTTTCATTGGCCATAGAAAAAATAGCTTCCTTAAGATCATCAATTGTCAACAATTGATCACAAATTTTTTTCTAGGATGAAGAAAGCCTATGTGGCACAACAACAATACAGTCCTAGAGGGCTTGCCGTCTCACAAGCATGGAATCCTGTGCAGTGAAAACCTGCTTATAATGTCACACAAAATCCTAGAGAATGTCAGGAAGTTGAGAGAGCATTTGAGTGCCATCCTTAATTTTTTTATTCTTGTGGATGAGTGCCTGGCACAAAGTGCCAAAAAATTTTTTTTGGACACACGATCACCAATCTTAAGCCAATGCAACCGAGCTTTGATTTGCACTTCTCTGGCAGCGTAATTATCAATGACTTTCGTTTTTAGCCTTAATTCCACCACCCTGACTTGAAGCAATGGAGAAAAATGGCTGCACGCCAAAGCCTGCATAGCTAAATGCAAGTTAGTGGTGGTTGTTTCATAAGATCACAAACTAAAAATGGCAAGTTGGAACCCATAAATGTGCAAGAATCGAGAAGCATGAGTGATGGTATCATTCCACTAGGTAATCCAACATGTTTGTCCAGCCAATCTACACTCCAAATTCCACACTCAATGAATGTGGGCCAGAGTGGGCTTGTGGCAAAGAAAAGATGTGTTAAAAAAGAATCGAGTTTTACACGTGCGAGGCTAACAAGATGCCCATTCAATATGAAAATAAATTGGGAAGTGATCAAACAGAGTCACATCCAATAACAGATTCACTAGAAAGGCGGAGCTATCAAAAGGAAAAAAATATTGAGTCAAGATCATGGCACGATCAAGGCACTTAAATATTCTATCAGAATCGGCCCTATAATTACACCAAGTGTGCTAGAGGGAATGAGAATGGTGGAGACCAATATTGGGATAAAAAATCCCCAATTCATTGCACATGTAAAACCATGCCTCTCATTTGCCAGTTTCCCAATGGAAGGGCAAGGTTCCCTCCTTGTCATATGCCACCTCGACCATATTAAAACCCCCATAGAGTAACCAGGTGGCAACTAGTAAAGAATCAACAATCTAGTGCCAAAGAAAAGACCAGTCCACAACATCATTAGAAGCATAAACATTAATAATCCTGAAGGAATGATTATGAATGTTAAGGAGAATCCAAACTATCTGTTGAGAAGGATTAGTCCCATGATCCAAAACACAAGAATGCAAATGTCGGGACAAAAGAGTGATGGCTCTGGCACACCCAACTTCATGCAAAGTGAAAAACATAGTACTGGCTATCTAAATAGAACAAGCCGATGTGAGAAAAAACCTAGAAATTTTAACTTCTTGGAGACAAAGCACTTCAATACCAGAGTATTTTTGTAAGGTATCTCAAACAAAATAATTTTTGGAGAGGTCTGTTAGACCTCGAACATTCCATGAGAGGAAATTCATGGATGAAACTCTTTCATGCTTTTGGACCTAGTTCCTCCTCAACCAGGGAAGAGAAACTATTCTTAAAAAAATCCTATGGAATTGAACCAAGCTAAATAGGGGGTGAAAATTTCAACTTTCTAGGTACATATTATCCTTCTTTAGGTGGTGGAGATAGACTACGAGACCACTGTTGAGCTCCCATCATGGGAGGGATATTCGGCTGAGCATACGCAACAACCACATGCTGAGGTGTCACCTTTGACTTGGGCTGCACCATAATAGTAGTAGCTCTAAAAGGAGAATTTGTCCCCTTCTTTGAAGGGTTGGAAACAAATTTGGGTGGTTCAGAGGCCTTGGGGGCCGACCCAGAACCAATTGACTTATTTTTCTGATTTTTAATGATGGTCCACTTTGTTTCAGCCTTAGCAGAAGGCTCCATCTAATGAGGCTTTTCAACATCTCATGACGAGGAAGGTGTATGAGGCACTGCCAAATGACAGTCCTTGATCTTGTGGTCAATGATTGGCACCGATAGAACATGTTAGGAAAATTGAAATATGTGACTTTCCGGGTGTGCCTAATAGCTCGTATTTGAATATCCATAGATTCTTTCAAATATTTGGATTGGTCCACCTCCACATAGACCCACTTCTTGTGTCGGGCCTGGGAAAACCTATCTAGTTCTATACAAACAACCCTCCCCAAAGAGGAAGCAATGTGATTCAAAAAGGGCACACAAGGCAAAGGCAGCCTAGGGAACTCAATCCAGATCGGAACCTGCATTTTGGCATCATCTGAGACAATAAAATCCTGGGTCTATGCTTAAAAAAATAACAAGGATGACCTAACATACTAGGGCCCATGGCCTAAAATATCCTAGACATGATTAAATTCCACAAAGCAGAACAAAAAAAAAAGCTTGGTCAAGTTTTGCACCATGTCAAGGTAGATCCCATGAGGGACCCAAGCCTTGCTAACCCATTCTTTCAGCATGCTTTCAGGGGTAGTCCTCCCAATAAAATAACCCACAAGGGTATGTCATTCAAGCCATAAGGAAGCAGAGTCAAAATTTGGTAAAGGAAAAATCATATCAGCTGGGGTATCAGAATTCTTACCTCGTGAAAGACTTTTAAAACAAATTTTTGAGGATATTTGTTCAAAGGAGGAGCCATTTAACTACACCGATGAACTATTAATGCTGGCATGAATCGGTGGGTTAGAGCCGGTTGAAGGCATAATAAACCCCTAAAACTATAGTAAATGCAACCGTACTCAATGAGGGGGAATATTTCCTGTGTTGTAGGTGTAGTATGATGCAAAAGGGGCCAAGGATGTCCGCAAAAAAAAAAACCCTAGCAGAGCTCAAGTTGCATCATATTTCAAGTTGTTATGTTCACTTAATATCTTCATCTATTTTTGCAATGTACTCATCTCATTCTCTTCTTTCAAGTATATTAACCTCTCCAATATCCACCCTTGTGTTTCAGTGTCTTCTTCAAATTTCAGCAAATTTACTGTTACAATCACCTCATTCAAATCAAATCGAATCAAATCTCCAATCAATCAAACAATAATGTCATGCTCAATTTTGGCTTCAATTCCATTCTACTCGCAATATATTTTTCTTCTCATCACAACCATGTGTATGAGGGATTTCCACAGTCAATAGTTGGATGAACATACAAAGTACATTAATTAATTCTTACATTGCTTGACAAACCTCATCAATAGTACATTTTTTCTTTTGAATTATTGAAGCTGAAAAAAATTTGCAATGCAACGCTACCATCAAATCAACCAAGATAGGGTATATCATTTCCATCACTTATATGTTTCTCAATTTCTAAAGCTCTTGTGTGTTCATCATCCATCTGATCATAATTGACAATAATGATTGTAATTTTTGCACCAATAATCTTGATGCTAGGTGCATAATTTGTACAATCGGCCTTAATTGCTTATTTTCATTTTCTCATAAATATGGTAAAACATGTCAACATACACTTCCTGTAGTGGGTGGGCACTATAAAATAGATTGATTTTATAATGTATTTTTTTATAATCTAGTAGCATCGCATAGATATATTCCCTCTGAAAAATGGCTCACTACCTCAACGTTTTTGAAGTAAGACATCACTCCATCCTTAATACCAAATGGAAATTTTTTCACCTTATTTGTCAAGGGGTCATCCACAAGCTCAAAAATGATTTAAGTTTTTCTTCTTGGATCTTATCACCTGATTCCATCGCCATGTACATTGGTCCTTAACTTTTGCTGGTGTTGCACATCTGTGTCATGCTTTCTTCCCACCAATTGTCTCTGCAATTTCTTTGGTATCTTCACAAGTGTCATCACTACTTGTATTAATTTTGAAAAAGGAAATTGATGAGAAACAATCATAATATCCATTGTCATCATGTTTTGAATTGTTCACTGAGCTTCACGAATGACATAATGGCCACAATTTTCATAAAGTTCCATTATAGGTCGAGCATTAAAGGAAAATTTTGATGGTATCCCCTGTAGCTTTTTATTTTATTATAACTCAAAATAATTAGTAGCATCCTCTTCACTTTATCTACTATAGGATCAATTGATTACTTGAACACAATCATCAACTTGGAAGCTATATGAACCTTCGTTGGTTGTGCAAAGTCTTTTAACAATCTAGTTACTTTATCAACATCTAGACCTTCCATCTAAGTATAATTTCTCTTCTTTGCATACATCCTTTTAATTCAAGGAAAAGGAAATGATACTATTTGATATTTTTAGTATAAAAGGGGGAAATGTAAGTTTTGGAAATGAGCCAACATTGGTATTAGCTAGTAGTGGAAATAGAGGAGGAGGAGTGGGTGTATGAGGAGATTCTGTGTGAGGTAGAGGTGAAAGGTCATGTATGGTGATTCTAAAAGAAATCTAAAACTATCCTTATTTTTTAGGAGAACTTTCTTGAATTTAGCATTTATTGCTCACTGTATCCATGTATATTTTCTGATAATATTTTGATTATAGCATTTTGAATCTCCACCTTTCTCCTTGTTCATTGAATTCCATTCTTTTTATTGACTTGATGACATTGGAGATAATGAATTAAATCCATATTTCTCACTAATTGAGCCTTATTCCTCAAAAATTTTTGAGGTGTATTCTAAATTGAAGTGGGTATCTATCAAGATTTTTTTTTTGCACTATTATTTGAATGAGTAAAATAGCCTCTAGAATCACCCTGAAAAACTAAGAAAAATTTCTCCAAGAGCCACAAAAATATAATAACATGTAGGTTTATCATAGGGGAGTATAGTGTTCAAATGGGTAGGCATGAAGTCACCGGTACTATAAAATTTTAACGCTTAAAGTTTATTGAAATTTTCTTAAAATTGCACCTAGAAAAATCATTTGAAGCTCACCAACTTGCCATTTTGAAAAAAATATCAAATCTCTTCATGTGAAGCTATAACTCTAGAAACTAGTTTATTTAGGTCAAATGAACATGTGTGCAAAATTTATTTTCATTAATCCATGTCCTTCACAAGATATTAAGCATCAAAGTTGACATTTGTGACAACTTTTTGGGACTTCCAATGCCAAAACTGTGCAAAGTTCATTTGGTTTTGGTTTTAAAAAAATAGAAAATGATATGTCGAGGCTCTAAAAATTGGCATGAAGGTAGATTGAGGTGGGAATAATCTGAAACAAAAATCATTTCGCTATGAAAAACTCCCATTTGATCAATATTATCCTCCAAAGTTGACCCTTTTCATAGATTTAAGATCATGTAGCCAACAAACGTTTTCTGAACCCTCCAACCTAGTACTTTGAAACCTTGTCAAAACTGATTGTAGGAGGTTGTAATCGCGTGTGCTTACTCACATATATCAGATAAAAATGCTTTCAAAGTGATTTTTCATGAAAGTGAAGAGGCTTCATGTTATGTTTTTCCAATGTGGGCCACTAGAGTAGATTTTACAATTATGTTTCTAAGTGTTGAAATCTAACTTTTCATCATGCGAACCTAAAATTTTGCAAAAATGGTAGTAATTTCTAGGTTTCAACAATGGATCCAATTGGGGATGTATTCCCCTTATGGGCATAGAAAGAATCCAGACCTCTGGGGGAGTAGACCAAATGTTTCATCCATTGGGAAATATAACTTCAAAAATGCCATTTTTGTCCTTGATCTATTATGGTTTGAAATTCAAACCATAAATGATGGCCCAAGGCCACCCAAAAGAAATACTTGAACTTACCTCTTTCATATACCTTATTTTGGTATGATTTCATCAAATTCCTTTTCAAAATACTCATGTAATTTGTTCTATTATATCCACTACCATTGGGAACTTTCAAAATAACACCATCTTCAACACTGCCCATATTTCATTTTCCATTTTTAAAATTGTTACTATCATGTGAAAAATCATGCCCCATTCATCATACCAGGAAATTTCATTCTCAATGTGAAATTCTCCACCATTTTTGTTATTTTCATGCATTGTGAAATGGTCTCCCAGCTAAACTAAAAACTAAAAAATCTTCATAGCTCAAGTCATTGGGTCTAACTTCATCATAAGTTTTCATAGATGATCTAAAATTATCATATGGAATTTGATGCAAACTAAGCAAACAACTTCTAGGAGTATGGGAAGAAAAATAATTATGCTCATTCATGCTACTTAGTCCATATTTTGAATGCTTCTCACATGGGTCTGAAATTTTTTTCATATCAACCTCTTTTGAGATAATTAGATCTAAAACACTTTCCATCTCTTCCATATCACTACTTGGTACTGACATCAACCCTTTATCCATGCACTCATCACTATGTACATTTGAGCCAATTGATGTTGAACAAGTATTATCCATGATCTGAAATTTAATGTCATTCTCAAGAATCTCTAGTTCTGATTTACATATCCCTTCTTGAAAAAAGATAGACATAGGATCTTGATTAGTTTCAAGAGTTCCCTCATAATTTTTACACAAAGTACTTTCACTGTCAAAGAAAATGCATGTTGAGGATGAAATTTTTGAATCATTTTTATGCATATATTGTTGATATCAATTGTTAGCAGATTTGAAATTTTTTCACTATTGAGTGAACATGCCTCTTCATCCATATCATTGTTGGTGTATTCTTCACTTTTTGTCATCAAGAAATGATAATTAGATGCATTGATTTTATATTCATTTTCTTCACAAATTTATACATCATCCTAATTATCAAAAAATGTTTCATCCTCATCCTAAAGTGGATTTGAACACATATGAAATTCATTTTCTGGAACACCTTGGAAAAATGTCATTTGATCTTCTTCTGTTATTTGATCATACAATGGGTTTGAAAAAAATTTGGAACCATTTTCAGGTGTACAAACTTCTTCATCAATTGTGTTACTATGGTACCCAATTGGAACTAGATGTATTATTTTTTCACTGTCAAATGGACTTGCTTCTTCATGTACATATTATATTACTTCTTCCTCTTGATCTCCATTAAAATTACAAGAATCATTTAGTTGCAAATCAAAATCCATAAGTTTGTCATCAAAATCTGAATTTTCAATGGATTCTTCATAATATACACTGTTCTCACAATCATAATCTAATATGCAAGAGAGACCTTCTTCATCCTCATCATGTAGGCTGGAATAGAAACTATTTTCACTTGCATACCCATCCTCTATGGATTGATCACAATCATTTCCTTCTTTATTGGTGTAGGGCACACTGTCTCCTTTTGTTTCAGTTTCTAGTTCATTATTGTCAATGCTATGCAATGCATACATGGCTGCACCTCCATATAATCTGACTCATGGCTGATATATTCCTCAAGAAGTGTGTTTCTAGCAACATCTTCAATACTGAAATCATCCTCCAAGGTGGAAAACTTATCTTTAATAATTTCATCTTCATTCATATCTGGAACATTATCATTGAGAACTTCACTTACACATGTTTCCTCTATTGGCTGCATTATTTGATCAATTTTTCCATATTCATTAATGATATCACCATTAGATTCAATATTGATAGCATGCTCATATCTTTTCTTATCTATGATATCAATTATTTCATCCACTTGGTCAAAAGTGATTAGTTTTAATGACTCGGGCTAATGAATTGAATTAGTCTCATACACTCTCATGAAATTCTCAATGAACATGGACGTGTTGGGCTTAAAATTAAGAGGTATTTGCATACATATATTTTCCATTCTGTTGAACGGTAAGTGTCTAGATTCTCCTTCATGTCTCCTTATGCCATAAAATGTATCTAAAATACTGGCTTATTATTTGAATATGGACAACAAGTTTAACATCAGGTACAAATTGGTGATAAAAAATATAGGTTTGACTATATTGAGGTGGGTGGGATGGGAAAACAAGGTTGTTTACACTTTGAAGACTACTCTTACCCTTTGGTTTATCATATGTTGTTTCATTATTTGTTGGAATAGACTGAGTTTTGAAGGCTTGTGTATAATTTTCATAATTGTCATCATATTGACTCATAAATATCCTTTTGAGATCTTCACATGAAGATATATTTTGCATGGGTAAGCTCATAAACCATTCCCTTACATCATCCCTTAAATATATTGCAAATCATTTCGTAATGACATCTTTTGGATAAATTTGAAAGTCCACAATGAAATCCCAAAATTGTTATACATGTTTATGAGCTGATTCATGTACCTCTCCATAAAATCTAGGGATTTGTTTTATAACCTCAAGGGAATAAAGATTTGGGTATCCTTGGATATTATTGAAGCTAAATGGTATATCAATGTCTGAGATATACTTTGGATATGGTCGATATGCATCACTTCTATTGCTAAGATTCTCAACTGTATCATAATGTGTATAGGGAAAAGAATAATTTCTATACATGCTTCATCATGTAATCTTTATTTCTAATTGGAAATGTTGTAGTTTTGAGATGTCTTTGCATTCTTCATCAAGATTTTAATAGATTTTCCACTAAATTTTTGAAAAGTGAGAAAATGATAGTAATGATATTATTCTTGATTTTATTCCCAACGAAATCCCTTATGAAGTTAGTTGAATGCAAAAGTGATTTTTTTATGAATCTATAGAAATAATGTCTTGGATTCAATATTGATTACTCCCTAGTAGAGTCGCCAATCTATTAGGTCTCAAAAATGCAAGTTGTAAATCCTAAGAGGATGTCAGGCTCTATGATCAAACTTACAACATTTTTGAGAAAACAAATAGAGTTAACCTATACGGTTGATGACTCTTTGCAATTCAGGCTTCGCTAAAACTAGGAGGGTTGACCTTAATAATTGAAGTAGATTTGAGGAAGATGTGTGACTTATTTTGAGTATCTACTAGAAATGGCATGAAGGCTTGTTTACTACTCCTATTCCTAATGCTAAAACTCAAATGTGAAGGTAAAAATAATAATTTATGGGATTTTAAAATGAGATGGGTAAGACCAATGCCTACTACTATTGGGTTGATGGAGTCAAGAGCTGAATGATGTATAGCCTACTTACTAGATATAGTTTGGACTATTTGGCACTTGTCATTGTTTAAACTTGTGTAAACATGCAATGATTTAGTTGTCAGACTCTTCTTATCAATCCAAGTGGCTCTTATCAGGGTATTGTGATTTATTGATAGGTAATTAAAATCCTTTAATGGAACTGTATACACCTAAAACTAGTCTAGAGCATCCGATTAATTAAATACAAATTATTTGATTAATTATCGTAATTTCCTCTACTATTGAATAAATAGAAATATTTATTTATATAGTTCACATTTAAATTCATCTTAATTAAATAAACAAAATTAAATACTTTGTTTGATTTAATTATCAAATCCCTATGTCAATCTATCACATCCATCTTAAATTAATTAAATAAAGACAACATTTTATTGATTAATTGTTGTATTCTTCTGTTTAATTTAATAAACAACTCCTATAGTTCGTTTTATTAAATTATTTATCTCTCTTTTGCTAATTTAAATAAATCAAAAATATTTGAATTGAAGCACAAAGAATATTCCATCTATATTCTCTCAAAAATGAATTAGATATCCTATGTCTAAACCATGTCTAAAATATGTCAAAATTAATTGATTGAAACTTCACGGGAAGTTTTGGAGATAAATTGGAGAAAAATTTGGAATTTGATCTCTCAATCCTCCTCCATCAACCCTTCCTCTTCTCATGTCTTGTGTTTTCATGGGTAGAGACAATCTCCATTTTTCTCTCAATCTCCTCCATCTCTCACCATTCAATTATCTAGATTGAATCCAAGCCTCTCAAAGCTTTCCCTGTGCATTTCTACAGCCAGGAAATCTATAAATACAGCCTCATTGAACCAAGAAAAGGATTAAAAAAAATAATCAAGTTTATGCACTCTTACTCTACAGGAATTCAAGCATGAAGCATTCACACATCAAGCATCAAGCATCAACCATTCACACATCAAGCATCAAGCAATCAAATTTTCAACCATGGCTGCCTCCTATAGCTGCAATTATCTATTTCATATATGCTAGTTCACATTGTTTATCATTTAGTATTGCATTAGCATCATCTTTTTCTTTGAATAGTCATTTTAACAGTCTTATTTTCTTAAACAATCTAAGAGAAATTAGGATTTAATAAATCTTTGGAGATAGAGAGCAATATGATGCTTTTGATAGATAATTCCTTTGAATTGATTCATTTAACTTGTCTATTGATATAATGTCATATTAAGAAGTGTCTTTTGTGCTTATTCACTTATTCAACACTTACAATTTGGCACCCACCATGGTGCATTAACCCCAATTCTTCCCAATTTTGCAAATTTTATGGAAAGTATCATAGAGGTTCTTTGCATGATTTTATTGTAGTGCTTCTGTTAAAATTTTTAGCGCTTCCGGTCAAAATTTCAGCGTTTTCAACTTTGGCACTTCCGGTCACTGTTTTAGCACATTGGGTGATTTAGCACTTCCATGGAAAACTTCGGCGCTTTGGTGTCCTATTTCAGCACTTTAGAGTTTTAGCACATTAGGTAACTATTTTAGTGCTTCGCTGCAATATTCCAACACTTTTGTAAAATCAGTCTGGATCCGACGCATCTGTGGCCAGATTTTATTATTTTCATAGTTGCACTAAAATTGATCAATCTAGGATAGTCACTTCAAAGTTCCTAAAATATATCAATCCTAGGATAGTCACTTTCTTGTTTTTCTTAAAGAAAATCTATCAATCCTAGGATAGTCATCACATTCTTACAGTAGAAGTTAAAAAAAACATCATGATTTCTGTGAAGCAACACCTTCAGATAGATTAGGAAATTTCTTTTTGGGCTTAAAACAAGACAAACTTATATGATATGCTTGTGGTGATTAGGCTTATGCTCTCCCCTTAACTGGGTGACCAAAGTTCCAGATTCACTTTTTACTTCATGTCATTTTTGCTTTGTTAAAACCTTTAACAGGCCTGCCATAGTGGGAAAAAGTACTCACCCTATGGAAATGACCTAAGTAGGAACAACCAAAGCCAGGTTTTCCAACCCACTATAATAAAAATGAAAGTTGTTGATGAAAGTCCAAATTGACGGTAGTGAGCAAGATAACCATCCCCAAAATATTTGTTCTAAAGATTGGGAGGTCTCCTAAGGGAGTTTATCTATTTTTCGCACCAAACGGAAACCCTATCTATGAACCATAGAGTAGTTTCTTGTCGAGTTAGTATCCATACATTGTCATACTCGCGGTGCAAGGGGAGGGAAGAATCTGCCCCCAAGACACTTAGCATATAATTACCAAAGACCGCTTGCTCAAGGGATTTGGTATCCACTTCCATCACTTTGAGTATGCGCCTGGCAATGACAAAAACACTAGCACCCTCTAGGAAGTGACACGGTTGTGTGAGTCAACGTAATTCAAGATGTGGGTTGTGAGTATAATGATGACCTACTTGTCCTTAAGTGTGAGTCTGTTTGATTTGTGTACAATTGTCAAAACAACCCGTCAAAATCAATAAGAATCATTCGTGATTCTTGAACATACACGATCTATTAAGTTAAAAATATTCACAATTGCTTGCTGTATTTTCACAAGTTCATTAAAATTAGATTTAAGATCATCCTGAAAACCATCAAAGTCAAGATATATCAGAAAATCCATGCCACGAAAGTGGAAGTCCACCACATTTGTCAAGAGAAAAATGAAAGTCACAAAACCCAAGAGACCTCTCGGTTATAGAAATAAATTGAGAAAAAAACATTTTCTATATCAAAATCAGAAACTCTTTTTACAACATAGAACATTTATTCATGGATATCACGATTTTTCTAGGCGTCACACATTAGATTACGTGGTAGAACTGCTCTATTCATGAGCCTTCTTTCAAAGAAGAGCTCTCACTCAGTATCATAACCATAGTCAGTGCATACATCCTTCTTATCTTCCGCAATCCCTGATACAGTATGCCACAAGGCCAGATCATATTTTACAATAGAGAGTCTTAAACTTCTATTTTAAGTGTTCTGGAAACCTGGTTCAGCGCTTCTGGTCACTGTTTTAGCGCTTCTGAAATAGCGCTTTTGTGTACTGCTTCAGTGCTTATAGTCTATATTTTAGCCCTTTCATTAAAACAACACTTTTATCAAATTCTACAGTGCTTCCATGCACTATTTCAGTGCTTTCATTAAAATAGCGCTTTCATCAAAATATACAATGCTTCCATACACTATTTTAGCGCTTCTGTAAAGTAGCGCTTCTATCATTTTCTATAGCACTTTCGAGCACTATTTTAGCGCTTCTGTCACCTATTTCAGCACTTTGGAACTCTATTCTAGCACTTCTGGGAAATAGCTCTTCTATCCTCTATTTTAGCGCTTTCAAAACAGATAGTTCAAAATTTTAACCAGTCAATCAGTCTATCATTTTATCCATAGTTTTCATCAGAATCAAAATTTATTTTTATCAGAATCATGGTCTATAGACCAAAAACAGATAGGTTTATACAAAATTTCAATCTTATGAACTGAAACAAGATCTTGCAAATCACAAGTGTCAACATCAAATACACAATCGATTACTACACTGAAGTTTCATCATCAAGATACTATCATCCTTCATCATGAAACTAAGTATAGTGATCAAATTTTTAACATAGCCAAATCAATAAGATTAGTCATCTTATTCGACTTTGTTAAAAGTTTAAATTGACATTTTCTAGCAAATAAGATCAACATTTTATAAGAAAGGGTAAAATTTTGTATGCCAATCTTCACTAGGTCCAAAAAATAGAGACTCTTAGAGCAAGAAATTTTTAAATCCCAACCAATGGTAGAGGAAAATCCTTGGAACAATCTGAACCGAAATGATAAAAATGAAATAACTCTAGAGGACATCCAAGTAGCTCAACAAGATCTCAAGTTCCATATATTTATGGAAAAGATTCTAGAAAAAGATATGGAGAAATATCTTTTGATGTTGGCTGAATCAGGTGCCAAACTTCCCAAAGACGTTGACATAAACCGTCTGAAGGAAGCCCCTAGCACAAGTGAGACTAAAATTTTGCAACCTACACAAATGATAGATCCAGTTGCCACTTTAACATCTCAAATGCAACTATTATAACAACAAATAAAAGATATGATGAAAGGGACTACCAAAAGATATGCAATATAGGACATTTTTCCTTATCCTTTCGACACAATGGTTGGCTTGATACCTTTTCCAAGACATTGTGAGATCCCAAAATACGATAATTATAATGGAAGAATGGATCCAATTGATCACATCAGAGAAGTCAAAACAATGAGTCTTGAGTTTTCCCAAGAGGAGACTTACTTAATGAGACTATTCCCAAGGAGTTTGGGAGGATCATGCATGGAGTGGTTTTCAAAGTTAAAACCCGATATCAGAACTTTTGAGGAGCTCGTCAACAGATTTATCTCTCAATACTCCTTCAACATCCAACACGATGCAACAATCAAGGATATTTATAATCTAAAGCAAAACAAGGGGGAAATGTTCTTATCTTTTCTCCAAAGATGGTGACGCTTTTTCACTAGATATCCTAGATCTATTCCCGAGGATGAAAAGATAGAGTTGTTTATTAACAACTTAACAAAAGAAATGAGTTATAGACTGGAATTATAATGTCCTCCCAAATTCAAGAAATTCATCGAAAACGGTCTCAAAATTGATCAACTTGTCAAGCCAAATATCATACATAACAATGAGATCATCAAGATGCAACCATATCAGAAACCATCAAATCGGTGAAGGTTCACACCTTTAGGCCAATTGATAGAATCCGCAATGAAAGAACTAGTCGCTAGTGGCCTTATCACTGCAAGAGAAGCCCGATTCTGGGATCCTAAGGTCAAACCACCATGGTGGAATGGCGTTGATTATTGCAACTTCCATAACAACAAGGGTAAAAAAACTAACAATTGTATGGAGTTGAAACACATGATACAAGATTTGATTGACACCAATAAATCATACGTAGAAACACCGCAAAACAACAACGATCACTCGGATTTCAAAGAACCTTTGCCAAACTATGAAAAAGGAGCATCTTCATCTTCAAACAAAAAAGGGAAGAATATCAACCATGTCTTTGACACAACAATCCTTTGTCTATCTAGAATAGAGAGTTATCACATAGTTGGCCACAACATTGATAGACCCAAAACCAACAACACTACTCCATTGGACTTACTCCTGAACATATCAAACTCTGATAATCAAATCAATGTGATAAAAATCAGAGAATGTCAAGAGCATCAACCAATAAATGTAATGACTAGGGGGCAAGCCAAGGTCACGCTAAAAGGAATTGGGTCTACACACATAGTTCCACCTCCATCTCACTATAACATAATTGACAAACTACAAAAAATTCCTGCTCAGATATCAATACTAGAAATCCTTAAAATATCACCATCACATAAGGAGGTTCTCAAACAATCTTTAGTTGCCACTACGGTACCAAAGAATCTAGATGTCTGTCAATTTCAAGCTATGGTGGGACATTTGACTACCCCACATTGTCTATCATTCTCCGAACATGATGATATTTCATTAAACCGTCCCCATAATACGACACTCCATGTTGAGGTCTTAATCCACAATCAATGCGTCAAGAGAGTCTTAATAGATGGGGGAGATGGTCTGAATATTTTCAGTCTCAATTTAATCCGTGCACTAGGATATTCAAATGATGCTATTGATTCTTGCAGAAAAATGACTATCAAAGCATATGATGAAGAGGAGAGATCGTCTAAAGGCTTGATTGTATTACCCATCCAAGTGGAGCCCATGATGAAACATATCACATGTCAAGTGTTGGAGAAGGAATTAACATACAACATTCTCTTAGGCCGACCATGGATCCATGAAATGTGAGCTGTACCTTCGACATATCATCATTGTTTGAAGTTCCTAGTAAATGGACGAGAGGTGACTATATATGCTGATTACAATCACCCTCAACATTGTGACACCCTTAGGATCTCTCACGATACCTTCATACCACACAACAAGGAAGCATCATCATCCAAAGATGAACAATGTCCAATCATCACTACTAAATGGGTAGAAAAGAAGGGTAAAGAAAAAGAGACGAGTCCTATTGAAATTCAATCAACAGATAAACCAGATCAACAAAATTATTTATCACACAAGTTCCAAGAGAAAATCCAACTGAAGGACAAAGGAATGGGAACATATTCTATGGAGAAATTGGTTAACCTATTGTAATTAATGCCATCTCCTAGAACACATGGTCAACCGTCTATGATCAAGTCTCAAACATCATTAACGATCACGACTCTAGACGAAAGTTTTGTCAAAAAGGGTACAGTAGAGGATGAAACAAGCAACATATAAATCCTTGATTGGCTATAAAAATATGAGGAACCCTCTACATTAGATGTCAGTAAAAAAAATGTCGCCATTAACACCGATAAATATGGAAAAGGAATGGCTATTTTAGAAAAAATGGGATATGAAGGACAAGGACCCATTGGATTAAGAAAGGATGGAATCACAGAGCCTATTACACCCCTCACTCTCCACAGAAAAGAGAAGCTAGGACTAGGATATTCTGATGAAGACAAGCATGAGCTAACAAAGACAACTGTAGAAAATATCCTTCAGTTTCGGGATGGCTCCGAAACAAACTCAAATGAATATGAGTGGGCATTGTATTTTGATCTATTTTTCATTGATATTCTAATCAATGTAATTCAAAAATATGCACCAACGCATGAGGAGTGCCAAGGATCTAGGTCTAGACCACTCGTGGAAGGTTCACTAGATATCAATGATTTGAGTGGGGATGAGAAGACTTCAAGTGGACTAGGTGATCTGGAAGAAAGTATCATCACGGACCAAAATATTCCAATAAATGATTATGATGAAAGGGCTGTCCACACCCTTACATCCATCGCCTTGCAAAAATATGATAACCAAATGCCATTAATCCATCCTGAACTCATTGACTGGGAATCTATCGAACCTTTGAATATACCAAAATTTAAAAATGATGATGCCATCATAAACTTCCTATGTCATGTTGAACCTGGTACAAATTCTATCTGTAATATTCATAACAACACGACTCGGCAGGAGGGTGTCAAATCTTCCAGTTGCAAAAATAACAACAGGGAAAATAAATCTAATGGTGAAAACCATTCGATTGCAGCATTATATCTGGAAAAAGTAAAAATAAAGAACGCATCTAATAGTGAAAAACTTTCTGAGGCATTGAAGGATGGAAGATTTGACACTCTTCCATAACACTATCATGAAAGATCATCAGTCCTAGTGGAACCAACACAGTCTGTGAATATTGGCACTAAAGACAAGACAAAAATCTTACATTTGGCAAAATCCATGACAGAACAAGAAAGACCGGAATTCATCCAATTCTTTAAATAAAGAAGCATCAACTTCGCTTGGTCATATTCTGATATGCCAGGCTTAGACTCAAATCTTCTTATGCATCACTTGTCTTTTCCAGCAGGCATCAAACCTGTCAAGAAAAAATTAAGAAAAATGTATCCTCACATCGCATTGATGGTCAAAATGGAGCTAAAGAAATTATTGGATGCTGGATTCATACGGTCTATAGACTATGCCGAATGGATATCAAACCTTGTACCTATTTCAAAGTTGGACAATAGTATCAGAATATGTACAGATTTTAGGGACCTAAATAAAGCATGTCCGAAGGATGATTTTCCACTACCAAACATAGACATCATTGTGGACTTAACAATTGGGCATGCCATGTTGTCAATCATGGATGGTTTCTCAGGATACAATCAGATAATGATCGCTCCCAAAGATCAAAAAAGACAACTTTCACATGCCCATGGGGAACTTTCTACTGGAATTCCATGCCATTTGGTCTAAAGAACGCAGGAGCCAATTATCAAAGAGCAATGACGACAATATTCCATCTTCATGGAAGATTACGTGGATGAAATCTTGGAAAAATCTAATATTAGGGAAGGACATCTGCATATCCTAGACAAAATCTTCACATGGATGGAGAAATTCAATGTTAGGTTAAACCCCAAGAAATGTGTCTTCGGGGTCACATCAGCAAAACTGCTAGGGTACATTGTCTCAGAAAAAGGCATAGAAGTGGATCCCACAAAAGTCAAAGCAATTATGGAGATGCCACCTCTTAGGAATATAAGTCAACTTAGATCACTATAGGGAAGGCTCCAATCAATCAGAAAATACATCTCCCAGCTAGCAGATAAAAGTCATCCTTTCAATCATCTATTGCATAAGAACATTGTTTTCAAATGGGATGAAGGGTGTGAAACAACATTCAATCAAATCAAGAAGTATCTAATGTCACCACCCATTCTCATGCCACCAATAGATGAATGGCCACTCATATTATACATTGCGATGATAGATATCTCATTAGGGGCACTTTTAGCACAAGAGAATAATGAAGGGAAAGAACATGCTATCTACTATATCAGCCGGACATTGAATGGATATGAAATCAATTACACTTTCATAGAGAAATCTTGCTTGATGGTGGTATTCGCTACTCAACAGCTGAGACACTACATGTTAACTAATACAATCAAGTTAATAGCAAAGATCGATCCTTTAAAGTATCTACTTAGTAAAGCTGCCCTAATAGGTAGACTGGAAAAGTGGGTCATGCTATTAAGTGAATTTGACATTCAATATGTAGAGAGAAAGGAAATCAAGGGATAGGAAATCAATAAACAATTAGAAGAGGCTCCTCTACCAGATGATTGACCAATGACAATGGAGTTTCCAGATGTAGATATTTTGACAATAATGCCCCAATAATGGGTATTATATTTTGATGGATCATATACACAACGAGGATCAGGAGCAGAGATCTTATTCATCTCTCCACAAGGACACACCATTCCAAAGTCATATCTATTAATGTTCCAGTGTACAAATAATGTGGTAGAATGTGAAGCATTTATCATTAGGGTCAAAACAACTATTCAATGGGAAAGCATGGACTTACAAGTATATGGGGACTCTCAACTAGTTATTTATCAAGTAAATGATGAATATCAAACAAAAGATGAGAAGTTGAGGCCCTACAATCAAAAAATAGATAATCTGAAACAATCCTTTGTTAGTATCAAGTTTGATCAAATCCCAAGAGCTGAGAACAAAGTTGTGGACGCTATGGCTACAATTGCTTCATTACTACAATTTCCTAAGAAACGTGTTTGTTATGAGTTTATGGTAGAGTAAGTATCATGTCCTTCCCATAATAATCAAGAATCCACTACCATCTGCCATATTGAAACAATTGAAACCTCCATCTATGAAACAATCTATGCCTATCTGAAAAACAATGTCCTTCCTCCTGACTTATTCAGGAAGCAAAAACAAAACTTCATCCGCCAATCCGCAAGACATATTTTAATCGCCGATATGATTTATCATCGAGGTCTTGATGGTACTTTACTCTGATGTCTAGAACACAGTGAATCTGAAATGACCCTATAAGAGGTTCACGAGGATCTTTGTGGTACTCACTCGAGTGGGATGACCCTAGCTAAGAAACTCCTCCGTTTGGGATATTATTGGCCATGCATGGAGAAAGAATCCTATCAGTTTGTTAAGAAATGCCAAAAGTGTCAAATTCACTGCAATTTGATTCATGCACCAGCATAAGAACTGCATCCCTTCACATCAACATGGCCTTTTTGCCAATGGGGCCTTGATCTAGTAGGAAAAATCAATCCATCTTCATCTAATGGACACAAGTTCATTATAACAGCTACAAAATATTTCACAAAATGGATTGAAGCAATCCCACTTACTACCATCACTGGGAAACAAATTTCCTCTTTCATTTTGAACTACATCATATGTTGGTATGGAATCCCTTAATCCATTATCACTGATAATGGACGACCGTTCAAAAATCAAGATGTCCAAGAGCTATGTGATAAATTTCATATCCAACATCGGTTTTTGACACCATACTATCCTCAAGGGAATGGTCAAGTAGAGGCCTCAAACAAAATAATACTAAAAATTCTCAAAAAGACGGTCAATGATGTTGGACATGACTGGCATGTTCAACTCAATCCTTCACTATGGGCCTACAAAACAAGCATCAAAACACCAACGAGAGCTACACCATATGCCTTGGTATATGGGTTAGAAGGCATATTGCCAAATGAAGTTGAGATTCCATCCCTTCATGTATCACTCAGAGGTATCATATCAGATGAAGACTATAGGGTCTCTAGACTACAAGAACTGGAGTTGCTGGATGAACATCATCAACAAGCTGTTAATCATCTTATGGCTTATCAATAGAGAATGTCAAGAAGTTACAACCACAAGGTAAAGCCACGGGTCTTTCAAATTGGTGACTTGGTTCTAAAAGAGAACCCTATGAATCAGCAAGACAGAGAGAAGAAAGGGAAATTTAAGCCTAACTTGCTCAGTCCCTTTGTCGTCACATCAGTATATGGATCGGGTGCATATCAGCTATCAACATCAAAAGGGGATTTTTTTGATGAACCTATCAATAGTATTCATCTCCAAAAATTCTATGCTTGAATCTCCTAGTGCATGGGTCAAACTTCTGAAAAAAAATTCCTTGATGAAAACTTGGCAAACATGCATCTTGGCAACACAAAAATACCAAAAAAGAACACTTAAAAAAAAAAAAAAAAAATGAGAAAAATACAAAAACACGAAAGTGAAATCAAAGCATATGATAAAAACCTGGAAACAAGCGTCGTATGTGATTCTAAGATCAGCTTTCCCATCTATTTTGATATATATCAAGATCATTAGTCTGGCAGTCAGTACCATTCCATCACATGTCAAGTAGTATTGCCATCTCTTAATCCATATAAAAATCATTTTCAAATAGTCAGGTATCACTCCACAGCTTGGGGGCAACATCTGGATATCACTAGGGGCGACAATAAAATCGATTTCACCAATGGGCAAACAACAGTATAGCAGAAAAATGAAAACAAAGATCAAAGTGCAACGTCAGTCATAGTCATAGGTATCAACCATCCACATCATATCAAAAATCCAAAACATGTCACAAAGTTAGGTCTGAAAAAGAAAAATCCAAAAAAACATAGGTCTATGTTAGTCAAACTACGTGGTCTCTGTGTGTGTAACGTAGGCAAGGTTAGTCTTAAATCAGCCCCCGAGACCCCTAAGATAGGTTATTAAGTTAAGTCTTTGGTTCAACATCTAGAAAATCCAAAAACATCACAAAATCAGGATGGATGATCTAAAATCTGAATAATGAATGAAACACTTTAAGTTAACACTCGATAAAATAACTTTTGATTATCATTTCTTTGGAGTTTTTCAATGATGTATTGAACTAGAGGAACAAGGAAATAGAATGATGTTTTTCTATTTGTAATTAATCCTATAAATGTATGAATTACTGGGGGATGTGCTATGCAAATGTATCACCGATGACATTCATAATTCACACATTGAAATGATTAACCACTACCTATTTATGCAATGAATGCTCAGGTCATCTCGGTTCAATCATACCTAGATGCTTGTTTTTGCTTGCAATATCAAAAATCAAAAATCATGAAAGAATTACTCAGGTCGTCATTGGTCTAACATATACCATTGATGCTTGTATTCACTTTCAACATTCAATAAAGCTCTATAATGACAAAAAAAAGCACAAAGATATTGTTAAAATGACAATCATTTTGCATATAGTTGCATGTTAAAATTAGATTGCATTCCTCATTTTGCATTATCTGCAGAGTATTTGTTGCATAAAGGGTTCCAATAAATGATTATCTAATCCACAAATCAGACTAAGTATACTTGACATAAATCCAAAAATCATCAAAAACATGTATGAATCATCATCTCATGATTTTGTTTCATCATTACATCATCCATTTTATCATTCATACATCAAATAAATTATGAATTAAATTGTGCCATAGGGTACATCATGTTCTTTTTTACCATTATTCTCATTACATCATTACATTATCATCTATCCAATAAAAATATGCATACATTATTTACCATCCATACATTTAATAAATAAAATCATGTCATTATTATCATTACATCCATTACATTATCATTCATCATAAGATCATCATTTTTATCATCATCATATTAACATAAAAAAACATTTATTCATCCATCCATACATATTATCACATTTTGGATATCCATATAGATCATCATTAAGAGACTCATACATCACATCATACATCCATATATCATCTATTCTACACATACATTTATCCTTACATCATTACAACCAAATAAAATCATCGCATATTGCATACATCACATAATAAATACATCCATCACATAGAAATCACAAACCATCATCATATCATATAAAATTCATCTCATATATATATCAAATGTCAAGTATATAATGAAGTCTGGTCTAAAAATACATCATCAACCATAAGCTATATCGTAATATACATCATGGAGGCTCACAATAGCATCTACAATTTGCTACTGCCGGAGTGTGTTGGACCAACAGGACCTGTACCACCACCAGAAGGACCAGTACCACCACCAGCCCCAGAGGAACCATGATTTGTGGGATCTCTGCGTGGAAGCTGTGTCACCCCCTCACTCACTGTGTATGTATGTGTCTGCCTAGATATTGATAGGGCATAGCTGACTCTGCACTTAGTAGGCACTGCATTATGATATCTGCTCTATAGAACTCTGCCTCTCGGCCAGCCCGCAAAACCTCTCTCATGTAATCTCCTATCAAGGTTCCATCAACCACTCTCTGGAGAGTCTTCGCTATCTCCTATGCCCTCTTGGAAATCTGTCGAGCACTATCTCTCTTGGTTGTCAAAGTGACCACCTGCATTTGTATGGTGACCAAATTTCCCTACACCTGCGATAGATCCTGAGCATGAGCCTGTGCCTACATCTGAGTCTGGGTCTACACAAGCAAACCCTAAGCCTGTACCAACTACCCCTATAATGTATGCACCTATGCCTAGAGACCTACTATCTATCTCTGCTGATCCACTACTAGCATTGTCACTACTCGCCTCTTACGAGGCCTGCTAGATGATGGCGCACTACTAATGGTTGGCCCTACCGCTCTATCTCCTCCACTACCACCATCACTATCATCACTACTATTGTCACCACTGCTGCTGCTCTTTGAGCTACTGCCTGATGGAGAATCATCTCCACCCCCACTATCTGCAGAACCCTCTGCCACATCCTCCTCTACAGGTAAAGGTGCCAGCTCATCCAGAATGGTGATACGAGGATGTGGAACCAAGGCTAGGAATGCGACATACTCCTCAGTAACCAACACCTTTGCAATATCCCTTTGCATATCCCAGGCTGATGGCTGCAGTGATCTATATCCCTCTACTAGGGTATCATATGATAGAAAGGGACCCCAATTAGGAATATCCATCCATCGCCTCGCATAGTGGGCAACACCTTGTGGCATACACTGCATAATGCTGTACTATCGGTACACTCGGTGCTACATAAATCTCTCTAGAATAAATGGTGTACGACTGATGAGATACATGGAATCACAAAGGAACCCCAACACTGCATCATCCTCATCCCACTACTCACAATCAAGGTATGGATGCTAGGTAACTATCTCAATATCATCAAATACCCGCCTCCAATGCTCTAATTTGCCCATCCGAGCCTGTGTGAATCGACCACTGTATCGGAAAATAGAAGGTCTATCGGCTGGTCTTTCTGCAACTGGAAATGGTCGAGTAATAGAAAATATATTCCCATGCCCACACCTGTAACAGGGTCATCCCTACTGATAAGCTCCTAGCTCCAAGGTACACAACTGAGTGTAGATCATGATAAAGATGTGCTAGCATGCACATCCCCCATGCATATCTGGTACCGTGTACCATCATGCTCTCAAGAGTCCTACCCCAACCAATGAGGAATCCCTTTGACTTGCGATCAGGGTAAAGAAAACCTCCAATGAATCTAGCTAGCACTACTGGTCATGTGGCATAAGAGTCAATGATCCTCCTCCACTGAATGCTCGAACCTGCAATGTCTTGATCTTGAAACACTCTACGAAGAGCATATCTACTGCCAGTCCCATGGGAATCATATACGACGATCTCACCCATAAACGGAATACGAAAAAATACGCCACACATCTGCAAGTGTGACCGTCATCTCACCATGATGTAGAGCAAGAGGATTCACAACTCAAAATTCCATTCACTTGACAACTTTCATAAAATTATTCATCTCAAAGAATGATTAAGTGCATTCTATACCACATCAGAAACATAACCATGGTAGCCCACAATTTAATGCAATGAACAGTCATTAATGACTTCTACAAAACAAATAATAAATCCAATCGCTTCAGTTAGATTTAAGAGAACATAATTACAGACCTCCCTTCCAATTTTTATGAAGATCCAATGGTTGAAAATAAAGTTATTGTATTTTCCCCAAAACTGCAAACCCTAGGCAGTGTTCAAACCTGCCCTCACCAAAATAATCATATCTTCCACAAAACTCAATAAAATTCAATGAGACAAAAATAATTGGAAACTAGAAAGAAATAGCTTTCCATCCATATATGATACTATATTATTTGAATCCATACCAGTTTGTACAAATCACAACTTCATCCTGAAAACAATATAGAAATCATAAAATGCACACCAAACTTGAGGTTGTCATTCATCAAACTCCAAAATAAGGTCTCCAACCTCTCCAATTCGAGTTTTGGAGGGTGTACTTATACATTTACAACCAAAACCAGAACCACCTTTTAGTTAGTTTGTTGAAAAAACACCTTAATGACACTTTTGACAAGTTGCTTGACAACTTTCTTGAGCAACTTTTACAATTTTTACAATATGGAACAACTTTAAACATTATTTGACAAATGACTTCAAATATTGCTTCCTAAGACTCAAACAACTATAAAATGGTTTTATATACCCTATTATAAGACCCAATACACAAAATAGAGCAACTATTTACAAATGGCCTCATGGAGGCTTGAAAGCAACTTGGTGCTCCTGCACCACACTAGTAGGTAGGTGAAAGGTGTTGTGGTCACTATACCACATCTCAGCCAATGCAGTCAACAAACCCCAATTAATCTTAATCTGGGGCATATCAAGTAAGCTAGTAAGGCCGCATCGGCCTATCACCTGAAGCTCATCTGGTGTCAGATGAGGTATCAAGTATGTCATCTGTGGAAACCTCTCTCGCATTTGGAGAGTACCTAGACGTTCCTATCATCACAATAAAAAATCTACAATCAGTCAACTATGTGAAGAAATCATAAGTCATTCTACTATCAAGTCTATTCCAAAAGCTTTGGTATGAATTTTCTATCAAAATTCATGGGCGATCATCAACCTCACCTATCATGAGGTTCATCAAACAGTATCTAATCTCGTCTATCATGAGATTTATCAGATACTAAATCATTTCCTCGCCTATCATGAGGATAATCACAAATAGGATTTTCTTCTCGCCTATCATGAGAAGTTAGTCTTATTTAAATAATCAATCCAACACATCAAGAAATTGGATTATCAATCATACCACTCCAAAGAATGGACATGATCAGAATTGACAAAACTAGGGTTCACTAAGTCAAAATCTTAAATTCGTACATGGAAGCGCTAAAACAGGTTTCCAAAGTGCTAAAATCCAAAAGCGCTAAATCAGGGACCCAAAGCGCTAAATCTCAAAAGCACTATTTTAGCACCTCGAAGAGATAAATCAAGCATCTGAAGCGTTAAAATTCCCAAAGCGCTATTTTACCGCATCAAAACGCTACAACAGTCCATAAAAACACTGCTTTACCAGAAGTGCTATAACAAACCATGAAAGCGCTAATCCACCGAATCAAAGCGCTAATTCTTAACTCCTAAGTGCTAAATCACTGAAAATGCTACATTACCTTATGGAAGCACTAGAGTTTTTAATACAAGCGCTAAAATTCAAAGCGCTAATCTACCTAACGGAAGCGCTACATCGGAGTGTAAGCGCTACAACGGAGCTTGAAAGTGCTAAAACAACCTAAAACATGCCTAAACTATAAAATGCATAAAAAACAAAAAAGGCATGAATTATGAGGAGGTCAAGAGGTACATATCGGAGGTCCATACATGGCCGGCCATCAGTGACATTGAACACGCTCGAATCGGTGAGTGTGGTAGGGGATAGGCATCTTGCTCCAGCTGGCAAAAAGTCTCTATCACAAAGGTTTTTTAAATCAAATAGTGAAAATGAATTTAAAATTACCTTTCTGAGTATTTGTAATTTCTGGAAAGGTATTTTAGTGGATTTTTATTATCTTTTAATTAATTTTATCCATAAAATTAATTAGAAACTCATCTGCGGGCTAGATTTCTTCATTATTTATCGGGAGATAAATTATTTCAATATCCAAACATCATACAATCATCAGAAAATCATAAAAATTCAAAAATATTCTAAAATTCATCAAATCATTTATTTATCTACTGAGGGGGCATATTATCATCCATCATTTGAAAATCAATGTTTGGGGCATACAAAATTATTTTTTATCATCATCAATCCTAGCAGTAGCAGCAAAATTTTCTTCGAAGCAATGGATAAACACATCACTTCGAAGAGGGGGAAAATGTATACACCTAAAATTGGTCTGGAGCATCCGATTAATTAAATACGAATTATTTGATTAATTATCCTAATTTCCTCTACTATTGAATAAATAAAAATATTTATTTATATAGTTCATTTTTAAATTCATCTTAATTAAATAAACAAAATTAAATACTTTGTTTGATTTAATTATCAAATCCCTATGTCAATCTATCACACCCATCTTAAATTAATTAAATAAGACAAATAACTTTATTGATTAATTGTCGTATTCTTCTATTTAATTTAATAAACAACTTTTATAGTCCGCTTTATTAAATTATTATCTCTCTTTTGCTAATTTAAATAAATCAAAAATATTTGAATTAAAGGACAAAGAATATTCCATCTATATTCTCTCAAAATGAATTAGATATCCTATGTCTAAACCATATCTAAAATATGTCAAAATTAACTGATTGAAACTTCATGGGAAGTTTTGGAGATAAATTGGAGAAAAAATTGGAATTTGATCTCTCAATCCTCATCCATCAATCCTTCCTCTTCTCTTGCCTGGTGTTTTCATGGGTAGAGACAATCTCCATTTTTCTCTCAATCTCCTTCATCTCCCACCATTCAATTCTCTAGATTGAATCCAAGCCTCTCAAAGCTTTCCTTGTGCATTTCTATAGCCAAGAAATCTATAAATATAGCCTCATTGAACCAAGAAAAGGATTAAAAAAAAAAATCAAGTTTATGCACTCTTACTCTGCAGGAATTCAAGCATCAAGCATCAACCATTCACACATGAAGCATCAAGCAATCAAGTTTTCAACCATGGCTGCCTCTTGTAGCTGTAGTTATTTGTTTCATATATGCTAGTTAACATTGTTTATCATTTAGTATTACATTAGCATCATCTCGTTATTTGAATAGTCATTTTAACAGTCTTATTTGCTTAAACAATCTGAGAGCAATCAAGATTTAATAAATCTTTGGAGATAGAGAGAAATATGACGCTTTTGATAGATAATTCCTTTGAATTGATTCATTTAACTTATCTATTGATATAATGTCCTATTAAAAAGTATCTTTTGTGCTTATTCACTTATTCAACACTTACAAGAACTAGATAAATTAAATCACACAAAAACAACAATTGTGGTCTGACAAATCATAATGGATTTTAGATTTGAATAATAAGGTAAAACCAGGTTGGAGATAGTATGACAATTTTAGTGATATATGACTCTTCTTATCGATCCAAATAGTACTTCCAAATTATTGTGATCTTATTAAAAGGATATTTAATTCCTTGAAAGAAACCAATTAATGAAATCACACATGAACAACAAATGTGTTCTAAGAAATTGAGTTTTGACACATCAACTTAAATAATATGGAAGTAGTAAATTGGAGATAGCCAAATAATAAGATAATAACAATTAAAAATATATACCAGTAATTAGCCACCAATTTATAATATTGTTTCCTCGCTAAATTGCTTCAAAATATTTTACAATGTGCATCAGAAGTCTTCATTTTCAGTATATTCTATCTACTATCCTAAAATCTAATTCCTAATGATGATTTATAATATGCTTGAATCTTACATATATACATTGCATTTTAGGGTTATGAACCTTCCCACATCTGTCTAGTGAAAATCTTCATTCAATTAATTGTCTTCAATAGATTAACATATTTTAATTTTAATCTCCTCAACCTTTACACTTAATTAACTTCAATAATAATTATAATCTCTCCTTTTTTTGGTAGTTTCATTCTCACATTTACCTTTTGGTGGAAATCCTTCACCTTTTTCTTGTATGTGTTTTTACCCAAAAAATATCCTTTGAGAAAAATAATTAATCACTTGTAATTTTTACTTCCAATTATCTCCCTTGATGAAAATATTTCATTATGTATTTACTTGTATGTAGTTTCAATATGTTCCTTGGGTAAAATAACCACTCACCTTATAACCACTACAGTGACATGCACTTCATCCTTTTGAAATTCATATCTTCCATTTCAATATTGTAGAAGTTGATAAAACTCAATCTCACAGTCCCCAAGAATCACCAGCAAGCAATCACCTATCACATGCAACAGATATTCGGAACAAATAATAATAGATGTTCTATAAACCCTTAGAGAAAAAGTATGTGCAAGCATAAACCAAAATAATTGATTATTGAAATATTGTTTTACAAATACTACAAAAACCTTGAAAAGGAAATCATGCAAAAAGAAAGACATGCACAACCCTAATCTTATCTTGAGCAACAAGATAGCTCAATAAGATAAAGATTATTAATTAACCTAGGAAATAAAATATGCCTAAGTAAACTTATGCTAAAGTGTAATTAAATAAATAATTACACCAACACCCCCCCATAAGTGCAACTTAGGGAGAAGCAAATTATTATGCAAATATGAGTCCCGACAACAAGGCTTGATCAGGTACCCATTTACAAATGCAATGCAAACTAAATCAAACGGGGTAAAGGAGAAAACCACATGGGAACAAAACTCCTCCCCAAAATAAAATGCAAACTAAGTGATGAAAGATGGAGGACTCCATAAGACCCCCCGAGAACACCATCCATCGCAAAGATGCATGAAAGAACCCCCCCAGAAGAGAGGAAGAAAGAGACCACAAATCCGCCCCAAAATGAAGTAGCCCCAAAAGAACTGAAGAAATTGCATCTCCTAAAAGAAGTGAGAGGGAAGAGGTCGAATGAAAGAAATCTTTGAAGGTGAAGTAGGTATAGCCCAAGATGTCTCCACAGAAGCAGGTGTGACCTCAACAAATGAAGAAGTCAAAGTGGCTGAAGACTGAATAGGAAGCTCCAAAGATGGATGATCAACTAGATCCTGCTACACTAAAACGAAAGAACCCACATCTGGAGTCATAGAAGTATCAGCAACTGCAATAGTAGGTGAAGGAGATGGAATGGATGGCTCAAGAGTAGGATCTGAAGTGAGAACTCCAATGTTGAAGAAGCCAAATTTCTCCTCTGAATGATGATTCACACTAGAAGTGTGATGAACAGCTGTAGGAATAGAAGCATCATCAGTAGCAAAATCCACAATGGAATACAACCGAGATGAGTGATCCACCACCCCGGTAGCAATAACCGCTCTACTCTCCAAGTCTCTGATGATAACTGAATCAGGTGTGAACTCCACATACCTCCCATTGCCTTCATGTGTGATCTAATATATAGAAAGAAGGTTGTTCTCCAAATGAGGAACACACAAGACATCTTGAAAAGTGTTGTCCCCAAAACTAATAGACCCCTTCCCTATAACACTCATGTATGTATTGTTTCCCATCAAAATAGGAGACATAGTGTGAGACTCAAAGGAAGTGAACATAGTTTGTGTAGAAGCCATATGATGAGATACTCCTGAGTCTAGAAGCCATCTCCTTGATCCAAGACTCGAAGAAGCACAAAGAGCATTCCCCTTCATATCTGATGAAGTATGTAAACCAGTTGCACCCCTGTCATGTTGCACTGAAGAAGAAGAAGAAGAAAGAGGGGAAGGAGATGATGCAGACATCTTAGAAGGAAAATCAATTTGATGTTTCTGAAAAAGATTCTTTAGCTCATCAATGTCCTTCTTGTAGAAATTATGTTCTACATGTCCTTCTCTCTTGCAATATGCACATGGGCCCTTCTCCTTCCTAAATGATTTCCCCTTAGAAGAGGATGATGAATCTGAGGACTCCTTCTACTGCTCATAAGATTTGGAATCCTTTTGTTTTTGTTTCTTTCCTTTTCCTATAGAAGCCTTCTGATCTCTGGGGTCTTGTGATGCAATAAGTGCCTGTGATGAAGAGGGCTTCAATTTTCCCATATTGGCCAACTTGGCCTACTCTTGAGTGAGAGAAGATGCAAAATAATCAAAATAAGGCATAGTAAATCTAGTACCAAGTGCATCCCTAGTAGCATAAAAGGTAGAAACAAAAACTGAATAATCTAGTCCAGGCTTAGAAAGAATGGACAATATCAACTGTGAGTCTTCCTTCTGAACACCACACTGTGACAACTGCAATCTAAGAGACTTGATTTTGGTGAAAAACTCCTAGATGCTGTCAAAATCCCTAGGATTTAAGCATATAAGCTCATTCTCTAACTAAAACCCTCTCATAGTATCCTGCTGCCCAAACAAAGACTGCAAAGTAGTCCAAACCACATGAGGTGTAGTGCAAGACTCAATGTGAAAAAGAAGGTCAAAAGAAAGAGATAGACATAATTTACCATAAGCTTCATCACACCTATTAAACCACTTTCTCTTTTCAACAGCACCTATAGGTTTAATTTCTGTGCCCATGGTTACCCTGTACAACCCTTTGTGTCTCAAGTGAATCTCCATTTGTTTTTTCCAACCAAAATAGTTGAATGGAGTAATGGGTGCAATGTTATGTGTATCCATGATAGAAAACAAAAAAATATACTCTCAAAAAAATAGCCTGATTGGACGCTTCGCAAGAAAATAATTGAAAACTAAAAGATGAGATCAAACATAAATCTCAGATACCTAGTAAAAAAATATTAAAAAATAGGTCTGAGATCTGTGTAGAGCACTAAATCATCTTTCAGATGCCTATTTGTTTTTGCAAAACTTAGTTCGGATGCAAAAGATATGCCTCCCAAAGTGAAAACAACAACTTCTGGATTTGACAGGTGAAAAAGACACCAAAATAGAAAAATCAAAAAACCAAACCTCCACCACTGTGAAGAGCGTCAAATCAGCTTTTCGTCGATATTTTGTTTTTCGAAAAGAGGACACCGTATGAGAAAGTTATAGCCGATTCCAAAAAAGTGCTCCAAATTGTCCAATATGGCCTCCAGGAGCCCTCAGGGGCTTAAAAAAATAAGCCCCTGGTCATATGGCAACCAGGGGGCTGCCAGCTGAGGGCTAGAGCCGAAGCTCCTGGTCACCCATGTGACTGTCAAGCGGGGGCTGGGAGCCAACGGGGCCTGGGCACAGCTCGTAGTCACAGATGTGACCGACAACTAAACAAAGCAGCCCGCAGGGCTGGGGGTCGAGTGACGCAGAGGGTGGCGGTGTAGGAGGCCACTGCTACGGGTGGCAGGGGTCGATGGAGACTGCCGGTGGTGGCGGTGGATGCAGGTGGCTGCCGGGTGGTGATTTGGCGGTGCTCATTTTATACTGGCAGCGGTTTTTCAACTGCCTAAACTTTGGTTTTTTTTGAATTTTTCATGAAATTTCATCTCGGTCGGCGTGCTGGGGAGGCCATACGACCTTTCTGGCAAATTTTTTTTGCTTTTTTTTCAATAGGTCCAAAATCGACAAAATGAAAGGCATTTCTAGGGTTTTTGGGCATTCTGAATGCGATGGTGACGTTCGTTTGGCCTAGAAATATGCAAAAAAATTGCCAATCCCTAGAAGCTCAATAAATAAGCCTGGCTTGAAAGCCTTACACAGAAAGAAACGCTGTGAGAGAATATCTTTAAATCATGAACAAGAAGCTGTAGGTCTGGAGCTCTGATACCATGTAGAAGTTGATAAAACTCAACCTCACAGTCCCCAAGAATCACCTACAAGCAATCACCTATCACATACAATAGATATTCAGAACAAATAATAATAGATGTTCTATAAACCCTCAGAGCAAAAGTATGTGCAAGCATAAACCAGAATAATTGATTATTGAAAGATTGTTTTACAAATACTACAAAAGCCTTCAAAAGGAAATCATGCAAAAAGCAAGACATGCACAACCCTAATCTTATCTTGAGCAACAAGATAGCTCAATAAAATAAAGATTATTAATTAACCTAGGAAATAAAATATGCCCAAGTAAACTTATGCTAAAGTGTAATTAAATAAATAATTACACCAAAAAATATGATGCAGTTCTCTTTTAATCCTTATTCACCAATTCTCTTTATTGGAGAGATCAATGCCTTTCTCTTGTCAATAGTCACTTCTCTATTCGATAAATTTCTCAAAAGTATGCTTTTCTTTTCCATCATAATTTTGAAGAGACATCTAAAATTCTCATTTCAATACTGAAAATTCCCTTCGATAAATTTCCAATTGTAAGTGCTATAATTTTACTAATACTATATTATTCTTGTCACTTGCTGGTAATTTATTTTATATTCACCTTTGATAAAAATATTTGATGCACTTTACCATGTAATTCACTTTCCATCATGATCGCAATGAAATTTTATTTAATCATTTATTCACCCTTTTATGCATTCTTCTTTATCGGAGAGACTTGGAAAATAGTCATTTTGAAATCCATAAGTCTCCTCGATAATATTTGTGTTCCTTTTGTGCGCATTAACTTTTTCAGAGGGACCTTAAATTAACTCTCAAAAAATTCATTTTATCTTGATTCCTCTCATGGAAAATTTTCACTTGTTAGTGAAAATATGTTAAAATGATACCAAGTTGTGGAATAAATCTTCACTTTGCACCTTATACATTGATTTTACCCACTTCAACCATCATTTATATTTTACGTGATTAAATTTAATCGTATGTTTATTTTTTAGAGCATCAAAGATACTTTGAATGATCTCCCATCGATAGTGTAAAAGCACAAAGCTATGTCACACTTTCAGCCTATCATATGATCTAGTAAGATTCATTCTAGCTAAGTTAGATACTTCCACAACTTTTTCAACTAAATTCATTGGCTAAAAATATATGGAGGACGACTTTGAGTCTAATTTACCAAAAAAATAAAAAATATTTGAAAATTTGAAGTTTCAATAACTCCTACTAATGTAAATAACATTATTATTTTTAAATATAAAAATACCCTTTTGTAGATCCATAAGTGTAGTTTTCAAAAATATATTTATTTTAATAGTTTAATTATTGTTTATATTTTATATTTTATTTTTACTAAAAATAGATTATCAACACAAAATATTAGGTTGATTACCATACCAAGGAAAAATACTAAAACTTTAAAAAAAAAATTGAAAAAATTATGATGCACTAGATGACAGAATCTATTTGAAGATGGTATATTTTTTTCAATTTTAGATAAATATTTAATATGAAATTTGACATCTAATGGAAATAATTGTTTTTTGATTCAAGCACATTTTAATATTTATTTAAAAATCTATATATTTATCAAAATTGGAAAAAATTATATCCATGCACTAAATTTTCAAGTTATAAATACACACAAACTATTTGAAAGAACAAAAATTACTATAAAAAGTTTGACGTCTCATGCAACTTGATTTTTCAACATTTTATCAGCAACTAAATTATAGTGTTAATTTATTAAAAAATAGTTTAAAATATTTTTTTGGTGCAATCATGGTAGGAGGGTCCTCAAAGAGAACAGTCTGGATCATGCAACAAGAGCTACACAATAGAAGCCACTCAGAATATGGAGGCAAATGTAGATTCAAAGATTCTTACTATCAGAAATTTTAGTTACAATCGATTGACAACATCTGGCTTCACAGATTAGGCTCATAGGTCTGATACAACATGCTCGAAACACAGTAGTCCTATACGCTCCTTATTGCGAGCTTAAATATTACATATCAAATCCAATATTCATTATACATGCTATCCTAATGATATATTACAATGATTTATATCACATCGGAGATCTAGAATCATCCGTGTCAGCCAAAGATCATTACAATCTCTGATGAAGGAGATGTAGTGTACATGAAATAGGTCAGCCTTAAATTTGAATTTCTCTACGATAGGTGCATATGATGAAGTGTGGACCTAAATTAAGGTTGGCGAAACTCCACGAAACAATTCAAAACAAAACACAAGGATACAAAAGTTATGGGAAGAATCCATAACAAATCGAATTACTCGTTAGCTCGAAACTTCTTCGGTGCTCTGTTCTAGAAACTGCCACTTAATTCAAAAGCGATAACTTGTCGAAAAAAGATCCAATTGTGCTGAAATCTTGGAAAAAGTAAAATGAACATATCCATGATGAAAACATAGATCCATAGGGTCTAGTGAGAAAATATGATGAAATACTGAATCTTCCAACTTGGACTAAACAAGAACTGAACAAGAACAAAAATGAAATGAAAATATTTTTGGTTGATGTAGGATTGCATATAACCAAGGATGCTCCTACATCAGACATCCAGGGTTATTTGAAAAGTGAGTCCCTCACTTTGTTGGGGCTAAAGTAAAACCAGTACGGTCTACCTTAGCCTGAGTAATCCAAGAAGAATCCTCCACTGGTCTGCCTTTCCACTTTACAATATATTCTTTGTACTGTCTTCCACGTGTTGTCCTCCCATCTTTGATATCTAAAACCTCTTCTATCTCATCTGATTATTGTTTAGGGAACTGTTTCTCCAATTTTTCTTTACTGTCGTCACTGAATTTTTATTCATGGTACTAATGTAGATCTGAAATACTAAATATAGGTGATATACCCATGCCATCAGGTAACTCTACTTCATATGCATTTCCTAAATAAAATTTCTTCAAAATCCTATAGGGTCCAAATTTCCTCATCTTGAGCTTATTGTATGTGCTAGCTAGAAATATTTCCTTCCTCAAATACACCATCACGTCATCTCCAGCTTTGAACTCCTTATGTCTCTTGTTCTCATCTACTCGCCCCTTATACTTTTGGTTCATATCTTCCAATTATTTCTTTACTTGAGTATGCACTTTCTTCATATGCTCTACAAATTCCTCTACTTTTGCACTCCTTTTTATCTTCCTTGCTAATATCTCACAAATTTGATATACCTCTAGGATGAACTCCAGTAACAATCTCAAAACATGTCTTTCGGGTACTCCTGTTCACTAAAATATTGTAAGAAAACTCTACTTGTGCAAGGACTAAATCCCAACTCCTGGTCTCCTCCCCAACCAAACATCTCAACAAATTTGCCAAACTTATGCATACTACCTGTGTCTATCCATCAATCTATGGGTGAAAAGTAGAATTGAAATTTAAAATTGTCTTTAAATTCTTCCAAAGAGTCCTCCAAAAGTAACCAAAAAACTTTGTATCTTTGTTTGAAACAATACTCCTAGGTAATCCATGCAATCTAACTTCTTCCTTGAAAAAGAAGTCTGCTACATGCACTACATCTGCTATCTTTTTACAAGGTATGAAATGTGTCATTTTAGAAAATCTATCCACCACCACAAATATAGAATCATTACCTCTTTGTGTCTTCAACAAACCAAGTATGAAATCCATGCTGATATCCTCCCAAGGTATCTCTGGAACTATCAAAGGCTTATACAATCCAACATTCTGACTACTCCCTGCTGTAGCTTGAAAAAATCTGCAACTTTTCACAAAGTTCCTAACATCCTTATGAATATTTGGCCAAAAGTAATTCTCACTTACCAATGCTACTGTCTTATCAATTCCAAAGTGTCCTTCCAATCCTCCACTATGTTTTTCTTTCACCAAACTATCCCTCATTGAACTCCATGGTATACACAATTGATTCCCTTTGAACAACATATCCTCTTGAATGAAATTATCCAGCCACTGACTCCTATCCTCCAAGATTGGTTATTTACAAGCTCTCCAAGGTTTTAAAAATCCAGGTCTTCCTCATACAATAAATTCAATTCATCAAAGCCTAATACCTCCACTCTCATTTCTACTAGTAAATTTCTTCTCCTACTCAAAGAAGCAACGATTCTATTTGAATTTTCACTCCTATGTTTCAAAACAAAAGTATAACTCTGCAAGAATTCCACCGATCTCATGTGTCTTTGATTCAACCTACCTTGACTATTAAAATACAACAATGCCTGATGATCTGTATACAACACAAACTCCTTAGGCAACAAGTAATGTCTCCACTTCTTCAAGGCTTGAACTATGGCATAAAACTCTTGGTCATACACTAGATACCTTCTCTTAGAATCATTCAATTTCTCACTAAAATAAGCTAATAGTCTTCCTTCTTGACTTAATACTACTCCAATTGCATTTCCACTTGCATCACAATCTACCTGAAATACATTATTAAAGTCCAGTAAATCCAACACAACTTAGTCACCTTCTATTTCAACAACTCAAAACTTTTTTTTGCTCTAGATGTCCACATAAACTCTCTCTTATCTCCTCTCATTGTTTCTATCATAGGAATACAAATAGAAATAAAATTCCTAGTGAACTTCCGATAGAAACTATCCAATCCATGAAATGATCTTACCTCTCCAATTATTTCTGGTGTAGGCCATTCAATAATTGCTCTTACCTTCTCAGGATTCATCTCCAATCCCTCAACATATATCACAAATCCCAGATATACCAATTCTTTCTTCATGAAACTACACTTCTTAATGTTTATCAACAATTGTTCTTCTCTCAACCTCTGCAAAACTTGTCTTATATGCAACAAATTTTATTCTGTAGTCTTACTGAAACTCAAGATGTCATCCAAATAGACAATCAAAAACTTACCCAAGAATTTATTCAATACCTCATTCATCAGCCTCATGAAAGTACTCGATACAATTTTTAGTCCAAAAGGCATCACAACCCACTCATACAATCCTTCATTTGTCTTGAATGTTGTCTTCCACTCATCCCCTTCTCTGATTATGATATTATGATATCCACTCTTCAAATCTATCTTTGTAAAGTATTTAGCTCTACTCAAAAAATCCATAATGTCATCCATCTGGGGTGAAGGAAATCTATACTTCACTGTGATTTTTTGTATGGTTGTATAGTCTATACACATCCTCCATTCTCCATCTTTCTTAGGTGCTAGCACAATAGGTATTGCATAAGGAATTAAGTTGTCCCTGATCAAACCCTCCCTCAATAACTCTTGCACTTGTCTATTCGACTCTTCATTCTCTGCCGGTGTCATTCAGTGTGCTGATTTATTAGGAAAACTAGCTCCAGGAATCAGATCCATGTAGTGACTAATACTCCTCATAGGTGGAAATCCGTTAGGTACATTATCCAAAATGATAGCTTCATATTTTTCCAGCAAATCCTTTATCTCCTTTGGTTGTTATTCTACATGCTTCACTTCTTTAGCCTTCTTAGGAACCAAGGAATAAAACATGTTCTTATGTCTTAGTCCATCCAAAAATATGCTTCCATCAACTAGAAAAATTATAGCATTCATACAAACCTCAACTTTAGGAACATCCTCCAAGAGAAACAAAGTCTACTTCATCCCATTAGCAACAATGGTATATGTTTTATTTTTGCCATCATGAATAGCATATCTATCATACGGACAAGGCATTCCTAGCAAAGCATGGCATACATCCATAGGAATGATATCATACAAAAATTCATCGTGATAATTTCCTATCTTCAATTTTACCAAACATTGTTCACTTTATAGTATCTTATGCTCCTATTTAATCCATGCTATCTGATAGGGCTTTAGGTGTTTAAATCTTTCTAGCTTCAATTTGGTCACCATTTCTTTAGAAACCAAGTTCTCAAAGATTCCACTATCAATAATCACCCTGCAACATTTACCAGCTACCTTGGATCTGGTTCAAAACAAATTATTTCTCTGCAATAGTTCCTGCTCCATCTCACTTTGACACAATACTCTTATATTCACCAAATATTATCCCTCTTCCAGTTTATTAGATGATTCAACATGATCCTCCTCAACAAAGGTTGTTATTCTACTATTCTTTTTCTTTTTGTTTATCTCTCCTTGATTACATTCAAATGATTTATGTCCTTCTCCACAACACTTAAAACAAGTTCCCCTAAATACTATTTTCTCTTGTCCTTTATCATATTTTCTATAACCCTCATTATATTAGACACCATATCCTCCTCTCTGGTAAGAGTTTCCATCATATCTACAATATGGATTATCATTCTTACTGACTTCCTTATCTTTATTCTAATTTGAAAAATATCCTCTTCCTCCTCCAGTAAAAATTCTTCCTCTCTGTCTCTACTCATGTCTTTTATTCAAATCCTCTAATGCTTTTAGGGAACATTGATATGCCTCCTCCACACTCATCAACTTGATCTAGCTGATATCATCCTATATAGATGGCTTCAAGATATTCACATACCTGGCTACTTTCTTAGTCTCATGCTCCGAATGTCCGGATTTGATATTCACCTTGTAGAAATCCTCACTACATTCTATCACACTTGACTCCTACTGCTTTAAATTTTGCAACTTTCAGAAAAAACTGATCTGATAGTCTATGGGCATAAACTTCATCTTCAACTTATTCACCATTTTATCCCATGATTTTATCTTCTCCTTTCCTCTTCTTTGCCTATATGTTTGCAAATGTTCTCACCAAAGGGATGCATGTCCTTTCAACTTTGTACAAGAAAATTTCACCCTGTCTTCGGTGATACCTTCAAAATAAAAATAATTCTCTATCACCATTATCCAATCAAGCATTTCATCTAAATCCAACTTACCACTATAATTCGGTGGATTGAAATGTGGTTTAGTTTTTACTCTGGTTAGGTCTCTTATGAACCTCTCTTCTCCTTGACCAAGGCCAAGTTCATTTTCTCTTTCCCCTTCTTCCTATTTTATACCTCTTCATCAATCACATCATTAACTAGTTGACCTCTCCTCTAGGCTGTTTCAACTGCTTCTAATTTAGCATCAATTCCTCTTAACATATCCATTATAGTTGGGTCTGCATTTTCGTACATTCCATTTCCTCTACCAATTATTCTTCCCGCCATCTTTACACAAGTCCTCTGCAGGTGGAGGTTAGATCCTTAGTATGCAACCCCACAACAAATCTTTAGCAAGACTTCACAAAATCTGACGATCTCTCATGGAATGAATCTCGATCTGACACCAATTTGGTATAGTCAAACTAGGAGGTTCCTCAAAGATAATAGTCTACATCGTATAGAAATAAATACACAACAAAAGACACTCAGAATATGGAGGCAAACGAAGATTCAAACATTCTTATTATCAAAAATTTCAATTACAATTGGCTGGAAATGTCTGGGTTTAGAGATTGGGGTCACAGGCCTGATAAACCATGCTCGAAACGCTATAGTCCTATATGATCCTTATTGAAAGCTGAAATATTACGGATTGAATCCAATATTCATTCTACATGCTATCCTAATGATCTATTACAATGATTTATATCACATCTGAGATCTAGAATCATCCGCCTTCAATTTGAATTTCTCCTCGGCAGGTGGATATGATGAAGTTTGGACCGAAATTAAGGTTGAGGATATTCCACAAAACAATCTGACACACAATGCAAGGATCCACAAGTTACGGGAAGAACCCACAAGAGATGAAATTAGTCATTAGGCTTGAAACTACTTCAGTGCTTTGTTCTAGAAACTGTCACTTAATCGGAATGTGATAACTTGCTGAAAAAAGATCCAATCATGTTGAAATCTTGGAAGAAGGAAAATGAACATGTCCATGATGAAAACATAGATCCATGGGGTTTGGTGAGAAAATATGACAAAATATTGAATCTGCCAACTTGAACTAAACAAGAACTGAACAAGAACAAAACTGAAATGAAAATATTTTTGGTTGATGTGGGATTGCAAAGAACCAAGGATGCTCCTAAATCATTTTTTAATTTTTATAAATAAATAAAATTATAAAATATACTAAAAATACATATTTTACTAGTTTACATCATTTCCAAATTCAAAACATATATGCCACTTTTTAGTGATTCAAGTTTAAAATTTAGATTAGTCTTGGTCGTTTCCTTCATAAAATGTGGCACAACTTTGTGCTTTTACCTATAAATGTCCCTCTTCAATGCATCTCTTGTCAATGTTTTACTCTTGTTGGGACATCAAAGAGACATCCATATTACTCATGCCGATATTGAAGAGTCTCTTTGATATTTCATTTATTCTAGGGTTTTCTTTCTTATTTGTTCTCCACACTTTCCCTTTACTCTTTATTTCCATTTTTCATCTCATTTCCAACTCCATTGTCCCTTCTGAAATATAGCAGAGTTGCTTCTTATGTCAAGATTATCTAGCACAAATTTGAGGTGTTCATCCCTTTTACTATGTGGATTTGTTGCATCATCTTTCATGTCATTTTTTCCACTTAATATCTTATCTATTCTTGCAACATACTCATCTCATTATCTTCTTTCAAGTAAATTAACCTCTCTCATATCCACCCTCGTGTTTCAGTGTCTTCTTCACATTTTAGTAAATTTACCATTACAATCATCTCATTCAAACAAAATAAAATCAAATCTCCAATCAATTGAACAATAATGTCATGCTCAATTTTGGCTTCAATTCCACTCTACTCGCAATATATTTTTCTTCTCATCACATCCATGTGTATGATCGATTGCCAAAGTCAATAGTTGGATGAACACACGAAGTACATTCATTAATTCTTATAGTGCTTGATGAACCTCATCAACAATACATTTTTTCTTTTGAATTGTTGAAGTTGAAAAACTTCTGCAATGTAATGCCAACATCAAAGCAACCAACATAGGGTTTATTATTTCCAAAAATTATATGTTTCACAATTGATAAAGCTCTTGTGCATTCATCATCCATCTTCTCATAATTGAGCATAATTCTTGTAATTTTGGCATCAATATCTTGATGCTAGAAACATACTATGTGCAATTGGTCTTAATTGATTCTTTTCATTTTCTCATCAATATGGTAAAACATGTCAACATACACTTCCTACGCTGGGTGGGTGCTAAAAAATAGATTGATTTTATGATGCTTTTTTTCATAATCTAGCAGCATCTCATAGATATATTCCCTCTAAAAATAGTTCACTACCTCAATATTTCTGAAGTAAGTCATCACTCCATCCTTCATACTACATGGAATGTTTTTCACCTTATCTATCAAGAGGTCATCCACAAGCTCAAAAATGATTAAGGTTTTTCTTTTTGGATCTGATTACCTGATTCCATCATTTTGTACATTGGTACTTAACTTTTGCTAGTGTTGCACATCTGTGTGATGCTTTCTTCCCACCAATTGTCTATGTGATTTCTTTGGTAGCTTTATAAGTGTCATCACCACCTATATTGATTTTAGAAAAGGGAATTGATGAAAAAAAATGATAATATCCATTGTCATCATGTTTTGAATCATTCACTGAGCTTGATGAATGGCATAATGACCATAATTTTCATAAAGTTCTATTACAGGTCAAGCATTAAAGGAAAATTCTCATGGTATCCCTTGAAGCTTTTCATTTTCTTGTAACTCCAAAGCATTAGTAGAATCCTCCTCACTTTATCCGCTATAGGCTCAGTTGATTACTTTAACATAATCATCAAATTGGAAGCTATATGAACCTTCATTGGTTGTGCAATGGCTTGTAACAATCTAGTTATTGTATCAACATCTAGACCTTCCATCTAAGTATACTTTCTCTTCTTTTCAACCATCATTTTAAGTCGAGGAGAAGGAAATAATACTATTTGAGATTTTTAGTATAAAAGGAGGAAATGTAAGTTTTGGAAATGAGCCAACATTGGTATTAGATAGTAGTGGAAATGGAGGAGGAGGTAAAGGTGAAAGGTCATTTATGGTAATTCTCAAAGATATTTAAAATGATCCTTATTTTTTGGGAAAAATTTCTTGAATTTACCATCTACTGCTCACTTTATCCATGCATATTTTCTTATAATACTTTGATTATATCATTTTGAATCTCCACCTTTCTCCTTGTTCATTGAATGCCATTATTTTTAGTGACTAGATAACATGGCAGATAATGAATTAAATCCATATTTATTAGTAATTGAGCATTATTGGTCTAACATATGATCTAGTAAGATTCATTCTAGCTAAGTTAGATACTTCCACAACTTTTTCAACTAATATGCTAGAATGAGTCAAGTAGCCTCTGGGTTCACATTGAAAACTGAGCAAAAATTCTCACCGAGGCACACAAATGTATTGAAATGTAGATTTATGATAGGGGAGTATGGTTGTCAAAAAAGTAGGCATGAATTCATCGGGACTGTAAAATATTAATGCTCAAAGTTGCTTACTTGACAATTTTTGAAAAATACACCTAGAAAAGTCATTTGAAGCTCACCAACTTTCCATTTTGAAAAAAAATATCCAATCTCTTCATGTGAAGCTATAACTCTAGAGATTAGTTTATTTAGGTCAAATGAACATGTGTACAAAATGGTTTCTCATTAATACATATCCTTTGCAAGATATTAAGCATCAAATTTGACCTCTCTGACAACTTTCTAGGACTTGTAGTGTCAAAACTGCTCAAAATTCATTTGGTTTTGGTTTTGAAAAATAGAAAATGAGATGTTGAGGATTTGAAAATTGGCATGAATGTAGATTGAGGCTGAAAGAATATGAAATAGCAATCGGTTCATCATGAAAATATCTCATTTGATCAATTTTTCCTCCAATGTTGACCCTTTTGATAGATTTAACACTGTGTACCCGACAAACCTTTTTTCAACCCTCCAACCTGGTACTTTGAAACCTTGTCAAAACTGATTGTAGGAGGTTGTAATAAGGTTTTCTTACTCACATATGGGTTATAAACACGCTTGCAAAATTATTTTTCATGAAAGTGAAGAGGCTTCAAGTTGTTATTTTTCAAAGTGGGTCACTGGAGTATATTTTACAAATGTGTTTCTAAGTGCTAAAATCAAAATTTTTGTCATGGGAACCTAAAATTTTGCAAAATTAGCAATAATTTTTAGGTTCCAAAACCACATATGATTCTCTAGGATCTTCTTGAAATATTTCCATAAGACATACTGCATGCATGATATCTGATCTTGTAGTAGTTAAATATAGAAATCCATGAAGATCATATAACTATGCTTGCCCTGATCTTTCTGGGGAGATTCATATTTTTTTCTCAACTTACAACTAGTAACCATGGGAGTACATATGGGTTTAGATTCATCCATTTCAAACTTTTTTAACATTTCCTTGACATACTTTAATTGTGAGATGAATATACCTTCATCAAATTGACTAATTTGTAGCCCAAGAAAGAAATTCATCTCCCCAAACATTGACATTTCAAACTCATTTTTTATCTCCTCTGCAAACCTCTTACACATTTTATCATTTCCTCCAAATATTATGTCATCAACATACATAAACACATTGAATATTTGATCTCTCTCAACCTTGAATTAAAGGTTGTTGTCTATAGTACCCTTTTTGAATCACTATTGCAATACGTACTTATCCAATCTTGCATACCAAGCTCTAAGAGCATGTTTGAATCCATATTGTGTGGTGTAAAATATATGTATCAATAATATAAAACTAAATGCACATCGATAAAATGTCTTACATAAAAGGAATTGAAATAACAAATTAAAATGCTATCAATATCCTCTCAAATCATCTCATTGTCCTCTATTCTCAGTGATCTCTCAATTCATGCTCTCGGATTTATTTGGTGCACATGAATCTACAAGATTTCAACATAAGAAATGATAGGCTATATGAAATGCAAAGCTAAATTCCTACATATACATGTTTTTGGTATTTTTGATTGTAATACTAAATGATATAATATGATGTTGTTATATTCAATTAAGATGCTAAGATTATTGTTGTGATGAAGATGTAATTCTATATGAAATGGTGTATGAAAATACAACAATTAAAATTCTAAGACTAAAATTTCCATGATAACACTAATATGAACTAAATTTGCTAAATGCTAAACTAAAATGCTCTCAAAATTCTCTCAATTACTAAGATGATTTCTGCAACATAAGTTTATGATCAAATCCTTGTTTAAAAGCTATAGAATTTCCATCTATTTATAAATTTTTCCAAGCTTGAGATGAGGTGGCAAAGATGGACGGTTAAGATTTTGATTCTGAGACATCAACGGTTGAGCACAAAGACGTTGGAGGAATTCATGGAGTCTAGTCCACTTGGAAGAAAAAATCATCCAAGTGTCAAAGAGCATCAATTGAAAGAAGGAGCCATGTGTCTCCAAAGAGGTTAGGAGTTTGAGGTTGGAGTGGATATTCCAAATTTAAAAATTAGGAATAAATGAAATTGTGTGACATGTGATGAGGTGGAAGATGAGTTGGAGACCTAGTTAGAATATTATAGAGAAATGTGGTAAATTTAAATTAAAAATTCAAATTTGAATGAAGAAGGGAGATTAACCAAATGACAAATTATTTTATTTGTGCATTTAATTAATTTAAGAGGGAAAACGATTTTTGAATAGAAGAATTAAGGGATCAACCATATAAATAAATTTATCAATTTATTTATATAAGCAGAAGAATTAGGATTCATTAATTAAATATCAAGTATTTAATTAATTGTGCTCTAGACCATTTTTATGTGTATACGTTTTTCCCCTCTTTGAAGTGATGTGTGTAGATGAATTGATTCAAAGAAAAATTTGTTAGACCATGATGATAAAAAATTTGATGCACACCAAATGCTGATTTTTTAGTGATGATTGAATTGATGCCCCCTCGGGAGATAAATCGGGGATTTTTGAATTTTTAATGATTTTTGAACTTTTTGGAAATTTTGATGATAAAATGATTTTTCAATTATATTCTGATGATTTTGAAATTCGATGATGGTAACTTGATTTATTTGTTGATCCTGCCACATTGTTGATTAGTTTATTAAAGGTCCCTTGTGGGAAATTAAATAAATGCCACCATATTACCCCTTAAAAGGTTAAAATGGGAGAAAAGAAGCTCATTTGTAAATTTGCATTGTGAAAATTTGAGAGACTAAAGAGATATAGGATGGATAGAATTCTACGCCACAGCCACAGATTCAAGTGAGTTCACCGCCACCAGTCTCCAACCATGTAGGACCTCCGATACATACCCCGAGAAACCCTACTTTTTGATTTTCGTATGTAGTTTTCCGGCTTGTTTCCATTTTAAAGAAATTGAATTTTCACACATTTTAGCTTATAGGATTATTGTTTTGGTGCATACAAACCCCAAAATAGTGGATAGAATAGGGAATTTAGTGCATAGGGTTGCAAGAAATGGATGAAATAGGTTTAGCACATCAGAGTCCCTGTATAGCGCATAGAACAACTATTTTGCCGCATAGATAAGATAAGATAATGCATAGGATAAGTCTTTTAGCGCATGCAAAAAATAGTGCATTAGGGCTCTATTCTAACACATTAGGTTAGTTTCCTATTGCATCTCTGAATCAATGCACATCTCAAATTTTCTAATGCTTATGGTAAATTTGTGCATAGAAACTCTGTTTTAGCGTATTAAGGAAAATGATCATTTTTGAATGATTCCTCCTAGTTTTGATGGTTGATGATCACATCAACCAATGATATGATGATGTTGATTGATAGGTTGATGATCCTCCTCATTATTGGAAAGGATCAATAATAGGATAGACAATGATGATTGATTGACCTCATGACAAATGAGAGTCTGAGATAGGTTGATTGATGATGATCGATCTCATGACAAATGAGACTCGATGATAAGATAGGTTCTCCTTGAGATGTGATCAAAATCTCACATGAGATGATTTGATTGAGAGATATGTTGATTGATAGGTTGATTTGATTGAGAGGCTGACTTGATATACTGATTTGATTGATAGGAGGGTGGCTTAGGAGTGCTACAGGTTCGAGAGCGCTTTCCTAGGACATGGGACATGATCCCATAGTTGACCCCAGTGGATCTAGATATCATTGACTAGTGTAGATTGAATTAACTTATTGATATGCCCTAGTATTTGATTAATTGGGATCATTGATGATACTTGTAGAGTGGTGGAATAGTGACCACAACACCTTCCACTTGGTGACTTGTGAGATCACAGTGACTCCAGAGGATATTTACCATATTTTGCAGATACCAATCATGGGGGACCTGGTGATTTATGACCATGAGGAGCAAGGGGGTTGATTTTATCTGACATATATTTCATGATGATAAGCTTGGTGGATATGATATTTCCTAGTGGGAGTTGATTGCTACCCATCAGCCATTTCCATGTGTCCTATCAGGGTTTATTGGTGGTTTTCTCTACTCCAACCATAGGTCAAAGGGCTTCTCAATTGGCTAGGGTTGGGTATTGGATGGCATGATTGCACATGGGACCACATATTCCTGGGGCTCATGCATTCTCACACACTTGTATCATTATCTACATTAGGTTGTGTATCTGGGTGTCAACATTCTTGCAGTAGGGTGCACTTTGTTGCAACTTTGGGCCGGGGAGCTTATTGCAGTGACACGACTAGTGGCAGGGAGGGCTCGACCAACAGGGGGATCATATTTTTTTAGATATATAGGTCCACTTTTCCAACATTATATGGGAAAGTTAGAGTACTCTTGAGAGTTTTGGATGATTAGGACTTAGTTATGTGGTGATCGTATGTGAATTATGAGGCCTGGTCGAAGGATCAGATTGAGATGCAATATTTATGTATTACAAGATATTTGATTGGAAATTTTTTTTTTCTTATCGAGAGATTCTTGGATTCGAGGGTCATCCAATAGTTTGGCAGGGTGCAGGGCATGCCAGAGGGAGTAGCGCACTATACACGAAGGAGAGCGGATATTCTGCAGTGGGGGCCTACATTGGATTTCAATGTAGCTTGTGCCGAGTATTATGGTTTTCAGCCCATTGGATGGGCTTATCATCTTGATATTGTTGATGCGTTGATGACAAACGATTATGGATAGTACTTCCACACACTTCCCTTTCCATGGATATCAAAACCCGGATGAGCCATCACCCATTTTAGAGGTTGGTAGGAGGGTAGGGTAGGTAGTTCACAGGAGGAGAGACAGAGGGGATGAGACGGAGGAGGAGGAGGATGATGGTGGTGATGATGGGGGAGATGGTGGAGGAGATGGTGGAGGTGGAGGGGGTGGGAGAGAGGTGCCAGATTTTGGGGTAGTACCTAAGAGGAGGAGGTCAACACCCAATGGAAAATGGTCACTCGTACTTCGCATGCCCTCATAGTAACAACAGACTTAGATTGTCAGATTACAGGTACAATTCTAGAAATTGCAAAGGTAGGTTCAAACACTGCAGGCATAGCTAGCATAGGCCTAGGGATAGGTACAAAATTTGTAGGGATAGCTAGCCCAGGCACAGACACACCTACAAACATAGGTACTAACACTGACCTAGGCGTAGGCACATGAAGCACAAACATAGGCACAAATTTCCATCTTGACAACAAAGAGGGATGCCACCAAACAGTAAGGGGAGTAGGCAGTGGCTGTAGCCGATAGGATCCAGTCAATGGTTGAGGGAGTTGGTATAGGGGATCTAGTTAGAGAGCTTCATGAGTCTACCATGGAGGCAGAGTATTACAGAGGCATGTATTATGAGGTAGTGCTTGCTGAGAGGAGAGTGAGCTATGCTCTGTTGAGATCTGGTTAGACTCAGTCAACGACAACCAACATGGGTGTCACATAGCCACTTCTAGGGGGCCCAACAAGCGAAGGTTTAGGGGCAGGTAGTGTTGGAGGTTCAGAGAGGCTTGTGACATCTGGGGTAGCATGATAGGGTCCCGAGGTCATGCTTGACATTGTATATCAATTCAGATACATGATACCGCCACATTTTTGATGTTGTATCTCTTCCCGTTTGATATCATTTGTACACTTTGACACTATTATTTTGAGGTTATATATGATGTGTAGTGGTGACTAGTGCTCTATGATATGTTTACATGATGTTTTATTAGGATGGATGAGATGGATGCACTTTATTTTATGTGCTATATATTATGCGATGTTAAATATGATTATGACATGTTTTACATATGGATGTATTAATGAGATCATGGTGTATGATTCTATGTGTTTATCGACGATGCATTTATGATGATATATGAGATGGATGTGATTATACAAATGATATAGTATGCAGTGTGTTTTTGTATTTTTCATATGTATATGAATGATACAAATTGATAAATGAATGTGAAATGTTTTATTATGAAATGAAAATATATGATTTAATGTGTGGATATGAATGTTATATGAATTTCAAAGTATGATAAGTATAAATGATAATGCATGGATGTATGATGAATGAAAATTTATAAATTATGCTTTATGTTATGCCCCAATGTGACATGGATTATGCCTTTATATGCGATGAATGTTATTATGTTGAAGAAATGCAATGCACTTTTCTTTATTTTTGGTGTTTTTCTAATCCACATATTGACCTAGATGTATGAATGCAAAGGAGTTATGATGATTTGTGGATTATGAATGATAATTTTATTATGGATGATGCTTTAATTTTTTATTTTCAAAATGTGAATGCATGATGATTGTAATGGATTATGATAATGTCATATTTTTGGATTTTTCATGATGCAAAGAGTATGATGAATTAATGCATGGATGATTTGTCATTTGAATTTTATGAATGCAAGTATATGATAAATTTAGAATATGATAATGATAAATGTATGAATGGATGTATGGTAATGTTTTCTAATGATATGATATGATAATGCAAGATGCTTTCTAATGATATGATATTGAAATGATGATGCAATAAGAATGATTTTTTTATTTATTTTTCGTTATATCAAGTGTACTCAATATTTTAGTGGGAGATAACATCATGTTGAGAGTCACCAATCTTGGAAAAATCTATAATGAAAATGCAATACTAATATGAATGCAATCCTATTTTAGCCATGAAAACCTAACTATGCAATGTTGTCATCTGATTTATTATGCTTGGTATCATCATTGAGTGTTTTATTATGTTGAAATTTCATACAAACATCGATGGTATAATTAGATCATGATGACCCAAGTCCAAATTCCATACAAATTCCATTCAGTTTGATCTAGTGCAATATAACACAAGCATGTAGGTATAATTCGACCAAGATAACCTGAGCATCACCTGCGTAAATAGACAAGAGTTAATCATTTTCCTATGTAAATTCAGAATGTCATCAATGATACTTTGTAGAGCATGTCCCATGACAATTTGCACAATAGCAATGATTGACTCACAGAAAACAAACAAATAATAAAAATTAAAAATCAAGATATAAAAATTGAACATTTGTGTTGGAGTGATCCAACCATGATTCAAAAGGTGATCATCTAGTGAGAATTAATTTGATTGTCCTAATGTTTTATTTGGATGGTTGATTTGTTTGATTGTTTATGATTGATGTTCACTTGGTAATGTTTCTGTGGGATTTTTCTATTTACCATCTTTGTTTTGATGTTGTTTGTTTGTCAGTTTTAAGCTCAATGCAGTTTTCCCCCAGTGAGTTCAGGATTTTTCCCCTAGTGGAAAACAAACCAATTATTATGGATATTTACAATGATAACCAAGCCAAGGTGGGACACAACCATAGCAGCCAAATATGGACATGAAGCTCATTTTATGATAGGTATGTAGACTTAATGATGGAAAAAGTGGATGGTCAACACATGTTCAAATAGATGTAGAAGCCAACCCATCACAAATAGCACCTATTTGCCAGGTTTTCACCATTTGCTTTTATTGTACTTTTTCAAATTTAATGATTATTTTCTATTACCAAGATGCTTGTTTGGTAGGTTTTCACCAAAGTAACAATTTATTTATTTTTACATTTTTTTTGTATTTTCTCTTTTTCTCTTTTTTTTTAGTTGTCACCAAGACACCTGTTTGATAGGTTTTCATCATCACAACCATTTTTTCAGGACATTTTCCAACTTTTTAATGATTTCTTCATAACTTTTTCTGATTTTTATGGACTTTTTCAAGACTTTTTTGATGTTTTTTATTTTTTCAGGACTTTTTCTGATGTTTTTGATTTTTTCAAGACTTTTTCAAATTTTTATGATTTTTTAAGATCTTTCTATGATTTTTATGATTTTTCAAGACTTTTTAGGCATGCACTAGCTACATTATGTGTAGAATTTATTTAGATGAAGGTTATTCATCAGTTATTCAAATAGATCTCCTTCTGGTGTAGATAGTTGATATGCCCCTGATCTAAAAACTAATACAATAACAAAAGGATGTAACCAATTTGGCTCAAATTTTCCATTCTTTTCTCGATCCTATTGATTACGAGGATTTTCCTTCAATACTAAATCACCTACCTGACATGTCCTTGGTTTAACCTTGTGATTGTAGTTCCTAGAAATTCTCTACCGATAAGCCTTTAGGTGATCCACTGCAATCTGATGATGTTCATCCAACATTTCCATCTAATGTAGTCTAGACACTTGGTAATCTTTAGTAGAAATAATACCATTCAAGGACACTTGAAGTGATGGTATTTCAACCTCAATGGAAAAAAAACCTATGATCCATATACCAAAGCATACGGTGTGGCTCTTGTGGGCATGCAAATACTAGTACAATATACCCATAAATCAAGGTTTAGTTGAATATGCCAATCGCGTCTAGCATCATTCACGGTTTTCTTTAAAATCTTCAGGATAGTTTTATTTGATGCCTCTGCTTGGTCATTTTCTTGAGGGTAATATGGCATAGAAAACTGATGCTCGATATGGAACCTTTCAAAGAGTTCTTGTACGTCTTGATTCTTGAAAGGTCTACCATTGTCAATGACAATAGACTGAGGGATACCATACCTACAAATGATGTAGTTTAGGATGAATGATGAGATCTATTTTCTTATGATGGTAGTTAAAGAAATGGCTTCGACCTAATTTGTAAAGTGCTTTATGGTTGTAGTGATGAACTTGTGTCCATTGGATGATGGCGGGTGAATTTAACCTACAATATTTAATATCCACTAATAAAACAACCATGTTGATGTGAAAGGTTGCAAATCTTGTGCTAGTGCATGGATAAGATTACCGTGGATTTGGTATTTGTGACATTTCTTAACAAATTGGAAGGACTCCTTCTCCATAGTTAGCCAGTAATACCCCAAACGGAGGATTTTCTTTACTAGGGTAAGACCACTTGAATGTGCTCCACAAATACCTTCAAGGGCTTCTTGTAAGGCCCTTTTAGACTCGTCACATTTGAGACATCGAAGGAGAGTTCCATCAAGACCTCGTCGATAAAGTACATCCACTATAAGGGTATGTTGGGTAGCTTGGCGGATGAAGTTTCATCTTCAATTTCGTGAGAGATCAAGAGGAAGGGTATTATATTTTAGGTTAGTGTAGATCTTCCCATAGATTGAGGTATCAACATCAGTTAGGTGGCATATAACCTAGGACATAGGGTTTTCATAAGTAGGGGTAAATAGTTGCTCCACCATGAACTCGTAACGGTTGCATTTTTCTTGAATTTGTAACAAAGAATCAATGGTAGCCATGGCATAAAAAAATTTGTTGTCAATTTGAGGGATTTGATAAAATTTAATATCAACAAAATATTTCTTTAAGTCATCAATCATTCTTTTAAAGGCATAAATTTATCATCCTTTGTTTGGTAATCATCGTTGACTTGATTATTGACTAGTTGTGAATCCCCATAGACTTGTAGCTCTGTTATTTTCCATTCTAATACTATCTTGATACCAATGATGAGGGCCTCATATTCTTCCATGTTGGTGCAAGGAAACATTAGTCTATAGGATTTTGGAATAGTGTTCCCTTGGGGAGTTATGAATAGAATTCCCACTCTTGATCAATGTTGAGTATATCATCCATCAAAATACAATACCCACTATTTTTTTCATTATGGTTAGGACATCCGCATCTGGAAATTTAATGTGTAGGGGATGATCATCATGAATCAGTGCCTCTACTAGTTTGTCGATGATAGATTGCCTTTTATTTATTTTCTATCAACACATTGGATGTCAAATTCAATGAGTATCATTACCTATTTGGCTAATCTTCCCGTCATATTTTCTTTGGTAAGGAGATATTTCAGTAGATCTATCTTAGCTATGAGCCCAATTGTGTGAGTCAACATATAGTGTCACAATTGTTGAATAGTGAACACTACTGCTAAACAATATTTTTCAATGGATGTATAGTTGATTTCATAACCATTTAGAGTTCTACTGATATAATCGATTTCTCTCTCCTTTCCAGTTAAATCTTCTTGTACCAACAAATCTCCCAATGATCGATTAGTGGTGGTTATGTACAATAAGAGAGGATTTCCTTTTATTGGTGGTGATAGGAAAGGTGAACTCATTCGGTATTTTTTAGTTGATTGAAATGTGCCTCACATTTATCATCCCATCGAAAGGAAACATTCTTGTGTAGAAAGTGGGTAAAAGGATGGGTCTTATCAACTAGTTGTGATATGAATCTTCTAATTAACTAAAATCTTCCTTGAAGGGAACTAAATTGACTAATATTTTTTAGAGACGACATTTCCATGATAGCTTTTACTTTTTTAGGATCCACTTCAATACCTTTTTCTGACACTATATATCTCAATATCTTTGTTGATGTTACCCCAAACACATATTTCTTTGGATTCAGGCAAATGTTGAGCTTCTCTAGTCTGGTGAATATTTTGTCTAGTATCTCCAAATGTCCTTCTGTAGTGAAAGATTTTTCCAAAAATTTGTCCACATAATCTTCCATAAAGGTATGCATCATGTTGTGAAAGATGGTTGTCATGGCTCTCTAATATGTGGCTCCTGCATTCTTCAATTCGAAGGGCGTGATGTTCCAACAGAAGGTGCCCCAAGGGCAAGTGAATTTTTTGTTATCCTAGTCTTTAGGAGCTATCTTGATTTGATTATAACCAAAAAAGTCATCCATTAGTGACAACATGCCATGACCTACTGTTAAGTCTATGATGATATCAATGTTTGGAAAGGGAAAATCATCTTTTAGACAAGCTTTGCTGAGGTTTCTAAAGTCTGTAAAAATTTGTATGCTATTATTGGGATTTGAAATAGGTACAATGTTGGATATCCATTCAGAATAATCAATAGGTCTAATGAATTCTACATCCAATAATTTCTTTAGTTCCGCCTTCACCAACAAGGCAATGTGGGTATGCATTTTTCTCAACCTATGCTTGAATGGTTTGACTCCTGGAGGGAGGGATAAGTGGTGCATGATGAGATCCAGATCTATCCCTGGCATGTATGCATATGACCAAGAAAAGTTGATTTATCACTCTTCAAAGAAACTGATAAAGTTAGGCTTCTCTTGTTCTATCAAATATTCTGCTAAATCGAGAGTTTTCACTTTTTATGTAATGCCAATATTGATGGATTGCATTGGCTCAATCATAACTTTGGATATTTCTTGGAAGTGCTCTAGAAGTGTATCAAATTTCCCATCCTTTACCACCTCAGAGAGGTTTTCACCATAAAATGCGCTCTTTATTTTTTTTCTTTCTTGATTTGATACTGCCATGGAATGGTTTTCACCATCAGATCTTTCTTTTGTTTTACTCATTTTTCAGTTGGGAAATTTGGCATTCCCTAGCTTCGAATCTTCATTATGATGTTCACTGGTGGAGTATGTTTAATTTTTAGCACAAAGGAATTTTACGATAGCATCATCATTTGGAAAGGTGGGGATATCGATAGGCTTAGTGTTGTCCCAATCTATGAGTTCAAGATGTACCAATAGTAGGGAATCATTAGATGGGTTAAGATTGGAAGTGGTAAGGGTCCTAGTGGAAACATCATCTTTAAAAAATACTATGGAAAGTTCAAGGTCTATGATGTCACTCTCCTCTGAATGATCTATCTCACTAGGAGTCTGATTGTCTTCGCTTGAGCCATCGATAGGTTGTGATCCAAATTCAAATTGTCTTAATTCAGAGCTTTGTCCCTCCTCGAGTGTGGGTGTATAATTGTGTACTACATAAATTTTATTATCATGGTAGGACTCTTCTGATAGTGAATCCCACTCATATTCATCGGAATCAGTTTCACAGTCATCGCTTGCTTGCAGTTGTAGGATCCATTCAAAAAACTTTTTTTTTGGGTCCTCTTTTGTTTCTTCATCCTCTTGATGCTCTTTATATCTGAACCCGGTCTTGTCCTTTGGATTGGTTATGATGGGTTGTATGGGTTCCATGATGCCTTCTTTCCTTTTTCCAATACGTCCTTGTCCTTCATACCACATCTTTTCCAAGATTGAGAATCATTTGCCATACTGTGTGGTTTGGACATTAACGGTTGTTGCTTGAGAGTCAGCTTTGTTGGTGTTTCAAATTGACCAGTCCAATGAATCATATAGAATAGCCAATTTATAATAATTAGATTCAATGGGGGATTTGGCCAACTGACAAGATTCAGTCAGAGACTGAGATCTTCTACACTTCTAGCTTTGCAGGACCAAGGTGGGTCAACCTATACAATGCCTAAATACTTTAATGCAACTATGCACAAATATTACTTTTTATAGCAGATAATTCTCAATTCAAAGGTACTGAGGAAAGTATTGACAAACTTTGAATATAGCTATATTCTTAGTAAATCAACACTCACTTAACAATTGGGAGGTAAAACACAATATTAAACCTCAACCAAACAACAAGGATTTAAAATGATTTTGAATTTAAAATGTTTCTAAGAATGCATCAAGCTGAATAATAGGTCAATGCCTACTTCTGGGCCATGGAGTCAAATCCAAAATTATGAATGGAATTTCATCAACAAACACATTTCAACCAGTGGATTCAAAATGCTAATGCATTACACCAATAGATCCACTCCTCTTTTCAGTCAAAGTCTTCTTATCAAATCCAACTTGCACACCTGAAACCACAATTATTTGTTCAAAGGAATTTAACCATTTCTTTGAAATAGACCCATGAACAAATAAAACATTCCCAAGGAAACTAAGATGATAAAATCAAACATAATTTGTATTATTGAATTTAAATGATTTAAAATGTACAAAGATGAAGATAATTTGATGACATTTATGATTTGTTTGCACAAAATGGCTGATATTTACTCATGAAATCAACAATTAAAGCTTATAGACTCAATTTATGACTCAGACTCAACATTTATCTATCTACCCAACCCCATATAAGAAATTCAAAACCTTTTTCAATGAAGGAACAAGAAAAGATATAGAAGGAAGGAAAAATATAGAAGTTAATCCATTGAAGACACTTGGAAGCTTCGTCTACCATCCATCTGCAAAAACAAAAGCCTCTCTCTACTCTCTTCCTTGTAATAGAAAACTTGCCTCTAAATTTTGCAACATAAAAATACCTCATTGTTTGCCTTGCATTTGAGAAAATAATTTCTCCCCATGAAAGCCCTTATTTCTCTTGCTTTTTGTAATGCTGCACTTTATTACCAGCCGATATTAAAGTTTTCCAACTTTAATAATGAGGCTTTGATTTATCTTCATTCATCTGCAAATTAATTTTCCAAAGTCACTATTATCTCACTTACTTTGCATTTACAAATTCTACCTAGCCATATTTTTTGCTTCTGAAAGGTGAAAACCTTTAACTATTTTGTTGGGATTTTATTGGGCTGATAAAGTATCACCCATGCCCTTGTATTTTCCTCACATTTTAAAATGGTGGGGAATTTAAAAAATATTTCATCTGGGCTAGGTAAAAATAATTTACCCACGTCTTTGGACCTCATTATCTTCCAAAAAAGAAAAGTGTTTCTCATTTTTATTTAAAAGGGGGATGCCATTTTAGTCTTTTATCGGGCCATAAAATTATTTACCCATTCCCACAATATTTTAAATATCTCATTTAAAATAATTTCCCTTTAAAAATGAAAGCACCAAACAATTAATCTACAACATTGAAACCACCATTTAAAAACCCTTTTAAATAATTTTGTATTGTAACTGTCTAGACCCACCAAGGCATCTCGCACACCCCGCACATCTGCCTAATGTTGTCATCCTCATCACATGAGGTCCATGATTGATGGTAGGGATTTATTCACAAGGCCAACTTCATCTTGGTCATTTATTCCTTGCTTTTCCCTAATGTTTTTGCTTTGCAACTCTTGGTCATGGTGTTTCCTCAAACAATTTTGATACATTTCAATGGTAATGCAAACCTTCCATCATTTCCTCTTCTTGTTACGATGTCCTTTTCAACATAACATGGTTCCTCTTTAATGGCTCAATCCCTCTTGCAAATTGCACTTGGTTGAAATTTTATAAGAACCACAACAAATCCATTTTGTACACTGCTTACACACCTTCACATTCAGTGGTGCCCCTCCCATTCAATGCACCTTCCTCACATGGCATGGGCTAGAAGGACAAAAAATATAACTGCCTATTACATTTTCTTAAAAGTTTATGCAACCTTTTGAATAGTCCACTTTGTGCATATCATGCAATGATGGCGATCCATGAGACCACATTTATTTGAGACAAACTTGTTTAAAAAATAGGCTCATGTGCCTTAAATCTATTGCTGGATGTTTGTTTTAAGAGGAAATTTTATAGAAAATAAATTTTCATCTTGCCTCCTTTGAGCCATGTACACTTTGCCATATCCACAAGAACCTTCCTCTTCCTCAACAATAAATGAATCAAACTGAGGAATCAGCTTCAACCCTCCATCATTCATATTAGAAGATGGAACTACCAAATCTATTTCTTCCCAGACATGTGCATGAGCCTTTCCAAAAATTTTAATCTTATTTTTTGCATTACCCATCTTCTCATAATTAGCACAAGTTTTCTCTCTTTTATGTAGTTTATTAATCTAAAAATCACCAACCTTCTTAGATGGTAATTCAGACTTTGATTTGGACTTCAAGATTTGAGCATCTTTCTTTTCACATTTTCCATGAATTACTGAACCTTCTAGAGAAATATGTACAATAGAACAATTTGTAATTTTATCTTTTGTAGAAACTCCCATTTGAGAGATCTGATTAATCTATGCAGAAGGGATGCATGCCTCCAATGACACCACAACATCTCCTACTATAGTAAAATGATCACATTTCACCCCATTGACAAGCATACATACTTAATAGTTGTAATAAACATTTGTAAAGAGATGAAGAGAAATAATGGTTGTTGTAGCATGCTTCTTCATTTTGCATAGATACTTGATTATACACTATCAAGTCATAGGATACAGAGTGACTCCAGTGGAGGAGAATAAAAATACTCATATGACAAATATGATGACTATTAATTATCAATGTTCCACTCAAAAGATCATAACATCAACCCCCAATCTCTGACAATGTCTCTCTACCAATACTGAAACATGACCTTAAACTGTGTAAAGCATGTTGGGTCCCCATGTGGGCCCAACTACAAGAAAATTCATTATAAAAAATAATTCTCCTTGAATTAGCCTGAAGCTATCTCTGGATGTTCTCGAGGTGGAAAAATGAACTGGGTTATCATCAAAATCCACCTTTAGGCATTTTTGCAAATTGGTCAAAATTGGTCAAGTTGGCTCTGGAATTGCCTTGGGAAAATAGTCAAATGACCTTATGGAGCTATGAAAACTTGTAGGCACGTAATTAGTTACCCAAGAATGGAGTACAAAAGACGACTCGGAAAAATATATCACAAGGTGAAAGTTATTCATCAGCAAAGTTGCTTAATTTTTTTTGTAATTGCAATTGTTCAGAACAAATCAGAACTCACAAAATCACCTTGGTGAAAAATATGAAAACAACCCCTGAAAGGCTTCCAATGGAAACATAATATCATCTAGGTACAGTAAAAACACGTGCAAGAGGGATTTGCATGAATCATTATCCATCAAAATATATTGAAGGTCAAAGTTGAGCACCCTGAAACATGCAAGTGCAAAACTGGACAAATTGCATTTGCTTTTGGCCTAGTAAAATATCAAATCTTGTCATGAGGGTCTGAAAATTGATAGGGGAGTAGATTTATGTGGGGAGAATGGAGAGAAACAATCCTTTTGGCTTGAAATTCAGCCATTTGTGAAATATTAACATGAACAAGAGGCCAGTTTGCAAAACTGAAAGTTTGCAAACAACAGAAAAGTGCCAAAACCCTCCAGCTTCTCTTTTTAAAACCCTAGCAAAACTTATCACAGGAAGGTGAAAATTGACATAAACATTCACATATGTCACATGAGTGGGTCCCCTAAGGGGTTTGGTTTGAAAATTATCAGGCTCTGAAATATGACCCTCTAAAGTAGGCCACTTAGGCAGATTTTCAAGTGCACTTCTGAAAGTGCAGAGGCAAAATTTTCAATATGGGCACTTCAAATTTTGAAAATTTGAAAGTGCCATCAAGCTTCATCCTTGTAAAGCTAGTTTAAGATTTATTTATCTTCATATTATTCTTCTTGAGTGCTTGCTTTTATGAATCGACCATCAAAAAGTGTGACCTATTGTGTGGATTGTTGTGATGATTTTGATGGTTGTGTTGACTTCTTTTGTGGCATTTGTCCTTGATTTCAAACCCACCCTGGGTTAGTTCCTTGGAAGCATTTATCAATCTGGTCTTATTATGGCATTTGGAAGCTTTTCACAATTCGGTCTTATTATGGCCTTTGATTGGCACAGTTGATATTTGATCTCTTTTGAGGCATTTTTGTTACAAGTTCTATGTTCCATTGCTCAGGTGACATGTTTCTGAATTCATAATTTATGCTTTAGTATTTCATTTGATTACAAGTGATTGACATGATAAATTCTTGTACAGGTTGATTAATTATGCTTGATCAATTACAAGCATCTTGATATTCGTCAAAGGTATATTCCTCCATTTTTAGTCAGTGGCCTGGGTATGGGGAATAGTTTTTTAATGTTCTTGAAGATCTTGGTAATCATATTTTGGCATATTATAAGGGTTGATCATTATTGTGTTTATGCTTTTTGAGATATTCTTTGATCATTCCTTATATCTTCATTCTTGATTCACTTCATGCATGGAAATTGGCTTTGAGAACTTAACTTATTTTTGTTGTTATCTCTTGTCAAGGCATTGGCCATTATCTTTGGCATAGTATGGAACTGGATTTTTATGTGATGGCAAATCGGCCTTGGTTAAAGCTATAATGTTTGATCTCTCATCTGCATTTAAATGGGTTTTATTGTTTAATATTTACTTGGGCCTAAAGGCCGACAACAGGTAAATGCCTTGGTTAACATTTTCATGTCACATTGGAAGTGACTTAACCTTAACTACTTGGAAACATTAAGCTTTTTGATTCAAAATCTTTACATGAAAAAATGCTTGTCATTATTGAGTCGACATTACACATGGTTAGTCTTTTATTTGGGCATTAAGTTGGTTGATGATTTCATAATGACTAAAATAGTCAAATGTTAGCATGCATATCAACATGTATATCTTTGAACTGGCCACAAATTTTAAACATCATTATGAGTTTAATTTGGTTTACTATCTCTATCCTTTTGGACTCCAAATGATATCATAATTTGACGAGGATTTCGGTTTGCTTGGTTTGGAAGTTTAGGTCAAAGACTTTGTTTCTTTCGCTAAAACTTTTGGAACCCTTCACTGGCCGCCACCATGCATCCTTGCTCTTAGCCGTTTCATTTCTCTCACTGTTTTTCTTACTTTGGAAAATGAATGGAAATTGTTAGAGGACCATTACAATGGTCACTCTATGTGTCAAATTCCAGCCACTGGGTGAAGGCACACATTTGGAAGGTGTCTTGGCCATTTCATTTGTCTGCAGATCTGATAATCTCTTTCGTAATAGTAGCTTCATCATTAATCATAGGTACTCATTTCTTATGTCTATAGTGCAAATGCATTACCTCTACTAGCAAGGTTGTTAGAGATATATGTTTTTTCTTCTATTTGGAAAATGGAAAATGAAAAATCAAGAGGTTAGTGAGCAGATCTAGTAATTCTTTTCTCAGTGAGAATTAAAGTGGATTTCGCATGCCTAGATCTCATTTTCAATAAGTATTATCATATCAAATTTAAGGAATGGAATTTTTGGCTAGTGGGTATTTATGAAACCTAAAAACTCTACTCTCTTTCACACTTGGAGTTGTTGGTAACATTTCTTAAATGCTTCAGTTTATTGTTTCAGTTTCACATCATAATGATCTTTGTTTTTTGAGCATTATTGGTTCAGTTACTTAATTTTTTGCAGCTATGATAATGGGTATTGTTCCTTGAATATATTCTTAGCTTCCCATGGTTCATGGGTAACTGATCTTTGAGTATATTATCTACGGGGTTTAAATTGCTAAAAATATTTCAGTTACTATTTGTGCAGATGGTTTTCTGTGGTCATTATTCATGCACACTTGCATGTCTTGATTCTTTTTTGGTTAAGCTTTGCCCCTACAAGCTGCTTGTCTGGATAGGGTTCTGTCACTGCTAATTTTACATGCTATGTTTTCTTTCCATGCTTGGAGAAAATATTATATAAAAAATTCCTCTATATTACCTGAACAGTAACTTGTCAAAGAAATAAAACAGTGAAAAAGGTCATTTCTTCTTTTGCTTGGTAAAATCAGTTTCAGCTGTAACTGAAAGTTGCTAATTATGATGTAATCTATATTTTGATGAAAACAGAGAGATTAGGGCTTAATCATCTCTAATAAACCTAAAAATCAAAAAGGGAAGTTTTGTTAAGTGTAGAGATAGGGTAATTTACTATATGCTGAGAAAATTGGAAAACACAGTGTGTTAACTATTTTGAATAGTATCATGAAAAAGAGTATAAAAACAGAAAGAGAGAGTTAATTGTGATTACTCCAAACAATGAGAAAAGTATGAAATAAAAAGGAAAAATCTAGTGTGATTACATCATAGTGATTGTATTGAAAAATGTTGAGCTCTGAGATTGAAAATAAAAAATATGAGTTTATTATCAAGTTGTCTTAAGGCTTGACAATGGTTAGAATTCAAAAGGTTCATGCTTCAACCTTGAGGATTGTGAAAATTTTCCGTCAAGAGGCACTTGAGTGAAGATAGAGAAAAAAAGAGATCCTTTGTATTATTGTATTCCGAAAACATAAAGGGGGTTGGTGCTCCTTGAGATTGGTGTCTCTAAATGAGGGGTCGGTGCTCAGAAATTTGTAAACAGTGGTTTTGAAATTAAGCCACTAAGGTAGTTTAGGAATGGTTTTTCTACCCCAAGAGGGTTTTCCACTTGGAAATTTTTGTGTCTCTCATTTGTGTGATTTATGTCTATCTTGCATTATCTTTCTTTCAGTCATTTATGTTTTGGTGTTGATTCAGTTGGTCAATGCTCTGATATCTTAAGGTTGTTTTGTTCAAGTCAGTTATGCAAATTTAAGCTGTGCAAATCCTATGCTAAAGGTCTTTCATAAAGTGAATTTACATTTTCATTCTATGTTAATTGTATGAATACTGAAAAGTTTGTCAAAAGCAAGTCAAAGTTGCATTTTTATGAAGTGTTATAGTTTTGCTCTTAAAGCACAACAAGATGGTTCATAAAGCTTTGATTGAACAATATCATATGATTCTTTTAATATGTGTTGTAAATTTTATACAAGTTTCATGCCAATTTGTTCTAAAGTGTTGATGTTCACTTGCTTAATCAAATCTGTCACATTGGGTTAAAATAAGTAAAATTTCATTATACTTTCAAATTCAAAAGTTAAAATTATTCCACTCTGATTCACCCCCCTCTCTCAGAGTGAATCCACTTCCAACAAGTGGTATCAGAGCGTAGGGTCCTACATTAGGTTTCATACTTAGGATTGATTCTAGTCTTTGAAGTCATTTTTTTGGTGTGTCATTGAGTATTCATCATGGCTAAGTGCAAAAAGAACAAATGCCAACAAAAAGCTACTTGTATCAAGAAAACATTTTGATAAATCAACCCCTACCAAGTTTAGTGAATTTTTGTCTCAGGAATTACCCCTGCTAGTTATTATTAAAAGTAATCTTGTAGTTGGTGAAGAAGATCACTTAAAAAAGTGACTTTGAACAAGAATTTGGCAAAAAGGATTGTGAAGGGGATGAGTTTGAGGTTGATTTGGAGGCAAAAATTCTTCCTTCCTTAGATGAACTTAAGAGGATTACAAAAAAAATTAGGATCTTAAGGTATGCCTACAAGAAAGTGTCAATGTCAATAAAGTTGTATTACAAGATCATAATGATGATAAAAAGACTATTGAATTTATGAAAGCCCAAATGGTTGATAAGAAAAATAATGAAGAAGGATTATAAGACAAGTTAAAGGAAAAGAATGAATTATGTAATAAATTGGAAAATGAGGTTTCCTCATTAAAGAAATGTTCAGACAATGACTCTGTGTTAAAAGATCTAACTCTTAAAGATGAGTTGACTATTAGTCAAAAAATTCAAATTGAAGAATGTAAAAGGATAGCAGTTGTTGTGAGGTCATATTTGGAAGTTAAAAGGATTGGATGTATAAAAATTGAAGGAGAAGCAGTTTCATTAATAAAAGAGATTGAAATAGTTAAGGTTCAATTGGATAAAAATCATAAATTTGATTATAGTACTAATTTATTGAATGAGATGATTTGCAAACAAAAGAGATTTAAAGATCCTATAGGAGTGGGATATGAAGTTGAACAAAGCTCTCCAAAAGAATCTAAACAAGATTCGGTATTTTCTACTGTAGATGGAAAGATGTTTACAACCAAGAAAACACCAAGACTTAAAGTTGATCTTGGTCACCATATTGTTGTTGCTCAGACAGAAGAAAAATGGGTAGATGAAAGGACAAAAAGACCATCAAGATCTCAGTTTATCAGGTATAACCACTCTCAATTTCATGGTTATTGTTACTATTGTAATGCTTATGGACATAGAAGAATAAATTGTTGGATGAATAAAAGTAAGAATCATGTGATAAATGTCAAGAGAGGTTCATACAATGTGCCTAGAATAAATTATTCTCTCTATGGTCTAGAAAACTCTATTATAGGTTATAGGTGTACTGGGTTTGGACACAAAGCACAATGGTGTAAGAAGAGTTTGATAAAGCCATCTAGAGACTACATGTTCAAACAAAAGGAAAAGAGTAATGAGAGTAAGGAAAAGATAAAGCCTATACAAGTATGGAGAAGAAAGCAAGAAAAGAAAAATGAAGAACTAAATCTTGTGCATGTTGCATAAGAATCATCACTAAGCATTTGAAAGATAGTATGAAGATAGGGGGAGATGATTAATGCAATTTGAATAAACCCCTTTGATATCAAATAATAGGTATTAGAATCTTTCTATTTCATAACCTATTTATCATCAAAATGCATGACACAGATGTGTTTTATTGTCTATGTTGGGAATAACAGCGACAATGAGTTGATGATAACTGTCTTAATGCTATGGTTCATTTATATAATCATTTAGTTAGAATATGTTTTCTCATATGACTATTGATGTTGCAGCAGTTGATACTTTTTGTTTCTTTGGGAGTGTGCATAGTAAAAGATACTTGTGACACAATTATGTTGTCCACCATTGGTGAAAAATTTGTTATTAACCTTACTTTGCTGTAAAGTATTGGTTGGGCTAGAAGGATCAATATTTTTCTTTGTACTTATCAGAATCTATGATGGTTTGTGTTAATCAAGAGATACATGAGGTTAACAATGAAGCAATGCTCATTTTTTATTTGTCATGATTGTTCCATATATATTGAAACCTTGTCTAACAACAACTTGATAAAATTTAGTGCCTTGATTTATATGAATGATGATTCAGGAATAGAGCATATTAAGACAGTGATTTGTTTGAGGTCTTAATTGAAAGGATGATAGATGCAGTTAGTTGAAAAACATTAATGGAAAATTTTGAGTTATGCAGTGTTGTACTTGGAAAACATGAACAACACACTAAGTAGTTGCTATGAAATATTTTTTTTGGTGTTGTGGTTGTCGGTGTAGCATTTTTGTCATTGAGTATGGTGGTGTAGAATATGTGTACTCAAGAATAGATAATCAACATCGATAGAAGTTTGGGTATTCTTGGATGATGAAGTTTTCAATATGCATCTAATGATCAAAACTTTCTTTTGACAGTTGATTATTACGTGACACTGATAGTTTGGTGACTTGAGACTTATGTAGTGGACTGCATGCTGCAGATTTGGCTGCTTTGTATTGTTCCGGTAAAATATTTAATTCTAAAGAACAAGGTTAGTTGCAATGAAAATATGTTGGCCTAATTATCTTACTATTGGTTCCTTGAGTAAGTGTTGAATATGGAGTGGTATCTACTTGCTTGTTGATGTATATAAATCTAGTTTGGTAGTAGTATACTTAAGTGTTTCATTTGCAAATGAATTTGATCATCATACCATGTTTTATTATGATCATGAAGAAATGTACAATAAGTTATTGAATCAACGGTAAAGAGTCACTGATTGAAGAATTGGCACATTTTCAATAATCTTGAAACAAGAAATTGTATCTTATGGATCAGAAAGGATTTTTTGTGAAGCTTCTTTGTAGGGAGAGCTTGGTTCTATGGCTGCTCTCTTATAAATTGCTTATCATTTTTTGTTGCTCTAATTATATTTGTAGTTGGTCTCATTGGTTGTTTGGCTTTTAGATGTTTATCATGGTTAATTGTCTTTGGTAACTATAATGGATTTGATGACACAGTTTACATAATCTGGGTGGCACATACTATGAATAGTTGGTTCTTGGTTCACACATTTCATGACATGCACTTAATTTTTATATGTTGGTACTGATGTTTTCCATATATTCATTATAGAAAGATATGCATTTTTGCATGGTTATTCACACTCGTAATAGTGTGTTTACAGTTGACAATGAAGAATGAAGTTTAATATGAGAAAAAGGTAGAATAGTTGGCCTTGGTGTGTAGTTTTGGTTATGAATCTCTGAGAAGTGGCTTGGATAGTGGTTGTACAATGATGTCTAGATTTGCAGCCTTATGATGTTATTGGTTTCTCAATCTTTTTGGACTGCTCTTGATGTCAAACCTGAGATTGATACATTTTATTAGTTTCATGACATTAAGATGATATCCATTGTCTTTCATGATGTAGCAACTTATAGAACTTATTTCTTAGGATACTCATGCTTCCTATTCATATTTCTCCTTTGTAGATGCTTATGTTTTTTTGTTGGACTAACAGTGAGAATTATGCTACAGGTTGTTCAAGATCATGAATTCAGTTTATGTTACAGGTCACATCTTTGCATGGGCATGTATTTTTTTTAGGTTCGTCTTGGTATAATAGGTAACCACGGTATTGGTTCTTAAAAGGAGGTTTCATCTAGATCCACATCAAATTAGAGGTTCTTGAAATTATTGATTCATTGATTATCTATTCATTTTTTTAGTGATCATCATGGCACACATTCTTACCTTCACCGAGCACCATAACTTGTTTTTGAATCACTTGGCTTATGGTACTGGGTTTTCATTTTTTTTGCATTCTTGTTATATCTACAGATGGGTATTAATTAGTTGTTGTCTTCCATGGAGAAAATTGGGAGAGAATGGTTGTTGTATATCACAGGTTTCTTCCTTTGTCCTTGTGACAAAAATGGGGAGAAAATGGTGATTTAGATGGCTCAGATTATTTTCCATCAAGGAAAAAGGGGGATTTTGTTGACTTCTTCTATGGCATTTGTCCTTGATGTCAAACCTGCCTTGGGTTGGTGCCTTGGAATAATTTCCCAGTCTGGTCTTATTATGGCATTTGGAAGCTTTTCACAGTTTGGTCTTATTATGGCATTTGATTGGCATAGTTGATAATTGATCTCAGTTGAGGCATTTTGGTTACAATTTCTATGTTCCATTGCTCAGGTGACATGTTTCTGATTTGATAATTTGTGTTTCAATATTTCACTTATTTACAAGTGATTGACATGATCAGTTCTTCTATAGGTTGATTAATTATGCTTGATCAGTTACAAGCATCTTGATATTTGTCAAAGGTATATTCATCCATTTTTAGTTAGTGGCATGGGTATGAGGAATAGTTTTTTAATGTTCTTGAAGATCTCGGTAATCATATTTTGGCATATTATAAGGGTTGGTCATTATTGTGTTTATGTTTTTTGAGATACTCTTTGATCATTCGTTATCTCTTCATTCTTGATTCACTTCGTGCATGGAAATTGGCTTTGAGAACTTAACTTATTTCAGTTCTTATCTCTTCTCAAGATATTGGCCATTATCTTTGGCACACTATGGAACTGGATTTTAATGTGATGGAAAATCAGCCTTGGTTAAAGGTATAATGTTTGATCTCTCATCTGCATTTAAATCAGGTCTATCATTTAATATTTACTTGGGCCTAAAGGCCGACAATAGGTAAAGGCATTGGTTAATATTTTAATGTCACATTGGAAGTGACTTAACCTTGACTACTTGTTAACATTAAGCTTTTTGATTCAGAATCTTTACATGAAACAATGCTTGTCGTTATTGATTCAGAATTACACATGGTTAGTATTTTATTTGGGAATTAAGTTGGTCGATGATTTCACAATGAATAAAATAGTCAAATGTTATTATGCCTATCAGCATGTCTATCTTTGAACTGGCCGGGGATTTCAAACATCATTATGAGTTTCTTTTGGTTTACTATGTCCTTTCGGACTTCAAATGCTATCATACTTTGAAAAGGATTTTTTTTTGCTTGGTTTGGAAGTTTAGGTCAGAAACTTTGTTTCTTTCGTTCAAAGTTTTGGAACACTTCATTGGCTGCCACCATGAATCCTTGGTCTTAGTCATTTCATTTCTCTCACTAGTTTTCTAACTTTGGACAATGAATGGAAATTGTTAGAGGACCATTAAAATGGTCGCTTTGTGTGTCAGCTTCCAGCCACTGGGTGAAGGCACTCATTTGGAAGGTGTCTTGGCCGTTTCATTTGTCTATAGATCTGGCAATCTCTTCTGCAACTTTAGCTTCATCATTAATCACAGGTACTCCTTTGTTATGTCTGTAGTGCAGATGCATTACCTCTACTAGGAAGGTTGTTAGAGATATATGTTTTTTCTTCTATTTGTAAAATGGAAAATGATAAATCAAGAGGTCAGTGAGCAGATCTCATAATTCTTTGCTCAGTCAGAATTAAAGTGGATTTCTAATGCCTAGATCTCATTTTAGATAAGTATTATCATATCATATTTAAGGAATGGCATTTTTGGCTAGTGGGTATTTGTGAAACCTAAATAATCTACTATGTTTCACACTTGGATTTGTTGGTAACCATTCTTAAATGCTTTAGTTTATTGTTTTAGTTTCACATCATAATGATCCCAGTTTATTGATCATTATTTGTTCAATTACTTAAGTTTTTCCAGCTATGATAATGGATATTGTTCCTTGAATATCTTTCTTTCTTCACCTAGTTCATGGGTAACTTCTCTTTGAGTACATTCTCTATGAGGTTTAAATTGCTAAAAATATCTTTCAGTTACTATTTGTGCATATGTTTTTCTGTGGTCATTATTCATGCACACTTGCATGTCTTGATTCTTTTCTGGTTAAGCTCTCCCCCTACAGGTTGCTCATCTAGATAGGGATTTGTCATTGCTAGTTTTACATGCTATGTTTACTTTCCATGCCTGGAGAAAATATTCTACAAAAAAATCCTCTGTATTGCCTGAATAGTAACTTGTCAAAGAAGTAAAACAGTGAAAATGGTCATTTCTTCTTTTGCCTGGTAAAATCATTTTCAGTTGTAACCGAAAGTTGCTAATTATGATGTAATTTGTATTTTGATGAAAAAAGAGAGATTAGGGCTTAATCATCTCTGATAAACCTAAAACATAGTGTGTTAACTATTTTGAATAGTATCATGAATAAGAGTATAAAATCAGAAAGAGAGTTAATTTTGATTATGCCAAACAATGAGAAAAGTTTGAAACAAAAAGGGAAAATCTAGAATGAGTACATCATAGTGATTGTATTGAAAAAATTTTGAGCTCTGAGATTGAAAATAAAAAATACGAGTTTATTGTCAAGCTGTCTTAAGGCTTGACAATGGTCAGAATTCAAAAGGTTCATGCTTGAACCTTGAGGATTGTGAACGATATATGTCAAGAGGCGCTTGAGTGAAGACAGATAAATAAAGAGATCTTTTGTATTATTGTATTCTAAAAATAAAAAAGGGGTTGGTGCTCCTTGAGTTAGTGCTTAGAAATTTGTAAAAAATGGTTTTGAAATTAAGCCATTAAGGCAGTTTAGGAGTGGTTTTTTTACCCCAAGAGGGTTTTCCACTCGACAATTTTTGTGTCTCTATTTTGTGTGATTTATGTCTATCTTGTATTATCTTTCTTTCAGTCATTTATGTTCTGGTGCTGATTCAATTGGTCAATGCTCTAATATATTAAGGTTGTTTTGTTCAAGTCAGTCATGCAAATTTAAGTTGTGCAAATCTGATGCTAAAGGTCTTTCATAAAGTCAATTTGTATCTGCATTCTATGTTAATTATATGAATATTGAAAAGTTTGTCAAAAACAAGTCAAAGTTGCATTTTTATGAAGTGTTATAGTTCTATTCTTAAAGCACAACAAGATGGTTCATAAAGCTTTGATTGAACAATATCATATGATGCTTTTAATATGGGTTGTAAATGTTATACAATTTTCATGCCAGTCAGTTCTAAAGTGTTGATGTTCACTTGCTTAATCAAATGTGTCACATTGGGTTAAAATGAGTAAAAGATTCATTATGATTTCAAAGTCAAAAGTTAAAATTATTCCACTTTGATTCACCCCCCTCTCAAAGTGAATGCACTTCCAATAGGTTGACCATAGGACTTTGGTGAGGATAAATGAGAGAGGAAGAGGTATTTTTCAATGGACTATTCACCCACAACTTTGTCTTCAACTTGGACTTTCTTCTCAAATTGTTTGGCCAAGGTGTTAAGCCGAGATTCAGGGTTCTTTTATGTAGAAGGGGTGGCTTTCTCCTCTTTCTTTGGTTGTTTATAAGAGCAACTGGGTTGGCTTTCTTTGTCTGGAGATGGGGCAAATAGATTTGACAAAGAATTGGATTGAATGGAACTATTTGGGATATCAAATGTGAAATTGGGAGCTTCTCGCTTATGAGGCACAAATACATCTTGGATTGACTTAAGGGTATTGCAATGTTGAGGACTATTAGAATAAAAAAGAATGGTAATCTCTTTCCCATTGCAAAGAAATTTCAGAAATTGATGGTATGTTGAGGAGATTGCCTACATTTCATGGATCCAAGGATGACCCAAGAGTATATTATATGTCAAATCTTTCTCTAGGACTTGGAAAACAAAATCTCTTTGAATTGGCGCTACCTAAATTGGCTATACAATTAATCCCTTTGAAGCTCTTTCCTCATCATCATAAGATTTGATGGTGATCATTTTCCTCACATCTATTATGTTTTCAGAGAACCCTAGTGCACATACAAGCTTTAAAGTACATATATTAAGACCAACTCCTCTATCTATTAGGATATGTTTGACATGAATTTTATGTATTACAACCTCAATATGAAGGGTTGCATTATGAGGATGGGTTAAATATACATCATCATTTTTGGAAAATGATAAGTAATGAGGCACAACAAGATGTCCCACCATGGCCTGGAAAGTGCAAACTTCCAAATTATTTGGTACTGTTGTATCAACTAGGGCTTTTTCTAGAATCTCCTTGTGGTCAAGTGAGATTTTAAGAAGCTCCAATATTGATATTTGCACTGGAATCTTATGGAGCTGATCAATAATTATATATTTGTGTGATGGGGCAGCGGGTGTTTTGGAAGTGTTTCCTTTTAAAAAATATTTGGTTTGTGCCCTTGTGGTCATGTTTACGAGTACACTTTCTTGTTTTCCTTTGATCTTGATGACAATAATTTGAATATTTGTTGCAGCCATGTCTTGTTGGATATTATGGACTTGATTGAAGGGACTTTTGGCATAATTGATTAGATGGTCGGTTGCAACAATGTTTGGTGTGTTATTGATCTCAATGTAATTTTTATGATCTTCAACAATAGAAATATGATAGATGGTGGTGTCATGAACATAGTTCACACTTTTTCCTTTTTCATTCACAGTAGAATATACAGGCCTTTATCATAGTTTGGTAAGGGGTTTTTGAATACCCCATGATCAATGTTTGTTTGGGGTTCTTCTATTTGTATGAACTTATTATAAATAATATCTTGTATCTTATGTTTTAATTGCATGCATCTATTGGCTAGGTGACCTTTGCATCAGTGAAATTCACAAAAGTGGCTTCGTTCCACCATGACAATTTTACTTTTGGTTCAAAACCTTTAGCGTCGCGTAGAGTGATGAGATTTTTCGCAAGAAGTTCTTTCAACATGGATTCATATGATTGACCCAAAGGTGTAAAATTTATGTGGTTATTCGATGTTTGGTATGTTAGTCTAGGTGGAGGATTATTTTGGTTATTATTTTAATTGTTTTTTTGATTCATATTCTAGTTGGTGTTGTTTTGATTTGGGGTTTGGTTGGTCTTGGGTGTGATTCCTGATAGATTTAAGATTGGTTTGGCATTATGTGATTTTGTTGAAATATCATTGCCATTATTCTTGTATTTTTTCCAAAGTTTTGGTTTATCATTGTTGGAGGATTTGGCTGAATTGTTTTCGTTGTAGATTTTCAAGATTCATCTTTTGACTAAGGCTTCTTCAATTTTGATTCCATTTTCTATAAATTTCTCAAAAGTGGGTGGACATTGTAATTCATGCCTATAAGTCATGTCATCATTTAAGTTGTTAATAAATACCTCCATCTTTTCTTTTTTTGGTATGGGATGAGGATATCTTGCGAATAATCTTCTCCACCTTTGCAAAAATACTAGGAATGATTCCCCCTTCTTTTGTTTTCCATTGCAAAGGCCCTTCAATGTTATCTCATGTTGAATGTTATACGAGTATTGGGTGATAAATTTTTTGACTAATTCCTCAAAAATATTGATCCCTAGAGGTAATTCCGAGAACTATTGCATGCATTTCCCTCCCAAACTACATGGGAATAATCTCATTAAGTGTCTAAATTCCCTTATATGATCGATAAGATCTATTTTTCCATTGTATTTATCAAATTTAGGGAATTCACAATATTTGGGGAATGGTATCATGTTGATACTTGGATCAAAGGGGTAGGGGAATATATCTTGTATCATGTATCTCTTAGTGGTTTCAATTTGCATTTTTTGGATTTGTTGTAGGAGGTTTTTTATTTGCTGGGTTAAGGTAGCCATGGGGTCATTGTTTCTTGCTTCATTTCTTGTTTCAGTTTCTATCTTCTTAGGAGTTCTTTGTAATTTTGTGATATCCAAATATTTAGGTAGTTTGACTCCTTTGTTTGCTATCATCAAAAGGTATCTCTCACCCTCCTTTTCAAAGATCCTCTCCATGAATTTATGAAAATTGGGATATTTTTGTGCTTGTTCTACGGTTTCATCTGTTATTTCCTCTACCTCATCTTGAAAAAATCTTAAAAAAGGATTTTCTTCTCTTTTAGCCATGGTGTTTTGGTCTTTGATTTATTTTTGTTCAAGTTTTTTCTTTTTCAATCTCATTAAAATAGGCATAAAAGTGATGGGGATTTTCTAAACTTTGATCTAGTTTTGAGGAGTGCCAAAAGAGGTAAGGTAAACTTGATTATGCAACATTGGTTTTAGGATGAAGGATGGTGAATCTTGATAAAGGATGTTAAATCCTAATTGTGAAACTTAGTTGATAATCGGATTTAATTTTTTGAAGATGAAGCTCTTTTGAAGGTTTGATCAAAGTGTAGGTAGAAGGATTGTCACTTGAGAATGCTAGTTTTGACAATTTTATGAATCTAGTATGACGAAGGAGAAGGTCCTAGACTAAAAATGATCCTGAATTATGAGGTTGAAATTCAGACAGATAGGGATTTAGCTATTTGGTTTGAAAATTTTATGGATCTGTTAGAATAGTGAACCTATGCACTAAAAGATAGATGGGCTAAGGAATGCAATGGATGCACTCAAATATGGTAGGTATGTGTCAGGGCAGTAATTAGATGCACCAGAATAGGGGATGTATGTGCCAGAAAATTAGATGGATGCACTAAATTATGACAAGTATGCACCAAAATCTACCAGGTATGCATTGGGATAGTCAATGGATGCACTAAAGTAGACAATGGATGCACTAGAACAGTAGATGTATGTGCTAGAATAGTAGAGTTATGCCCCAAAATATAGAAGGAATGTGCTGGGGCAATCAATGGATGCACTAAAAGGAACTATGAATGCACTAGAATAGCAAATGGATGTGCCAACAAGGGTTTTCTAGTTTTTTGATAGTTTGATGGATTTTTCTAGTATTTTTAGGAAGAGAAACTGATTGTTTAGTGGGATATTCTTCTGAATCAAATGGTTGAACAAATTTGTGTGATGTTTGTTTGTATTTTGTTTCAAAACACATAGGCAAGACACATAAAACAAGTACAATCCTAGGCTATGTAAGACAATATCTATTGGATTCCCATTTGGATTGCTCCAGTTGTGCTTTCTTATAGTGGATGATTAAAGGCTTGACCACACTAGCTCCCCTCCATGACACTCACTTCTCAGGTCAGCTAAGCCTTAGTTCTCATGAATCTCTGATGAAGAAATTTTTATCTCTACTATAAGCCACAAGAATAGGGGATAGATTCAAAACAACCATTCTTACACCAGTAAATAGAAAGGTGATTTTTAGCCTACTACAACAAAGGGTTTTAGTAAAGGCATTCCATTCATGGGGGATCATCCATACAGAAAGAGATCATTTCTACCCTTGTCAAAATAATCCTCGTGATACTTGAACTTTCCTCAAGTAACCACACTTATATACCGGCTGGAAGTCGCTTGGCTTTAGCATGTTACCGGTTGGGTCGTTCCCTAGGGTGATTAATTTTTCCCACCAAGAAGGCCCTCTATGGATTAAAATGAAATAAAATGAATGGGTCTGGCTTTTTGATCACCCATTTAAGGGGAGAGCATACACGCCTACCACTCCAAACACAACAAGCATGGTGTTCAATTATCCTTCTAATTAAGCTATTTTCCTAACTTAATCAAAAGGAAATGATAATAAATTCCACCTTGTAATCAATTGTTAGTAGTTTCAGATTTTTGAAGTCTTTAACAACATTTTTGGGGTTTTAGCAGAGTCTTTGAATGCATATAAATCTCCAACAAAATAGATAAACATAAATCGGTTTCTAGAATTTGGAAAATCTATAGCAAAAACCAGATACACCATTATAGTAACCGAATGATCTAAAACACAAACTGAATGTGCTAAAAGATAGATCGAATGCACTAAAACACAAACCAAAAGTGCTAAATTGGAAAGATACAGAATAAAAAATTATACTCCCTAATGCACTAAACAAACAAATGGATGCGCTGAATGATTTCATAGATATGCTCAAAAAGTGACCATATGTGTTAGAAGGCCAACCCGATGTGCCAAAATAGTGACTCAATGCACCGAAAAATCTGCCAGATGCCCTAGAGAAAAAATTTGAATGCAGTATTTCAGAACTTTTGATGGAACCTATGAAGAAAAATCAAAAGGAAAATATTTTTAAAAATGGGGCTAGGCCCCACAATGGCGCCAATTTATGTGTGGTGTAAAATATATGTATCAATAATATAAAACTAAACACACATCCATGAAATGTCTTACATAAAAGGAATAGAAATAAAAAACTAAAATGTTATCACTATCCTCTCAAATCATCTCATTGTCCTCTATTCTTAGTGATCTCTCAATTGATGCTCTTAAATTTTTTGTTGCACATGAACCTACAAGATGGAAACCTAAGAAACAAGATGCTATATGGAATGCAAAGTTAAATGCCTACATCTGCATGTTTTTGGTATTTTTGATTACAATTCTAAATGATATAATATGATGTTGCTATATTCAATTAAGATGCTAATATGATTGTTGTGATGAAGATGTAATTATAAATGAAATGGTATATGAAAATACAACAATTAAAATTTTAAAACTAAAATATCCATTATAACACTGATATGAACTAAATGCTAAAATAAAATGCTCTCAATTACTAATATGATTTCTATAACATAAGTTTATGATCAAATCCTTGTTTAAAAGTTGTAGAATTTCCTTCTATTTATAGATTTTTCCAAGCTTGAGATGAGGTGGCAAAGATGGATGGTTAAGATCATGATCGTGAGACATCAATGGTTGAGCACAAAGAGGTTGGAGGAATTCATGGAGGTTGCACCACTTGGAAGAAAAGACCATCCAAGTGTCAAAGAGCATCAATCGAAAGGATCCATGTATCTCCAAAGAGGTTAGGAGGTTCAGAGGTTGGAGTGGATATTCCAAATTGAAAATTAGGAATAAATGAAATTGTGTGACATGTGATGAGGTGGAAGATGAGTTGGAGGTAGTTAGAAGATTATGGAGAAATGTGGAAAATTTGAATTAAAAATTCAAATTTAAATGAAGAAGGGAGATTAACCAAATGACAAATTATTTAATTTGTGAATTTAATTAATTTAAGAGGGAAAATGATTTTTGAATAGATCAACCATATACATAAATTTATCAACCATATAAGGGATCAACCATATAAATAAATTTATCAATTTATTTATATAAGTAGAAGAATTAGGATTGATTAATTAAATATCAAGTATTTTATTAATTGTGTTCCAGACCATTTTTATGTGTATACACATATAAAGCTTTATTCAATCTGCAAACCATGCCAGAATCTTTTGATAACCAAAAAACTTTTGGTTGTTCAATGTACACCTTCTTTTAGCGCACCATTAAAAAAGGTAGACTTGACATCCATCTGATACATGTTGAAGTATTTATGAGTTTCAAAATAAAAAAACATCCTAATATCTTCCATTCTTTCTATTGGAGAAAAATTCTCTTCAAAATCTATTCCTTCCACTCGTGAGTAGCCCTTACACACAAGTCTAGCCTTGTTTTTGATAATTTCTCCATTCTCATTGAACTTGTTCTTGAAAACCCATTTAGTTCCTATCATATTCTTGTTTCTTGGTCTTGGGACCAATTCCCATGTTCGTTTCTTCTAAATCTACCTCAACTCTTCTTCCATAGCTTTGATCCAATTCTCATCCTTTCATGCTTTAGTTACAATTTTAGGTTCTACCTCAAAAAATAGATAAAATTGTACATGTTCTTCTTCCATAGTAACTCTTCTTGTCAATACACATTTTCTCTTATCTTCAATTATTTTATATTAAGAATGATTCCTCTACACATACTTAGGATTCTTAGGTTCTTTTTCGAAGCTTCTCCCTCTTCAACTAGAATATTATTTTCTTCTTTCTCTTCCTCTTTTTCTTCTTCTCTACAAGGGGGTTCATCTAATTCATATCCTTCTATTAGCACTAATATTTGGTGTGATTCTCCATCCACTTTGACACTTACACTTCTAAATATCTTCTTTAACATTTTTTGTAGCATCTATATTCCTCGCTCCTTGTAGAGTATCCAAGGAATATTCCTTCATCTGATATTGACACAAAATTTCCCATATTTATTCATCTCTCTTGATGTAAAATTTTCTTTGAAACATTAAAATATTCCACAAAAGGAGTTTTTTCCATACCATAGTTCATAAGGGGGTCTTTGAATTGTCCACTCTTTCTTGTCCTTTGTTAAGAATTTACATTGAAATATGAATAGCTTCTTTCCAATATAATTTTAGTATATTTTATTCCTTCAACATGGTTCTTGCTACTTCTTGAATTTTCATGTTCTTCTTTTCGACAAATCCATTTTGTTGAGGAGTCTTAGAAGCTAATATATGCCTTTTTATCCCATGATCTTCACAAAAACTCTTCAAATCATTGGAGGTGAACTCACCACCTCTGTCAGATCTCAAACATTTTATTTTCAAATCCATTTCATTCTCAATCATAGACTGAAATGATTTAAAATTATCTAGAGCTTTTGATTTTTATTTGAGAAAGGTTACCGAAGTCATTCTAGAGGAATCATCTATCAACAACATAAAATGCATGTCATCTTGAGAGATTCTTGTTCTGGTAGGTCCACATAGGTCTATATATACACCAACTCCAAAGGCCCTACAATATAATATTCCTTAGTTTTGAACCTCTTCTTTGTCTGCTTTCGAAACTAACACTCTTTGCAAAGTGCATTGATAGGCTTGTACTTATTCTAGTAGATCTCTCACAACTTGAGCAGAGTTGATCTTTAGTAGGCTATCAAAATTCATGTGACCCATTCTTCTATGCCATAAACAAATTTCATTGATTTGAGACATAAAGCTCTTAACATCACCACCTTTGACCTGATAAAAAATTCCTTCTATGCTTGTTCTAGCTACAACCAATGTTTTAGATATTTATTTTCTAATTTTACAACCATCATCCTAAAAAAAAAAAAAAATCCTTTCCTACACATTTTTCCTACACCGAGAATATTATGTGAGAGATCCTTAACATAAGGAACATGATTTGTCTCATTCTTTCCATAAAAAATAATTGAAATTGTTTCTTGGATATTAGTAGATGTATCATCACCAAAATTAAAAATACCACCATCATACTTATAAGCCTAAAAAACTTACTCTTATCACTTGTCATATGATTTTACCATCCACTATCAATTATCCAATAGTTTCTTTCCTCTCTTGCATGAAATGTAGTCAACATAGTTCCTTCAATATTGTGACCTATTTCTGAAGAAATTTCCTTCACACATCTTTCAAGATTAGTAGAATTGGTTCCAAATTTTAGAGCCATGAACAAGAATTCATTAATTCCATCATCTAGATAGTCTGATTCCTCGTCATCAAATAAACCGCTATCTTCTTTAACATAATAACTCTTCTTGACAAATTTACCTTAATGATCCTTATGTTTGTCATTCGAAACTTTGATTGGAAATTTAAAAATCATAATGACCTATCTTTCTACAATTAAAATATTTGAAGGGTAAATTACCTTTTTATTTTCCAGTGCCATTTTTAAATCTCCTTACCAAATTTTCTTCCACCTCATCAAGATCATTAAGATCAAATTCATCTTTCTCTTTCTTTCTGAATTTAAAATAAGTTTCTTTCCTTGAAGCATCTTGTTCAAAATCTCTTAATTAAAAAGGAGTTAAAGTACCAAACATTTGATCTCTAGATTAATAATCCAAATTCTAAGATTCCTTAATAACATAAACTTTAGCACTATAATATTTAGGAAGATTTCTCAATACCTTTTTCACAACTTCAATTTCATCTAGTTTTCCACCAAGACCATTGATGACATTAACAATTTCATCCCATTTGAGCATGTAGCTAGAAATATCTTCATCTTTTGACATCCTTAGTTTTTCAAATTTGGCTTTAAAATTTTACATCTTTTCTTGCTTGACCTTATCATCTCCTTTATAAATTCTCTACAACTTTTTTCAAATTTATTTAACAATTTTGAGGCTTATTATCTTTACAAGTTATGAATTAGAAATACCAATCAAGGTAGAATTCATTTCTTTTCAATTATTGTCATAATCATTGATCTCATCATCACTTGTCAGAGAAGTATTAGGCATAGTGTATCTAGTTTCAACTAAATTCCAAACACCAAAACCTAACAAGATAAGAAAGACTTCCATCATGACTTTCGAGAAAGAAAAAATTGTTCCATCAAACATAGGGACCTTTGAGACTATTATTTTGCAGCATCTGGAACTACCTCAAGTAGCTAGGATTCTTCCAAGGAAGCAAAAATATTATACCAATTGTTAGACACACATGAAAATTGAGAGGGGGGATGAATTTGTTGTATATTAAAACATTCCAACCCTTATTATGCATCAACATGAATGAAAACCAATGAAACATAAACACATTCACAACCATACACAATATAATACCGAATTTACATGGAAAACCCTAATCAAGGAAAAAACATAGAGGATTAACTCATATATATATGAATAACAACACCAATTACAAAAGGCTCAGTGCCATAAGGGATCACTATCATAAAGAAAATAATGGCTCACTCCCAAGGGCTCACTTCCCAAAGAACTCACTATACAAAATAGAAATAGAATAGAAGAAGATTGTTAGAATGAGGTTCACTACCTCAGAGCAATAAGAAGATGCACCACAACAACTCTACATCACCCACAACCTTTGGCTCACTACCTTCAACAACTTCAAGTACATTAAAAATGTAGACACCATCTACTCTCCACTTCCAATATAATTAGGAATTTAAGCTCACACTTAGATCAAATATAATGATAAAATGTATATATTTTCACACCTCATAACATACCATGTGCATATATCCAACAATTTACCTTGCATATATATCAACCACAATGTCAAACAATTTCTCTAGGTCAACCTCAATGAAACATATGCACCTCAAATTTTCAACCAACAAATAGGTTGTTACCAAACACTTCCACAATGGAAAGAAGTGAAGGTAAACCAAACCAATAGTTAACCAAGACGCAAATCTACATTGACACACTACACCAAGATTCCACAAACCATGAAGAACATTCACAAATAACGCTAGGTCAATGACACTATAATTAACTCTACCAAGCAACCACATGCATGTCTTCACCAAGTTTGGAAACATCTTGTGGACCATGAAGAAACATCACACAATATCTTGGAATATTTCAACATCATCATAATATTCAAGAACACTACCACAACCATCTAAAACTGAGAAAACTATCATCCTATGCAACCAACCATGCTACCAAAAATATACAACTCACTAACTAGATTTAAGAAACCTCAATGCAGAGAAATGTGGAGAAATTCCATTTTTTTCCAGACAACCTTCTTCATAGGAAACACACTCTCAACTACATCTTCCACTGTTGGACAATCTAGAACCTAAAAATTTGGATATAACACCTTTGAGCACCTTTGATCATGTTATCCAAACAAAAAAAGCACATCTTCTACCATGAAGAAATGCAAAGAACAATATAGAAAACAACTCTACCACCATGTACACTCTCTATTCATTTTTTCTCAAAAGCAATTTGAAACCAAATGAACCAGTTGCATCTGCAACAGCTACTCAACACCACAACTGCTTCTCAACATCACCACAATAGAGGTTGCAAAAATATACCCATCTACATCACCTACTCAACACTACCATACTAGAGTTTGACATAAGTTGAAATTAATAATACTAATGATAAGACAATGCAAAAATCTCTAATGTCCAAATCCAACCTCATAATGTTCTATCCTCAAATTCGGTTGAGCTTAATTCATCGGATAACCCCTATGAAAATTGTCTATTTCATATCCCATGCACTTTAAGCATGAAAAATGAGGTGAATTACATTGGCCCTCATGTGTGGTCCCTTGGCCTCAGAACATCATTCTAAGCATTTCCCCTTTTCCTTTTTGTCGAATTTTGCATTTTGTTCCAAGTTGTAAATTTCTATTTTAAAGTTAGATTTTTTTTTGCCCTTGCAAGAGCACTAAAATTCGGTGCCCCTACAAGGAAAAAGAAAAAAAGAAAAAAAAGGATGAAGATGGATTTATTTTGATTTGGAGGTTAGTTTTAGGTTTGGTAAAGGATAAGTTCAGGTTTGTTTTGAGTTTGTGGTTTGTGTGATGGTGGGTAAAGAACTAGAGGATTATTAGGATGTCCCACAGGGTATTTAGGAGGTCTAATAATCAATCGGAATCTAATGGACAGTTGTGTATTCATAACCTCAATGGATTTGGTTTCATTTTTTTTAATGAAGGGGAGTCTATTGTCATCTTTTCACTATCATCCAAATAAGTCACATCACTATTATTTGAAAGACGTGTCAATGTTCTCATTTTCTTCCACCATGATATCTGCCCTAGTAGGAGATTTTCTAGGAGAACTACGGACCAGGTGTTCATGATATTCAAAGATTGGTTCCTCTAAAATGACTTCATCACAAGCAAGGGAGTTATAAATGGTTGTATTGTCTTGTTTATCAATGATGGAATTTTCTTCAATATTTTTTTCTAAAGGGGAGGAGACGCAAATATGATTCTCATGACTTTCATTGGTTGGGTTTTCTAACATCAAAATATCTTCTTCACAACTATGAGGGATACTAGAGGAAGGAAAAATGTGATTGTCATGATTGTCCATGATTTTATTCTTGCTTATAATTTTTAATTCTCTATTTCCACAATATCTATCCTATTAGGAGAGCTTTTAGGGGAGTAGCAAAGAATATTTTCATCAGATTACATGGTTAGGTGTTGTTAAGTAGCTTCTTCACAAATAGGGGATGCATTAAGAGAGGAATAACTATCATTTTCATGCTTACAAATGATTGGATCATGTTTTCTGAATAGCTCTTTACAAATGTTAGGGACATTAGGAAAGAGATAAATAATACTATAACTTTCAATGCACATGTCCTCCTTACAAATGTAATTTTCATGATCGTTCACAATTGTATCCTCTTTCACTAAGGAATTCTCACAATTAGGGGAGGTGTTGAGAGATGAATTTATACTAATTAAAGTAGTGGAAAGGATCTCATATTATTGTGTTATAATATCTTCCTGATGCAAGAGAATCCTTGGTTCTTGGCAATATTTCATCAACCAAAAAAATTAAATATTTCCTTTCAGTTTTATTCTTGTTATGTTCTTGTTCTTGTTCCAGTTGGTAGATTTGGTGTTTCTTCATTTTTTCTCACCAAATCACGTGTACCTAGGATTTCGTTGTGGACATGATCAATTTCCTTATTCCAAATTTTCAGCTCAATTTGATCTTTTTCTAGCAAGTTATCACTTTCGGATTAAGTGACAATTTCTCGTTTTGGCCCCGAAATAATTTCAAACCCTAACGGCTAGTTGAATCAATTACACATCTCACCCATCGCATGCAAATCCTCATGGTGTGATTAGTTTTTTCTATGGAGTGTCCCTGACCTTAAAATTAGGTCCACACTTCATCATGCACATCTAACATGGAATAATTTTAAATTTGAGGCTGACCTGTTCTTGCACGCGTTAGATTTTCTTCATCAAAGATTGTAATGATCTTTTGCCAACACGGAGGTTACTCGACCCATGGATGTGATATAAATCTTGTAATGAATCATTAGAATAAAAATAAAATTATGATGAAGTAGAATAAGATGTATATTAATTTGGATCTGTAGGATATTTTCTCACATGTATGAGCACTGTACTTGGAGCAAGTTGTAATCAGGCTAGTGCGCCAAATCTGTAAGCCTGGATGTGGTTGATGACATGCAATCAAGATTTATGATAATAAGAATGTTTTCATCTGCATTTTCCTCCATAATTTGTGTTGCTTTAGTTGTGTTACTCTTTTTGCACTCTCTGAACTATTCTCCTTGAGGACCCTCCTATCGTGATTGTACCAAACTGGTATCAGAGCGAGATTCATTCCTTGAAAGATCGTCATAAGTTGCACAATCTTGTTAAAGATTTTTTGTGGGGTGTTGGATTGAGGATCCAACCTACAACTATAGAGGGCTTGTGTCAATATGGTGGGAATAAGAAATGGTAGAGGAAATGGAGTGCATGGAAATGCAGACCCAACAATAATGGAAATGTTGAGAGGAATTTCTAATAGATTGGAAGCAGTCGAAATGACCCAGAGAAGAGGTCAACTAGTTGATGATGTAAGTGATGAAGAAGTAGAGGAACAAGAAGAAGTTGCAAGAGAAGAGAAAAATGGTATTGATCAGGGAGAAGAGAGGTTCATAAGAGCCCTAACTAGAGTGAACTCCAAGCCACATTTCAATCAACTGGATTATAATTGTAAGCTGGGTTCAGATGAATTGCTAGATTGGATAATAGATATGGAAAATTATTTTGATTTTGAAGGTACCCCAAAAGATAAGAAGGCAAAATTTTCTTGTATAAAGTTGAAAGGACATGCATCCCTTTGGTGGAAAAATTTGCAGACAAATAGACAAGGAAAAGGAAAAGAAAAGATAAGATCATGGGATCAGATGGCGAATAAATTGAAGAAATTTTTTATGCCTGCAGAATATTAGATCAGTTTGTTTTGAAAATTGCAAAATTTGAAGTAGAAGGAATCAAGTGTGACAGAGTATATTAAGGAGTTCTACAAGTTGAATATTAGATCTGTACATTCAAAAGATGAGACCGAACAAGTAGAAAGATATATGAATGGTTTGAGGTCGTATATTCAAGATGAGATTAGTTTTATTAAGTTGTTGAGTGTGGAAGAGGCATATCAATGTGCCCTAAAAATAAGAGAAGTTGAATAAAATACATGAGTAGAGACAAAGAGGAAGAGGTGAAAGATTTCAGAGAGGAAGAATATTTCCAGGAGGAAGAGGAACTTTTGTATATCAGAGTAAGGATAAGGAGGTTAGTAAGAATGAGAATTCATACCGAAGAGATGATGGAAAATATTATAGAGGAGGAGGAGATGGTGGTTATAGAAATGAAGGATATAGAAAATATGATAAAGGGCAAGAGAAAAGAATATTTAGGGCAACTTTCTTTAAATGTGTTGGAGAAGGAAATAGAGCCTTTGAATGCAAACAGGGAGAGACAAATAGGAAGACAAAGAACAATAGAAGAGGATCTCTTGTTGAAGAAGATCATGATGGATCACCTAACAAACCAAAATAAGGAGAAGTGTTGATAAATAGGAGAGTGTTGTGTCAAAATGAATTGGAGAAAGAGCCATTTCAGAGTAAGAATATATTTTAGACCAGATGCAAGGTAGTTGGTAAATTTTGCAAAGTAATCATTGATAGTGGAAGTTCAAAGAACCTGGCTTCTGAAGAAATGGTGACCAAATGGAATTTGGAAAGGTTGAAACACCCAAAACCCTATCTAATAGTATGGATTCAAGATGAGCATAAGATACTGGTAAGTGAACAATTTTTGGTGAAATTGGAGATAGGAAATTATAATTATGACGTTTTATGTGATGTTATGCCTATTAATGTATACCATATTTTTTTGGGAAGACCTTGGCAGTATGATAGACAATCTATTCATGATGGAAAGAAGAAAATATCTACCATTGTTGCTAATGAGATGAAGTAGACCTTGTGACCATTCGACGATGTTCCTAAAGTTGAGATTTGTATGACTGCTAGAATCTATTTGGTTGATTGGAGGAGATTTTTGGATGGACTGAGACATGAGAACATGTGCTATGCACTAGTTCCTAAGAAGGTTGAATACTTGAAGCATGTAGAAGAATGACCAATTGAGATAAAGGAATTGCTGACAGAATATGAAGATATCATTTTAGACAATGTACCTAATGGAATACCACCTTTAAGGAGTGTTAGTCATTGCATGGATCTGATTACTAGAGCTAGTTTACCTAATAAAGGAGCACATCAGATGACACCGAAAAAAACTGAAGAATTGAATAGACAAGTACAAGAGTTGTTGAGGAAAGGTTTGATTAGAGAAATCTTGAGCCCTGGTGCAGTACTTGTTGTATTGGCACCTAAGAAGGATAGATAATTGAGAATGTGTACAAAATCTAGAGCCATAAACAAGATCATAGTGAAGTATAGATTTCATTTGCCTTGAATGGATGAAATTATGGATTGCTTAAGTGGAGCTAAGTAATTTATGTAGATAGACTTGACGAGTGGATATCATCAGATTAGAATCAAAGAAGGAGATGAATGGAAAACAAAATTCAAGACAAATGAGGGATTGTATGAGTGGTTGGTAATGCCTTTTGGATTAACAACTACATCGAGTAATTTCATGAGGTTGATGAATGAGGTTTTGAATAAATAATTGGGTAAGTTTGTGATTGTCTATTTGGATGCCATTTTTATTTTTAGTAAGACTAGGGAAGAAAATTTGTTGCACATAAGACAAGTTTTGCAGAGGTTGAGAGAAGAGCAATTGTTGATAAACATTAAGAAGTGAAGTTTCATGAAGGAAGAGTTGGTATATTTGGGATTTATGATATCATTGGATGGATTGAAGATGGATCCTAAGAAGGTAAGAGCTATTGTTGAATGGCCTACACCTAAAAGCATTGGAGTGGTAAGATCATTTCATGGGTTAGCTAGTTTCTACAAAAAATTTATTAGGAATTTCAGTTAAATTTGCATTCCTATGACAAAAATAATGAGAGGAGATAGGAAGGATTTTAGATGGACATTTGGAGTAGACAAAAGTTTTGAATTGCTGAAATAGAAAGTGACTGAGGAGTCTGTGTTGGCTTTACCAGATTTTAGTAATGTATTTCAAGTAGATTGTGATGCAAGTGGAAATGAAATTGGAGCAGTGCTACGTCAAGAAGGAAGACCAGTAGCATATTTTAGTGAGAATTTGAATGATGCAAGGAGAAGATATTCAGCGTATGATCAAGAGTTCTATGCCATAGTTGAAGCCTTAAAGAAGTTGAGACATTACTTGTTATCTAAGGAGTTTGTGTTGTATATAGATCATGAGGCTTTACAATATTTGAACAATCAAGGTAAGTTGAATCAGAAACACATGAGATGGGTAGATTCCTTGTAGAGTTATAATTTTGTTTTGAAGAATAGGAGTGGAAAATAAAATAGATTTGTTGATGCTTTGAGTAGGAGAAGGAATTTTTTTGCATAGATCAAAGTGGAAGTATTAGGCTTTTAATAATTGAGGAACTTTTATAAGGAAGACCCATATTTTGCAAAACCTTGGAGAGCTTGTAAAGAACCAGTTTTGGAGGATAGAAGTTAATGGTTAGAATATTTTACTCAAGAGGATATGTTGTTTAGAGAAAATTTGTTTTGTATACCTTAAAGTTCAATGAGGGATAACTTGGTGAAAGAGAAACATAGTGGAGGATTGGCAGGAGATTTTGGGATTGATAAAATAGTAGCATTGGTGAGTGAGAACTAGTTTTGGCCATAGATTCATAAGGATGTTAGGAAATTTGTGTAGAGTTGCAGAATTTGTCAAGTTGTAAAAGGGATTAGTCAGAATTTTGGATTGTATAAACCTTTGATAGTACTAGAAAGACCTTGGGAGGATATCAACATGGATTTCATGCTTAGTTTGCCTAAGACATAGAGAGGTAATGATTTAGTATTTGTGGTGGTGAACAGATTTTCTAAGATGGCACATTTCATACCTTGTAAGAAGATAATAGATGTAGTACATGTAGAAGATTTTTTATTCAAAGAAGTAGTCAGATTGCATGGATTACATAGGAGTATTGTTTCAAACAGAGATATAAATTTTGTTGGTTGCTTTTGAAGGACATTATGGAAAAAGTTGAAAACAAATTTGAATTTTAGTTCTAATTTTCACCCACATACAGATGGACATACAGAGCTAGTGGATAGAAGTTTGAAAAATTTGCTAAGATGTCTAGTTGGAGAGAAAACAAGAAGCTAGGATTTAGCCCTTGGACAAGAAATGTTTGCCTACAATAATTTAGTGAACAAAAGTATAGGAAAGCCACCTTTTGAGATTGTTACTAGAATTCATCCTAGAGGTATATTAAAACTAAGATACATCAGTAAGGAAGGTAAAAGGAGTGCAAAAGTAGAAGATTTTGTAGAAAATATGAAGATGATGCATACTCACATGAAGAAACATTTGGAAAACATGAACCAAAATTATAAGGAGGAGGCAGATGAAAGAAGGAGATAGGGAATTTGAAGTTGGAGATGAAGTGATGGTGTATTTGAGTAAGGGAAGGTTTCCAATTGGCACATACAGTAAGCTGAAGATGAGGAAATTTGGACCCTGTAGGATATTGAAGAAGTTTGATTCACGAAATGCATATGAAGTAAAATTAGTAGATGACATGGGTATTTCTCCTATATTTAACATTGTAGATACACATCAGTACCATGGAGTAGAATTTAGTGAAGACAGTAAGGTGAAGTTGGAAGAAAAAATTCCTAAACAACAATCAAATGAGATCGAAGATATTTTAGATGCTAGAGATGGAAGAAAGACTCATGGAAGACAATACAAAGAATATTTTGTGAAATGGAAGGGTAGAACAGTGGAGGATTCTTCTTGGATTTCTCAGGCTGAGGTAGATAGTCTTGATTTTCCTATGGCCCCTCAAAAGTGAGGGACTCACTTTTCATTAACCCTGGATGTTTGATGTAGGAGAATCCTTGGTTCTTGGCAATATTGCATCAACCAAAAAATATGAAAAATTCCTTTTAGTTTTGTTCTTGTTCTTGTTCCAGTTGGTATATCTGATGTTTCTTCACATTTACTCACCAGATCACGCATACCTATTATTTCATTGTGGACATGCTCAATTTCTTTATTCTAAATTTTTAGCTCAATTAGATCTTTTTCGAGAAATTTATCACTTTCGGATTAAGTGACAGTTTCTTGTTCTAGCCCCAGAATAATTTCCAACCCTAATGACTAGTTGGATCGATCGTGGATCTCACCCATCGCTTGTGGATCCTCACAGTCTATTTAGGATTGTTCTATGGATTTTCCCCAACTTTAAATTAGGTTCACACTTCATCATGTGCATCTACCGTGGAATAATTTTGAATTTGAGGCTGACTTGCTCTTGCATGCATTACATTTTCTTCAATGGAGATTGCAATGATCTTTGGCTGACACTGATGTTTCTCGACCTGCGGATGTGATATAAAGCTTTTAATGAATCATTAGAACAAAAAATTAATTATGATCAAGAAGAATAAAATGTATATTAAGTTTTATCTATAGGATTTTTGCTCACATGTATGAGAACTATACTTTGAGCATGTTGTAATCAAGCCTGTGCACTAAATCTGTAAGCCCAGATGTGGCTGCCGACATGTAAACAAGATTTCTGATAATAAGAATGTTTGTATTTGCATTTTCCTCCATAATTTATGTTGCTTCTATTGTGTTACTCTTGCTACATGGTCCAAAATTTTCTCCTTGAGGACCCTCCTACTATGATCGTACCACTTACCAAGGGGGGAGGAGAAGGACAAACAAGACTTCATGATTCTCAGTGATTGCATCTTCTTTCACCAAGATACCTTCATCACTAATAGGAGAGGTATCAAGAGAAGAAAAACTTTGGATTTCATAATTATATTGTCTTGTATCTTCTTCTATCACATCATTTCCACAAATAGGAGAGATAGGAAAGGGTGTCAAGTGAAGGAGGGTGTCAACATTTTCACTCACTTGCACTAAGAGATTCCATAACTAGGAAATATATTGAATGAGTGACTAACATGCTTATTGACCAAATTCTTATTTGAAATCTTGGAAAAGACATATACTAACATTTGTGAAAAGTAATATATACAAACTTAATGACCTAGAATGAGATGTGCAAATGCAATTTTTCAGATTCTAAACAAGGTAATTTGTTGATTACACTATGCAATAATATGAAAATTTAAAGCTATAAATTTCATTTTGAAATTAAGCAATGCAAAAACTAAACCAGATTAAACTAGATCTAAGGAAATGAACAAAATAAAAACCCAAAAAACTAAAATAGATAGCTAACAACAACAAACAAAAACATAGAAATGATGTTTTTAATGCTTTAAAAGGTAGTTTTAGGTTTGATCTAGGACTAAATCATATAGAGGGGCGCATGAGTCCCAATCAAGGTTTTTGAAGGTGTAGACACCTAAATTTGACCCCTTTACATAAGGTCAAATTTATCCCTTTCCTTCATCCTCTTCATCAACGTTAATTAAATTATTTATTTAATTAATGTTCCCTTTTCCCTAACGTTCCTAAGGTATTTAATTTAATCAATTAAATACTTTATACATGAGCCCACTTCATCTCTAAATTAAATAAATGCAATCAATTTATTTAATTTAGTCAATTATCCTTTTCATTTTTTTAATTCATTCTTTCTCTCTCCTTGTCACATCCTCCATAACCCTTTCACTAAACTGAATTAATTTAATTAATCCTCCATTAATGTGTGCATATCCTTAATTAGGATTAATGTCACATCCTCCATAACTTTCCACTTGCCTCTAATCATCACTAATTAATCTAACATCTATTTGCATAATCCTAATCCTAATCACTTACCCCATTTGACATGTCCTTAAGTCAACCTTCTTGGTGCTTACCTTTTTTGGGTTGATCTCTTCCCCATGTGAATTAAAAATTCACATTTATTCCACCCATGCATCTCTCTTCCCTATAACAACTAATGTTTCATATCGTACCCAAACGACAAGGACCTATGTTAGAGGAATTTGGTTTTACCCTTTGGTCTCCTCCAAAAACTGAATTAAAAATTCACTTTTTTATTCCTCCAAGACCATCTACAATCCCCATGTTGACAAGGGATGAATTTCTAAAAGTCATCACTTGTCATTTTCAGCCCCACTTGGGGACAAGGGATTGCTTTTTGTGGAGATCCTCTCTCATCCCAAGGTACTTGCAAGTACCTTGGGACCACATGGCCTCTTCCATGTCATTTGTACCCTTGTCCATCTCACATTGTCCCTTGGACAACTCACCCGCCACATGTCAAGATGTGAGGGCTTGTGAATCCTCAACTCACCACAGCCCTCTATCTTGGCCATGGTGGCTCAATCCAGACAGTCGAATTCTCTAGAGAATTCAACTTCTTCTACAAATACCCCCCTCTTCCTTAATTAAAGTATCTTGCATCTTATGAGTTATAAAGTCATTATATGCATACCATCCTTATGGATTCTTAGCCAAATTATTCTCTCATGCTCTTTAAGCCATATTAGCCATTTATTGCAACATTTAACTATTGCATTTTGCATCTTAGAATCCACTATTGCATTCATCCACCTCCATTTATCATCCATGCACCACCATCATTGTAAGTTATCAATCCTAGGAACACACATCAAAGTGACATCAAGGGCCAACCAAAGGATGGATTCGAGACAAGGTATAATCATTTTGTTTATCTTCATCTTGCTTTGTTTTGAATCCAACTAGGCTAATTGTTTGAGGTGTTGGGTATTTTTGTGCTTTTCTGGCATTCTAGTTTGCTTTGAATTTTAGATTAGCACGCTTTTTCCCCTTCATATAAGGGTTTAAATTCTAAAAAATAAACAATACAAAATTCTCATAAATCTAGGAAAAACTCCTGCAGAAGGACTAAATCACCCTGAGGGGTGAATGGGTCCCAACTAGGGCTTTTACACCAAATTCAACAAATTCTAAGTTGATAATAAGGTTTCTATTTTGTATGTTGACTTTAATGTGTGCTATTAAAAATTTTTATTGAAATTAAATAATCTAAGATGCAAAAATGCAACCTATATGCACTTTTTACTAATGCAAGATTTAGAATCCCTAAACACAAATTAACTAATGTAAAATTTAATGCAAAGTTAATGTAAGCTATATATAGGAGTATGATGCACTCAAAATTAGAAAATAAGGTGTCCAAAGGCTAGGTTCACCAAAATAAAAGAGGTGAAAATAGGGGTGCTCCACCATTTAGGAGATGGGACACAAAGGTTGGGGTTTTAGGACCTTTCTACCTATTTCCTTCAAGTTTCATTCAAGGAAACCTTAGAGATCTCAATCTAGGGATGGAAATGAGGGAAAGAGATCTGAAATAAGTTGTCATAGGGGTATGATTAAAGACTAAAAGGGGATCCAACACCAAGCAAGGTCTTGGAAAAAATAAGATGAATGTAGTATGAAAACCTAACTATATGACATTGAGTATGAAATTGAAATAAAAAATAACAAATTGAGAATGAGTAGAGGGGTACGTACAAGAAAGATGTGAGAAAAATCTCTAAAACCCTAAAATTTTGAATTTTAATGCTCTCTAAGACTCATATGCTATTCTAGGTGATTTAGTCCCAAACTTGGGTTTTTGTGCAGAAACTGGAATCTATTAGTGACTGATCTAGATCTCCTGAAATATGAAAAAAGGTAGTACTAGGACTCATATGCCCAAGGTGGTGATTCAGTCCCAATATTAGGGTTTGGATGAAACTCTGTTATTCTCTGGTGATCTCCTATAGATCCTATCCTATCAAATCTTTGAGTCAGAAACCCTAAATTTTGGCCTGTAGGTGATTTTTTGTGAAGATGACAACCTTGTGACAACTTGACAACTTTCTTCAAAATTTCAACTTAGACTTCAAAGGATCTTCAAACTCCAAAACACCTAGATCTATAAAACACATGTAGATAGAGATAAAACTTGTTGATTGTTAGGAAATAGGGTTTTTCCTTGGTCAAAACATGTTTAGGTAATTAAACCTTATGATGGAACAATGATACCTTGAATGATGTCTTGAAATATAAATCAACAATCTAACATGAACTCGCCATGTAGAATGTAGATCTTTATCTTAAGTTCAAAATGCTTAACTTGGATCGTGGATGCTACATCACAACACTAGCTCAACAACATGCTTGATGCACTATACCTTTCACATGATGATGGATCTTGAATTGCTGCAAGAATATTCTTCAAATATTCCTTTGAATTCTCTTGTGAGCTCTTGTGAAAGTGTAATTGATTTCTTATGAGGTTCTAAGATAGCTTAGGTGAAATTATGTGAAATAACCTTGTGTTTATATTTTTCTATGTCAAAATTTCTCTAATTACAACACTACAAGCCAACATTAGATCTAGGAGGATAAAATACCACCAAGAATTAAATTCAAAATGGGTCTTGATTAGAGTGGGACTCATACGCCCAAGGTGGCATATGAGTCCCATTGGCTCAAAACTAGGGCACAAACTCCAAGATAGGTCCTATTTTTGGAAGCAACGGGTATACCAATGGAAGGGACCATGTTGACCAGGTACATAGATGTAGGAGGCATTGATACTTACAACTATCTCTCATGTTCTTCGAAGGAGCCACCTCGGTAAAAGCACAAAATTGTGTCACACTTGCAGCCAACATATCAGTACAACTGAATTTAAGTATTTCTAACTAAAAATCAATTTTGGTCAAACATATGACCTAGTAAGATTCATTCGAGCTAAGTTAGATACTTCCACAATTTATTCAACTAAAATTGTTGGCTAAAAATATATGGAGCACCACTTTGAGTTCAATTTACCAAAAAAATAAATTATTTGAAAAACTTGAACTTTTAATAACTCCTCCTCATGTAAATAACACTTTTTTTTAATGTAAAAATACACTTTTGTAGATCCATAAGTGTAGTTTTGAAAAATATATTTATTTTAATAGTTTTATTATTATTATTATTATTTTATTTATTTATACTAAAAGTAGGTTATTAGCAAAAAATATTAGGTTGATTACCATGCCAAGGAAAAATACTAGAAATTATTAAAAAATAAATAAAAAAAATATGATGCACTAGATAAAAGAATCTATTTCAAGATGGTATAATTTTTTTTCCATTTTAGATAAATATTTAATATGAATGTTGGCATCTGATGGAAACACTTGTTTTTTATTCACGCACATTTTAATTATTATATACAAATATATATTTATCAAAATTGGAAAAAAATATATCCATGCACTAAAGTTTCAAGTTATAAATTCACACAAAAAATTTGAAAGAAAAGAAATAAAATTTACTATACAAAGTTTTATGTCCCATGCAGCTTCATTTTTCAACATTTTATCAGCAACTAAATTATAGTGTTAATTTATGAAAAACTAGTTTAAAATAATTTTTTAATTTCTTATAAAAAATACAAACATAAAATATACTAAAAAATACATATTTTACTAGTTTACATCATTTAAAAATTCAAAACATATATGGTAATTTTTAGTGATTCAAGTTTAAAAGTTGGATCAACATTGGTCATTTCCTTTATAAAGTGTGACATGACTTTGTGATTTTACCCACCTCGTATCATGTGGCTATGTGTCGAGGGAATGCATGCTTTCATCAAACTAGTGAGAATAGCTAGGAGTTTTATGCCCATTTGGTCTTTTCACACCATATATTTTATTTCACTAATAACCTTAGCAGCCCTAGCCATCTTCGAGTTTCCTTCCATGTGATTTTTCAAAGCACTTAACCCTTTTCTTAGACTAGTGACATATTCAGAAGGAATGTGGATAGATTCATGCTCATCTATGGATGATGACGTAGGAGACATAGGAGGAGTAGGGATGTGGTCAATTTCATCAAGGAATCTAGACTCACCCCATGAAATTTTCTCCTTTGTAGAAAGAACAACAAAACCAGAGAAAAGACCAGTAATGAAACTAGAGGAGACCTTAGTCTTATCCATCAGAAGGTATCTCAGACTTCTCCTAAAAATATTCCTAGAGGTCATAGACTAGGTTGTGATGCTCATAAACTTCACAACACACAGGGATACGAAAAGTAGAGGGTACAAGGGAATAACTCAAAACACCAACGAAACAGTAAACATTGGTTCACATCGGGCTCACCAAAAATGTAAGAGAGAGGGACCAATTGCTGCAAGGCCCTAGGTCATGAAAGTCCAAGAGCAATATGTCTTCCCTAAGTTACATCAATTTAAAGGAAGGTTAGGATAGATAGGACGAGAATGATGAGAACTATGGGTCCTTTGATCACTCTGCAAGCCCAAGAGTTGAAAGGAGACTAGGAGAGTTGATCTTTAGAATAAAATTTGTATCTATGATAGCTCTCTATTAGAGGACAAAAGCACGGGACCGGGACGTCAGCACGGTGTGCTGACGTTCATACGACCATAAAACTAAAGAGACAAGATTCAAATTCTAAAAGGTGGACTAGCAGCCTAGTTATGAGTTTCAAGAAGTGAAAAATTAGATAAAGAAATATAAAATGTAAAGATGAATGTGATAAATAAAATAGATTATTGCAAGGGTGACGAAGATGATCTCACATGACAATATTTTTGAAAGCTTTCTCCAACATTTCGCCACTTGTAAACAAAAAAGAGGGAAAATTTTGGGGTTGTTTAGGGGTCTACCTCAATTAGACCCCCATTTTGGTGTTTCCACCTCCATGGAAAATCAAGTTTTCAAATGATAGAAATAATGTGATAAAGAAGAGAATACAAGCTAAGTACACAAAAGACACTAAAAAATAGTATGTGCATACTAAACAAAACAATAGATAAGATGTGAGGAGCTTACCACCTCCATCCAAAGCGCTCAAGGCTAGTGGAGGAGAAAGATGAGAGGAACTCAAGTCTCTACTATAATGAAGTTGTCCTGTGATTTCTATATTTGAGTGATGGAGTGATAGATTTCTGCTATGGAGTGTGAGGTGATGCTACAAATCATGGAGTGAATGCTAAAGTGTGTAGGATTTGTTTAGAGATGAGCCAAAAGATGAAAATGGAAGAAAATGGCCATATTTGGGTCAGCTAGCCGAAGAGGGGCATTACACTTCAACTTCCAATAGGAAGTGTTATGTCTATGTAGACACCAATCGTAGGAATACCAAGGATGTAAGAATTTTTTGTGGGAATCCCCAATATAAATGCCTCCAATGACACTCAGAATGGATGCCAAGTGTGATGTGAATAATGGGCTTATGTGGAATTAAGCCTCTACCTTTGGTTTTCTAAAGTGTAAAGTGGTGAAAGGGAATTTTCCCAAGGGGTGAAAATTCACTTCTATAAATTTTTCCCCCACTTTAGTTAGCATGAATATTAATGAGTGCTTCAATAAAGTAGATCAAAGAAGACAAAGGGTTAGAGATGTATACCTGAATCATCGAGGAAGCAGATCATGGTCTAGAAAAATTGAGAGTGCAAGATAGAAAAAGGACTTCATTGTTCCAAAAACTATAAAGTTGAATAAGGAAAGTGCCTTGTAGGCATGCAAACCTATAAGGGAGGTATCCTCCAAGAACTCTCACATGAAGGAAACCAAGAAAGGTGCCTTACAAACCTACAGACTTGTAAGGAAAGGTATACCCCAAGAAGTCTCACATGAGGGAGATTGAGAAGAGGGGAATTTGCAGAGTTATAAATGGCAACATGCTTACCCACAAATAGAACATGTCAAGAGGTGGCCATGCAATCGAGTGAATGGACAGTCACGCAAAACATTGGTAAGTAGGAATACATTCAAAAGGGTCCCTCGAGAAACCTTAAGAAGGAGGAGGGGTCCACTCAAGGAACATGCTAGTTGAAAATTAGAGTCTAGTCAGATTGCCCCCAAGCTAGACATGAAGATACGAAGTAGATCTAGTTGGGTTGTGCCCGAGCCAGACATCAAGATGTAAAGGCTTTTGGAGGGGTCCCTTGGGAGCCCAATGTGAAAGGAAACGGTCCACTCAATCGATGCACTATTCAAAAGCTAGTGCCTTATTTTTCAAATTTATTCATCACCAAGGAATTCAAAAGGAAGGATATGCCCCCACATGAGGGGAAGATCAAAGTTGTTCCCACTTCGAAGGAAGGTTCTTAGGTCCTTTCTTTATGAACCCATGATGAAGGAAACATGTTCCATTAGGTTCTCAAGTTGAGAATAAAATTCTAGAAAAGAGATGTGTGAAAGGTCTTAATAAAAGATTCATCTAGCAATAAATGTATTTTCAAAAGACATAACAAAGTAGAAACGGTTTTGTCAAACATGAGAGGGAAAAATCAAGAAAAGAAGAGAGAAAGATAAAGAGCAAGGAAAAGAACAGAAAACACAAAAAAAAGGCACAGGGGTGGCCTAATATTTCAGGGTCAGAACTGCTCATTAACATATATAAGTATAATAATAGTATATAAATGAACTGTCATCAACCCCCTACTATACCAGACCATGTGAGGAATGCACGAGAAGACAAAGTGAAAATAAAAAATTGGGTCAGCATGGAAGGAAGCGTAAATGCTCTTGATGCTTTGCATCATCCCCAATTTGTTGAACGTCAATCACAAACATGGAAGAACGATGATAAAAATAGAGGAAGGTTTACAACACAAAGATTGCATATGTATCCAAGCACCAATAGGGGTGATGAGGGTCATCAAAGCACATATAGCACGATCATGGGGGAAGCACATCACAAATCACACACATATCTAATCTAAAGATCAAGAAAAGGGTACCCCCTAACACTAGTCAACCAAGAGGTTATCAACTTCCCACTCTAGATCATCATAATGAGAAGGACGATGAGCCTATAGTAGCTGAATGTTAAGAGGAGAATCTTTTGATCCTCCCTCAACAAGGGCTAAGGAAGAAGGACTTTTGAGATCTTCATTGCTCAACTCTTGTGGTTGTAAGGTCAGTCATTTCATGAAGATCGCTGCCAAGTTCAAAACTTCATCTACCCAGTTAAAAATGCACTTAATGGAGATGCCATGTTTCACTTCGACAAATGGGGGAGAATTCACCCAAGGTTTACTGCTAGGCTCACCGAGTGATTCAGGAGTGGTGACGAGCTCAGTAGAGGCCATGATTAGTTTTGTTACTAGGATAGAACAAGTCATCATAGGGCCACATTTGGGGAAGGTGGGTTTCTCTTACATCCTTCATTGATGGAGGGACCACTCTCTATCTTATTCATTATTAGAGGAAGCAAAATCCCCATGGATGAAGAAAGAATAGTAGAGGGAGAGGAGGTGGAAAGAACCATTGAAGGTACAATCAAAGTGTTAATCATATCTATGGGATTTTGGAAAGGTGAGACGTTCGGAAGGGATGTCAACAAAGGTAGCTCCATCGAAGGAGTGATGAACACCTACACCTTTCTAGGAGCATGTACGCTCGAAGGGGAAGCCAAAAGTGATAAAAAACTAGTTTGGATGGAAATAGAGGGGGGGAGAGAGGAGGCAGATGGTCCTAATACAAGAGGGATAGTTTCCTCTTCCTTCTTCTGAGAAGTAGCCTGCTTAGTCAAAAGAGCCTTTCATTGGCACTTGCACTCATGTGAAAGGCAATTTCTATGGCTCTTTGCAGTAGAGGCCGAAGGTTGCAAAGGAATGCAGGGCTCCTGCTTATTCATAAGAGTGTCTTCCATAGCTATTTCTAGTGGAGGGAACAACTCCTAGACAAGAGTAGGAGGGATAGGTTTAGAAGTAGTAAGGGGAATCAAATCTATTGGCTTGATAGTAAGCCTCTTCCCACTCACTATTTTAGAAGCATGAACGGTAGGAGGCCACAAAATGAATTCTCTTCACGAACCTTTCTTTTTGACATATAAGTAATACCAAGGTTCAAGAAACTTGGTAGGGAGATCTGATATCCTAATCTTGGGTTTATGCCAAGAAGGAATCATCAGACTTGGTGGGTAAAAACTAGGCTTACTCATCTAGTAACCTTCACATGAGAGGGGAGGAGACGAGGTAGTCTGAGAAGGAGCAAGTTTCTCTTTTCCCTTTTGAGAAGAGGAGATAGTTGGTTTATCAACTATAGGAAGGGTCTGTTTTGTTTATCCCTTACCCCCAACCTTGTAATTTACGTAGTTTTTATAAAGTAGATCCATCCTTGGAGGACATGGACCAACCGAGGTGGACCAAAATCTATCCAATGCAGGTTGGTATCTAGTATCATGCACTACATTCATGAAACCTTCATGGGAAAAATTAAGAAATTTGTGGACTATAGAGGTGATCTTGTTCATGGAAGCTAGCAAAGGTATGCCTAGCTTCACCCTGAAGAGGTCTCACCTAGGAATGACATCGCAAACTGCATCTATGTTCCTGCGTCCAACGAGGAAAAACATAGTTATCAACCCATATAGTTTAAGGGAAGACCATCATGCGTGCGGATGATGGATTTTTTTTTTTCATATTCCTCCCTTTGCAAGGAGTTCAACAATAGAGTCTTCAACAGGATGAAATTTACTCTACTTGTGGGATTGACTAAGACCCTTGTCACAATTTTTCCATTGAGGCAAGCGAGAATGTAAAGCACAAAAGTTTTGTCATTTTTTGGCACATCTTGTGAGGTGAATGCTACATCCGGTGAACTGGTCACAAGACAGGGAAAAGGTGCAATAGTAACTATGTTAATGTATGCTTCAGGTTGAGAAACAAAAATAGTGGGATTGATAATCATATTAGCAGAATGTGACAAAAACAGGTTTTGTGTATATTTGCAATTCACTATTAGCTTTCACCACTTATTTGTTTCCATCAAGATAAATAGGACCATCCTCAATGCGATCCTATATCTCATGATGAAGACACATGCAATGTTTGGTATCATGACCATTAACTTGATGGTATCTCTAATAAGTATTTGCATCATACTAGTTAGGGTAAGGTTCCCTAATAGGCTTAGGAATCATAAAGTTAATGATCATATCCTTCAATAGCTTCTATAAGATGGAAGAATAATATTTTGATAACTTTGTAAACTTTCAATTGCATTTGAGGCCATTGCTATCCATAGAAACTACTACATTCGAAATGGATTTTCCTTTTCCAGAGATTGATATTATGGAATTTCCTTTAGGACAGGAGTGTGAGGAATATCCCATGAACGAAACCACCATATTTTGGTTCTCTCGTAAGGACACACAAAAATGTGTGAAAGAAGGATACTTCATGAGGGAAAACTTCTCTTTCCAATGACTTTGTAAGCTCCCTATGAACACCTTCTGCACATCAAATTATAGCAATGGGTACAATATTTGTGATAAGAGTGTTTTATATCACACTATAAAGTCATTAATCTTCTCATTATCCCCTTGTTTACATTGAAAAAGGTCAAAGAAGGTCATCTTTGGCCCGATGTTGGCTTGGAATTGTTGTAAGAACTAGTTCACAAGCTGATCAAAGGTAAAGATGGAATTATCGAGCAAGGAACAATACCAGTCAAGTGTTGTATCCTTGAGGGATTGAGGGAACAATTTCTCCATCAATGTGTCATGATGGAAAAAGTATATCCATAAGGCATTAAAGGCGGACACATGTGATTGTGGGTCCCCTTGATCATAGTACTTTTCAAATTTTGAAATCTCCATCCCTTGCGGGAAAGGAGTGTTCAAGATTGCTATCAGCAATGGACTATGTCAGAAGAAGGGCTAGACGATAGGTTGGGTAGAAGCCTAGGAAAGGTTTGCTAGCTGGTTCTACATCTTTCCCATATTCTGAAGAAGGGTGTTCATAATCAATTCATTATAAGATAAAGGACCAGTGAACCACCACCAAAACCACCGTCGTGACCACCATCAGAGCCACCACCAATGCCATTGCCACCAGTATGACCTCCATCAAAGCCATTGCAATGAACTTTATCAGAATCACCTCCACCAGAGCCACCTGTGCCACCAAAACTGCTACCATCAAAGCCTCCACCATCGGAAGCGACAAAAGGGGTGAAGTGAAAACCTAGAGGGGTTTTGTTTACTTTGAAAGTCTTAGAATTTTTGGAAGCAACAAGTATACTGATGGAAGGGACCGTGTCAACCATGTACACAGATGTAGGAGTCATTGATACTTCCAACTATCTCTCACGTTCTTCGAAGGAGCCATCTCATATCATGTGGCTATGATTTGAGGGGGTGCATGCTTTAGTCAAAATAGTAAGACTAGCTAGGAGTTCTATGCCCATTCGTTATTTTCCCACCATATATTTTATTTCAATAATAACCTTAGCAACCCTAGCCAGCTCCAAGTTTCTTTCCAAGTGATTTTCTAAAGCACTTAAGCCTTCGCTCATACTAGTGACATATTCAAAAGGAATGTAGATATCTTCATGCTCATCTATGGATGATGATGTGGGAGATGCAGGAGGAGTAGGGATGCATTCAGTTTCATCAAGGAATCTAGACTCGCCTTTTGACATCTGCTCATTTGTAGCAAGACCAACATCAGAACTGAAAAAAAAATACCATTAGTGAAACTAGAGGAGACCTTCATCTTCTCCATCAGAAGGTGTCTCAAACTTCTCCTAATATTATTCCCATAGGTCATAGGTTGGGTTGTGATGCTCATAAAATTCACAAGACATAGGGATGAAACAAGAAGAGGGTACAAGGGAAAAAATTAGAACACCAATGAAAGAGTAGGTGTTGGTTCACATTGGGTTCACCAAAAATGTACGAGAGGGGTACCAACCATTGCAAGGCCCCAAGTCATGAAAGTCCAAGAGAATTATGGATTCCATAACTTACCTCAATTTAAAGGAAGGTTAGGATAGGCGAGATGAGAAATATGGGGCTTTTGATCACTTTGCAAGCTCGAGAGTTGAAAGGATACTAGGCAAGTTGATATTTAGAGTCAAATTTGTATCTTGGATAACTCTTTTTCAGAGGACAAAAGAGTGGGACCGAGATGTCATTGTGATGTGCTAGCATCTCACGGGTGCACTTGCATTTGTATAACTGGAAAACTAAATAGACAAGATTTAACTTCTAAAAGGTGGACAAACAACCTATTTATGAGTTTTGAGAAGTGTAGAATAAGATTAAGAAATATGAAATGTAAACACAAATATGATAAATAAAATAGATTACCGCAAGGATGATGAAGATGATCTCACACAACAATATTTTCGGCAACTTGCTCCAAGATCTCTCCACCTACAGATAGAAAAGAGGGAAAATGTTGTGGCTCTTTAGGGGTCTGCCTCAATTAGACCCCCATTTTTTAGTTTCCACCTCCAGAGACAACCAAGTTTTTCAATGGTAGAAATAATATGATAATGAAGAGAATACAGGCTAAGTACACAAAAGACACTAAAAAATATTATGTTCTTACTCAACCAAACAATAGAGAAGATGTGAGGAGCTTCCCACCTCCATCCAAAGTGCTCAAGGCTAGTGGAGGAGAAATATGAGAGGAACTCAAGTCTCTAATGTAATGGATTTGTCTTGTTATTTATCTATTGGAATGATGGAGTGATAGATTATTGCTATGAAGTTTGAGGTGCTTCTACAAACCTTGTAGTGAATGCTAAAGTGTGTAGGAGTGGTGTAGAGATGACCAAAAAGATGAAAATGGAAGAATGTAATGAGAATATGAAGAACAAATGGAATAAAACGGCCATATTCGGGTCGACCAGTCGAAGAGGAGAATTAAACTTCGACTTCCAATAGGAAGTGTAACATCTCTACAGACTCTAGTCATAGGAATATGCCAACGATGTAAGCACGTTGCACGAAAATCTACACATCGCATGGGTGTCCCTGACAAAATGATGTAGAGGCTAGGTGGGAACCACTCACAAAACAAAACTCCAACTCTCAACCAAGAACCCAACTCCAATCTTAAGGACATCAACTCACCCTCAAGGATCTTAAACCCCAAAGTTTGCAAAACACTAAAAAAAAACCAATCAAGGCCAATTTCCTCATAACCTTCCCAAAACACTCAACAACTGAATGATGGATTAAGATACCCTTTTCAGGGTTACACAACATGTATGAAAATCAAGGGTCACTGTTTTGGACCAACCTGAACTTTTGGTACACTTACCCGGTTCTAGACTTCACCATTTGGTCTATTTTCCAAAGGAAGCACCCTTCCAATGATGGCCACTCACCAAAGCACCTTGGATAGTCTCAACAAATGGTCTCAAACCTCATATTACAGTGATGTTTTTCATCTACAAGGATTCTAACCCTCTGTTCCAAGAAACCCTCTCAAGCACTCACCAAAACAAGGGTTTAGCAAGGGTTTAGGGGTAACTCCCTACTCCTGACCTTCCGCAATCCTTCCATGGGTCTAGACACCATGTATTACCTTTGCCCAGACAATAGAAATTCTCACAATCCCATTTCCCTCAACAGTTCTCCAATTCACTACTTGGGTTCCTTGCATTCATAATGGAACCACCCCTATTCAATCACAAGAACACCACACCCCACTGGGTTTGTTCATCCTCTCACCCTCCAAAGAGTCTAACCATCTAACTAGACATAATACAAGCCAATCCACTGAGCCACAGAGTTAGCACAGTAGGTGGATTGGCGAATAGATCATGGGAAGACCTTCAAACCTTCACCTTGCAAACAGAACAATCAACACCATTTACTGATCCCTCACGCACCAACAAAAGTTCCAAGCCTCCAAGAAAATGAAATAAGGTATTAAGCACATGCATCAACAAATTCCCACAATATTAATACATATCAACCCTGTACGGGCTTGTACCAAGAAAGAAAGTTCAGAAAAACCAGTAAAAAGATGGTGATCAACCCTTCCAAAATGCAATTTTCTTTGTTGGATTTTCAACAACCAAACTTACTTGGGGATTACATGAATGTTTATAATGATTTCAACTTCCAACTACCTCCTACAACTGACCAACTGCATCTATAACAGAATTTTGAACCACTCATGACCGTTTGGAGGTCAAGGTTATGCACTTTACATAATATTCTTAAACAATTTCACTACATACTTAGTAAGTTTGATCTTTTTGACCCCATGCTTGTCCAACCTATTGAAAGTGGTCTAATGAGACCTTTTTTGCATAAAAGACATGGCTTAAAGCCATCTACTACCTATCTACCACCCCTTGTCACATGACATACAATATTTTGAGTACAAAGCATAAAACATGAAAACCTTTAAAATACTTGGTAAGCTTGTCTTCAAATCCCTTGGTGAACCTTTAAGGTCCTTTGTCCTATCATGTTAGGGTCAAGATCTAGGTGCTCTTGCACCACAAAAACACCTCCACCGACACTTAGAATGGATGCCAAGTGTGATGTGAATAGTGGGCTTATGTGGAATTAAGCCTCCACCTTTGGTTTTCTAAAGTGTAAAGGGGTGAAAGGGGATTTTTCCCAAGGTGTGCAAATTTTCTCCTATACAATAAGGTACCTTTAAGTCCATTTTATCATCACTTATTCATTCCCAAACTAAGTGTAAAAAAGGGATACTTTTCCTACACTCTATTTAGCCCCCATTTTAGTGAGAGGAGTAACTCGCTTCAAAATCACACTAAACTATACATTCAAGAGGGGTCCATGTGTACCAATGTGGATGGTATAGGATAACAAAGATCAAGTGGGTGGCCAAGCCCTTAGGATCCAAGATCCTACATCAAACCAGCATAAGCATAAAGGGACACACACAAGGTGTATGATATGGAGCATCAAGATACACACACATACAATGTCAATGACTAAAAGAAAGAGAAAACAAAAACAATAAAAAAGAGGTGGAGCAAGCCTCAACCGTTTGTCCCACATCTTGTGGAATTAGATTTAAGTTGTTTTTTCCAAAATGCAATTGCACTCAAAGGCAATGAAACTTCAGGCTATCTGCTAGGTGATTATCCAAAAATGTGAGCCACATATGCACGCGACTGGTATGTGCTCACACTCATAAGTGGCTATGGGAAATCCATGCCTAAGTTTAGCTCCCGTATGTACAACCATACCAAAGCTATAACTCCTAATAACTTTGATAAGTTGCCACACAACACAAATGGTAAGATCCAAGGGGGAAAAAAACTTTGTATGTTAACATCCATGAATAAATAGGATGGCTCCATAAGGAGGAAAAGTATGTTATGCAAGGTGGCCATATAACAGTTATTATAAATGCAAAAAAGTGTAAGGTATGTTCAAAGGGATTTTTCTTAGTTCACCTAAGGTATCTTCTTAGGGAACATTGTGCCTAATGTCTCCAAGAGAGAAAAAGTCAAAGAAATATCATGCTCTTGGAGGAAATCAGACCCAATGACACCACCAGAAAGGACACGTCACAAGAATAAAGAAAATCATACACTGAAATATGGGTGTCGATGTATCGCCCTTCTTTAAAGTGTTTTCTAACACCATTTTTGTGATACAATTTTTTACAGTAGAAGAAGGCATGATAGATTATTCGAAAAGTGTTATGCCAAGTCATATGTTCTCAAATGAAACTACATCATGGATAAGGGGTTTCCCCCAAAACTTAGTATGTCACATGCGAGCCAACTTAAGGAATGCCATCCACATCCCAAGCTTGCTCTTATATGTACATGTAAAGTCATCAAATATCCAAAAGAGACAATGATAAGTGACATACGAGGACAAGGCTACCTAGAACCTTGCCCCCACGTAGTGTAGGACAAGGATGATCCAAGATGATTGATGAAAAACATAAAAATTAGTATCAGTTAAAGAAACTAGGTGCTTCAACAAAAGGAAGAGCACCACACTCCTTATAAGATATTGAATTTTGCTACCCAAAGCCTTACATTCATTAGTAGAATGACCATGAACTCTGTGATATGCACAAAATGAACTCTTATAGTAAAATTTATTTCATGTTCTTTGAGGGAGAAATATCGAATGATCTTGGAGGGGTCTCGACAAGATATTGTCTTGATCAAAAGTAGAAATTTTTTCCTTATTTTGTAACAAAGATATCTCTTGCTTAGTACAAGGTGTCATACTTCCACAAGACTCTTTAGATTGTGAAATTTTGTACTCTCCTTTATAGGAGGGTATAAAATCTAACAAATTTTAATTTCTATTGTTTTCTGTGATGAAATTGATGTTAAGTGAGGACTTATTTGTTTCTTTCATTTATTTTGAAGGACAATAATCAGGACCACTAGTGTCTATCAATTTAGGATGCACTAATTTTAATAGTGTTGATATTAAATGAAGGCTTGGTTGTTTCTTTCAAGGGAGAATAACCAAGACCACTAGTTGTTCCTTACATGTTAGGCTCTATAGGGACACATATACCTTGTTCTCTAGCAATAAATCCTTTTCCACTATATCCAAGTTGTTTCATGATTTCATAACATTTTCCATAAAGATTTTTCATTTCTATAGGATTCAATGGTTGTTCATAATCAGATTTATCAAAAACAATTGTCTAAATTTTTATTCTTCTAAGGTGTTTGAGGTGGATGCTTTCAAAGGGTATTGTGAATTTTTTGTTGACATTACCACTTTTTCTTTTCCATTTTTAGAGTTTTTTTTTATGATCTTATATTCACCCATGAATGTTATGAAATATAAGGAACCCTAATCCTCTTATAATAGCTTCATGACTTCCTCAATATGTCTTTCTTTGTCTCTCTATTGCATGGTTTCTACTTGTGTATTTGGTGTTAGTGTTTCAAATGATTCTCATTTTCTTTCAAGTTGTAAAAAATTATAAGGCTCATGACCAGTATCAATTGTGTACACTTCATTGTTGTAGACATATTTCATTTTACGATGAAGGGTAGAAGGCACTACATGCATCTCATGAATCCTTAGTCTTTCTAAAAGGAGGTTGTATGAAAGATGAACATGCATAACATGGATCGGAGTTTTTAATGTGGATTTTTTCATTGTAATAGGTAATGTAATCACACCAAGCGGGCATTTCCCAAGTTATCAAACCCACTAATAGACAAAGAGGTAGGTTAAATTTTTTATTTGTCCACACCAAGTCTATCCAAAATGGTCACACTACGCACATTAAGGGTGGAGCCATTTCCAACAAGGGTTATTTTTATTCCCCAATCATTATAGATAGGTACTATCATGAAAGCATCATTTTTTTTTGTACTTCTAGCGAGGGTAACTCATCTTGATTGAAAGTAATGTCTAATTTGACCAAAGTTATAGATTGAATTTTGGTTTCTACTTCAGTTGATTGCATATTAGGGGGGAGGTACTTGTTGTAAATAACTTTGAATAATGTTGTGATGATGAGGGGAGGCTTGAATAAGGTCCCATAATGATATATTTGCAGGAGTATTCTTTAGTCTTTTAGCAAGATTATACTCATTTTAATTATGTAAAGGAAAAAACGGAGCATCAAGTAAGATATGCTTAGGGAATGGGAGGGATTTTGAAGGTGTTTTTCTTGGTTGCAGATTGTTTCTAGTGTTATATGTATGAGCAACAGTATTATAATTTGGTTGTTGCAACAAATTATTCTTAGGTGGTTCAAGGATGAAGATGGGTTTGTTTTGAGGGTGGGTTGTAGGAGTTGAGAAAATACAACACCACAAACCCCAAAGATCACCTGCATGCAAATAACCTGTCACAAAAGAAGAGATGGAGACAAACAAGAAAGGGTTCTCTGAAAACTGACAATGTATATATCAAAGAGAATGAGAGAATGAATTGATATGAAATACAATGGGATCAATCCTTATAAAAAGGAGATCATGCAAACACTAATAAAACCCTAATAGAAGCCCTAATAGGATAACATTTAATAATTAATATAATTATTAAATGTCACTTTATGCAAACTAACATGAAATCTTAAGAAGGGAATAAAGGTAACTTATTCAAAATAATTAAGTTAAGACCTTTACCCTAACACCCCCCCTTAAGATGAGCAACAGTGCAGCTACAAACAAATGCAGAAAAGCAAAGGTAACTACAATGCAAGAAGGCAACATGGGTCCCGACAACTAGGCCAGATCAGGTACCCAAATACAATCAAATCTCTGTAAAATGGAGAAATAGAGAAAACCTCATGGGAAAAAGCTCTACTCCAAAAAGAGAAGAAGAAAGCCAAGAAGAGACATCACTGAAGCAGAAGAAGCTGCAAACAACTGTCGAAAGATGACTGCTATGGTTGCTGAAGAACCTCTACTGAAGATAGGATGATCAGGAACAAGAAGACAATAATCTGCATAAGTGCCCATACAACACTACTTGAATCAGATGGCAAACAAAGGCAAACACCTGGAACGAAGATACAAATGGCACAAGAACCAATAGTCTAAAACACGGATCAACTAAGAATGGAAGATTCCTTCCAAGGCGAAACCAAGGAAGCATTAGCACGAACAGTATAATACCCCCCCATAATGGTGAATTGGGAGCCTAACTGAACAACTGAAATGGTGTGCAACACCCTATAGTGCATGAAGAAAAAGATACAACATCTGAAAGTGCACAAGAAAGCACCTGGAACTGAAAAAGTGGTGTGCAAAACAAAGCACACATGCATGAGGCTACAATCATATGACCCACTGTCGTCATGGAGGGACACTCACCGGACAAGGATGTGATGGAAAAACAAAGGCAAACTACACAACCCCTCATGGCACTTTATAATATTAGTGCGAGTACAAAATATGGCACAACCTTATGTGCAAAATCCCTAGAAGATGCATGTACAATAGTGCGGCACTTTATCTCAGTGCATTTACATAAAAGATAGCTTAGAAATGATGCTCAAAATGTCCTCAAAAGACAAAATGCTGGAAATACATGAATAACAGCAAAGAACAAAGCATCCCATGCAAACAAAATGTTTCCAAGAGCAAATATGTCCAGGTAATCCACCAAAGTGTGAAAACACAAATAACTGGATAAAAGATACCTGGAGTGAAATCTAGAAAAATAGCATGGATGAAACTGAAGAGCTCTGAAATACAGTTCCAATGCCGCTGAGATTGTGAAAAATAGAGAAACTGATCAAAAGTTATGAACTTGAGACTGAAAATAGCCCCTTTGTCTTCAACTGGCCGTAGAATGCACCAGTGGAAAGAAGATGTGATGAGACCCACACCATTGGAAAGATGAGAAAACCAGCTTTCCGATGATATCTCGTTTGCCAAAAAATGATATCGTATGCCCGAGTTACGGCCTCCGGAATAAATCAGCTCCAAAGAGGGAAAAAACCAGTGCTGGGTTAAATTTGACGGTCATACGGCCGTCGCAGCAAAAACACTAGGTTAAATTTGATGGCCAAATGGCCGTCACCGTAAAAGTGCGATTGGGCTATAAATGAAAAAAAAATTGTTTTAATATAAAAAAAACAAATAAAAAAGTATGTGGACTTTTTTTTTTAAATCATAAAAATAGGCATTTTTTTTATGTGTAAAAAAATTTGAAAAAAAATAGGGGGCGGGTCCCGCATGGGCCGCCACCTGCCAATGTGGTAGGGCAGTACCCATGCGGTACCGTCCACTGTAGGTGGGGGCGGGGCCCAAGGGCCACCGCCTACCGTAAGGACAGGCGGCGGTACCCTTGGGTACCGTCCCTGCTTGCGCAGGGAGCCCGCAGGCCTAAGCGAGCCTTTAAAAGGCTTAAAAAATTTAGGCAAAAATTTATTATGTGTTTCAGATTTTTTTTTTGAAAAAATCTAAAAAATACAATATTTTTTTCGATTAAAAAATGACGAAAAAAAAAAAGGGAAAAGTTTTTTTACCAGTAAATGGATTGTACGGGTGTAAAAAAAATTTGCCTCAGATTTCGAATTTGTCTAAAATGGACAAAGAACAGTCAATTTAGGGGTTTTGGACCGCTGCGGACGCAATGGAAATGTCCGTTTGAGCTAAAAACGCTTCAAAAATGCAAGTATGCCCTAGATCAAGAAAACAAGCCCCAAACCCTTGAAGCTCCAAAAATCTTCAAAACAAGAACAGGAAGCTATAGGTGTGGAGCTCTGATACCATGTAGGAGTTGAGAAAATACAACACCACAAACCCCAAAGATCACCTACATGCAAATAACCTGTCACAAAAGAAGAGATGGAGACAAACAAGCAAGGGTTCTCTGAAAACTAAAAATGTATATATCAGAGAGAATGAGAGAATGAATTGATATGAAATACAATGGGATCAATCCTTATAAAAAGGAGATCATGCAAACCCTAATAAAACCCTAATAGGAAAAACCCTAATAGAAGCCCTAATAGGATAACATTTAATAATTAATATAATTATTAAATTTCACTTTATGTAAACAAACGTGAAATCTTAAGAAGGGAATAAAGGTAACTTAATCAACATAATTAAGTTGAGACCTTTACCCTAACATGGGTAAGGGAGAAGTTTGAGTTTGTTTTGATTTTTTGGTTTGCGTGATGTTGTGTAAAAAATTAGAGGATTCTTAGGATGTCCCACAGGGTATTTAGGAGGTCCAATAATCAATGGGATCTAATGGACAATTTTCAACTCATAACCTCAACATTTTTGGTTTGATGGTTTTATAATGAAGGGGAGTCTAGTGTCATATTTTCGTCATCATCCAAGGAAGTCACATCACTATTACTTGAAAGATATGTGTCAATGTTCTCATTTGCTTCCACCATGATACATGCCCTAGTAGGAGAGTTCTTAGGAGAACTAAAAACTAGGTGTTCATGATATTCAGAGATTGGTTCTTCTAAAATGACTTCATAACAAGTAAGGGAGTTATCAATGGTTGTATTGTGGTTTTCTATCAATGATTAAATTCTCTTGTTGAATAATTATTTCTCTAGGGGGAAAAGGAAAATAATATTCTCATGACTTTCATTGGTTGAATTTTTTACCATCAAAATATCTTCTTCACAACTAGGAGGGATACTAGACGAAGGAAAAATGTGATTGTCATGATTGTCTATGGTTTCTTGATTTCTAAGGTTTCATTCTCTTGTGCCATAATAACTACCCTAGCAAGAGAGATTTTAGGTGGGTAACAAACATGATGTTCATCACATTTCATGGTTTGGTTTTGTAAATTAGCTTCATCACAAATAGGGGAGCCATTAAGAGAGGAATAACTATCATTTTCATGCTTACAAATGATTTGATCCTTTTGTTTAATTAGGTATTTCCAAATTTTAGGGAAATTAGGAAGGAGAGAAATAATACTTTAACTTTCAATCCACATCTCCTTCTTACAAATTTGAGTTTTACGATCGTTCATGATTGTATCCTCTTTCACTATAGAATTCTCACAATTAAGGGAGGTGTTGACAGATGGATTTAGATGAAGTAAAGTAGTGATAATGACCTCATATTCTTGTGACATAATATCTTCCCAAGGGGGAGGAGGAGAAGGAAAAACAAGACTTTCATGATTCTCAATGATTGCATCTTTTTCCAACAAGATACCTTTGTCACAAATAGGAGAGGTATCAAGAGAAGAACAAATATGGATTTCATGATTGTATATTCTTGTATCTTCTTCTATCACATCATTCACACATATAGGAGAGATAAGAAATGGTGTCGAGTGAAGTAGGGTGTCAACACATTCAATCTCTTGCACTAAGAGACTCTCATAACTAGGAAATGTATAGAATGGATGAGGGTATGTGCAGGATCATGATGGGCCAAAAAGTGGCGATATGATGCGTATGTGGCTAACATCTTTTTTATTACCCAAAATTGATGAAACAAAAAGGGTTTTTAAAGGATATTCTCAGCTTTCCACCAATATAAATTATTCTTTACTTTGAGTTTAATAAATTATTATTATTCATTTTCTATTTGAATTATGAATAAATTTCTGATTGATAGGTTGATTGAAAACTATCTATAGATTTTAAACGGTATCACAATTTTTGAATCCAAAACATGTGTCACATTATATGATTCACATAGTATAGGATAAAAAAAAAAATTGAATTTCATGAAGTTTTGACCTAGTTAAGGTGGTCAGACATATGAGTTTTTATATTTTTTAAAAGTTGTAATAAAAAATTCATAATTAATCATTTACTTGGAAACAAATTACAAAAAAATATGCATCACTTCAGGACATAAGTCCTCTACTTACATATAAAATCTTATAAAAATATGTTATCATTTTATTGTGGTTAGGGTGGTCAGACAGACACCTACTTCTTATTTTTTCCCTGAAATGCAAGTACTACTGCATTGAAATTTCAAATTTTCATGAAATAGATTTTAAAAAAATAAAAATAAAAATAGTAGTTTAGAAACTAAATTCAATTTTCTACAGATTCTATTGTTACATATTTTTGAAATAATATAGATAGCTTATTCAAATTTTTATGTCAAGTTGCCTAACTCTGATTTTTTTGAATTTTTTGCCACTTAAGGGCTTGTTTTTTCCATGATGATCATGAACATACCCATGACTAACAAACTTATTGACTAATTTTTTCTCTTCAAACTTGGAAAATATAGATACTAACATTTGTGAAAAGTAATCTATACAAACTTAATGACCTAGAATGAGATGTGGAAATGTAATTTCCAGATTCTAAAAAAGGTAATTTTCTAATTACACTAGTTGCAGCAATTTGAAAATTTAATGTTGTAAATAAAAATTTGAAATTAAGCAATACAATAATTGAACCAAATTAAACTAGATCTAATGAAATGAATGAAATAGAAACTCAACAAACTGTAACAAATAGCTAGCAACATCAAACAAAAACACATAAATGATGTCTTTAATGCTTTAAAAGTTAGTTTTAAGTCTAATCTAGGACTAAATTGCATAGAGGGGCATATGAGTCCCAATCAGGGTTTTTGAAGGGTTCAAATTTTTAAAAATACACAACACAAAATTCCTAGAAATCCAAGAAAACCATCTGTATAGGGACTAAATCATCTGAAGGGGTGAATGATTCCCAACTAGGGTTTTTACACTGAACTCGGGAAATTATGAGTTGATTCTAAGGTTTTTAATTTGTATGTTGACTTGAATGTGTGTAATTGCATAATTTTAGTGAAAATAAATGATCTAAGATGCAAAAATTCAACCTATATGCACTTTTTCACTAATGCCAAATTTAGAAGCCCTAAATGTAAATTAACAAATGTAAAAACTAATGTAAAGTTAATGTAAGCTAGATAAAGGAGTATGATGCACTCTAGATAAAAAAATAAGGATTCCAAAGGCTAGGTTCACCAAAATTAAAAGAGGTGAAAATAGGGGTGCCCCACTATTTAGGACATGGGACACAAAGGTTAGGGTTTTAGGACCAATCCACCTTTTTTCTTCAAGTTTCATTCAAGGAAACCTTAGAGATCTCAATCCAGGGATGGAAATTAGGGAAAGATATTTTCAATAAAGTTTCTTATGGTTGTGATTAAAGAATAACAGGGTGTTCACCACCAAGAAAGGGCTTGGAAAGAATAAGATGAATGCAATATGAAAACCTAACTATACGATATAGAATATGAAACTGAAATACAAAATAACAAACTAAGAATGAGAAGAGGGGTACCTGGAAGAAATATGTGATCAAAACAAGCCTTGAAAACCTTAAATTCTAACTTTCAATTCTCTATAGGAGTGATATGATAGTTTGGGTGATTTTGTCCTCGACTAGGTTTTTTGTGTAGAAACTAGAATCTCTTAATGACTAATCTAGATCTACTAAAATATGGAAAAAAGGTAGTATTGGGACTCATATGCCCAAGGTGGTGATTTAGTCCTAGTATTATGGTTTGGATAAAACTCTATTATTCTTTTGTGATCTCCTATAGTTTCTCTCATATCAAATCTTTGAGTTAGAAACCCTAAATTCTTTCCTATATGTGACTTTTCGTGAAGATGACAACCTTGTGACAAATTGAAAACTTTATTCAATCTTGAAACTTAGTCTTCTAAGGATCTTAAAGCTCCAAAACACTTGGATCAGAAATCACACCTGTGGAGAGAGAAAAACTTGTTTATTTTTAGGAAATAGGGGTTTGCCTTGGTCAAACCCGGTTTAGTTAATTAAACCTTATGATGAAACAATTCAGTGAAACATTAAAAATGATACCTTAAATAATGTCTTGAAATTTAAATCAACAATCTAACATGAAGTGATGATCTAGAATGTAGATCTTGATCTTGAATTGGATATAAAACAATGCTTAACTTGTATCTTGGATGCTACATCACAAAACTAGCTCAACAACAAGCTTGATGCACTATGCCTTTGACATGATGATGAATCTTGAATTGCTGCAACAATATTCTTCAAATATACCTTTTAATGCTCTTGAAATTATCTTGAATGTTCTTGAATTCTCTTGCATGAACTCTTTTGAAAGTGCTCTTGATTTCTTATGAGGTTCTAGGATAGCTTATGTGAAATTTTGAAATAACCTTCTATTTATACTTGTTTAATATTATGATTGTCTTGCATCATGATATCCACCCTACGAGGAATTTTTTAAGGAGAATGACACACCACACATGTTCATGAAATTCGAGGTTTGGTTCTTCTAAAAGGACTTCAGCACAAGTAAGGGAATGATCAATGATGGTATTATCTATGGTGGTGGGATTAGGAGAGGGGTCTATTTGATTGGAGTTTTTACTAAAGGCCTCATGTGCTTGTTCCATATTATCTATCCAAGTAGGAGATCTTGGAAGAGGGTCACCACATGCCATGGATAGAGGTTGTAAACTAGCTTCATCACAAGTAGGGGAGGCATCAAGAGAAGGACTATTATGGCTATCAAATAGATTATCCCAAAGGTTTGGAACCTTAGGAAAGGGAGGGTCAAGAGTCTCGTAACTTGGAATAGGTATATCTTCTAACTCAAAAATATCTTCTTCATGTCTAGAGAATATAGTAGGAGAAGAGAAGGTTTGATTATCATGGTTGTCTATATTTACATCTACATGTCCTATACATCTGTTTTATTGAGAGGGAGGAGGAGGAGGATGGAAAGAAAGACTGTCATGATCTTCAATTGTTGTTTCTTCTTTCATTAAGATACCTTTGTCACCAATGGGAGAGATATCAGGAGAAGAACAATTATGATTATCATGATTATCAATGTTTGCATCCTCTTGTGTCAAATATTTAGTGGATGAGCTAGAAAGATGAAGTCATCTAGGGCTTCATCTAGCATGTCTAATTTATCACTACTAAATGGATTGCGATCTCTAATTTTAAAAATGTTGTGAGTGGGTGGATGTGGTGTTGTTAATGTGGTTTTTTCATTTTTTAGAGAATCCAATTTAAATGATCTAGGAACTAATGCAAAAAATAAAAATTGAAAAAGTCTAATGCTATCCACAAGTACCATGAATTCTATTTATAATATATTAAGTGTAATAGAAACTATGCAAACTTAAAATGAAATGTAAAGAAACAGCATGAAATGCAATTTTCAGGTTTCAAACAAGGTAAATTACTGATTACATTATGCAATGATATGAAAATGAAATGTAGGATATGAAAAATTGAATTTAAGTAATGCATAAAATGAGCTAATGGAGGCTAGATCTAATGAAATTCATGTTATAGAAACTCAAACAACTGATACAAATAAGTAATAGCACAAAACATAAACTTAAAAATAAGGTTTTTAGCTCTGTAAAAGGTAGTTTCAGGGGTGAAAAGGGACTAATTCACCTAGGTTGGCGAATTAGTCCACTTGGTGATTTTTTTAAGAAGTTACAAGATATTTTGATTGGTTTAGGTGGTTTCTATAGTTTAATATTCAGACCTAATATGAAAATATAGAATTTCAAGAATGTTTGATGATAAAAGATGCAAAAATGCAACCTATGTGCACATTCACTAATGCAAAAATTTAGAAGCCTTAGAATGCAACTTCACCAATGCAAAATGCAATGCAAGCTAATTTTGGGATAATTTAGAACTCCAAATTAGAAAAGATGGTGTAGGAATGTCGATTTCACCAAAATGAACCACCAAAAATGAAATAAGGGAAGGAGGATTTCCCAATAGGCTCTTAGGATTTTCCAACTATGAGCTAGTTGGTGCAATGCCTCTTTCACACTTAGTTATTTTTGGGTTTACATTCAAGGTTAGGGGCTTAAAGGTGTGTAGTGTGTGATATGGAATGCCCTAAATGCTAGAAATAATAAAATAAATTAACTATTAATGTAAAACTTGGAGAATGCAACTATGTTTGAAAACACATAATGATATGCAAACATAAACTAATTGACCTAAGAAATGTACACTTTAATAAAATAGAAAGATGGAAATGAATGGTGTGCACCTGAAGGCTGAAAGGGGTGGCATGAAGGTCTAGAATCATAAAAAAACTATTGCAGAAGTCGACTAGGACACTTGTGCCAATCTGGGCAACTTAGTCTAGTTTTGTGAAAATATGCTAGAACAAATTTCTGACAAAAGGGTACTCAAATATACAGAAAACCCTTTTTAGGCCTAGCAATGGGACTAAGTCACCACTAATGGTGACTTATTCCACTTCTAGGTTTCAGGAAATTTGAAGGTCTACTCTGTATTCTTTGATCTTCTCTGCTTCTTCTAACAAGTTTTTGGATCTAAAATTGGAGAATCTGACTTGTAAGTGTTCTCTAAGCCTCTTTTAGGGTTTTGACCACCTTGAAGGGATTTGAATTTTTTTTGAAGACTTTTCCACCTTTGTTCTTTTCCAAATCTGCACACAAGACTCGCAAATCACATAAAGAGGGAAAACCTCTTGATTGTTAAGGATTGGGGGTTTGCCTTGGTCAAACCCCTTTTGACTAATTAAACCAAAATGATGAAATAATATAATGAAGCATAAAAAAAATGGAGTTTACCTTGCCATGATGGTTGATCTTGAGTTGCAACAATGGAGGAATCAGCCCTTGACTGCTTCTTGAGAGATGTCTTGATGACTTAGAATACTTAAAACCCTAGCTTGCTTGAGAAGATGAGAGATAAGGAATGAATGTGTGATGAGTGAAGATGAAATAATTAGGTTAATGAATCAAGGTGAAAATGAGGGGAAAACCCTTTATTTACACATTATAGGCTGACCTTAGGGTTTTGGAGATAAAATCTCACTAGGAAATTGATTTAACTTTGAATTTTATGCTAAATGGGACTAAGTCTCCCAAGGTGGCGACTTAGTCCACTTGGAGAAATTCAAGTGGTATTTGGGATTTAAATTGTGATTAATGATGGTTAATAGGATTTTCCCCTAAAACACACTTAAGTTGGGCCTATAAGTACATTAAGCGGTCAATTTGTCTTAATAAAGGGTGAATTTAGTGATGACAAGCCTAGGAAAGTGTGAAGATGTGTTACAACACCTTACAAAACTTTGAAATAAGGCTTGGAAAGGGGGAAAAAGAGGTCCAAAATCCATAGGAAAGGCCCAAAATGAGTGTAAAGTGTCAAGGCTACACTTTTGGTGACAAAAAAAGCTTGATATTTTTATAAAATAAACCTATGGAAAATTTGGAGGCTATATGAAGAAAAAAAAGTTTCAAAGATAGTTGAAAGTGAAGAGGAGATGGAAGGGTGTAACAAAGAATATTTTGTGAGGGTGATAAACCTTTCACTTATATTTATACAATATTTTTTAGGTGGTGACATATTGTTTAGTAAAGCTGAGATTGATTTTTAGAAACCTCTACGACCAACATTTGTAGACTTGGGGTATAAAGTGCATGGAGAAATTTCCACTTCTAGCACATGTCTTAATCTCAATCAAATGCAATGATTACAAAATCTCTTAATTCTCATTAGTAGTGGTTTTCTCTCTTGTTGATGGATGAATGGAGAGTAGCAAGAGAGGATGGATTGTTAAGTTATAACAGATTATATAGTTCTCCCTCCCTATTTTCATATATATTTTTTGAATATTAAAATATATATTTTTCTTTTAATCAAGAGATTAAATATAAATTTTGGATATTTTTAAGTGAGATGTGTGTCACTAAAATTTATGGATATAGATGTTGGATAAATGTTGTTTAGTTTGTGTATTTTATAGTTGAGGGTGATCTTATTTAATATAATTGTAAAATAAAAGATAGAATTTTGTTATCATAGTGTTGTATGTAGATGATATGTTATTAAAAAATATCTTTATAATTTGATATGAAATATTTTGGTGAACCAAATTTTATTTTAGGCATAGAGATTATAAATAATTCTGCAAATAGAAATTTGTTGTTATATCAAAATAATTATGTTGAGATGATTTTGTAGAGATTTAGGTTACAAGATAGTGAGCCCATTGAATGTTAAAAAAAAAATTACTAAAAAAATACCCTTTTGAATAGAAAATAAAATTTAGAAAGTGTGTGAGGTTCCTTATGCTAGCATAGATGGCATACTCATGTCTACAATGTTTTTAAATAGGCTTAACATTGCACATGAAGTTGTAGTTGTGATTAGATATATGAGACAAATAAGGTAAATAACTTTAGAATATTGGGAAAAAGGTCTTAAGATATGTATATGGCGCATTAGCTTATGCGATTTATTATGAAGGAAGAGATGATGAAAATAATACTTTAAATTTGCAACAACAAAAAAAATCTAATTAGGTTGAAGATCGACTAGTGGATATTTATTCAATATTTTTGACAGAGTAGTAAGCTAGATGAAAAAAGGTAATGGTTGCATTATCTACATTAGATATTAATTACATGATAGTTACACATGCATATAAGAAAATAGTGTACATGTAGATTTTGTTCTTGACTATTAGCTTGAAACCAACTCAAACTCCCCCAAAACTCTATGAATATCTATGAATTTGATGGTTAGTATGTACAATATGTCTAAAAACTATGCATGTAATAAAGTACTATACCACAAACTCTATAAATATCTAGGAATTTGATGGTCATATGTGCTTGACATATTGACCATCAAATCGCGATGGACTAGAAATTGTGCTTGACCTCCAAAACAAATATTTTGTTCAAACTATAGAGTTTGTGCTTGACTATTGACAATTGGCTTGAAACCAACTCAAACTCCCCAGAAAATCTATGAATATCTAAGAATTTCATGGTTAGTATGTACAATATGTTTGAAAACTATGTATGTAAGAAAGTACTATACCAAAAACTCTATAAATATCTAGGAATTTGATGGTCATATGTGCTTGACATACTGACCATCAAATCACGATGGACTAGAAATTGTGCTTGACCTCCAAAAAAAATCTTTTTTTTCAGACTATAGAGTTTGTGCTTGAATATTGACTATTGGCTTGAAACAAATGCATTTGTGCCTAGTGCATACATCGACATCAAAATTCACAAAAAATATCCCACTAATTATGTGTTCATGAACATGAATATTAGAGTTTGAACACAAGAGTGTTTTGGAGGACTTTGACACAATTTTTTTGATAGAGTTAGAATTGTAAACATCAACCATTATCTTCTTCAACCATGCATTCAACTGATGGTTTTGTATATGGCTAATCCTCTTTGTTAAAAAATTGATTTCAAACAATTTTACTTGTTGGTTATGCTCACGATTAGATCAAGTGGGAGTGGCATTTTATTTTCTTTTGAACCTCCAACCGGCATAACAGTGTGAAATACTACAAGATCATTGACTACACATATGGAATGCGAGAAAATCATTGACTGCGTACATGGATATGAAATGCATGAGGATGAAGTAAGGTTTAGAAATTTAAAAGACAGGGTGATACAAATTTCAGGTTAGAAAATATATATTTAGTTTTTATTTAAGAAAGTTAGAATAAAGAAGAAGAGTTTAATGAGGTTAAACACAATTAAGAAGATCATTTTCTTAGTAAGAATAATGTCTTCTACAAAGTTGTATAATATTTTTATACCTCTTTTTAATGGAGAGGTTGGTATAGAAATTTAGATCAATAGATTATTTAAATGGAAGTCTATTTTAGTTTGCACGAGATGAGTTCTCATAAAAAAATATCGTTTGCATGATTAAAGCTATCTAAACATATTCTAAAATGGCATGAATGTTATGTCTCTTTCTTTTGAATTCATAATGTGCCACCAATATCTAAGTGAGATGATTTTAAGGGATTGATCAAGAAATAATTTACCCTATTTTTCATGAATATGAGAGATCCCTTAAATTGCTGCACTATTTTGGAAAAGGGTGAGGTCAATATGTAAAAGTGTGAGCTAATAAATTTACAAAGAAGGAACTTTATCTTCTTGTATTCTATAGATCAAGAGATATTCATGAAATATTTGGTAGGATACTTAGCCACCTGAATAGGCTCATGTTGCTGGTCAAACCCAAGGATATAAATCAGGGTTAACCCTAATTCTATTATTTAGAGTTAGAAAAGATAATGAGCATCTATTTCTCCAATATAAATAGTAGGGTAAAGGAAAAAAAAAAGTCTATTGAAAAGGATAAAGGAAAAGGAAAGTAAAGGTTAAGAGGAATGCAAGTATAATCACAATTACATACATTGTGATAAAGATAGGCATATGCAAGAAATATGTTTGAAGTTGTATTTGGATTTGGATCCTTCAAATAATATGAAAAAGAAGAGTAAGAATGTTACATATGTGAGAAAGGGGAAGAATATTGATTGTGACTCAAAAATAGATGATATTTTTTTATGTGTCGGTATGAGAAACGGTGCATGTGTTTGAAATAATGGGTCTCAAGATGAAGGTGATTTAACCAATCTATTTTGCATAAAAATTATCAAAATGGAAGAAAAGTGAATTACCTATTTGATGTTTGTTTACAAACAATCCCATTCTCATAAAATTTAAGGGCATAGAACTTGATTTAAAGATTGAAAATCATCTTAATATACATTCTTTTAAATGGTTGAAACAAGGGATGGAAATTTCAATAAATTTAAATAATGCAAAATAAAAATTGGAAGTTGTCAAAAATTCATGGATGAGGTAGTGCTTGATCATATACCATTGGATATGGTTGGTGTCATCTTTGATAGTGCTTATCTCTACATTTGAGATTCCATATATTGAATATTAGAGTGAATTAGTATAGGTTGGTCTTGAAGGGTACTAGATTCACTTTTAGTAGGTAAGTTCAAAATATCAAAGGTGAGTAATTCACAAAACAAGGGATTAATCAATGCTACTAGAAATATTGTTGTTATGTGTGAAAGAAGAATTAGAGGGAGCTAAAATGAAATAAATTAATTTCAGATGCATTCAAATAAGTAAGAAAAAGGAGTAGATAACTTATATAATAGTTATTAAATTTGTTCCAACAACACAAGGAGCTAGCCAATCATAGTGCAATAGAGTATTAGATCAATTTAATTTGGGGTTTAAATTTGAATATGCTAGAAAAAATTATAAATAAGAATCTAGATGGAGTTATATGCATATATAAAAGATTATTTGATAAAATAGAGAAAAAACATAGTTCGAGAGATATGAAATGAAAAAAAAAAATGTTGCATTATTTAATTACTTATTTGTACATGAAATACCCATAAGGAAGTTGTATTACTACTATTTCTATTATTTACCTATATTTTTGCTTAAATATATTGTAAATGTATATAATATATTGCAAAGCTTCATACAAACCAATATTTAATATGATATATATATATATTATTTGAAACCTCGAAAATGGTTAGTTTTGTATATGTATGCTTTAGGACATAGAACAACCAATTTTCTACAAGTTTCACTCAAGGAAACCCTATAGATCTCAATCCAAGGATGGAATGAGGGAAAGATATCTGAAATAAGGTATCCTAGGGTGTGATAGAGGACTAAAAGGGGGTTCACCACCAAGCTAAGGCTTGGAAAGACAAGAAATGAATTTAATAGGCAAAACCTAACTAAATGACCTAGGAAATGAAACTAAAAATCAGGACAACAAACTGAGAATGAACAAAGGTGCACCTAGAAGAAATATGAGGTCAAAAAAAGATCCAAAACCCTAAAATTCTACTATTTGAAGCTCACTGGGACTTATACACTAGTCTAGGTGATTTAGTCCCAAACTAGGGTTTTTGGGCAGAAACTGTAATCTCATAGTGATTGATCTAAATTCACTGAAATATGGGAAAATCATTGTACAGGGACTCATATGCCACAAGTGGCTTATTATTATCATTCTACTTTTTTGGAAGGTCAAGATTTGAATCGGTTCTCCTATCTTTTCTCTTTCTTCCAAAATTTGTTTTTGGCTTTGAAACTTTGAATTAGGACCTATAAGTGAATTTTTGTGAAGATAGAAACTTTATGGAAACTTGACAAACTGCAACTTAGTATTCAAAGAATCTTTAAGTTCTATACCACCTAGATCTACAATAACACATGTAGAGAGAGATACAATTTTTTTTTTTTTATGGAATAGGGGTTTGCCTAGGTCAAACCCCATTTAGGTACATTTAAACCTTATGATAAAATAATGAAACATGAACATGAAACATGAAAAATGATACCTTGAATGATATCTTCAAATGTACATCTACAATCTAACATGAAGTGGCCATGAATAATTTATATCTTGATCTTGAATTAGATATGGAACAATGCTTAACTTGGATATTCAATGCTACATCACAACACTAGCTCAACAACATGCTTGATGCTCTATGCCCTTCACATGGTGATAGATCTTGAATTTCTCCAACAAATGATTAAGAAATTTGTTGTTGAATGCTTTAGAAATGCTCTTGAATATCTTTGAATAATTTTGTGAAGTCTTAGGATGCTTGAATCTTAATTTATTAGTAAAATAATGATTTGAAGCCTTGTTTATATATGAATTCCATCTAACTTAACATTTATTAGATCCCACATGTCGACATTAATGAAATTTGAATCCAAAGCCCTGATTTCTCATTAAAAACCCTAAAAAGGGGTCAAATGGGACTCATATGCCCAAGGTGTTGTATAGGTACCATCTAGGTGGGACTCATATGCTCAATGTGGTGTATGGGTCCCACCAAGGCTTTTTAGGTTGATGAAATGTTGGCAAGTTAGGATATTAAGTGTATTTGTTGATTATGTCAAGAACTTGGTTGAAATAAGCCTCAAGATGCATAATAAAGGGTCTTAGGGGACTATTGATGATGATATGAAGGTCATAAATGCAAGAGGTCCCAAAAATTAATGTGAACATGTAAATAAATACATTTTACAACACTAATTTAAGGAAAAATTAGGTCTATTTAACTTAAAAGGGCCCTGAACCTAATGTGATTGTGTAAAACACATTACAACACTAGATCGAGGTGACACTAGGTTTATTTTAAAGTTAGTCATCACTAAATTAGCAGTGAAAAAATTAAAGGGCTAAATTTTTCTACACTACATTAATGAGCAAAATAGGAATAAATACAATGAGAGAAAAAAAACCAGTCTTAAAGATGGACTGCAAAAGGAATGAACTGAGAAGCACTAAATTTATAGTAGTACAACTCAAAATAAATAAATATGTCAATCGGTAATAACTGAGAAGGATGGATAAAAACCCCTTCACATAACCCATAATATAAAGATACACAGTGACGATTACACATTAAACTTGAAAAAAAAATAACAGCTATTTGGTGCAATTGAAATCCCCTTCATGGTGTTCTAGAAACTGATATTTGATCACGTCCAAATGTTGACTAAAATATGTATCTCCTTTCTTTCCCTTCCTTAGCTACGAACATAAAATATTTGTTTGTTGATGCAAAATGTGATTGGAAAATACAACTAAACATCTACTTTTCCATGTAAGTGTAGAGAAATACATTGTCTCATAGAATCAAAAATTAAATTTTTATGAAGTCTAATACCCAAGATAGCTTCTTTTCGTAGTAATAAATGATAAAAAATAGCAAGAAGGTGGTCAAAAATAATGTTCCATTTTATTTTTCTTTATAACAGTCCCAAAAGATTCCTTTTAGATTTTCATTGTGCTGACTAAAAGGTCACTTGGAAATTTGTGTCTTTACAAATTTAATTCTATCCCCAATAGGCAGTTTATGATACAAGACTTTCCAAGCCAAAACTTGGGCATTTTCTTTTGCCTTGGTTTTCCAAACTTGAGCACTTAGCAGTCTCCATTTCTTGTCTATAAATTTACAATGCCATTTCCTGTTAAGTCTCAAATTGAAATCCATATTAGGAAGGATTTTAAAATATATTTTCTTGAAGGGAAAATTAAAAAAAGTGTATTTTCCCAATCACAACCAGTCCTTGAAGAAGTTACAATTTAAATGTGTACAGAGCTTCATAATGAGCTCTATAAGGTTCAAAGCCCTTATAAAAACTATGAATTCTTTGCACTTGTTATTTAAATTAAATATTTTGTTTCGATTCTTGCCAGTTGACCTAGTCAAGGGAGGTAAAGTCCCAAATGTCTCCAAACTATTGCACCCATTTATTAAAGAGATAATGAGATTTATGAGGGAAGGAGATAACAAAAGGCTACCCATGGTATTTGTGGATATAAAATCCCTTGATCTCCCTTTGAGTTGGAATGCTATTTTTATTAGGTTTCAGCATGTACCCATATACTTTAATATCTTTGGCCCCAATTTAAATGAGCTTCACCGGATGTACCATGTGTCCATTGTGCACTCCTCACAAGGATGCTTTCCTTCACTTTCCTACTGAGCCCTGCCATTCTTCCACATGTCAACAACACACAACTTTGAGGCTTGCTTCCCCTCTCTTCTCTATTGGGCTACACTAACATGCCATGTAGAATCATTCCATAGTCACCTTTTTTGCGGACCCCATAGTCAACGTAGGTAACGAAGACTTATCCACATGTCTTCTCCATGAGGATTTCATCAAAGGGAAGGATGGAATGAGCAAGAATTTGTACTTTCATGCCACATATCCTAACTGACTTCATGGGGAAGCGACACATGTCCACAATATGTTTTGTTGCTTCTATTTTGGGACCACCACCATCATTCACAGGGGATGCATTTGGCTTGAATGCGACTGTGTTCTATAGTTCATAATATTTTTTGTTGCAAAGGCCTAGGAAAGTAATTATAGTGGAAATCATTTTTCTTTATTTACAATCTTTTCTGCTATTGGCTAGTATGTAGTTGGATCATTTTTCTATGAATATGGCATCTTCTGTCTGAAAATGAGTTCCGAATAATAGAAAATTAAGAAAAAGACACTAGGCCTTTTGTTTTTTTTTTCATAATATTGTTTAAGACTTTGAGACTATGTCATTGTTTGGCGTTTTCATTTTCTTAGCTATTTGACAAACATTATACTATTTCATTATGGTACTGAGTGGTTTATTTGTAGAACTTCTATAATTTCAATATAATTTTGTTGATTTAGACCTTGTCTCAGACTCCTTTTTTTAGTAAATATGTATGAGAGTTATTTTATTTTATTTGATACACTATTCGGGTTTTCATCTTTAATTCCTATTATTCTAGAACATAGCAGATTGTTGAATGACCCTTAAATCCCATCAAAATATAGATTTATTGTGCCCAAACCTACCTCTTGGTGCATCACCTTAGTTAGATCTTTATTTTATAGCTACTTCCTTTTCCCTATCTAAGCCCCAAATCATAGAATAAGTCAGCTTGTTTAAAAATCTGGAGGTTACTCAATTTAGCGCAATTGGTCCCACCCATTAACTGAGTTTCCCATAAGGCTACTCCTTGTCAATTTTTGGCATCAATAGTTTATTTTTATAGCACACCTTGTGGGACTAATTAAATGTACTCAAACCTAAAGTGAGTGTATGAGCCATTGACCTATTACTAGATCCCAAACAGTGAATAACGCTGACTTGCTACTACCTCCGCTGGTAAAAGTGTGAACTAGAACTCATCCAATAAATGTTTTGATCCCTTCACTAGCCATGTTGCAAACTGCTAACATAAATTACATGGCATGGGATGTCAGAAGCCCCCTTATAGCACCAGTAGCACCCATCATCCAGGCCCCTATCCCAGCCTCTTCTTTAAAAGTTATACCAAAATTCATCGGTGATGGCTTGTAAACACCATTCGAACATATACAAGATGTAGCATATGTGTGTTTGGTGCATCGTATTACCGACCAAAATATATTGCTAAGGTTTCTCATAGCCTCTTTCAGGGGTAAGGCACTAGAAAGGTACCACACTCTGCAAGCTAACACTATCGGTAACTGGGATCAGCTCAAAGATACTTTCTACGAAATATTTTCAAATGATGGAGATCGATCGTCACTATATCATCAACTAGAAACCATAAATTGGGTCCCATACGAACCCATGACTGATTCTAATGTCCAATTCCACACAACTTGGCAAAGAATCTAGGCTTCTATTCGCCCACCGATCGAGTTGGCATTCTTGTTCTACCTGAAATCCATCAATGTCAACATCTCAATGATGATCTAGTCCCTTGGCGAAACCACACTACCAGATGCATACAACATTGTTTTTAAGGTAGAGAACAACTTGATCAATGTTGAAAAGTTTTCGCCTCAGCCTGTTATGCCTATCTTTCTAGACATGTCAGTTCCCTCCCAAAAGATAACAACTAGCAGTGTGACCACTCCTCCCCAATCCATGTACACATATCTAGGCACACAACAAAATTTTGCTACCACATCAGGCTCTTCAAAAGATGAGATGAGCAATATCAAATAATTGTTGCAGAATATCTCAAATGAGGTAATTACCATCAAGTGGAACCAGTCCATGCTCTAGAATCCAGCATACCAAAAATATCAAGGTGAAAGACCATCTTACCAACAGAACCAGTACCTGTGAGGTACGCGCTCAAATTTAAAAACTCAACCAATTAATTAGATGGTTTGAGTACCTATTCTACTACCTAACAACCCATAGAGCTCAAGTAGAGAGCTGACTGTAGGGAAAACCAATCTCATCAATGATATCAATCTCTGATGCTTCCCTTGTGATGAATCACATATGCTCTGAAATTGTCTGCATCAAGATTTACAGAAAAACGTAGTAGAACAGTGCAGCCAAGGCATTGCAACAAGTTCAAGAGGTTATTGTGAGAGAGGGGGACCACCCGCTACAAGGCCCCAGATCACAAAAGGCCAAGAGTGGAAAGGCTGCCCTAACCCACCTTAGTTTAAGGGGAAGTCAGGATGGTGAGGATGAGAATGATGAGGATTATGAATCCCTTGATCACTCTACAATCCTGAATGTTGGAGGGAGACCAGATGAGTCAGCCTTGAGAGTTGGATTTGTGTCTTAGAAAGTTCTTTGTCTAAGGACGGAAGCATAGTTCTAGGATGACAACATGGTGCACTGGCATCTCACAGGTGTGTTGGCATCTGTATGGCCAGAGAACTGAAAATAAAAGATTCTATCTCAAGAAGGGAGACTATTAGCCTAGTCTAGATATGTTTAAAGTGATAAAATGAGATTCAGTAAAGATAAATTTATATATGAATATGATAAAGGAAATGTATTACCACCAATGTGACGAAGACGATCTCATATAATTCTCTCCTTGCTAGCATGTTCCAAGCTCTCTCCACCTACACATAATAAATGGGAAAATTGTTGGGGCTGTATAGGGGCCTACCTCAGTTAGACCCTCATCTTGGTGTTTCCACCTCCATGGATAGTAAAGTTTGGAATAGTAGAAATAGATGATAAAGGAAATAAACTACAAACTACATAACACAAAACACAACAAGCAGTATGTGCTTACACAATCGAAAGCAAAAGGAGAGATCATAGGAGCTTACCGCCTCCATCCAAAGCACTCAAGGCTCATGGAGGAGTGAATGAGAGGGACTCAAGCCCATGTTGCCATGGTGTCTATCCTATGGTCATCTTGTTGGACTAATGGAGTAGTGGGTTGCTGCAATGAAGTGAATGGTGCTGCTACAAAGCTTGTGAATACTTGAAAAATGGTGGAGAAAATGTGAAGGTATGAATTCAATATCTGGCCAAACTCTATCTAAACTTGAGAATGGATGAGAGAGTGAGTATTATGAAGGGGAATGTGAAAAATGGCCATATTCGAGTCAGCCAACCGAAGATGGATGTTACTCTTCAACTTCCAATCAAAAATATAATGCCTCTATAGTCTCTAACTACAGGAATTTGCCAGGGATGTAAGCAAACTGTGTGGACATCTGCACGTCATGTGAGTGTCCCCAACATAAACTCTCCCACCGACACACAAAATAAGTGCCGAGTGGAATGCAGTCAGTGGGACTAAATGGAATAAAACCTCTACTTTTGATTTCCTAAAGTGTTAAGGGTCAAAAGGGAATTTACATTAGGGGTGAAAATTTATGTTGATACATTTTCCCCCAACTTTAGTGAGCACAAGTACCGATGAGTGATTTGGTAAAGTAGGGTAGTAAAGAATTAAAAAAGTAGGAGATGTATACCTAAACTAGAGAGCAAGCAGAGCACAGTTTGAGGAACTCAGAAGTGCAAGAGAGGACTTCATAGCTCTACGGAACCATAAAGTTGAAGTATGAAAGTACCTTATAAACTCATGGTCCTGCAAGGGGGGTTATCCTTCAAGAACTCTCAAATGAAGGAAACCAAGAAAATCACCTTACAACATCGCAAACCTGCAAGGAATGTATCCCCCAAGAACTCTCACATGAGGGAAACTAATTAAAGGGGACTCCATTGAGTCAGAGAAGGCGACATGTTTATCCATAGATAGAACACATCAGGAAGCGACCGTGTAAGCCTGTGAACGGATAGTCACATAGACCATCGCTAAGTTGTAAGACTTTCAAAGGGCTCCCTTGGGAACCCTTCAAAAGGAAGGAGGGTCCACTCAAGGGATGCATTGTTTGAAATGAAAAGTCTATTTGGGTTGCCCCCAAGCTAGATGTAATGATGTAAAGTAGGTCTAGTCGAGCTACTCCTAGACTAGATGTCGAGGTGTGAAAATGGTCTAGCCGGGGTGCCCCTAAGCTAGATTCCATAGAACTTGTGAGAGATTTTTGAAGGGATCCCTTGGGAACCCAAATTGAAAGGGAAGGGTCCACTCAAGGGACACATTGTTCAAAAGCTTAATGTCTTCCTTCTCGAATCGATTTGTCACCAATGAATCCTTTTGAAAGATGTTCACTTCATCAATGAATTCGAAAGGAAGAAGATGTGCTCATGTTAGGGGAAGACTAAGACTGTTCCTACTTCGAAGGAGGATTTCCATGTCCTTTCTTTACAAACCCATGATGAAGGAAACATGTTCCGCTAGGGTTTCAAGTTGAGAATTTAATTCTAACAAGGAAGTGTGGGAAGGGTCTTCGATAAAAGATTGGTTTGGCAATGAATGAATTTTATAAAGACTAAGTGATGTAGAAGATACATTCTCACAGATGGAAGGGACAACTCAAGGAAAGAAGAGAGAAAGATAAATAGAAAAGTAAAGAAAACAAATCACACATAGAGGGCACAGGGGGATCTCGTTATGTGGGGTTAGATCTGCCTTTATTTATATATATGTAGGTAACCATAGTAAGAGGTGAAATATCATCACTCCCCAACCAGATCAGGAAGAATTTATGGAAGACAAAGTGAAAATAAAAAAATGGGTCAACATTGGAAGGCGGCCTAAATGCTCCTGATAATTTGCATCGTTCCCAATTTATCAAATTTGAATCACAAACATGGAAGAATAGAGATACATATAGAAGAAGGTTTACAAAACAAACCCACGCATGTATCCAACCACCAATAGGGGTGACGAGGGCCATCCAGGAATATATAGCATGATTATGGGGGAAGCACATGAAACAACACCCACAAAATTCTAATCTAAAGATCAAGAAGAGGGTCTCCCCCTAGCACTAATCAACCAAGAGGACATCAACTTTCCATTCTAGATCATCAAAGGGGGAAGGATGATGAGCCTGCAATGGTGAAATGTTAAGGGGAGGAGCTTTTGATCCTCCCACAACAAGGGTGAAGGAAAAGGGACCTGTAAGGTCTCCATCGCTCAACTCTTGTGGGTCCAAGGTCAACAACATAGTAAAGGTCATTGATAGGGTTGGGACTTTATCCACCGAGTTAAACATTGCACTTAATAGGAGTGTCATATTTTACCTCAACAGATAGGGGAGATTTCACCCAAGGTTCACTGCTAGGCTCACCAAGAGACTCAGAATAAATGAAAACTTGGGGAAGGCTAGAGTTGGCTCTGTTGTTAGGACATAACAAGTCAGCATAGGGCCACCCTTTGGAGAAGGTGGGATCTTCTTATATCCTCCATTTCTAGAGGGACCATGCTCTACCTTCTTCTTCATTGAAGGAGATTAAATCCCCACAAATGAAACAAGGAGGGTCGAGAGAGAAGAGGAAAGAGCCATAGTGGAAATAAATAAAGTGTTGACCATGTCTAGCGGCTTTGGGAAAGGCAAGATATCCAAGACGAAATTCAAAAAGGGTGGCTCTATAGAAGGAGTGATGAACACTTGCACCCTTCTAGGTGCAAGCGCACTCACAGTGGGAGCCGAAGGAAATTCAGAGACAAAAAGAAGGGATGAGGAAGGAATGATAGGAAGTGTAGTCTTCTCTTCCTCCCTCTTCTATAAGGAGGCTTTCTTTGATAGGAGATCCTTTCACCGATGCTTATGCTCACATGCAAAGCAGTTTCTACGGCTCTTCAAACTAGAAGCCAAAACTTCCGAAGGGATCGAAAGGACCTTCTCAGCCATGGGAGTGTCCTCCACGGCTATCTTTAGTGGAAGGGAAAACTCCTGAATGGGAGAAGAAGGAGTAGGCTCAGAAATGGTGGGAGGATTTGACTCTAGAACCTCAGCAGTGGGCCTCTTCCCATTAATTGTTTTAACAACAGGAACAAGAGGAGGCCACTGAGGCTAAGACAAGGACTCTCCATGGGGGCATTGCTATCTACCATACCGAAAGGGCTTAGGCTCCATGGGTAAGTTAGGAATTTTAGATGCAAGATGCTTGGCCTTTTGCCAAGTGGGAACCATGGGGTTCTCTCACAAACATAATACATAAGCAGATGGTACAATGGTAAGATGAGAGAAAGCATCTGACTAAAATACGAAAGAGGAAGAAGGAGGATCTCAAGACCGCTTCTCTTCTATGTGCCTTAGTGGCATCATTGTCAAATTTTAGACAAGCTCTATGCAAAACAACACAAGGTGACGGAGGATATCTCACTTTCGGCGTAGTGTGTCCCTTCTTATAGTTTTGATACGTGCAGTGTAGGAGGTCCTTCCTAGGCAGGCAAGAACCAAGAAAGATAGGCCAAAATTAATCCAAGGTATAGTTTCCACATGTAACTGGTGGTCTATAACCGGTGTCATGGACAATGTGTACTAAACATCCATGAACAAACTTTAGACATTTGTGTATAAATGAGGGAACTGTGTTCATAGCTACTAGCCAAGGGATACCTAGCTTCACTTTGAAAAATTCAAACCATGGGATAATGCCAAATTTAACGCTTAAAGATTTAGGTCCAACAAGGACAGATAGGATAATACTCCTTATAAGAGGTACGCAAAGTTTTTCATGTGTGAAGATGGTACTCTCAGGTGCATCATACGCATCCTTATGTACAAAGTTAATTAGCATGATATCCTTAGTTATGATATTCACTTGTGATGTCAGATCAATGAGAACACTTGCTACAGTACTCCCATTTATCCTCACGGGAATGTAAAGAGGAGATGGATCTCTGTTGAAGCCCATTGGCAAGTCTTGTGAGGTGAAGGTTATGCTAGTACCACTACTCACAGTCTGCATAGAGGGGATGGGTTGAATAAGAAAAGAGGCCATCATACACCAGGTGGTACTTCTATAGAGCCTCGTAAGATTTATGAGATAAATAGTGACCCAATTAAGGTTCGTTACACAAAACCATTATAAATTTTCAACTATGCCTACTAGGGGTCATAGGTTGGGTTGTGAGGTGAAATCCTCACAACACTCACACCCCCAACACTCCTAGGATACGATGAAAGGAGCCTTCAATATCACAGAAAAAAAATAGAATGGTTCATGTTAGGTTCACCAAACATGTGAGAAAGGGGAACCACCCGCTGCAAGGCCCCAGGTCATGAAAGGCCAAGAGCGGAAAGGCTGTCCTAACCCACCTCAGTATAAGGGGAAGTTAGGATGATGAGGATGAGAATGATGAGGATTATGAATCCCTCGATCGCTCTGCAATCCTAAATGTTGGAAGGAGACTAGATGAGTTGGCCTTGAGAGTGATATTTGTGTCTTAGGCATCTCTTTATCCGAGGATGGAAGTGTAGTTCTAGGATGACAACATGACGCATTGACGTCTCACAGGTGTGTTGGCATTCGTACGACCAAAGAAGTAAAAATACAAGATTATAATTTAGGAAGGGAGACTACCATCCTATTCTAGAGATGTTTAAAGTGATAAAATGAGAGTAAGTAAAGAGAAATGTAGATAAAAATACAATAAAGGAAATGTATTCCAACCAAGGTGACAAAGATGATCTCATATAATTCTCTCCTCGCCAGCTTGTTCCAAGATCTCTCCACTTGCACACAATAAAGGGGAAAATTTTTGGGGTTGTATAGGGGCCTACCTTAGTTAGACCCCCATCTTGGTGTTTCCACCTCCATGTTCAACCAAGTTTGAAAAAGTAGAAATAGATGATAAAGGAAAGAAACTACAAGCTACATAACACAAAACACAACAAGTAGTACGTGCTTACTCAATCGAAAGAAAAAGGAGAGATTAGAGGATCTTACCGCCTTTGTCCAAAGCACTCAAGGCTCATGGAGGAGTGAACAAGAGAGAATCAAGCCTTTATTTCCATAGTGTATGTCATATGCTTGCCCTATTGGAGTGATGAAGTAGTGGGTTGCTGCAATGGAGTGAATGGTGTTGCTACAAAGCTTGTGAATGCTTAAAAAATGGTGGAAAAAATGTGAAGGTATGGATCCAATATCTTGCCAAACTCTGTCCAAACTTGAGAATGGATGAGAGAGTGAAGATTATGAAGGGTAATGTGAAAAATGGCCATATTCAGGTCAGCCAACTGAAGAGGGACGTTAATCTTTGCCTTGCAATAAAAAATGTAATGCCTTTGCAGTCTCCAGCCACAGGAATCTGTTAGGGACATAAGCACATTGTGCGGACGTCTGTGCATCGTGTAGGTGCCCCTGATAGAAATACCCCCACTGACACACAAATAAAGTGCCAAGTGGAATGTAGTTAGCGGGCTTAAGTGGAATTCAACCTCCGCTTTTGATTTTTTAAAGTGTTAAGGGTAAAAAGGGAATTTGCATTAGGGGTGAAAATTCATGTTGAGAAATTTTTCCCCCACTTTAGCAATCATGAGTACTAATGAGTGCTTCAATAAAGTAGAGTAGTAAAGGAGTAACAAAGTAAGAGATGTATACCTGAACTGATGAGGAAGCAGAACACAGTCTGAGGAACTCGAAAGTGCAGGAGAGGACTTTATAGTTCTCTGGAACCATAATTTGAAGTACGAAAGTACCTTACAGACTCATGGTCTTGCAAGAGGGGTTATCCTTCAAGAACTCTCAAATTAAGAAAACCAGGAAAATCACCTTACAACATCACAGAACTAGAAGGAAGGTATCCCCCAAGAACTCTCACATGAGGGAAACCAAGTAAAGGATATTTCATAGAGTCAGAGAAGGTGAAATTTTTATCCACAGATAGAACACATCAGGAATCAGTCACATAGGCGAGTGAACGAATAGTCACACATACCATTGCTAAGTTGTAAGACTTTCAAAGGGGTCCCTCAGGAACCCTTCAAAAGGAAGGATAGTCCACTCAAGGGATGCATTGTTTGAAAGGAAAAGTCTAGCCAGGCTGCCCCAAGCTAGATGCCATAGAATGTGTTGTAGATTTTTAAAGGGCTCCCTCAGGAACCCAACATGAAAGGGAAGGGTCCACTCAAGGGAAACACTACTCAAAAGCTTCATGTCTTCCTTCTCGAATCGATTCATCACTAGGGAATCCTTTTGAAAGATGTTCACTTCATCAAGGAATTCGAAAGGTAGGATATGTGCTCATGCGAGGGGAAGACTAAGACAATTCCTTCTTCGAAGGAGGATTTTTCATGTCCATTCTTTACGAACCCATGATGAAGGAAAAATGTTCTGCTAGGGTTTCAAGTTGACAATGTAATTCTAACAAGGAAGTGTTGGAAGGGTCTTTGAGAAAAGATTTGTTTGGCAATCTATGCATTTTATAAAGACTAAGTGATGTAGAAGATGTGTTGTCACACATGGAAGGGAAAACTCAAGTAAAGAAGAGAGAAAGATAAAGAGAACATTAAAGAAAAAAAATCACACATAGAGGGCATAGGGGGATCTGGTTATGTGGGAAAAAATCTGCCTTTATTTATATATATGTAGGTAATTGTAGTAAAATGTGAAAGATAATCAATCCCCAACCAGATCAAGAAGAATGTATGGAAGACAAAGTGAAAATAAAAAATTGGGTCAAAATTGGAAGGAGGCCTAAATGCTCCCAATTCTTTGCATCATCATCAATTTATCGAAAGTCAAGGGTGATCCCACAATAGTGGTTTACAATTTTTGGCCAAGCTGGACACTGAAATTATTATTTTTAACTAAATCTTCACCTTCGGGCACCTATAGCAGTTAAACTATGAGGAATTTGAAGATGACGCAAACTAGAGTCTCATCACATTTTGTTTGTAGATTCTAAAAATATTTTTTTCAAAACTTTTGGAATAAGATTGCACTTCCTTTTCCATCTCCCACGAAAACTATTTTTTTTCAGAAAATAACATTTTTAAAAAGTGGCGCTCACCGTATACAACATAATTTTTTTTGTATGAAGGATAAAATTATAATTTTTTCAAATTTAGATTTATAACTACAATATCTAGCACTTTCATTTGGTATCATAGTTTTTTATTGAATATTTTTTCCTTAATAGAGTTTTGAAGTCAAACCAATTGCAATTCCGACATAGGCCAACTGTATACAACATAACTTTTTTTGTATATATCGAAATTCAATTTATTTATTTTTAATGCATCAAGGAAATCAGTACCCAACATGAACATATTTGAAAAAAAATTATTCTGATAATTTTTCTATTTTTCCACATGTGCAAAACAAAGAGCTTGATTTTTAGTGAAAAACCTATGTTTAATAAAACTAAAAAAACACATACACAATAAAACAAAAACATATTAAAATTATATTCATGGGATAGCTCATTTTGAAGAGTACCATAATCATTTGAAATAAATTTTAAATGAATTCATTTGATCCCCCAAAATTTAAATCAAAAGTGATTTTTTGTCAGCATTTTGATAGGTGTAAAGGAGACTCATTTATAGGTATGGTTTAAAACTAGCGAGGTTCTATCCAAGGGGGTTTGATCTAAGGTGGTTTGATCAAACCCTCTTCAATTGAAATCCTTAAAATGGAACTTTTAAAGGCTTAAATCATTATATTTTCTAAAAATATGTGATTTCAGCAAAAAATTGTTCCTCTTAGAAATTGTAAATGAGCTTTGTGGGATCACCCTCAATCACAAACATGGAAGAATAGAGACACATATAGAAGAAGGTTTACGACACAAATACCACACCTGTATCCAAGCACATATACCATGATTATGGGGGAAGCACATGTCACAATATGCACAAAATTCTAATCTAAAGATCAAGAAGAGGGTCTCCCCCTAATACTAACCAAATAAGAGGTCGTCAGCTTCCCACTCTAGATCATCAAAGGGGGAAGGATGAAGAACCTGAAATGACACAACATTAAGGGGAGGAGATTTTGATCCTCCCGCAACAAGGGCTAAGGCAAAGGGACCTATAAGGTCTCCATCACTCAACTCTTGTGGGTCCAAGGTCAATGACCTAGCGAAGATCGCTGATAGTTTCAAGACTTCATCCATCAAGTTAAACATGCACTTAACAGGAGTGCCATGTTTTACCTTAACAGACGGGGGTTTTTGCACCCAAGGTTTATTGCTAGGCTCACCGAGAGACTCAGGAGTAGTGACAAACTCTAGGGAGGCTGGAGCTGGCTCTGTTGTTAGGATAAAACAAGTCAGCGCAGGGCCACTCTTTGGAGAAGGTGGGCTCTTCTTACATCCTCCATTGCTGGAGGGACCATTTTCTACCTTCATCTTCATTGGAGGAGACGAATTCCCCACAACTAAAACAAGGAGGGTCAAGGGAGAAGAGGAAAGAGCCGCAATGGACATAACTAAAGTGTTGAGCATGTACATGGGCTTTGGGAAAGGCAAGACATCCAAGATGAAATTCAAAAAGGGTAGCTTCACAAAAGGAGCAATGAACACTTGCACCCTTCTAGGTGCAGGTGCACTCATAGTGGGAACTGAAGGAGATTCAAAGAGAAAAGGAAGGGAAATAGAGGGAATGACAAGAAGTGAAGTCTTCTCTTCCTCCCTCTTCTGTAAGGAGTCTTTCTCTACTAGGAGAGCCTTTCACTGGTGCTTACGCTTGTGTGCAAGGGTGTTTCTATGGCTCTTCGAACCAGAATCTAGAACTTGCGAAGGGATGGAAGGATCTTGCTCAACCATGGGAGTGTCCTCCAAAAATTTCTCTAGTGGAAGGGTATACTCCTGAATGAGAGAAGAAGGAGCAGGTTCAGAAATGGCTGGAGGTGTTGACTCTAGTGCCTCGGTGGCGGGCCTATTCCTGTTCATTGTTTTAACAATAGGAACAATAGGAGGCCATAGAGGCTGAGATAACGAATCTTTATAGGGTGCTTTCTGTCTACCATACTGAATAAGCCTAGGCTCTATGGGTAATATAGGAAGTTCAAATGCAAGATGCTTGGCCTTTCGTCAAGCGGGCACCATGGGGTTCTCTCACAAATGCAAGACATAAGTAGATGGTAGTACGACAGGATGAGAGGAAGCATCAGGCTGAACTATGGAAGAGGAAGAAGGAGGATATCAAGACTGCTTCTCTTCTACGTGCCTTGGCAGCGTCGTTGTCGACTTTCAAACAATCTCTATGTGAAACATCATAAGGTGATGAAGGGTATCTCACTTTCAACCTACCACGCCCCTTCTTATAGTTTTGATATGTATGATGTAGGAGGTCCTTCCTAGGAGGGAGAGGACCAAGAGATGCATGTCAAAAGTAATTCAAGATATAGTTGCCACATGAAACCAGTGGTCTATAACCGACGCCATGGACAACATGTACTGAACCTCCATGAACAAACTTCAAACATTTGTTAATAACCAAGGGAACTGCATTCATAGCTACTAGCCAGGGGAGACCTAGCTTCACTCTAAAGAGTTCAAACCCTGGGATAATCTCAAACTTAAGGCTTATGATTTAGTTCCAACAAGGACTGATTGGATAATAGTCCCTATAGGAGGTATGAAAATTCTGTTGTGTGTACGGATGGTACTCTCAGGTGCATCATACCCATCCTTATGTAGGAAGTTAATCAACATGATCTCCTTAGTTATGAAATTCACTTGTGATGTCAGATCAATGAGAACACTTTCTACAATACTCCCATTTATCCTCACAGGAATGTAAAGAGGAGATGGATCTCTATTGAAGCCCATCGACAAGTCTTGTGAGGTGAAGGTTATGCTAGTACCACTACTCATAGTCTACATGGAGGGGATGGGTTGATTAAGGAAAGAGGCCATGACACACACTAGGTCTTACTTCTACAAAGCCTCCTAAGGTTTATGAGATAAAACAGTGACCAAATTAAGGTTATCTTACACAACACCATCAAAAATTTCCAACTACGCCTAGTAGGGACTGTAGGTTGGGTTGCAAGGTGAAAGCCTCACAACACTCACACCTACAACACTCCTAGGATACGAGGAAAGGAGCCTTCAGTATCACAGAATGGAACAAAAATGGTTCATGTTAGGTTCACCAAAAATCTGAGAAAGGGGGACCATGCACTGCAAGGCCCCAAGTCACAAAAGGCCAAGAGTAGAAAGGCTGCCCTAACCCACCTCAATTTGAGGGGAAGTTAGAATGATGAGGATTATGAATCCCTCGATCACTCTAAAATCTTGAATGTTGGAAGGAGACCAGATGATTCAACCTTGAGAGTTAGATTCATGTCTCAAGAAACTCTTTATCTGAGGATGGAAGTGTAGTTCTAGGATGATAGCGTGGCACGCTGGCGTCTCACAGGTGCGCTAGCATCTGTATGGCCAGAGAACTGAAAAGACAATATTCTAACTCAGGAAGGGAGACTACTGGCCTATTATAGAGATGTTTTAAGTGATAAAATGATATTAAGTAAAGAGAAATGCATATATGAATACGATAAATGAAATTTAGTACCACCAAGGTGATGAAGACGAACTCGTACAATGCTCTTCTCACCAGCTTGTTCCAAGCTCTCTCCACCTACACACAATAAAGGGGAAAATTATTGGGGTTGTAAAGGAGCCTACCTTAGTCAGACCCCCATCTTGGTGTTTCCACCTCCATGGACAACCAAGTTTTGAATAGTAGAAACAGATGATAAAGGAAAGAAACTACAAGCTATGTAACACAAAACACAACAAGTAGTATGTGCTTACTCAATCAAAAGAAAAAGGAGATATTATAGGAGCTTACCGCCTCCATCCAAATCACTCAAGGCTCACGAAGGAGTGAACGAGAGGGACTCAAGCCTCTATTTTCATGGTGTTTGTCCTATGCTCACCCTATTGGAGTGATGGAGTAGTGGGTTTTTGCAATGGAGTGAATGGTGTTACTGAAAATATTGTAAATGCTTGAAAAATGTTGGAGAAAATGTGAATGTTTGGATTCAATGTCTTTCCAAACTCCATCCAAACTTGAGAATGGATGAGAGAGTGAATATTATGAAGGGGAATGTGAAAAATGGCCATATTTGGGTTGGCCAGCCGAAGAGGGACATTACTCTTCGAATTCTAATTGAAAATGTAATGCCTCTATAGTCTCCAACTATAGGAATATGCTAGGGATGTAAGCATGTTGTGCAGAATTTTGCGCACCACTTGGGTGTCCCCGATAGAAACGCCCCCACCGACACACAAAATAGACACCAGGTGGAATGCAAGCAGTGGGATTAAGTGGAATTAAACCTCCACTTTTGTTTTTCTAAAGTGTTAAGGGTCAAAAGGGGATTTGTGTTAGGGGTGTAAATTCATGTTCATACAGTTATGTATATGTATCTCCCCAAATGGAAAATGTGGTACTTACCACTCAAATTCAAGGGATTTCCTTGGAAAAATAAAATGATATAGTTCCTAACCACACACTCTTCTCATGGATGGAAGGAGAAGAGGCAGTATTTACAAATGAGGCATCCACATCAAAGACCCCATAATTGTAGTCTGATTACAACACTCACTCAAAAAAGAGATCCACGGGAAAACCGGTCACTCCACAGCCTAGAAGTGTCCCCGACCAATCCCCCAGTCCTTCCATAATTGCTTCATAACTACAATTCCATAAGGAGATTGTTATAACCAAGGCTAAGGAAAAAAATCCTTCAAATCCATCACCATTCAATGTGGTGGAACAATTAAAAATATCCTCTACTAATGTATCCCTTTGGGGTATCTTGGCTATTCTGGAACATAAGTCATTGCCGCAAAATTCCCTCTAGGAAGATGCAGTTATTGAGCCAATAGAGAAATCATGCAAGGGAAAGCTTGTTGATCCATCAACTCATGAAAAAGTTCTCACAAATAGTACAAATTCGGCCTCTACCAAAGTTATAGATAAGCCAAATCCAAAGCCCTTTTTTCTAACTCTTATTGAGGGAAAGAAATTACTACACAATTCTATGATTGACTCTGGTCCTAGCACCACAACCATGCCCAATTAGATAGTTGAAGCCTTAAGACTTAGATATGAACCTTTAAAAAGGGGGGTTATGCAGCTTGATTGGAACAAGGTTGAAACTATGGGTATTATTAAGAACCCCCCTTTGACTCTATTCTCCTTCCCTAGTATCACATTTCCATAAGATATCATGATAATAGATGTTTCCCCCATATTCGGTCTTTGCTTATCCCAGGAATTCACTTCAAAGATAGGTGGATATCTTTCTTTTGATTGGTCACACTTGATCCTTAGCACCAAGCATGCAACTAAAATTAAAATAATATTTGAACCTTTACATTCGAAACATGTTGTCGATGAAGCCATGGTCAACTTTGAGGTTGCTCATACCTCTTTCACCAAGAAGGAAACATATGGTACCAAGCTACTAGAGGATGAGAAGGTTACTGGATACCAACTTGATCAAGAAGACATCCTCTTGAGTGAATATATACACATTGATCCTTTTGGTAACTATCATGCCACTGGATTGGGAACTTATGTCATCTATGACAAAGATCAAGTAATCCCAAAGGTTGTGAAGGAATTTGAGAATACTCTAGACTTAGAGATGTTGATGTTGCATTTTGATGGAGAAATATGCAAATTTGGCGCATGAAGTGGGATATGTTTGACCTCCCCATCCAACAAAAAAGACACTCTATTCCTTCCTCTTCCAGTTCACTTGCTCGAACAAAGAAGTTGAATATGAAGGCCTAGTGCAAGGTCTAAGCCTTGTAGAGTGGATGGGAATTAAGGAAATAATGGTGTTCAGAGACTCTGAGCTAGTGGTCAATCAAGTCTGAGGGATTTCCATAGCTAAGAATGCCTGTATGAGATCCTATAGAAATATATTTTGGGACCTAATTGAGATCTTTGAAGCCTTCAATATCAAGATAGTGCCCAAAAAGTGAAATACAAATACATACCACATGGCATCAATCGGATCTCAATTTGATCCGGCCTCTGATTTAATTCATAACATACACTCTGTACAAGTGATTGTTTGATCAAAAATCCAAGATAATGATCAAAGCTGGAAATTATTTTAAATTGATGAACACATCGCTTCATTCATCCAACATTCGGGAGAGTTCCCTGAGCAACTCCAACAAAAAATTGTCGAGGTGTATGAAGGGAAAATTATTTAGTTAAGGACTAATAAACTCCCAAAAGGATTGGTCACTCTCGAAAACCTATTTGATTGTGATGATGCAAGAAATTATAAGAGGATTTTTTTAGTAAACAAAAGTGACTAGGCAGATCTTCAGGCTAGAGACAAATGGATGCTCAAAGTCAGGAAAGATGTCACGTAGAACGATAAAGAAAGACTTGTCCAATTTTGTGAGAAATATGGAGTAGTGGCCTGGTCATATGATGGTCTCAAGGGATACAATCCTAAAATCATCCAACATCCTATAGAACTGATGGAAGGGACAAAACCTATCCACTAGAAACAAAGGCTAGTAAATCCAAAGATTGAAGCCTTGATTGTGTAGGAGCTTACAATTCAATATCGGATCATCTTCTCGATCAAGCACAATACATGGGTATCCAACTTGGTTTTAGTTCGAAAGAAGAATGGAGATATTTTCCTATGTTTTTTATTTTTGGGACTTGAATAGAGCATCCCTAAAGGATTACTACCCTTTGCCTTCCATTGAGTCTATCTTGCAGGAATTAGCAGGGTCAGAGATGTTTTCTCTTCTGGACAATTTTTTGGGTTACAACCAGATCTGGGTAAAAGAGGATGATTGACACAAAACAAAATTCACTACTAAGTGGGGAACGTTTTCATATGAAAAAATTCCCTTCGGCCTCTCAAATGTGGGAGCCACCTTCTAGCAAGCAATGGATATCTCTTTCAAGGATTTCATCAGTAAAATCATCTTGATTTACTTGATTGATCTTATAGTATTCTCCAAGAATAAGGATGATCATTTTGATAACCTTGAAATGGTTTTCAAAAAATGCTAAGAGTTCAGGATATCCTTGAACCTGAAAAAAATGTGTTTTTGGAGTGTTGCAAGGAAAACTATTGGCACATGTAGTGTCCAAATATGGAATTACAATCAATCCAAAGTAGGTAAAGGCAATTAGAGAGCTCCCCATTCTAGTCAATAAGAAGGGAGTTCAGTCCTTTTTGGGAAAAGTAAATTTTGTGAGAAAATTCATTTATGATTTTGTAGGAATAATCAGACCTATCAACCTAATTCTTAAAAAGGATCAATTTTTCAAATGGACAAAAGAAGCCAAAGAAGATATTGAGAAGGTTAAGGATGCTATTTATTTAGCTCTTATGCTGGTAAATATAGACCTATCAAAATACTTCATAATGTATGTATTCAATGGAAAATCCAACATCGCTACTGTTTTGACCCAAAAGGATGAGAAAGGAAATGGAGAAAATCCAATAACATTTCAATCCCAGACCTTAAAATATTGTGAGGCAAACTACAACTTCATCAAAAGGAAATCATTTTCCATTGTTAAGGGACTCAAGAAGTTCTGACACCTCATATCTTGTAACAAGGTGGTTGTATATGGTGCACATTCCAATGTGCATGAGTATATCATGGAGGGAGAGACCACCGAAAAAAGGGCCAATTGGATCACTAAGGTCCTCGAATATGATATTGAGGTCAAACCCACAAATACCATCCAAGGAAGAGGATTGTTTGAATATTTGGCACATGATGACGAAATGGTAGTTGAAGATGAGCAACCCGAACTTGTTCTAACCAATGAACCTAAGTCGAAAGGTTGTTAGCTAGTGGACTGAGTAAGATTTGTGCATACCAAAAATATTTTTCGAGTCTTCATTCTTAGAAGAGAAGATTCTATAGATTACAAAACAATGAATATATGCTTATACAAGGAGTCCTCTTCAAAAGGAACTTCAATGGTGTTCTACTATGGTGCATCACCACAGAATAGGAAAGAAAAAAATTAACACCTTTCACAACAGTCCCGTGAGTGGACATTTCTCTCCAAGGACCACCACTGTCAAAATTATTTGTGCTAGATATTTTTGGCGTACACTATTCAATGGTTCAAACTCTTTGGTTAAGGCCTACAAGGAATGCCATTTCTTCGCGCCAAGGAGAAAAAAATTAACAATTCCTCTCAACCCAATAGTGGTTGATGAACTATTTTCCTGATGGGGCTTTGATTTTATTAGGATGATTAATCCCACTTCCAATGTAGGACACAAATGGATCGTCACAACTATGGACTGCTTTACTAGGTGGAATGAGACCATTCCCCTAAATAATGTGATAGAGCCAGAGATTGTGAACTTCCTTGAGAAACTCGTGATGAGATTCAGCCCACCAAATACCATCATCTCTAACAATGCCAAGGCCTTCTTTGATTCTAAGGTATGTCAATTCGCACTCGCACATGGAATATTCTTAGAAACATCTTCAAGCTACTACCTGTAGGGGAATGGCCTAGCTGAGTCGACCAATAAAAATTTGGTCTGACTCATTAAAAAAATAGGGTAAGAACATCAAAGAAGTGGCCCAAAACTATGTGGGAAACACCCTAGGTAGACCGCATAACTCCTAAGCAAGTCCTAAATACTTCGTTGTATGAGTTAGTATATGGGAAAGAAGTAGTATTTCTCATCTCCATGGATATTCCTGCACTATAGTTTCTCAAATCACTAGAGGTCGAGGAAAATGGAGCCATGGAGGTCTGATTGGTCGAGTTACTAAAAGTATAGGAAATAAGAGGAAAGGACCTAACAACCACGACTAAATTTCAATAGATGGTTAAGAAGTGGTTTGGCAAGAAAACCTTAGACCAAGGTCTCAAGTGTGGAGACCTAGTGCTAAATTTTAATGAAAGGATCACAAATCTTGGCCAACACAAAAAAATTGATAGTCTCTGAGAGGTCCCTTTTAGAATAATTCAATGCAAGCAACACAACACATTTCAATTATAAAACATGGAGAAAGAGGTATTGGGGATTCTAGTTAATGAAATCCACCTCAAATTATTTAATTAAGCTTTATAAATTGTTCTACCTCTACAAATATGTAATTATTGTAAGTTTTGCCTTTGTATTATTTTATTCGGCCGATCTTTGAAAATGAAGCCATATACAAAATTGAAAAGGTAGTCGAAGAAGTAGTAAAAATAGAACCCATAATGCAAAACAATAGAAAGAAAAATGGATAGAAACTTAGTATAAGTTGTATATTCATTCAAAATTATTATATGCTTCAAAATTAAATTTCAAAAATGTCTCAAAGGCCGTGCTCTTTAGAAAAGTATATTTATATACTATGAAAAATTATATATGGTAAGGGCCTTGTCTTCGCATATTTACAAAAAAAATATAAAAGGTGAGTCTTAAAGAGCAGAAAAGACATTATCATTAGCAAGATCATTAACAGGAGCATAATCAATAGCATTTGGAACATTTTCATCAGCAGGATTGTCAGAAGGAGCACTAAAATTGTTAATAGTAGCAACACTAGGAACAGTGGCAAGGGTATTCACAATAGTGATGGCTAGTGGTGGAGGAAATACTAGGTCCCTGAAATCACTATACCATTCTACATCGTAGAACAACACCACATTGTAGCAGCGCAGCAGGAAGTGACAAGCATGGGTGACCCTCTGGCAGTGCTCAACTTGTGAAAGAATGCAAAACCCACTCATAAATGGCACCCAAGACATCACCGTGTCTTCTTCAATATGCTTGTGAAGGTCGCTCGTCATAGGAATACCTAGGACATACACCGCATTTGCCACTATCTCTCCAAGGTCACTGAGATACTGCTTCGGGAAGATTTCCAATGTTATTCACAAAATCATCAGCTTAGGGACCTAAATATCAAGCAGGGATGCCACAAAGTGAGATAAAATTTCAGTCTTGATCCTATACTTGTCTTCATATTCTATGCAGTCCCTACCTAGTATCCACTTCATTGCTATAATAGCCAATGAATGGTGGTTCTTCGTCATTCTTTTAAGATGCCTATTGGAAAATTCACCTAAGAAAGTTGTCTGAGCCTTATTGCTAATGAGCCTAATTGGAGTATTCATGATGCCTAAACTCTACCCAATTAGCTAAGTGCTAATTCTTCTCAATTGCTAAATATAGTTCTATTGTTGTCTTGGGGTCTATTTATAGAAATTTTTGACGTACCTGCATGCCATAAGCATGATGCTAATCAAGTGTTAACTCGAAAACCAAACCAAGAGCTGAATTTAATTCCCCGCCCAGTTGTGTCCACCAGGTATGAGTTGTTGTGTTCAATATTAAGGAGAAGTAATTAATTAGCGGAAGTTGGTGGCAGTCCCAAGTGATCGCCAATACGGACAGGTGTTGATGTGTCACGATGCAATCATGTTTTAGCCCTCGAGGCATAACTCAAATCTTTTCAAATACTCATTTCATTTTTGGCTTAATCACTCTTTTAGGATATTAATTTCCAAGAATGTCAGAGTTTATACGCTTCCAATCATTGGCTCAATTTCCCAAGAAAATTGCATCAAAGGAGACGCTTACTAGTTGTCATTATAAATTCTAGTCTTTTCAAAAGGGCAAGAAATTCATTTCACATGATCGAGGGATCTAATAGTACATGTTGAATTTAATGTAAAAAGGCTATCGTTGTTTCCAAATTCAGTTAAAAAAAGAAAGAAAAGTGTGCATGCAAAAGAGTAAACAGTGTGAAAATCTTCCTGAGTACGTTATCTAGTGCAAAGAGTTTTGAGTGCAAAATTGTTGAAGAATACAAGAGAAATCGAAGAAGCCAGGTTTGGAGAAATAATTTTTAATGAGGCACTATGCTTGAATGAGTCAAACCCAAACAAAAAACAAGAATCCATCTGAAATTGTGTTTAGTGCAAGCCTTGTGTTGGTGTTTTTTTATTTAAGTTTCATTTGTCCAATACTAGTGTGTTTCAAAGAAGGGTAATTTTGCAAGGTAGAAAGAATGGAAGTAGCACAAAATCCTCAAATAGAAGTGCAAGGTGAGGAGTACCAAAGCTTGTTTAATTCCATGCACATAGCATCCATGGCCAATATCTTTGGAGATACCTCTTATGCTTTGCTTGGAATACCAGAGAAGCCGAAGTGGTTTCAAACGTGAGATGCAGAGAAGTTGAAAAATTCTAGGGACTAGAGTGAGATAAAGGAGGAATGGGATAACATTCGTGATCCCATTCTCAAGACCAACCCTAAAAATCTTAGGGAAGCCACTTGCAAAAGGATGAAGGTGGCCTCTAGCAAAAGCTAGTTGGCATACAAGCAATGATTTTGTGGACTCCCGTAGTATATGGCCCCTTTTGTGCATTACTTACTAGAGATAGTTCATGAGGGCATTCAGTTTTTTAACTCGAATAGCAATTCCATTGAAGGTTGGGAGTTGAGGGTTGTAATCATTGATGAGGCTATCAGAGACATGTTTTGCATTCCAAGAGTGGGCTCTAGAGCAGAAAATATGGAGTCATTCACCCCCAAAAAAGGAGACAACTTTTGGAGAGGTAGAGAAAAGGCTTTGGATTTTTATAACCAAAAAACCTAAAGGCCCTAGGAAGATTTGGAAAAGATACTAGAAATTCTAGTTGCAGACAATAATTTTAGACAGGGGATATGTAGGACACCTTCTCTATGATGGCCTTCGTTTGTGGCATAGACGAAGATAAATGGGTGCATAAGTTCCAACTGAGTTTGGGTTTTTATTTGAGGAGGCAACATTTTTCATTATAGTATGACTTCATGGAAGTCATTGTCTGAGAAATGATGAGCCAAATCAAGGAGTATAGTAAAAAATTATAAGTTTAGGTGTCCTTCTCTACTTGACTATATTTTTTACATCAAAACCCTGAATTCTTCAAAAAATATATGAGGTTAGCTATCTTTGATGAGAAGGGAGTCAGAAGGCCGATTTGTTTATGGGCTCCTATCCTCTCAATGACCTATGACTAATATGCATTCTTAGATTATTTCTTGACTCTGATTCTACAAGACTTGAGTGATGATGGAAGACTTTATCGACTTTCTTATGACCAAATAGGGTGGATGCAGAGTTTCAATCCCAAGTGTGACTAGTTTCTCGAGGAGGATTTCACATTCATTCAGGTGCATGACTTTATTGGGGAATCGTTCTGGCTCCTGGTACGCATCACAGATCAGGTGTTGGCCCTTGAAATGTTTCGACAAGTGTCAATTATTGACTTTACCTTTTGCGGAGGGAAGGCCAAGAAGAATTTTTTTTTCTTCTACCTAATAAGCTTCAAAATGGTGGTTATGGCAAAGAAACAAATGCACAAGATGCTAGAGGAAAAACTGGCTCATCTGGGGCTAGTATCGATTTGTGACAAATGGAAATATAATCCCAAAAATGACTTAACAAGCATAAATATTCAAGTAATTCACAATCCTTGGCCTTACTTGGAAAAGTGGTGGAATCCCCTATTAGACAAGGATGATATATTTGTGGACCTGGTTCACATTCCTATAGAGGATAAGAGGCCACCATGGCTCAATTTCTATTTTCCTGTGGCGAAGTTTAATGAAAAGTTCCAAATGGGTGCCACACTTCGTAATGATTTGGTCAAGAAATGGTTGTGGAGTGAAGAAAAGATTAAGGATTTTTGGATTTATCGCCAAGAAATCAAGTGCCCTGATGCCCTATTCCAAGATGTAGACACAAATAATAAATTTTATACTCTATTGAATAGAAAGCATGATGATACCAACACAAGCAATGATGAGGAAATCAACTTGGAAGAGGCTAAGAAATACATGGGGAAGGGGAAGGAGAAGGAAAAGGAAGGGAAGAAAGCCCCGAGACAAAAAGCTGGATAAGAAATAAAGAACCCTAGCACAACTATTCTGAAGTTGCGGGTGAATATATCACATTTGGGAGCCTCGTAGACACACTCATGGGTAGTGAAAATACCTATAGGTCATGCCCAACAACACCCGAAGTAGGTCTTAGAGGTGGAGGATTCCCCACCAAACAAAAGGCCACACACATATGTAGCTTCTAGAGAGGGATCATAGGAACCTACAATGAGCCAGGGATTAGAGTCATCTGCAGCTCAGGTATCTTTCTCTCTCCCTCTTCTTGATTCACAATCGGGTGCTACCACAATAGTGGTTTACACTTTCTGGGAGATCCTGATTTTTGCTAAAATCACATATTTTTAGAAAATATAATGATTTGAGCCTTGAAAAGTTCCATTCAAAGGATTCCAATTGAAGAGGGTTTGATCAAACCACCTTAATCCAAGCTCGCTTGGATAGAAGCCCGCTAGTTTTAAACCATACCTATAACATAGTCTCCTTTACATCTATCAAAATGCTGATAAAAAACCACTTTTGATTTACCTTTTCGGGGATCAAATGAATTCATTTAAAATATTATTTTTGTATGTAGTCCTTATTATAAGCTTCCAAAAAAGTATATTTTTAATTAAATTTAATTTGATTATTATATTTTTATTTTATTTCTTGTGAATGTAGGTTTCTCATCGAAAATAAAGCTCTCTATTATGCACATTTGGAAAAATAGTAGATTATCAAAATAAAATTTTGAAAAATATGTTCAGGCTGGGTATTGATTTCGTTGATCCATTAAAAAAAAATTGAATTTTGATACATACAAAAAATTTTATGTTGTATACAGTCTGTCTATGTCTGAATTGTAATTGGTTTGACTTGGAAACTTGATTAAGGAAAAATGAATTAATAAAACATTATGAAACTAAATGAACTGGTTATATATCATAGTTACAAATCTAAATTCAAAAAAAATATAATTTTATCCTTTATACAAAAAAAAGTTATGTTGTATACGGTGAGCATCACTCCTTAAAAATGATGTTTACTGATAAAAAGTAGTTTTTGAAGGAGATGAAAAAAAAAGTGCAATTTGATTCCAAAAATTTTGAAAAAAATATATTTAGAATCTATAGAAAAAACTTCACAAATCACTAGTTTGCCTCACCTTCAAATTCCTCACAGTTTAGCCACTATAGGAGCCTGGAAGTAAAGATTTAGTTAAAAAAAACCAGTTTAGTGTCCAGTTTGCCCAAAAATTTTAAACCAGTATTGTTGGATCACCCAATATCTAATTTCTTTTTCTATCTTTGTGTCACCCGTCACCTCAATTGTCAACCTTTCTTTCTCTACTTCTGCTACAATGGTCACGGGAGGTTTTTCCCAATTCTCCCAAGCGAGAAAATTCACTTTTACTCCCCCACGGGTTATTCCATCTTTCGTCGGAGCGCAATCCACAACTAGTATTGCTACAGCCTTTACATCTATTGCATCAACTCTGCCTCAACTTGCTCAAAAAATGGAACCCATTGTACCTCCGCTACTGCCACCACTTCCCATGAGTCCTCCCACTACTTCTCAGACTGGCCCTTGGCATATTCCCCCACTCTCCCCATTGACACTCTCTCTTCCAAAGAAGAAGTTAGTTGGAGCCACTAATCTCTCATTCCCTTTTGTTGTTCCTCCCAGTGCACCCTTTGTAGGTGATTTTATAAGATCACCAGCATAATTTGTGTTAGAAAGTGATAGAACAAGGCAAGAATGGGCTCTTAGGCTCCAAAAGCAAAGGGACAAGGACGCTAAAAATCCAACAAAGCCAAAGGTGCAGACACTCTTCAATGAGGCTTAGTAGTTGTTGTACTTTACAGCCATACATCCAAATGTCATCAAGCCTCAGGGGGAATGTGACCCAAATATTACACCATCCATGCTATGGGACTCGATCTGCATGCAGTTCAACTACAAGATAAAGTTGAGCTCATGGAGGAAACCCAGCGTGTGGTGACCACCAAGTTTCTCAAGTCTAGTCACCAATTGAAGAAGAGAGAAGATGGACTAAAAAATGTTAAAGAAAGGATAGAGGTCCTACTAATGAAGGACAAAGAAAGGGATGTCAAATTTGCATGCTTGTCATAGCAAGCACAAGAAGAACAAGTTCGGATCCAAGAGGAACTTGCAAAGTTCCAATCCCAGGACCCCAACCTGGTCAACAATTAGTAGTGGAAAATTCAAGAATTACAAGACCGCTTGGCACAGGTAGAGGAGGAAATGCAACAAAAGAATGAGGAGTTTCAGGGCCAATGAGCTCAACTGGATTAGATGATACAAAAGAAGGAAATAGACCTCTAGGGCCGATAGTCTCAATTGGAGAAGGAAATATAGGAGCTAAGGCTTTCCCTGGATAGAGAATTTGTGGACAGAATTCAGCCTGAATGGCTTGGCGATTTGAGAGCCCTACAAGAACAACTCTCCACTGCGGCTAATAAAATCATCAAACTAACACAAGAAATTAGTCAAGGGATGCATAAATTAGTCTCTTAAAGAATCCTCCCCAACCCCATGATGTCCATTCAAACCTCCTTCTAGTAGCCCAACAACTTTATGTTTCATACTGGGAAAAGGTCAAGGTCTTCTATTTGACTCTTCAGCCAACACTTCAGTTCATGGCGGAAGCATCCAATTTGAGTAGTGAGGTTCATATAATGATTGATAAATTCCCATAGTTCATTGCAGAGAAGGTTCCCAAGGTAGAAAGGTTGCTAGAGAAGCTATACATGGTGCCAAATGAGGACTTAGTGAGTGCAGGGATCAAGGATCAGAAGTCAGTCGCCAAAACAACCAAAGAATTTATCTTCTGCCACACAACCATCCTCCATGCCAATGATTTCTCTACCACACTGGAGCAAACCATGAGTATCATGTTGGTGAAATTATCCCAACTAACTCATATGGTCCTCCCCTCCTCGTTTCTGTCTGATGGTTCGGTGGCAACGACGGAGTAGATTGCAACAAAGATTTGGGAGAAGCCAAGAGACATATCCACTGTTCAATAATTCAGTCAACCCCCTATTGCTAAAGATATCAAGGGTGTCACTCATTAGATTGCACAACTATTATTTCAACTTGAGTCTGGGATTGGGATATCCATGAAGCTACAATTCAAAGAAGTGGTCGATTTGCATGAGGCACAAGAGAGTCTGTGCTCCATAACGATGCCATCCGAAGCTGACTAGTTGCCTCTGTAGACTGCTCTATCAAAACTCTAATTTCATCACCTAATAAATAAGACTCTAGTCCTAGAACCAGAAATATTGGGTCCCTCATTCTGTAGGTGAAACGCCCCTAGTAGTCACCAAAAGTTCTGGATATAAAATCCCTTGAGCTCCTTTCTGGTTGTATTGTTATTTTTCTTAGGCTTCTTCTCGTGCCCATATACTTGAATATCTTTTTCCCCCTTTTTATAAGATATTTTCTCGATGTGCAACATGTCTACCGTGTGCTCTTCACAAGGATGCTTTCCTTCGCTTTCCTATTGAGCTCCATCATGCTTCCAAATGTCAACAACACACACCTTTGAAGATTGCTTCCCTTCGCTTCTCTATCAAGCTATGCCCTCAAGCCACGTAGCATCATTTTGTGGTCACCTTTTTCGTGAACTCCACAGTCAACGTAGGTAGCAAAGACTTCTCCACATGTCTTCTCCGTGAGGATTTCATCGAAGGGATGGATGGAATGAGAAACAAGTTGTGCTCACATGCCATGTATCCTAACTGACTTTGTGGGAAAGCAACACATGTCCATTAGAGATTTTGTTGCTTCTATGTTGGAACCACCATGATCATTCATAGGGGATGCATTTGGTTCGAAGGTGACTGCTTTTTATGGTTCAATTTTTTTTTTTGTTGCAATGGCTTGGGAAAATAATTACTGTGAACATCATTGCTCTTGATTCAAAAAAAAAATTGTTACTGGCTAGTAGGCACTTGGATCATTTTTCTATAAATACAATGTCTTCTTTCTGAAAATGAGTTTAGACAGACAAAAAAGTAGGGAAAAGACACTCGGCCTTTTGTATTTTTTTTTTAGATTATTGTTTAAGACTCTCAAACTGTGCCATTTTTTAGACTTTTTGTTTCTTAGCTATTTGACAAACATTATATTATGCCATTATGGTACCTATTGAGTAGTTTATTTTTAGAACTTCTATAATTTCAATATAATTTTGCTGATTTAGACCATGTCTTGGACTCTTCTTTTTAGTAAATGTGTATGAGAGTTATTTTATGTTATTTGATACACTATTTAGGTCTTCATCTTCAATTCATTTTATTTTGGAACATAGTAGATTGTTGAACAACCCGTAAATCCCATCCAAAAGATAGATTTATGATGCCTACACCTACCTCTTGGCGCATCACCTTAGTTAGATATTTATTTTATATCTACTTCATTTTCCCTTTCCAAGCCCTAAATTACAAAAGAAGCCGACTTCTTTAAAAATTTAGAGGTTACTTAGTTTAGCTCAATTGGTCCCCCCCATTAACTGAGTTTCCCATAAGGCTATTGCTTGTCAATTTTTGGCATCAATAGTATTGAACAAGATTATTCCACTAAATGGAAGAGGTAGCAAAGTTGAACCCATGTTGTAAAGAGCCTTCCTTCCAATTTAAAAAATTTTACAGACTTGTTTCTAAGCTTTCAAAATGGATTGCAGCAGGAAAGAAGCTCTAACACAAAAAAAAGGAGCAAGAATAATTTTTTCCTACCATCACACATTCTCCCACCTGGTACTTACCTTAGCAAGAGAAATATGATGTGTTACAAAAATTTCCCATGGTTCTTCACCAAACATTACTCTAATTATCCATTTAGCAGATAAGAACACACCTTGAGTTCTAGGATTCAAGAAGCTCAAGCCTCCCTTGTTCTTTGGTTGTATACAATGCAACCAAGAAGAGGCCCTAAAACTCCTTTTGTCATCCCAATTCGTCCATAAAAAATAATGAATGAGTTTGACTAAATCATCATATCCTTTTCTAGACAACATCCAACAAGAAGAATAGTAAACATGGGAAGCCAAAAATATTTGATTTATCACATATATTTTTCCTGCTAGCAATAAGAATGTATTCCCCCAATTAAAGATTTTGTTTTTCAATTTATTAATAAACCAGTTCCCCAAGCCCAAATAGAATACATAGGTATCTAGTGATCTGTACATGTTTGATTTGTTTCCATTTTGAAGGGATCCAATTAGGAACTAGATTGGATTGAATCATTATAAATTTAGTTTTATGATAAGCCAATTTTGAGTTTGAAACCTCGCAATACAATTCTAAAACCTCCATAACATTCTTAATTTATGCTTCATAATTTTGAATAAAAAGAAAACTATCATCAACAAAATTTGAATTTATAACAATTTCCCTATTGGGGATAGAGATACCCTTAATCAAATTCATTTTATTATATTTTTGAAGAAGATAATCAAGAGCATCAATGGTTAAAACATAAAGGAATGGCGATAAAGGGTAGCCTTGTCTAATCGATCATTGGAGGAAAAAATTATCAGACACTATTATTGATCACCAGTTGTGCATTCACATCTGAAAAAAGCATGTTGGCATGTTGACATGTTTACATATATTAGGACCGAATCCCAACCACTACAACATCTTAATAATAAACCCCCATTGTATTCTATCATATGCTTTATCAAAATCAAGCTTAACCAACAAAGCATTATGATTTAATTGTTGTACCCATTCACTTGTTTCCTAGGCTAGAATTAGATTATCATGTATAAATCTACCACCAAGAACCCATATTTGGTTAGGTCTAACTATCAGTTTAACCACTGGTTTGATCCTAGAGGCTATGGCTTTAGCAATGATTTTATAGCAAGTGTTTAGGAGAATAATAGAATGCCAACTAGAAATGAGATCAGATTTATGCAATGGAGGCCAATGGTCAATATGATGTTGAACCATCTCATTTAAAAGTGGAAGTATTTCTTAATTTTGATTCTCATCTCCTCATAGTTGTGGATTTTAACCAATTATTTGTGTCTCATTGATGAGTTGCCATATGACTTGGCACAACATAAATTTCATGAATTGTTTGTTTTATGACAAGGCTTTTGGAGGACTTTGATGGAGTGGAGTTGTACACATATTCCTCCCCCACATGCATTCAACTGATGGTTCTATGTGGCACTGTCTATGCAACCATCAAGATGCACCATGTGCATCCAATGGCAATACCTGCTAATTGTCTGTCAGTGTCATATCTGCCAGTATTTGTCAATCCTCGCTCGTCGTAACTTTCGTGCAAACTAACTATTTTTTGTCTCAATGTTTTTTATCTGCAAATGTATTTTCCCTCTTGTTTTTTTCGCTAGATAGCCGATCCAATTCACCACGTAATGTCACCTTAGAACATTCATAAAGTTGTTATATATTTTCTTAAACGTTTCATTGTTTAAAAAATATATGTATAATTTAATAAGTTTAATAATAAATATATTATATATTTTATAGTATTAATTTGAATAATTATTTTTTTATTTTTATTTTTGAAATATAAATTTATTATTTATTTTTAAATTTATTTTTATTATAAATTAAAAGTATATAAAAGTAAAACATATGATTGAATAAAAATAGAGGTAGGTATTTTAAATATTTTAGACATGTCCATTTATGATTTTTAATATTTCTTTCAAACATTTTAATACAATTTATGTGGTTATTATAAATTTAATTAATTACTATTTTTGAAAAATTATTAAGCATATTTAAATAATATCTATTTTGATGATCAAGACCATTAAAATATATGCATCAAGACCATACATTTTATAATGTTATTAAAATTTATATATCTTATATTTTTTTTGGAGTATGCAAAATGTATAGAGTATTTATGGTTAAGTAATTCTAAACTATAAGTAAAATGTAAATTTGTGGAAATTTATTTTAGAAAATGCTAACTACCAAATGGAATTATCAATCTAAAGTAGATATTAAAAATATTTCATGAAAATTATCAATCTAAAGTAGATTCTTTTTAATATTTTAATATTTTTGTCAATTTTTTCTAAAATTATGGTTTAAAATTTTATAAAAGGCTATGAATTTCATCCTCATAGATTTTTAAAGCATAAGACCATAAAATTTCGACAAGGAATTAACCCTAGCAAGTGATAAGAGGAGACCATAAGAGAGTATTTTGATTTATATAAAACTTATTCATAAAATCATTCCATTGCTTGATAGCTTCACAAGCCTACCGAATTCTTTTAAGAACAAAGGTGCAATAATTTTTTATAGGTTCCTTCATCATAAAATGAAATGAAAACTTAATCTTTATTCAAGTTTTCATTAGAAAAAACGAAGTTAGAAATAACAAAATGTTGGAGAATTTTTTTCAAAATCCATTACCATCAAGATTTAATTATATTTTGGTAACATCCAATTCCTTTAAAATAAAAAAGAACATTAATAAATAGTAAGATAATTTTTAATTACAAATCTATTTTTATTATAATATCAATGTATACTATTTCAAAGAAGTGGAAAGAATAGATTTTCTTCTAACATTTTATATTAATTTTTTATATAAATTCATTATTTTTATAAAAATTATTTATTTGAAAAGTTTATATCATTTATAATGTTTATATAAGAATTATTTTTGGATTGGTTTTTTATGTTTAATAATTAATGACATATTATATTATGTTCTATTTTTTAGTATTATTAAATCATTAAAATTGGTAATTTAAATATTTAAATATATTTTACCAATTGTATAATAATTTGTCAATGATGTAAAATCATGATTTGTAAAATTTTATTTATATTCTATATATATTTTTGAATTAAAAAATACTTTTATCATTTTTTTAAAATAATATTTTTTAGTGTATCTTTATTATTTTGTATACTAAATAAAGTATTTTCTTCTTTTCTTTGAAATTTATAATTATGTTTAATATATATTGCATAGATATTTTTGATTATTTTTAATAAATTATTTTATTTATTATTAGTTTTTAAATTGTTAATAAAAATTATTAATTATTATTTAACTATATATCATAAATAAATTGTTATGAAACATATATTTCTCATCATAAACTAATTAATTATTACAAAATATTATTTTTATACAAAATATATAATATAATATAAATTTTTAATTATAATATATAATATAATATAAATTTTTAATTTTAATATATAATATAATATAATTTTTTTATTATAATAAATAATATAATATAATATTAGAAAAAAAAAATTGAATATCATGAATTTTCGACCAAGTTAAGGTGGCTAGGGAAACAAGCTTTTATATTTTTTAAAATTTGTAATAAAAAAATCATAACTAATTTACTTGGAAAAAAATTATAAAAAAATATGCATCCAGACATGAGTCCTCTAGTAGTTTATAAAATACATTCATTTTTCTATAGATTTTATTTTTACATTTATTTGAAATAATATAGATAAATTATTCAAATTTTTATGTCAAGTTGTCTAGCTCTATTTTTTTGTCTTTTTAATGCCACTTAAGGGCCTGTTTTTCCATGATGATCCTGCACATACCCTACTATTATTTATAAATAAATAAATATAATCAAGTCTTGATGGTAATGGTTTTTGAAAAAACTTCTCCAACATTTTATTATTTCTAATATTTTTTTAAAATGAAAACTTAGGTAAAGATTAAGTTTTCATTCCATTCTTATCATGATAGGACCTATAAAAAATTATGGCACCTTTGTTCCTCAAATAATTTGGCAGGCTTGTGAATCTATCAAGCCATGGAATGATTTTATGAGTAAGTTTTATATAAACCAAAATCCTCTTTTATGGTCTCCTCTTATGACTTGCTAGGGTTAATCCCTTGTCAAAATTTTATGGTCTTATGCTTTAAAAATCTATAAGGACAAAATTGATAGCCTTTTATAAATTTTTAAACCATAAGTTTAGAAAAAATTGACAAAAATATTAAAATATTAAAAAAAATCTACTTTAGATTGATAATTTTCATGAAATATTTTTAATATCTACTTTAGATTGATAATTTCATTTGGTAGTTAGCATTTTCTACAATAAATTTCCACAAATTTACATTTTACTTCTAGTTTAGAATTACTTAACCATAAATACTATATACATTTTGCATACTACAAAAAAATATAAGATATATAAATTTTACCATTATAAAATGTATGATTTTGATTCATACATTTAATGGTCTTGATCATCAAAATAGATATTATTTAAATATGCTTAATATTTTTTCAAAAATAATAATTAATTAAATTTATAATAACCACATAAATTGTATTAAAATGTTTGAAATAAATATTAAAAATCTTAAATAGACATGTCTAAAATATTTAAATTACTTACCTCTATTTTTATTCAATCATATGTTTTAATTTTATATACTTTTAATTTATAATAAAAATAAATTTAAAAATAAATAATAAATTTATATTTCAAAAATAAAAATAAATAATAATTATTCAAATTATTACTATAAAATATAAAATGTTTTAATTATTAAACTTATTAAATTATACATATATTTTTTAAACAATGAAATTTTTGAAAGAAAATATATATGTTCAACTTTATGAATGTTCTAAGGTGACATTACATGGTGAATTGGATCGGCTATTCAACGAAATAAAAGAGATGGAAAATACATTTGCAAATAAAAAATCATTGAGATGGAAAATAGTTAGATTGCACAGAAGTTACGACGAGCGAGGACTGACAAATAGGCAGATATGACACTGGCAGACAATTAGCAGGTATGACCATTGAATGCACATGGTGCATCTTGATGGTTGCATCATGCTGGCTCCTAAAAGTTTTTTGAAAACTCTACATAAAGACCCATTCACCCATTGGCGCATGAGTCCCAATTTTCCTCTCGAAATTACCTTTTGGTGACTAGTACGTAGTGTTCAACCCTTCTTAGATCTACGAAAAAATTATTGTTTCAGTTTGTATTGAGCTTTAAATTGATGTTTCAAGTTTGAATGAGCATAATTGAGTTAATTTACTATTTTTATTTTTTCTCCCAAAAGTGGTGTTCAAGCTAATACCTCAATCATAAGGAAATCAGTAGATTCCCTCATTGAGTTGACTCACCTAAGGGTTGTAATTCAATTCTTTGTGTGGATCTCATTTCCTAATGAGATAGTGAGAAATAGGTCCATCCACATCTACATTTTAAAATTCACGAACCCCCCCTTTGCATCCACCTATTTTTCACCATTTCAACTATAAATATTTTTGTTGTTGTGTGTGAAAGAAGAAATAGAGAGAGCTAAAATGAAATCAATCCATTTAGGGTGCACTCAAATAAGTAGGAAAAATGAGTGGATAGCTTATATAATACTTATTAAATTTATTCCAACAACACAAGGAGCTAGCCAAACATAGTGCAATAGAATATTAGATCCAAATTAATTTGGGGTTTAAATTTGTATATGCTAGACAACACTCTAAATATGGATCTAGACAGAGTTATATGCATATATAGAAGCTTATGTGATGAAATAGAGAAAATACATAGTTTGAGAGATATGGAATGAAAAAATAAATTTTGCATTATTTAATTACTTATTTGTACATGTCATACCCTTAAGAGAGTTGTATCACTACTATTTTTATTATTTACTTATCAGTTTTCTTAAATATATTATAGATGTATATAATAGATTGGAAAATATCCATGCAATGCAAGCCAATGGTCAATATGATGTTGAACCATCTCATTTAAAAGTGGAACTATTTTGTATTTTTTATTCTCATCTCCTCATAGTTGTGGATTTTAACCAATTATTGGTGTCTCATTGATGAGTTGCCATATGACATGGCATAACATAAATTTCATGAATGCCATATTGGTTTATGACAAGGCTTTTGGAGGACTATGACAGAGTGGAGTTGTACACATTCTCTTCGGTAATGGCTATGCAACATACAAAAAAAACTAATAGTACACTCGTGGTTGATAGAACCGTCAACAGTTGTCAGAAAAATACATGGCATTGGGAAAAGACATTTACACAATCGTTTGTCAAAAAATTACGGATTTATTAATTTTGTTTTCTTTTTAATTTTTAATTTTCTTTCTTATTTTCCCTTCGTCTTCCAATTGTTTGTTAAAATATAAGATAAATTTATATACTTGCTTTCCTCTTATTTATACATATTATTTATTATTAATATAATATTATCTAAATACATTTTAATTATATAAGATAATATCATATAATAAAATACATAGTATAGTATATTCTATAATTATATAATTATATAAATATAATATAAATAATATATATAATAATATAAATATAAAATATAATATTATAATATTTTATATTAATAATATAATACAATACTATATTATATAAAGATACAATGCATTGTTTATTTTTAACTAAATAATAAATACGGTCAAATATCCGCGTAGACATTACCTAGCCATTGCCATCTTCTTCCACCACACATTCAACTGATGGTTCGTGAAGGGCTAATTTTCTTTGTTAAAAGACTGATTTGAAATCTTGGGTACGGTCGTCACAAGATTGAGTGTGGTTGGCAAATGAGAGATGTGGTCTTCAAATACTCTTCAGTGTGTTATACGTGAGCAATGTAATTGCAGAGCAATTGCAGAGCAAAAAAATAAATTACTAATTACTTCTGTCTTAGTCGTCCTCACTTGACTTCGAATGCAATAAATAATATAGCTGTGAATAGGAATGACTCACATAATTTGAAAGTCTATATAATAGATCAATTTGTTTTCCTATTAGAACAATCTAGGAATTCTAGTAATTTAAGTCTCTCTCCAATATCTAGAGGCATGGCTGCAAGGGGCCGGCAATTGGAGAATATTGTAAGGTTCATTATTTTGTTTCACATGCTAATTGCCCCCATTACAGCAGATCCAGAGACCGCACCTTTAGCCTTCGGATGCAGCACCATCCGCAATACCAACGCTGCCCTCTTTGCGAGAAATTTAAAGACGGTTCTGGCAGGCGTGGTGGAAAATGTTGTTACGTCTGGATTTGCTACCAAAAATGTGACGGCAGCAGCAGATCTGGCAAATTCAGTATATGCAGTGGCGCAGTGTAGAAAGGATGAGTCCTCTGCTGATTGTGCTGAATGCATAAAGGTAGCAGAAAAACAAGTTGGCAACTGTATCAATGTTACCGGCGCCAGAGCAACCTACGACGGCTGTTTTCTGCGTTACGAGAACTACAATTTTTACAATACGTACACCGATGAAGGAAATAAACAGGTGTGCGGTGTTGCCATCGCGCCCAACTCCAATTTGTTTTCCGCAACTGCTCGAAGTTTGATAAGCAATCTTTGCACTGCAACTCC
>CM021101.1:67659940-67867426 GCA_007115665.2 Sequoiadendron giganteum | reverse complement strand
ATATAGTTCCTCTCTATTTTCAAATACGATTTAAGTATTACAATATATGTTTTTAATTTCTCTATTTATATACAACCAAGAAGGTTTACATAAGAGATGTTTATTTTATTCAAGTTTGTAAATTTAGATGTTGGATAAATGTTGTATACTTTGTATATTTAATAGTTGACAGGTGGGTTTCGTTAATCTATTTCAAATATGAAGGATAAATATGGGCAAGCTTATTTTATTGTTGTTTATCTTTTGCATAGTTCATGCTATGTGTAAAACTACTTTTTATGTGTTTAGAAATATTCATACTTGACTATTAGAGAATGGTTGAGTTTTATGCAACAAAGATTTTTTGTTGTGCTAGGATTTTTATCCAAAAATATTTTCTAAGGTGAACTATTACATATAGTCTCTACTTTTTATTTATTCTATTGTTTTTTGTAGATCTTATATGAACCAATTGTATTGTAGGAGTTCATTACAATCCTTTTTTCTACAATAAAATAAATTATCTTTAGTTTAAATATTAAAACTAAAAATTAAAAATACTCAACCATAGTTGTAACTACAACTTAAAACTAGGAAAATGTGGCTAATTTGTCAACTACCAATGTTTAGACTTCAAGAACACATCTTCAATACCACCTCTATAGTATATCAGATCATAATATTGTAATATCTCTAAGCTTGTTCTTATTGTAAAATAATGCTTAAAGAAACAATTTTTCCTTCTCTATATTACAAGTAAAATAATTGCATTGTAGAAAGAAATAGGTATTAATTAAACAATTATTTCAACAATAAATTGTAACATCATAAAAATTTCATTGGTTTGAATATATTGTCTTATTATTTAAGTTTCATGAATATTATAAATTTCAAGGAAATGGATCTGTTGACAACTTGAAATTTTCATTAATTTTGTTGGAGAGTCTTCCACTATGTATGTATTATGTAGATGATTTGAAGTTATCATTTTTATTTTTATTTACTCTTCATGGTATCAAAGCGAAGTTAGTAGAGCTAGGTTAGGTTGGATAGGAACCCCAACTACTCTAACAACAATTAGATGATCCTAAATTTTACTCTAACTTATCCATAATTTTTTTTCCAAATTTTTGGTGGTCATCATATCACTTTCTAACCTTGTTAAAAATAATTTATAATTTAACTTCATAAAACCTTTTAAAAAAATGCACAACCTTAATATTATTAAAGTAAAAAAAATACATATTATTATAAGAATTCTCATCTCAAATAAAATTATTGATGTTTATTACTAAGAGTATTGTTGCTTTCTCAGTATTTCCTCAAATTTTCTCTGGAACAAATCTCTTTGTTGTATGTTTTATTGTTGGAACTGCTGTAAATATTGTTGTTGTTGAAGTATGTTTTGTTACTTTTTGCATTTTTTACTGTGAATGCCTCCCTGGTTGACTACTACATGCATCCCTACCTGTATACATGGACATCAAAACTTCCACTAACCATTCTTTCATGAACATGAATATTATAATCTAAAACAAGGCTTTTGGAGGACTTTAACGGAATTTGTTTCGATAGATTTAAATTGTAGTAATGAAATATTATCTTCTTCAACCACACGTTCAACTAATGGTTCCGTTTAGGGCTAATTGTCTTTGCTAAAATACTGATTTGAAACAATTTTATGCTTGCGTCAAGATTTAGTGGGAGTGGCAATCTGTATTCTTTTGAACAAAACCTATGAATTGGGATAAGAGGATGGACAAGAAATAGATGAGGATGAAAAAGTAAAAGATGATGTGATACAAATTTTTTTACAGATCAGTAAATATAATTGTAGTTATGTTTTTGAATTTAGATTTTATATAAAAAAAGTTAACAGAAAGAAGAAAAGTTTAATAGAGTTAAACAAGATCAAGGAGGACAATCTTTTAGTGGGAGTAATGTTATTTATAAAGTTGAAGTTAAGATTGATATAATATTTTTAACTGAAATGTTGACATAAAAATTTGTTAGATGAAAGATTATTCAAATAGAAGTCTACTTTAGTTTGCACAAAATGAGTTTTTACCAACAAATCTGTTTTGTATGGCTAAATCTATCTAAACATGCTCTAGAATAACATGAGAGTTATGCCTCTTTCTTGTGAATTTGGAATGTACAACCAATATCTAAGTGAGATGAATTTAAGGGATTGTTCAAGAATTTTTTTATCATATTTGTCTTGAAGAAGAGATATCTATTCTATGGACAAGGATGAGGCCAATATGTACAAATGCAAACTAATGAATAAAAAGGAACTTTATCTTCTTGTAAGGATGTTAAAGATCAAGAGGTACTCATGAAATGACTGGTATGTCATTTAGACATCTCAAGAGGCTCCTATTGATAGCCAAACCCAAGAATATAAATGAGGCTTCACCCAAGTGTATTGTTTAGAGTTAGAAATTAAAAAAGGAGCATTTATTTCTCTAATGTAAATAGTATGGTAGGAAAAAATATGCTAGTGAAAAGGACAAAGGACAAGGCAAGTGAAGGGTAAGAGGAATGCAAGGATAACCATAATTACACACATTGTGATAAAGATATACATATAGGAAAAACATATTTGAAGTTGTATATGGAGTTGGATCCTTAAGAATATTGGATATGTGAGTAAGGAGAAGTAAATTCATTGCAGCTCCAAAATAGATAATCAATTTTCATATGAAGAAAGGCGTATGTGCTTGGAAAAATGTGTCTCAAGTTAAAGGTCAATCAACCAATTTCTTTTCCATAAAAAAATAACTAAATGGAACAAAAGTAGTTTCTTTAATCAATGTTTTAATAAATAATCTTACTTTCTTAAATTTAAGTTTGGAATTGGGTTTTTGATGTACAAGGTTATGCCCCTCTGCCCCTCAACTGTAGAGAATTTAAAATGCAAAACAAAACAAAAAGTTGCTACTCTGATTTCTAGTGAAAACTAGAAATACCCAAATCTCAAAAAATGTGAAATAACAAACAAGAGGAGACATGACATGCAATATTTTATTCTATTAGCTGAGTTAGAAATGACAATACATAAAGTATAAAACTTCAAACAAACTAAAAAATACCTATTACAACTTTTTGGGAGCCATCAAAGACTACTCAACCAGTTCATAAACAATCAAGAGCTACTTAGAGCTCACTGTTACAAATTGACTGGAACTATTTGTTGTCCCTGGAAAACTCAGAGCGATAAGAAGAAATTAGTTGCTCACTACAAACACTCTACAAAAACTCTAAGAAATCTAAAGCTATAAAAAACTCCTTGCACAAAATGTTCTCTATTGCTATTGCAACTTCTCTTCTTTCTGCCAATCACTTGTTGCTTCAAAAACTGACTTCACTTGACTTCTCCAACTAACGGAATAATCCACCTTCATTATTTTTGTCTTTCACAAACATTCCCTCTAAAATTTGAAATTACCTACTAGCATTAATTGGGAATTCAAAAATTTCTACCTCATTCAATTATGAGCAGTCAAAAGTTGTAGGGATGAAGATCCCAAAACTGACAAAGGAAAAACAACTCTTGACAGGTAGGTGAAACAATGGCAGGCTCAAGGGCAATTAATATTTCCAACACTCCCCCTTTGTCCTGAGCCAACAAAATAGGATCAAACCTGATTTAAATCAAATAGGCCCAAATGACTCCTTAGGCACTCAAAATTATCTTTTTTCAATGGCTTGGTGAATATGTCTGCTAGCTACACTGCTTAGACCTACAAAACTCTATTTTAATTTCACCATCTTTAACCAATTCATGAATGAAAAGATACCTGATTTTAATGTACTTCCTTCTTCAATGAAACACAAGATTTCTCATCAAGGCTATTAATGAAACATTGTCACAAAAGATCACGGTTTCATCCTCTTGTTCGTCTCTCAAATCTGCCAAGATTCTTCTTACCGAAATAGCCCGACATGTTGCTGCATTTGCTGCTATATACTCAACTTCAGCTATTGATAGGGAAACGACGGGTTGATTCTTGAAAACCCATGAGATAGCACTTGAACCCAAATGAAACTCATAGCCCAAAGTGCTCTTCCTATCATCCAAACTTCCTACCCAATCATTGTCAGTGTATCCAACCAGCTCATACTCTTTTTCTGTTGTGTACAACATGCAATATCATTTGGTACCATTCACATACCTCAAGATTATTTTACCCGCTTGCCAATGGGTGTCCCTTGGATTCTCCATGAATCTGGAAATCAAACTCACTCCATGCATTATATCTGGCTTATTTGTTGTCAAATACATCAAGCTTCCAACCAATCTTTTATACATGGTCAGATCCACATTGTTGTTGCAATATTCCTTGCTCAACTTTAGACCTATAGTTGTTGGTGTTGGGGTAGGCTTGCTTTCAAACATCCTAAACCTCTTCAAGATCTCATTTTCATATTGTTCTTGAGAGATAAAAATGCAATCATGCATTTGTTTTACTTCTATGCCTAGAAAATAACTCAAGAGACCTAAAATCTGTCATTTCAAATTCTTTTTTCATGGCCTCTTTAAAATCAGCAGTGAGGAAATCATCATCCCCAATAAAAAAATATCATCTACATACAAAACAACAATCAAAATATTACCATTTGCTACCTTGATGTAAAGAGTGGGCTCACCATCGCTTTCGCTAAAGCCATTTCTCATCAAATATGAGTCAATCATGTTGTACCATGCTCGTGGAGCTTGCTTCAGCCCATAAAGAGCCTTCTTCAGCCTATACACCTTGTGTTCTTCACCTAGAACCTCATATCCAAATGGCTGCTCCACATAAACGTCCTCTTTCAACACTCCATTTAGGAAGGTAGACTTCACATCCATTTGAAACACCTTCCATTTGTGTTGGGATGCAATTGCTATGACTGCCCACACGATCTCCATCCTTGCAACAGGGGCATATGTATCATCACAATCTCTCCCAAACTATTATTTGTACCCCTTGACCACTAATCGTGCCTTGTGCCTCTCTATCCTTCCTTCAGCATTGCACTTGGTCTTGTAGACCCATTTCACCCCAATAACTTGCTTGTTTGGAGGCAAATCAATTAAATCCCATGTTTTGTTCCTCTCTATTGCATCTATCTCCTCATGCATGGCCTCACAACATTTATCCTCTTTCACAGCTTCTTCAAAATAAATTGAATCACTATGAGAAAATAACGCAAAATTCATGTTCTCATCAAATTCTTCATCATACCTTTCATCTTGGTAGATCTCCCTTAGAATTTTGGTCTTCTTTGGCATTAGGGAGGTGAGAGTGGGGTTTGAACTCTCACTATTGTTCTTCTGTTGAGTAGGCTAGTTTTGGAGTGACCGAGAGAGATCAGGAGCAGTCGGGAGCTCTTTGCGACCCATTCTCTGGTTGTCTATGTCTGCTTGCCTTTCTATCTATTTGGATCAGGGGTGATTATGACTAATCGGGTGCGATTTCTAAAATATTTAGGAGCTCATCTGGAGCTATCAAGAGTGACTAGTGGCTCCACTAAATCATCTTTTTGTACTTCTTCCTTTTCTTCAACACCAGGAATGATAGAGAGCGATTTGGAGCGATCGCGAGCAATTTTTCCATCCCATGACTAATCTTCTAAAATCTCCACCTCTTTGTTGATAATAATTTTCTTGCTAACTCGGTTATATAGCCTATAGGTGTTTGACTCTGAATAATAACTTGTGAAGATGCACTTCTCTTCCTTGTCATCCAATTTTTTCCTCTTTTCTTTAGGAACATGTGCATAAGCCACACAACCAAAAACTCTTAAGTGCTTAACTATGCATCTACATTTTGTCCATGCTTCTTGAGGTATCTTGTCACAGATTTCCTTTTTTGGAATTCTATTAATCAAATAAATAGATGTTGCTACAACCTCTCCCCAATATTTAGTTGGGAGTCCCTTTTCTTTCATCATGCTCCTTGCCATCTCCACAATGGTCCTATTCTTCCTTTCAACCACTCCATTTTGTTGCGAAGTATAACTAGTTGTAAGCTCCTTCTTGATGCCATTTTACCTACAAAAATTCATAAATTGATTAGAGGTATACTCTCCTGCATGATCTAAATTTAGGAATTTGATAAAATTCCCACTCTCCTTTTCAACTTGGGCCTTAAACAATAAAAAATTATCAAATGCATCATACTAATGCTGCAAAAAATAGACCCATGTCCTACAACTGAAATCATCAATAAAGGTCATACAAAATATGTTGTTACCAATAAATGTGATTTGCATAGGGCCTACCAAATTCATGTGCACCAACTCCAATGGTGCTCTTTCACTCGTAGAGTTTCCCAATTCAAAGGGTTGCCTATGTTGCTTGCCGAAAATGCAAGCCTCACACCTAACATTAGGCTATACTATACTTGGCAAACCATCAATATTTTTTCTCTTGGACAAAAGATTCAAACTAGCATAGCCTAAGTGTCCATACCTAAGATGCCATAGCTTGGAGGGGTCTTGAATGGTGCTCTTGAGGGTTGTTTGTTGTGATTATGTCCATTTTCCATCCATGAGAGGTGCATAAATAGATTGAGATGAGAAGCACATCTCAATCTTGAAAGGAAACATCTGGTTCTTTTTCATTACAACTGCTACAAACACCTTCGTCCTCTCATTCTTTTCATAAATGACACATTGGCACTTCTCCATCAACACTTTGTACCCATTTTGGATCAGCTATCCTATACTCATGAGGTTATGCTTTAACCACGGTGCAAAGAACACATTTTTAACCTCCTTCTTCTCACCTTGCTTGGTGTGGATCATGATAGATCCTTTTCCTTTGACTGGAACTATTCCATTGTTCCACATTCTAATTTCAGACTATACATTTTTATCAATGAAATAAAAAATACTTTCATTACCACTCATGTGGTTGTTGCAACCGATGTCCAAATACTAGAATTTGAGGTTGCCTTCTTCACCAACGTTGCACATGATGAAGGTTGTGGACTGATTTCCTTCAACCACATTTGAATTAGCTACATTAGCATTCTATTTTTGTTGATTACTGTGCTATTTCTAGCAATCACTAGCATAATGTCCAAACTTATGACAATAGTAACACTCCACATTGCTCTTGTCATTTCTCCCACTCGAATTGCTTTTTTTCATGCCTCTTAGGGAGTTGTTTTGAGAGTTTCTTGCTCCTTCTTGGCTACTTTCTCATCCCGATATTTTTCCTCCAACATTTCCTTGTTCAGATCTGCCTCTACCTCTTCAAGAGCCATTTCTACCTCTCCCCCTACCTCTTGTATTTGACTGGTCTTTGAAAGCTTGCTCTTAGGAAGAAGTAGCAGACCTTTTTAGGCACTGCTCATGGGTTTGAAGAGAACCCATTAACTCATCCATTGTCAAAGTAGAGAGGTCCTTCACCTCTTCAATAGCAATGACAAGTGCATCATACCTCATGGGTAGACACTTGAGTATTTTTTCAACAGTCTTTTGCTCTATCATTTCTTCATTTTCTCTCAGCTGGTTTAACAAACCAGAGAACCTTATGTTAAAAATTGAAACATATTCACTTTCCTTCATTTCAATAACTTTGAACTCTCTTCGAAGTAGCTGGAGCTTCACACCTCTGACTTTATCAGTCCCTTTTTATCCGGTTTGGATGATTTACCAAGCTTCTTTTGCATACTTAGCTGTTGCTATTATGGAAAAAATGGCCTCTGTCAAGGCTACTTCGATCAAACTCAAAGCTTTTGCATTCTTCTTTCTCTACTCCTTCAACTGGGTCTTCTGGTTATTTGTGATATCTGCAAATATAGTTGGTTTAGTGATATCCATGAACCCATTTATAAGAAAAACCCACAAATCATTTGCAACCATAATGGTCTTCATCTTCTTGTCGCAAACATCATAGTTCTATCCATTAAAGGATGGTGGTTTTTTCCAAATCTTTCCATCATCTCCAGTCATGTTTCCTACATAAAAAACCTTAAATACCCACACAAAATAATTACCCCAACTCACAAGGAAATGGGGCCTATGGCTCTGATACCATGTAGAGATTTTAAAATGCAAAACAAAACACAAAGTTGTTGCTCTGATTTCAAGCAAAAACTAGAAATACCCAAATCTCAAAAAATGTGGAATAACAAACAAGAGGAGACATGCAATATTTTATTCTATTAGCTGATCTAGAAATGACAATACATAAAGCATAAAACTTCAAAAAAATAAAAAACTACCTATTACAACTTTCTAGGAGCCATCAAAGATTGCTCAACCAATTCATAAACAATTAGGAGCTACTTAGAGCTCACTGTTACAAATCGATTGGAATTATTTGTTGTCCCTGAAAAACTCAAAGTGATCAGGAGAAATCAGCTGCTCACTACAAACACTTTGCAACAACTCTAAGCAGACTAAGGCTATTAGAAACTCCTTACACAGAATGTTCTATGTTGCTACTGCAACTTCTCTTCTTTCTGGTAATCACTTGCTGCTGCAAAAAATGACTTCACTTGACTTCTCCAATTGATAGAATAATCTGCCTTCATTCCTTTTGTATTTCACAAACATTCCCTCTAAAATTCGAAATTACCTACCAACATTAATTGGGAATTCAAAAATTTCTACGTCATTCAACTCTGAGGAGTTAGAAGCTGCAAGGATGAAGATCCCAAAACTGGAAAAGGAAAAAAATCTCCTGATAGGTAGGTGAAATAATGACAAGCTGAGGGGCAATTAATATTTCCAACATCAACCATTCACAAAAAACAAAACAAAATTCACAAGCAGTGCTCTACCTTAACTCGATAGTCAAATAAGTAACAATTGCAGGCAAAGTTCAATTTCATTTATTCAATAGCTAATTAAAATCTCTTGACCTTTCATGGCCTCATTCATTTTAACTCGGCTCTACTATCAACTCATTTCCATTTGATAAATTTTAAAAATTTATCACAATATGGCGCAGCTCCATAGCTCTCTTTCTTTGCACACCACCACTTCTATTTCTTTCAATCTACTATAGATTTTGATTTTTCTCTGCACATTTTTTTTAATCACTTTCCTTGAAAGGAAATCTCTTCGTGCCCCAATTCCTTGTAACTTTGATTTGTTTTTAAATCTACATCAACATGGGTTCCTCCTTTTGGCAAGGTGCCTCAACTACCCTCTCATGCCACAACTTGATTGCATTTTAATTATTCATTGTTCATGAATGGTTGTGGCTTACTTGAGTCTGCAAACCAGTTCTGTAAGGGATATTAAAGTTTACATTTAATAAATTAGCTATTAGGTTAGTTTTTAGTAATAAATAAATTAATAGTTAGTTTTGAGGAAGTTATTTTCTTAAGGGAATTTTGGTGGTTATTCATGGAATTTAATTCATGGAAATTCAATTTTTTTAAGCATTTGCAATGAACATTGTAAATGAACTGAAAGAAATATAATATTATTTTCTATTATTTCTTTTATTGTTGTTCAACAATGGTGTAATTTGTGCAATCTATTATTTCTATTCAACAATAGTGCAATTTGTACAATATGCTCACTTTTCTAATAGTGTTATCAAAGCAATAAAGATATTAGGCTTGTGGGAGAGCAATGTAAGTTGTTGGTTATGATGTTGAAATATGTAGCTTTGGTGTTGAAATTTATTATGATTGAAGAAATTGGAATTTGAACGAACTTATGAAGTGTTTAGTGTTTAATCATGATAATTTCTTTCACCATTTGTTTGTTGTTTCTTGATCTTGATCTTGAATAATTATTGGCCGCATTCATTCATAAGAAATTTCCTTTGAAGCATGTGGAGGAGAGAAGTGGGTATTTTTTTTTTATGCAGAATAGAAGTGCTTGTGTGCATAGGAATTTTTTTATTAGGCATATGTGAGAGATTCTATACAAGTGGATTCCACTAGAATGAGTTTATATGGTATTTAATATGCATAAAAGAGGCACATTGCTATGGAAGGAGGACATAAGGTGGAATCTAAATTTGAGCATTGCATTTGTTAATATTTTCAAACAAGGTATTCAACAAGCTTGCATATGCAATTACCTTTTGAAAATGGGGTTTATTATTTTTGATAAATAAGAGTGTAGTCATATTATTGAAAAAAGTGTTACAAGGATAATTTGGATAATTTTGTAAAAAGAGTGCATTATCAGTTGAATCCGACACTCAATTTATTTATTTCAAGCATGGATGTACATATAACTATGTCTATATTCTTTCCATCTATGTTACATCAAGGAGAGCCTTCAAAGTTCTTAATATTATATAATTTGGAAATTAGAGTGTAAGAAGATCATATTGGAGGCTGGAGGAAATGGAGGTAGGAGGACATCTATCTTCTCGAGTTAGCTTCTCGCTCAAGCATGATATATTGCATGGGAAGGATTTGTTTCATTTGTAGTCCTTTCAGGAGCAAGATGGGACATGCAATGATTTGTTGGTCTATGGATAATTGAGTCCACAAACTTGGTGAGTTGCGTTGTTGGTCTGTGGATAATTGAATCCACAAACCATTTATGGATAACTGAGAGTGTCTCAATCTATAATTTTTCATATGTGTATTTGTGGATAATTGAGTAAGTATTGATCCACAAATGGAGGAGTTTTATTGTGGATAATGGAGTGATTCTCAATTCACAACTTTGGTTGGTGTTCTTGGGAATAATGGAGTGTGTCTCAATTCATAAGGAAATGTTGGACAATCAAAACATTTATCCAAACATGAGGAGTTTGGATCGATGTTGGTGCAAAGTTGGTAGTTTGAACATTTACCCAAACATGAGGATTTTGGGTTGATGCTCAAGACATTTTTCTAGACAGAGTATTTTGGGTTGATGTTGATGCAGGGTTGGCTAATTTGATTATTTTCCTAGAACAAGAAGTTTAGGTTGATGCTGATACAAAATTTTGGTTTTCTTTTTTGTGATGTAAACCTTAAAGGGGGGATATGTAGGAATTTAAGGTTTACCTTTTTAAATTTTGTTTCTTTTTTATTATGTAAACTTTAAAAGGGGGTTGTTAGGAAATTAAATTTTACATTTAATAAATTAGCTATTCGATTAGTTTTTAGTAATAAATTAATTAATAGTTGGTTTTGAGGAAGTTACTCCCTTAAGGGAATTTTGGTGGTTATTCATGGGAATATAATGTTTTTTAAGAATTTACAATGAACATTGTAATTGAATCAAAATAAATATAATACTATTTTATATTATTGCTTTTATTGTTGTTCAACAATGGTGTAATTTGTGTAATCTCCTCACCTTTCTAACACCTTATATTTCTTCTTTGTGTGCCATGTCTTTGCAACTTCTGAAGTTACATCCATGTTGCCTACCAATCCAAAAATACCATGGATTTCCAACATAGATATAGGTTAGAGAAAAAGGAAAAGAAATCAAAATTGTAGAAAATAAACCAATAGTGTTTTTGGTTGGTGTTGATCACCAATTCATCTGGGTGCTCCTACACTAGACATGTTGAGTAAGTGAAATGTTCCATGAGTTGGAAAATTTAGGAATATTTGGGTGCGTTAGGAATGGTTATCCCTTGCTCATTCTTTATTCTTGAATTTATTTTCTCCTTGTCCATGGGAGCCTTCCCTCTTCCACTCTTTTGTTCTTCATTAACTTCAATACTCAAGCCACTTTTCCTAACCATCACAAACTTTCAGGCTATTGTTTCCCTTTCTTTTACTACACTACTATAATAAATCCAGTTTGTCTTCTTCTCTTGAAACCTACCCCTTGAAGGTTTTCTCATAAACATAGTTATTAATTTCATTTTTCATTATGTACTATTTTCCAACACCACAACAAATAATGGGATTTGACATCTCTACTTGCTTCTCCCTCTCCTGCATAGATTTCAACACATAATTTTTTTCATCTTAATAGATTGTGTATACATTCTTCTTACCATCATAAATGACCCCCTATCAAATTTTCATGGCCTCCACAATAGCACATGAGAAGAACTCATTGGTATTACATCACACAACACCTCATATTCATAGGAACCAATCTAAAAATTAATCAAATACTGCTCACCAATAGTCATCTCATTTTGTTTTTACAACCAAGAAACTATGTATGGTTTTGGGTGCTTAAACCTCTTTAAACCTAATTTTTCTATCATCTCCTCTAAAACTAAGTTATCTACACTACCACCATCTACTATAACTTTGAAACACTTACCTCCAACCTTGCACACATTTCAGAAGAAACACCTTCTTTGGGATGGTTCCTCCTCAGCTACCTTCAAATTTACCAGTACTCTCCCCATCATGAGAGACTCACCCTCTTTATGTTCTCCACATTTCAAGGATGCACCACCTTCCTCATCCTCTTGTTCCAAGTGGTTTATTTTTACACTCTTCTTGTGACCTTGTATTTATAGATACTCATAAACACAATGGAAAACTTCTCTACAGTGGAAACATTTATTGAGGAACTCTCTATTGCTACCACCACATCTTCTTACTGAAAATTCCTTTTCTTTTTTGCTTTGTCCCACTTCCTTACTCCATTTGGGCTTTGACTCATCTTCAATTTGTTTTCCTTTGTTATTTCTTTCTTGCCCTTTCTCTATTGCAATCCTTCCATGATTTCTAGAGTTATTCAATTTCCCTCTCATTATCATTTCCTCAACATACAATGCATATTGATACACTTCTTCCACAAAGGTAACCTTCAACATGCTCATTTCATCTTGAATATTAAACTGTAAACCATTCACATATTGGGTTGTCTTCTCCCTCTCGATTTTATGTCTTTTTTATTGTATAGTAACTAGCATGTAGAACTCTTCCATGTAATCATTTACAATCATCTCTCTCTATTTCATATTTTGCAACCTTTTGAATAACTCCATTTTGTAATCCCCAAGTATAAATTTTTTCTTCAGTCTAGTCACCATCTGATTCCATCTAACTATTTTAGGATCTCCATTCATTACGCATTCTCTCTATAATTATGTCCACCATAATTCAACATGCCCTTTTAACTTTTTTTGTTCTAACTTCACCCTTTGTGGATATTTGATTTCTTCCAATTCAAAATAATCTTCTAGCTCTCTTATCCAATCGATTAGCTCTTCCAAATTCAATGTTCTCAAGAAAATCCACACAACCATCTTGTTGTTCTTTAAAATTCTCAAAAGAGCTCTTAGAAATATTTCCTAATTGGAGCATCCTCTTGCTATTCATCTTCCCTTCCTAAATATTCCTATTCACTTTCTTCTTCATTCGTGGTGTCCCTTGTATTTTTAGTAGCTATTCTTACATCATGTCTAATATAATTTCCGATATCCTCTCTTATCATCTCACAAAATCACTCCAATACCTATTTTATCCTAGGAATTCCTCTTTGAGTTAGCATCTTGGAAAAAATATCACACTTCACTCTACTCTCTACAATAATCTTCTCAAATCTCTCACCTACGAGTCCTTTTGTGGACTACCTCATATTCATTCTCTGTCTGCATGTTCAAGACCACCTTCTCTAATACCAATTGATGTAGAAGGTTATGCCCCTCTTCCCATCAACCATTCCCAAAACATAAAAAAAAATTCATAGGGGTAGTTCTTTGCCTTAATATGACAATAAAATAAGTAACAATTGTAGGGAAAGTTCAATTTCATTTATTCAATATAGAAAATTATAATCTCTTGACCTTTCATGGCCTCATTCCTTTTAACTCAGCTCTACTATCAACTCATTTTCATTTTCCAATTTTTTAAAAATTATCACAATATGGCGTAGCTTCACAACTCTCTTTCTTTGCACACCGTCACTTCTATTTCTTTCAATTTGATCTAGATTTTGATTTTTCTCTACACATTTTTTAACACTTTCCTTCAAAGGAAATATTTGTGCACCTCAGTTCCTTGTAACTATGCATTGTTGTTAAATCTACATCAACATGGGCTCGCTCCAACTCTCATTGAGCCTCCTCCTTTTGGCAAGGTGCCTCAACTATCGTCTCATTCCATGAATTGATTGTATTTCAATTATTCATTTTTCATGAATGGTTGTGGCTGAATTGAGTTTGTGAACTAGTTCTCACTATTTACTTTTAATCATCACTAAGTAGCTCCCTTATGTTTCTTCTTTATGCACCACAATCTACCTTATTGAAATTAAGATTTTTAAAATGTCTATCACATATAAAATAAAATGGTGCTTGGATGCAATGTATTTTTGTTTGCATTTAAACTTTTTTATTTAACATTCCCCTCATCCTACATGCCATTTCTCCTTCCATTTATTTGTATCCCTTTACAAATGGTGTGTGCCCCTATTTCTTGTTGCTGTATAATATTCTACCTAAAATATTCCTCTAGATAATTTTTCTAGTTGTAGACTTAAGGGGGGTGTTAGCGCAGTTAACAATATAATACTATTGTTTCCAACATGCAACTATTGCAATTAACAACATAAGATTGATGTTTCCAACATGCAACTGCACTTAACAGCTTGTACTACTATGCAAGTTGTTTCCAACTGCTCTTCAACAATTAACAACTTGCTTAGTATAAGCTAACTAATGGGATCTCTTTTTGTTATATTTTTAGGATAATTATTACTTATGTGTGAAATCTTGCATGGAGTTGCATGCCTATTTTCTAGTTGGTAGTTTCCATTCTAGATGGCTCTTTTCATACTTTATATATTGTACTCATTCTTAAGCAATAATCAAGAAAATAATCAATGCAATTATTTAGATTTTATTTTTTCTTTTCAATTTGTACAATTCTGTAATTTTCAACTCTTCTAGAACTCCTAAAATTCTCACATGGTATCAAAGCATAGGCTAGTTTGAGTGAAAATTCATCGTATATTACAGGTTTGGAAATCATGGAGGTACATGTGAACATTCGTTTGTGCATGCATTATGTTTTCATTTTATTTTTTATCTTTGCACATTATTTTGTTCCAAATCATATTTCAATCAATTGTTGTTTCATAGGCTCCAGAATTGTGCCAGTTTTTTAGTGTTCCTTGGAATCGGCTGTGTTGTTTCTTTATCATGATTCCAACCTAATTCATTTAGTGACTCTAATATGGCTTCTAGAAAACAAAGTGTATTTATTTTCTTGTTAGATTAAAGATTCTAGTGTTACTCCACAAGTGTGCTTCCAGTGTTTCTTTGCAACGGATTATCTCATTATGTAGGGAGTTGTATGGCTTCAATTTTCATCCTTTGTGTGGATGAAGATTGATTGGATTTGTGATGGATATCACTATTGTTTCTTTTGGTTAGGATTTTTTCCCACTAGATTTCTCCTTTCGTCTTTGTAATTGGGTACCTAACATGGCCTTGTAGCTGGGACCCATTCATGTTTTCATGCATTTGGATCCTTGCATTTTTTTTGCATATCTCTCTTTCACCTAGCTACACTTAATGGGGGGTGTTAGTGTAGAATATGCTATCTAAAATATTCCTATATATAATTTTTCTATTTGTATACTAAAGGGGCGTATTATCCCAGTTAACAATATAAGACTATTGTTTCCAACATGCAACTACAGTTAACAACTTGCACTATTACACATGTTGTTTCCAACTTCTCTTCAAAAATTAACTTTCTTAGTATAAGCTAACTAATGGGATCTCTATATTGTTAAATTTTTAGGATAATATTTTCTTAGTTGTGCAATCTTGCATGGAGTTGCACGCCTATTTTCTAGTTGGCAGTTGCCATTCTAGATGGATCTTCTCATGCTTTATATATTGTACTCATTCTTAGGGAATAATCAAGCAAATAATCAATGCAATTATTTAGAGTTTATTTTTTATTTTCTAAATTTTTTGAAATTATCATATTTATCTCTTATATGTTGCTACCTTTTGATTTTCCTAGGTGTATCATTTTCTTTGTCTCTTCATTCTCAATGGCTATACACATTTAAAATTATTTTTCAAATATTTTGCAATGAAATATTGAGGACTTGGGAATAAAATAACATACTTTGCGTTTTAAACTATTTAAAAATATTTATCCTTGAGCATAAATTTATGAATACCAAAGGATAAAAAAAATATCACAACCTTCGACATGTAAATTTGATTATTGGGGCTCTTCAAAAAAAATTAGTATTAACAAAGTTAAACGTGACTAGATATTTTTTCATTGAATGTCTTTTCAAATTTCTAATTTGCATCCATGTTTCCTTCCAATCTGACAATACCATGGATTTCCAACACAGACAGAGGTTAGAGAAAAAACAAAACAAACAAAAAATGTGGAAAATAAACTAACAGTCTTTTGGTTGGTGTTGATCATCAATCCACTTGGGTGTTCTTGCACCAGTTTGAGACTAAGAATCATCCTAATACACATTCCTTCTTATGTATTGTTAGGTTCTTGAACACACCTATAACTCAAATAAAATATTAGATATCTCACATCACCTAAAAATAATCAAATTCCAAAGAATGAAAACTGAGCATCCAAAGGTATTTATATGTAATAGGCCACCTTTTATTAGTAATAGGTGTTGTACACCTTGCGTAACATGATTTTTTCTAATTATTTCAAATAAATATTTGTTTTTGGTACATCATTAGGATATTTGTTTAGCTACATTAAATATTTATTTGGATCCACTTATAAAGTTGTATCATTGGTTTAATGTTTCAAGACGACATGCTTAGAACAAAAACTAATGGAATAATTTTTTTTTAAAAAATGACAACAATGTTGTTAATGTGAAAAACATGCCACACTTGCACAAAAAAATGCACACAAGTTTTTTGTGAAACCCAACATAACGAGAAATATGAAAACCTCACCATTACATAAGCAAGATGAAAACATAGGAAGAATTAACACTTGTGGTATAAATCCACTATGACAAACACATGAGAGGGAGGATGACACCTACATGATCATAAATTACTAATCTCTTATTGTATTCTCTTGCAACACCACTCCAAGATAGGATGAGGGAATCATCAACCTCCATTCCACACCTAGACACACTTACAACATTAAACATAAGGGAAAAATTCATAGGAGTTTTCCTAACAAAGAGGCACAAAATATCCACTAACTAGAGTGATGATGGATAACTTCTAGGAAAAAAAATGCTTCCCAAATGAAATAGATGCAATAAATATTGACCTATGACACTCATTGATGAAATGACATAATGGGAAGACTCACATGACCATGGATGACAATTTCCATGTACAATATTTTTTTTAGAAAAACATGGACAACCCTTTGAACAATGAACAAAGGAAAAACTAAGAAATAAAGGATAATAACACACATATGAGACTCTAGCACCTAGAAGGGACATTAGCACCCAAAGAGGGAAAGAGCACCTAAGAATTGGAAACCATGTCAGCTACATTGGAGTCCCTATAGAGGAACTAAAATATTGGATTGTAAGAAAAGTCAAGCTAGGTTTTGGTCCCGATGACATGCCAAATACCCTAGAACAACCTAACACTACACCCAAAAATCTATAGATTCAAAAGGTGATAAAATGAATCCATGCCATCTAGAGTGTTTCATCTCTTGAGTAATTGACACACTAGGAGCACAAAGGAGAAGGTCTATAAGGGTATTGTGACCCTCCCAATGTTCCTACCTACTATCCTAAGAAATAAAACACATTGGGAAAGATATAAATGACTTTCCATGTTCTTCAAGAACACACAAGGCCCCTCTAAATGGTCCCTAAACACACCAATCTCCTAAGCAGAGGCATCGATGAACCGACTGATAGATTTAAAATTACAACACCACATGAAACCATTTTATAAACACCAAGGTTCATTTTAAAATGAAACAAATGTTCCTAAGTTTATTTTAGATCCAAAACCAAATGTGTTCTATGTCAATTTTATCCTAACACATGAAAGCATAAAATACATACAAGATCAAATGTGTGCTCGACTTTAACTCTGAGGCACATAACATAATACAATAAAGCTTCCACTAAATGGAATATTACAATCCATCCCAAAAGGGAAGTCCATAATTTACATGAAAATTACAAGAGGACTCAAATACCCTTCAACATCCATATATCACTTAAATAAATGAAAGAAATAAAGGAATAAAGCACAAAAAATAGTTGCCAAATTGAACTTATCAACGACTTCTGCCCAATCTCATGGAATCAAAATATCCACTCCCACCATTCTAGGAGATAGTCACATGGGCCACATGCACACATTGACATTAAACACGTTAGGATAAGGCTTACACACATGTCATACATGTATTATACACTCAACATGCACATCATGAAAACACTCATCCAACATCACAAGTATGATCAAATACAAGTCCTAATTAGGCACAAACACCAATGGTATATCACAAGATCATCATTGGGAAAATACACCAATGACACATCACATAACCATCATTGGAATAAATCACCAATCAAAAGAACAAGATCATCAATGGGTTACTCACCATTGCCAAAAAAATCATCATCATTGGGCCATCCCACCATTGGAAAAACACAAACACACTAGACACTAGGATTTAAGATGCTAGAAAACTAGTTAGGGAGTGCCATTGCAGTGCTCATCGGTATGGCTACATTTAGAATATAGTACTCCTCTAATATGGATGAGGATACTTGATCTTACAAGACCGAAGATCTCTAAGTTGTCATGTATTACCAAACATCCTTAGTTTGTACTAGTAGTCAAGGCATGAGAGGGGCATCCATTATATTTGATAATTAATTACCCATGCTTTATAAATATCAACTTGATTAAATGAATCCCCACCAATGATCAACCTACAAGAAAATTTGGGTAGGGGACATGTTGGGATCCACTCTTGTAACCCTCTCTAGTACCTTAATCCTAAGCTCATCACACTCACTAATGGGTGGCACAAAAAATAATGCGTAAATTTTATTTTCAACAAATTTTCACAACATGACTTCAAAACATTTGTTTCAAAATTTTTAATGAATTAAACATCCATTCACACATTCTAAAAAATCATTAAAATGGCTTGGATATTCTTCAAAATTCCAATTTTTAAAAATCTAAACTTTTGCAATAAGTGTCCAAAACTCATTTTAAGCTATAATCAATTTTCACTTTTCATAAATTCTCTAAATTTGGGAATTATAACAACATTTGTATGAAAATTTAAAAAAATATATAAAATAATTCTAAAACTTGGAAATCTATCAAATGAAAGGCATTGGGATGTTTTTACACTCCCTTAATCCTATTACAAAATTTCAAATTGAAAGCATATGAGTAAATAGAAATAATTTAGAAGAATACCTCAAATCATACCAAAATTCAAAAATGGAGAATACTTCAAGCACACACAATGAACTCATGAATCCAATCATAGACACATTGCCCTTCCAATTCCTATTTTAATGAATCCAATCTCATCAAGTTATCTTTCCAAATACTCCTAGAACCCACAAATCAGATTACTCCAAGATGAGGGTTTTCTCCTCTCACCATTTCTTCACAAATATACACATAATGAAAATGAAAGTCATTTTTGCCTATTTAACCCTTTTTAATTTTTTAAAAAAAAATACAGAATTAATTTTTTAATTTCTTTAAATTGAATCTCCCTCAATTTCCCTATAATCCAAATAACTATTTAAAATATATTCCTAACTAACACTCAACCTTCAAATTCATGATTTAAATCCATATAAGCATATATTTGAATTAAATTACAAAAATAACACATTAGACATTATTTTTAACTCATAAAACATTTTTTTATGATAAAAAAGAGGAATTTAAACTACCGTTTAAATATTTTACCTTAATCCAATTTCATAATAAAATATCAAGAAAATATGCAACTCATAATATTTTTATGGAAAATGTAAAATTTATGAAATCTTTTAAATCATGCATACATTGGAATTTCATGACACAAAGGGATTCTAGGATAAATTCTTAGATTTTGGTCAATATTGGTCAAATATGAATATGAAGGACAATTCTTAGATTTCTAATGAGTTATTTTTGGAGGATGGTGTTCGTAATGTTGTGGTTTACATATTACTATGTTGGGGGATTCATTCTCTCACTTGGAAAATGTTCCATGTCCTCTAGAATATCCTTTTGGGTATCCTTTTATAATATGATTTTCTTTGAGTACTTTAGCTAGCATATGCACATAGTGTCATATGTCTACTAAAGTGGGGGTTGAATGTAGCATCATAAATTGTAATCCCTTTAAAGTGTAAGTAAAACTTTCACACTTTATTTAGAAATTTCTTTAGTAACCTCTCTATTAATGTATTTTCGATATTCACTAGCCTTGACCTTTCTTATTAACCCAAGAGAATGTGTGAGTGCTACCCTAGAAAGTGCTTATTCAATCAAACATAATCAAACTAACCTCAACAAGTGCTCATTTGTTGGATAAGTCATGATTATGCAAACCCTAAAATTTGAAATCAAATCTGAATGAGTGTAAAATACCTAGATAGGGACACTCAATTCCCTAGTCCTAGTATTTTTCCTGATAAATTTGATTTCTCATTTTTTCTATCTCTAATTCTAGGGATGTGAATTTAAATTTGTGCCTTGGTGGAAAATTAATCCTGAAAACTAAAATTCAATGTCATCTTATACTTTATTTTATTCCTACGTTCCACTATAAATAAAATAATCATTATTTCAAATAAGAGAGAGGAAGTAATCAATAAGGAAGAACTCTGCCAAAACATATCTATTTTTATAGATTTAGAAGGAAAATTTTAAAATTATTCAAGCTAGCACAATGATTGGAGTTTGATGCAATGGAATAACATGATGGAATATAGGTTTTGGAGATAGCTTTGGCTTCTTTCAGGCACTTGATTACTTGATTTTAGAGTGTTCTCATATTCAATATTTGATCCACTTACCGCCCTAAGCAAGATAATTATTTATTTAGGTTTTCCTAAGGGTATTTGACTTTCTCTTGGGTTGATCTTGTTCATATCATTTATGAATCCTCTCTAACACCTTTGAGTAGAATTTTTTTCATTTTAGCTCATTATAGCCTTAGGTGCACTTAAGACTGTAGGAGCACACACATTTGATTAGTCAATGAATCGATTACTTTTAGAGGTAGAAATACCAAAATGGGGGTTTGAACTTGGAAGTAAAAATCCTAAATATTTGTCTCCTTCCCCCTCTTTGTTATAGAGCCAGATATTATTTCTTAGTAAAGGGCTTCCAACACCCTTGACCTCTTAATTCAGCCCAATTTTTTTAATACGGATGCACAAATTTTTCCCTTCTTATATCTGTCTTAATTTTATAACTTTTCAGTTTTTTCCATTTAGCAAAAGAAGGTTAGGCCAAGGGAAAAATTACTCTCCTTCTAGGTTGCTATCCAATCTCATTATATTTTTGGCTTGGCTTCTAATGTTGATGTGAAGAAATATTGATCTTAGTAATATATTCACTAGGTCTAGATCTCTTTTTCCAAAACACAAGTGCTATAAATAAGAAGTTGCACAAAGAAAATATTGGGAAACAAATGATGGTCGCATTTTTTTAAGGATTTTATATCATAGTTGTTGATAGTTTAACTATTTCATACATTAAGATAAGTAGAAACTTGAGTACAAATATGAGAAAAAATAAAGAGTGCTTTTAATCCTTTGTTATGGAAACTAACAAGATTATGGAAGATTAGTGTTTGGAATTCTTGGAGAAACACCCCACTTTTGAGTATCCATACATGTTAAAAGAAAGAATAGTCATAGGAGTTTGGAAAGAGAAAGGAAATTAAATAGAGAAGGTTTGGTAATCGTAATAGGTAATAATCTTATTTTTATGTGTCTTATGGTTTCATATAGTGCATTTCCAATTCACACAAGGAGTTGTAAATTTTTTCCTTCTATGTTGGGTAATGAAGTAAATTTGGTTATGGATACATGAATTATAAAGTATTATATGAAGAGCTACAAGGTTATGATCTATGTGATGAAGGATGGAAAAAAAAAATTATGATTAGAGAGGTGGGATGATTGACTTTTTTTTTAGGATTTATCTCTAATTTATAAATCCAAGGAGCTCAAGTTTACTCTTGAAAGGAAATGTGTGATTTTTGAGTTGATTGTAATCTTATGTACTTGTATACAAGTTGATATGACCACATGTCATAACCCAATTTTATTGCATATTTATTTAAATATGGAAAATTGAATTATTGATGAAATTCAATTAAATATTAAATGGAGATTTTGGAATATTTGAAAATTGAATGAAAGGAGTTGATCGATGTTGACTTTGTGGATTTTTGAAAATTATTTTATGTCATCAAGAATTTAGTGTTATTGATCCATTTGCAAGTGCAAGTGTGTGCAGTTGAAGGGTGATAGGTTGAAGCATGACAACATGATTGAAGTAGGATTGTTTAGTTGGATCAAATGGTAAGCCAATTGGAATCTGGGTGCACACACCACAAATGGAATGAATGACCTGAATTTTACTAATTTGCACATACAAGATAATGTAATTTCCCGACTTGAACTATTTCAGTGTTTGAAAATGAATAGTTTGTAGATTAAATGGTCTATTCTAAACTTTGTGATTTGAAGGAAACAAAAGTGAGCATTGTAAAGAAAATTATTTTCTTAAGTATAGAAATATATATACATATATAAGATGCTCGAAATGAAAATTCAATTTCCTTACCTTAAATGATAGTGTATGGAGTTTACAAGTCATTCCAAAACAAGAAATTTATATAAGAATGCCTATATATATATATATATATATATATATATATATATATATATATATATATATACGTGTATGTAAACTGAGCAAACACATAGACACATATATATCCATATCTATATATATACACACACACACATTTGCATATATATACATTATTCAAAATACATGGTAAATGTGAATGAAATCATTTAAATGCATGTAGAAATACAATATATAAGTATATATATATATTAGATACATATATATATATATGCGTACATATACATACGTATACATATTCAAATTTGAATTGAAATTAAGTTGATAATCGATGCACTATGAGTTGGATTGTGGAAAAATCAATGAAGATTATAAGGCAGACCCATGATGGTCATGGCCTTCCTAATCATAAAGGAATTATTAAAAATTAGAGGGTGGCTATGGCAGGAAATCCAACACCCAGCCGCTTGCAAAAAGGAAAACACTTTTCTTTGTTTCCATTTTGGAATGAACAGTGTGAAGGAGATTGAAGGAAACAAGGGAAAGAAGATAAACAAACAACACGAAAAAGAGAAAAAAAAGCTTGAAGTGATAGGAAAATTAGAGGCAAGCTCTTATTCGAAAATCCAAACATTAAGGTAATTAGAAGCCATTTGAATCTAATCCATTTTCAATATCATCATTTTTGTAGTCACTGCATTGTTGAAGCAACTTCGTTAAGCACACAAAATTTACTCTTGTGATTGAGTGTTTGATTTTGAGCCGAGTGCAATGCATGGTCGACCAACTATTTGTGGTTGATGGTCTTGGCCTATATTACGTAGGATCATTCTTGAATGGAGCCTTTTTGGCTAGACCGATGCTTGTCACCTTTAAGGTGTGACTTCCACGATAGCTCACACGGCTAAGTTGGCCATATTATGGTGATCAAATTATATTATGATCAGATTTATTCCCTCATTGTGACTGGTATCATATGGGATTAAAATGTTGAATCCAAGTGAGAGGGTGGTATAAACCCCATATTTACCTTCCACATATAATCCATGTTTTCATTTGTATTGTATCCATGTTTTCATTTTTATTGTGTTCCTCTCCCTTATCGGCTAGGCCAAAAAGTGGTAATATGATGGGTATGTGGCTGACGAACTTTTTTTTACTGAAAATTGATGAAACGAAAAGGGGTTATAAAAGAGATTCTCAGCTTTCCACAGATATAAATTATGCTTCGCTTTGAATTTAATAAATAAATATTATTCATTTTCTATTGAATTATGACTAAAGTCCCGATTTTTAGGCTGATTGAGAAACATCTATAGCTTTCAAATAGTATCATATTTTTTGAATTCAAAACATGCGTCATATTATATGCTTTGCATACTATAAGATTAAAAAAGAAAAAAATGAATTTCATGATTTTTTGACCAAGTTAAGGTGGTCAGACATACAAGTCTTTATATTTTTTTAAATTTTTCATAAAAACATTATAATTAATTATTTACTTGAAAATAAATTACAAAAAAATATGCATCACATCGGGACATGAGTCCTCTACTTATATCTAAAATCTTATAAAAAAATATTATCATTTTAATGTGCTTAGGGTGGTTAGATAGACACCTACTTCTTAGTTTTTCCCTGAAATTTAAGTACTACTGTATTGAAATTTCAAATTTTCACCAAATAGATTTTATTTTTTTGTAAATAAACCTAGTAATTTAGAAACTGCATTCAATTTTCTACAAATTCTATTGTTACATATTGTTGAAATAATATAAATAACTTATTCAAATTTTTATGTCAAGTTTCCTAACTCTGATTTTTCTAAAAAAATTGCCACTTAAGGGTTTGTTTTTTCCATGATGATCTTGCACATACCCGTAAGAAGATTGAGTTATTCCTTAAATTTTTTATCAATGTAAGCTTATAGAGGTCACCATCGATTAGAAGAGATGATGGAAATGTAAGGTCTACTTTCATTTAAAATCATGAAGGATTGATCTCCATGATCAAACATCTTTTTATCTTGGAATGAATATAGAAAAGATTATGCATCTCAAACATACTTATGGTATAGACTTTGTAAGTTCTTTTCAACACGACCTGTAGTCATTTTAGGTAAAGAATAAATTATTTCATGTAAAAAATAAGAAGTCATATTTGTGAGACAAGGAAGGCTTGTAATGGCCATAAAAGGGTCTTGGGTTAAGAAAGAAACCTTGGGTAACTAGTGCAGTGCACCCTAGATAGTTTAACCTTAGGAATGCATAATAGGTGTTTATGTTAGATTTTTGAGTTTTGATCATGTAATCATTGTAATAAAGTTGAATGAGACCTATTTTTCATATTAGAATCTTGGTAAGGTTAGTTTGGGCATTGGATCAAGAAGTTGGTGGAAGTTGCATAAAGTTGCTTTTTACAACTTGTCCATTTTGCATGTCATGAAGAATGAATGTTCACTCATTGTTTATATATTTTTAACTAATGTTAGGTGTTTTCATGTGTGTTTTAGAGCCTCACATACTTTGATTCATAAGGATTGTAATGATCTTAGTGAAGAAAAGTGAATGAAGAGCTTTGTTTTCTGAGTTTTGGTGTAATTTTCTATGTTTTTCAAGTTATGTACGGCCCGTACAGTACTGTCAAGAGTTAAAATAAATTTGGGAGCTTAATGTAGAGTGATAAAATTATTTTGAGTCTAGTGTGAGGTCATTTCATCATATTTCTAGTTATTTTGAGCTCTTTTTTTGTATACCACTTGGAAGCCCTACCTTTCAAGGTTTTGAGTGAAAATGTGAAATTTAAGCCATTCTACCTATGTATGTTAGTTAGGACTAGTGTAATTGTGTTAGTAGGTATTTTTTATTATTTTTTTAGGTTTAGCGAGTAGGGGATGGGGGTTCTTGGAGTTCTTGTTAAGATCCTAGCTTAACATCTTCATGTGTTAGGCTAGGTAGCATAGCTAATAAGTAGGACAACATGTTGTATGAAGGTTGCAAGGATAAAACCTATAGATTGTGTTCATTTGAGACTAGTTCAAGGTGTGGGTAAATGGTTTGGAGGTTTGGGAGAAGTATTCTAGATACTTCCTTTGTAAAAGTGGCCTAAAAGGCTTATTTCTCAATGCAACAGACCTTCTTTGAGCTCTTTGCTCCAAAACACCCTATGCCTTGGATACGATATGTTGATGTAAGCCTTAATGGGTATCTAAAAAGGCCTAGAAATATATTTTATATGGTTTTATCTAAAAGATATGCTAGAATATGTCAATCGAGAGACCTACTGGGAATGGAAAGCTAGTTATTGAAAGTCACCTAGGTGAGAGTCTTGGAAGTGAGTCAATACTTGAACCATGTTCTTTTAGGTCTCCTTAAGCTAAATCTACCCCTATTTTTCATCAAGTGGTATGCGATGTTTGGCTCTAGATCAGTTGGGAGTAAGAAGTGTGTTGAAGCAAAGAAATTTCTAGACAAAGCATTCAAAATGCCTCCAAAAGGTGGTTTAATTTTTGCTAAGGATATTAAGGCCCTAAGAGAGTCTCAAGAAGTTGTGTTAGCCAGGATGGAAGCACTAGAAGTCAGAGAGAAGAGAGGAAAGGGTGGTGCATATGAGAGTGATCCTAAAGAAGAGGAAGAAGGGGAATGTGAGAACCCCACACAAGGCCCACAAGAGGAGTTGGATCCCGATGAAAAGAAATTTCCAAGAGCTCTCAAGGTTTCAAAGGGAGACACTCATGAGGTCAAGATTTAACTACCTATGTGTGGTGGTAAGATGAGTGTTGAAGAGGTAATTGAGTGGATATATGTCTTAGACAACTATTTTGAATACGAGGTGGAAAAGGAGAAGAAGGTCAAATTTTCCAAAACCAAGTTGAAGGGACCAACATTAGCATGGTGGGATTATATCCAAGAGGAGAGGACAAAGAATGTTAAGAAAAATATTGGTTCATGGGATAGGATGGTGGCTAAGGTGAAGAGACAATTCCTACTGATAGATTATGAGATTCAAGTGTTTAGGAGGCTACAAAACATGAGACAAAAAGAATTGGATGTGGTGGAATATACTGAGGAGTTTCACAAGCTAGCTATAAGTTCTTAACACTCTGAGAATGAAAAAGAGAAAGTATCCAAGTACTTGAACGGTCTAAGATTTAATATCCAAGATGAGATAAGTCTCATTACTCCTAGAACAGTAGAGGAGTGCTTTCAAATGGACACTAAGGTAGAGGACAAGATAAGAAGGATATAAGAAAATTAGTCAAGAGGTAGAGGAAATAAATTTAGGGGCAAAGGAACTTCTAATGGAAGAGGATCAGGACAAAGAGACCAAGCTGAAAAAAGTGCAAACCAAGAATCAAGTGGTGAAGCAAGGGGAAGTTTTAGAGGTAGATTCAATGGTCATGGAAGAGGGTCTAATACCTTCTCTAGAAGGTGGTATAGTTGCAACCAATATGGACATCCTCCATGGAAGTTCCTAGATAAACAAGGTGCAAGTTATCATGGTGGAGAAAGGAGAACTCAACCAGTGAAAGAAGAGGATGAAGAGGATGTTGATGTTGGAAGTGGATTCACTCTGAGAGTGGGGGTGAATCAGAGTGGAGTAATTTTAACTTTTAACTTTGATTGCATAATGAAACTTTTACTAATATAACCCAATGTGACAGATTTGTTTATGCAAATGATCATTGGTACTTCGGATCAGATTGACATGAAACCTAACTTAACATTTACAACCCATATTAAAAGCATCATATGATATTGTTCACTCAAGGATTTATGAACCATCTTATTGTGCTTTAAGAACAGAACTATAACACTTCATAAAAATGCAACTTTGACTTGCTTTTGAAAAACTATTGAGCATTCATATAATTAACATAGAGTGCAGATGAAAATTCACTTTATGAAAGACATTTAGCAACAGATTTGCACACCTTAAATTTGCATGACTGACTTGAACAAAACAACCTTAAGATATCAGAGCATTGACTAACTAAATCATCACCATAACATAAATGACTGAAAGAAAGATAATGCAAGATAGACATAAAACATACAAATGAGAAACACAGGAATTGCCGAGTGGAAAACCCTCTTGGGTAGAAAAACCACTCCTAAACTACCTTACAAGCTTAATATCAAAACCACTGCTTACAAATTTCTGAGCACCAACTCAAGGAGCACCAACCCCTCATTTAGAGACACCAATCTCAAGGAGCACCAACCCCTTTTCTATTTAGAGACACCTATCTCAAGGAGCACCAACCCCTTTACTGTTTTAGTAAATCATGCAATGATATAGAGGATCTCTCTATTTCTCTTTTATCTATCAAGTGCCTCTTGACAGACAATAACTAAAATCCTCAAATTTCCAAAATGAACCTTCAGAATTTTAGGCATTGTCAAGCCTTAAGTCAGCTTGATTATCAACTCATATTTTAGATTTTCAATCTCAAAGCTCAACATTTTTCAATACAGTCACTGTGATTTTTATCACCAGTTTTCCCTTTTGTTTCATATATTTCTCATTGTTTTTCTCTACACTTTCAATTCATCCTCTCTTTTTTGTTTTTATCCTCTTTTCATGGATCTTCACTTAAATACTATTCACTGAGTTTTTCTCTTTTTGATTTTCAATGTTTTCCCATACAGAGAACTGCCAATCTGAATACACACTGTGTTTTCCAAATTTTCAGCATCATTCCTCTCTCCAAGACTCTTCCACACCACTCTAATATTATATCCTCTTTTACAAGTTTTAATCTCTATCATGATTGAACCCTAAACTCACTGGTTTTTGTTTTTGTTTTACAGAAAAAACACCATTACACTTTTTAAGTGTTACAATTGTTACTCGAATTTTACATACCAGAAAATTATTGCAAGGTTGTATTTGAGGTTATGAAATAACTGTCAAGTCAGATCTGTTGTTGCAGTGTTCACATAAGAGAGATTCTTTCTTTCTGTTGAAGATAGGACAAAAATGACCAAGAATGGAAGAGTGACTGAGCATGTCTTCACCAGAAGCCTGCACATGCAGAGCTTACACAAAATGGTAAGAATACATCCTTTAAAGAATAGAATAATAACCATTTTACCCTAGTTGTAACAGCAATGTAACTTGACTATAAAGAGCAGATCTGCAAACCAGTTTGGAGATAGGTACCTGACAATAGTGATGAAGATGATGTCAAGAAATACATTACCAGATTTGCATGCAAGTGAAATGACCAAAGCATCTTCCAAGAATGTGCCTTCATCCAGTTGTATGAAACGGCCACACAGAATGACCATTTTGATGGTCTTCTAACAAATTCCATTCACTATCCAAGAATAACCAACTTAGCAACATGCACTATGAAACGGTCAAGAGAGATATTCCATGAGGGCGACAAGATTAGGGTTTCAAACCCTCGAACAACAACATAATGATTTGCCCTAATTTCCATATGAAATCCTTTGCAAAAAAATGATAGCTTTTGGAGTCTGAGAGGACTAACATTAAACATTCAAGATCACATAACACAATTTGGAAACCGTGAGAGATCTAACATTTTATGCCTTACTGCACAGCTGCGGCTTCCATTTTACCATCCTGCGGTACAACGGTAATAAGATTTCAAACCACTAATAGTTTCACTGTGTTACCGCGGCTACCTTTCTGGCTTCCTACGATATAGCGGTAGCAATTTACTGACCGCTAACATCTTCCACCATGCTACTGTGGTTAACATTCAAGCTGCCTGCAGTATAGCGGTAGCGGTTTACTAACCGCTAACATCTTCCACCATGTTACCGTGGTTTACTTTCTAATAGCCCACGGTATAGCGGTAACTGTCTAGCTCGTCGCTGGTGGTTACCATTGCATTACCTCAGCTTCCTTCCCGATTGCCCATGATATAGTGGTAACAGTCTTGCTAGCCGCTAGCCGTTTTCACCACATTACCGCAGTTGCACTCTTAGTAGTCTACGGTACCGCGGTAAGATGTTTGCGGCCTTACCAAGCACATGCTGACAAACTCATTTCCGTTTGACAATAGTTGACTATTGTCAGCTTTAAAGCCTAAGTCAATATTAGTCATTTTGACTTGATGTAAATGCACATAGAAGATAAATTTAAATCCCTTTGACTAATAATGATTTTCCATCATATTTAAGTCCAATGCCATATATTTTGCAATGTAGCACAATAATAAATTATTGTGAAGTATAATTTTGCATAACATTTAAGTCCAAGGCCTTATGAAGAAAAATAAAGACTAATCTCATGAAAGTTCAAAATTCCATTAACACAATAATGATCACCTTATTGTACTGAGAAACATGCTGCACCATGTGAACCATTAACAATTTCAGGATGCAAGAGCCTGAACAAGCCATACTATAACACCCTGTATAGAACACAACAAGCACTTGTAGTCTGCACATGAATCCAAGATATTAGAGCCACTTAATATAGTATAATCAATGAAGTAAATGTGCCAACCAAAATATGAATCAACTGAGAGGATAACCATCAAAATGCCAGAGTAACATATATTGTCATCAAGGACAAACAAGCACAAGAGAGATTCAATAGTTGAAAGTGTAAATTCACCATATATACAAGCTACTCTGGAGGTAGGAGAGACCTTAATTATTAGGAGGACATTATTTAAGGTTCCAACCAACAAGGAACCCCCTCAAAGAAAGGCTTTGTTTTGAGCAACATGCGAATCTCAGGGAAAAGTATGCAAGGTAATAGTTGACTCTGGTTCAATAGATAACATAATGTCTTTGGAGATGGTGGAGAAACTTAAGATGAAGGTATGTGTAGGATCATGATGGGTGAAAAAGTGGTGATATGTAAGTGATATGATGGCCCATGTGGCTAAAGACTTTTTTTTACCCAAAATTGATGAAACAAAATGTGTTTTTAAAGGAGAATCTCAACTTTCCACCAAAATAAATTATTCTTTACTTTGAATTTAATAAATAAGTATTATTCATTTTCTATTTGAATTATGAATAAAGTCCTAATTGATAGGCTGATTGAAAAACATCTATATTTTTCAAATGGTATCACATTTTTTGAATTCAAAACATGTGTCAGATTCTATGCTTTGTGTACTATAGGATTAAAAAAAAACTTTGAATTTCATGAATTTTTGGCCAAGTTAAGGTGGTCAGACATATGAGATTTTATATTTTTTAAAAGTTGTAATAAAAAATTCATAATTAATTATTTACTTGGAAAAAAATTACAAAAAATATCCATCACATTGAGACATTAGTCCCCTACTTATATATAAAATATTATAAAAAAATATTATCATTTTATTGTGGTTAGGGTGGTCAAACAGACACCTACTTCTTATATTTTCCTTGAAATTTAAGTATTACTTCATTGAAATTTCAAATTTTCACCAAATCAATTTTTTTTCTAAAATAAACCTAGTAGTTTAGAAACTAAATTCAATTTTCTAAATATTCTATTCTTACATATTTTTGAAATAATATATATAACTTATTCAAATATTTGTGTCAAGTTGCCTAACTCTAATTTTATGAATTTTCATCACCACTTAAGGGCCTATTTTTTCCATGATGATCCTGCACATACCCATGAAGAAAAATCATCACCCAACTCCTTACAATATTTCATGGCTTAGCAAAGGGAAGCAAGTTATTTTTAATGAGCAAGTTTTTGTGGAGTTTAACATAGGTTCTTACAAAGACAAAATCCTTTGTGATGTTGTTCCAATGGATTTGTGCCACCTACTCCTTGGAAGGCCTTGCAATTTGATAGAAATTCCAAGCACGATGGACATAAGAATGCATATGTGATTGAGAAGTATGCAGTTTCATACACTCTTATACATTTGCAAGAAGATAATGGTGTTGTTCATGAAGGACCAAGTGTAATTATAGTCAAGGAGAAGGAGTTTTTGAAAGATTTAGAGGAGGAGAACATTGGTTATGCCATTTTTGGTAAGCCTATTTCAAATGCAGCAACAGATGGAGAAGAGGTACCAATGGAGGTGCATGTATTATTAGACAAGTATGAAGACATAGTGGTGAAGGAGTTTCTGAATTCTTTTCTACCTATTAGAGATGTGAGTCATCACATTGATCTCATACCGGGTGCAAGTCTACCAAACAAGGCAACATACAAGATGACCCCTAGATAGAATGAGGAGATCAAGAATTAGATTCAAAAGCTATTGGATAAGGGTATAATAAGGGAGGGCTCGAGCCCTTGTGCTATGCCTACTATCTTGGCACCTAAAAAATATGGAGATTGGAGACTTTATATTGACTCAAGGGAAATAAATAAGATCACTATTAGATATAGCTTTCCTATAGCCCAGATGAAAGACTTGATGGATACCTTGTTAGGATATTGTTACTTTTCAAAAATTGATCTAAAAAGTGAGTACCATCATATTAGAATAATGGAAGGATATGAGTGGAAGACCACCTTCAAGACTAATGATTGTTTGTATGAATGGCTAGTGATACCATTTGGGTTATCTAATGCCCCAAGCACATTTGTGAGCCTAATGAATGAGGTCTTAAAGAATTTTATTGTAAAATTTGTGGTGGTATAATTGGATGACATCCTTATGTACATTAGAACAAAAGAGGAACATTTACAACACTTGAATATGGTGTTGAAGAGGTTGAATGAGGAGAAGCTAATGATCAATCTCAAGAAGTGTGAGTCTATGAAGAAGGGGATTCTCTACCATGGATTTGTGATTGCAGAAGGAACCTGAAGATGGACCCTAAAAACATTGAATCCATATTCAGTTGGCCAACTCCTAAATAAGCAATAGAGATAAGGATATTTCATGGCTTGGCTAGCTTCTATAGGAAATTCATCAATAATTTTAGCCATATTTGTGCACCAATCATTGATACAATTAAAGGTGAGAAGAAAAGTAAGTTTCAATGGATTGATGAGGCTGATAGAAGCTTTGAATACCTGAAAAATAGAGTGGCTAAGAAACCTATTCTTACACTCCCTAATTTTAATAATTTATTTACAATAGAATGTGATGCAAGCAATTATTCCATAGGTGTTGTTTTGAGTCAAGAAGGGAGGCCAGTGGCATTTTTAGTAAAAAAATTCAATGAGGCCAAAAGAAAATACTTATCATATTACCTTGAACTCTATGCAATGGTTCAATCTCTCAAGAAGTAGCAGCATTACCTTCTATCAAAGGAGTTCATAGTATTTACAGACAATCATGCTTTAAGTTTCTTGAATATTCAAGACAAGTTGAGTCATAGACACATGTAGTTGATGGAATATCTATATGCATATAAATTTAATACCAAGCATAAGAAACATCAAGAAAACAAGGTTGTTGATGATCTAAGTACAAGGGAAATTTTGGTTCAAGAAGTTCAACTACAAAGTGTGGGAGTGCATGCATTGAAAGGTACGTACCAAGATGATAATGACTTCAAAGATTATTTTGCTATTTGTAATCAGCCACAAGGTGTTTTCCACATTGTACATTCTGATTTTGTTTTTCAAGATGGTCTATTGTTCAAAGGGGCTCAATTGTGTGTGCCTAAATGCTCCATGAGATAAAATCTAATTAGAGAACAAAATAGTGGCAGTTTGAGTGGACATTTTAGATATGGCAAGACCTTGGAGAAGGTCAAAAGGTTTTATTTCTAGCCTAGAATGCATTTGGATGTTAAAAAAAAATTCAAGAGTTGTGTGGTGTGTCAAAGAGCCAAAGGAACAAGCTCTAATGCAGGTCTTTACCAGCCTTTACCAATTCCTAACCAACCATGGGATTCAATCAACGTGGACTTTGTTTTAGGTATGCCAAGGACACAAAGAGGGTATGATAGAATTTATGTTGTTTTAGATAGGTTTAGAAAGATGGCTCACTTCATTTCTTCTAGGAGAACAAATGATACATCTCACATAGCTATTTTTTTATTTAAAGAGATTGTAAAGATTCATGGTTTTCCTCTAACCATTGTGTCTGATAGAGATGCTAAGTTTATAGGTAATTTTTGGAGGACCTTGTGGCAAAAGTTGGGTACCAATCTGCAATTTAGTTCAAAATAGCATCCACAAACAGATGGCCAAATTGAGGTTGTTAATAGGTCTCTGGGGAACTTGTTCAAATGTCTAACTAAGGAGCATGGTGCATCATGGGACATTGTACTTCCTTAAGGATAATATGCATACAATGACTCCATAAAAAAAGTATAGGAAGAAGCCCTTCTGAAGTGGTCTATGGGATGAGTCCAAGAGAAAAAAAATTGAACTTAGAGACCTAAGAGACATGGAGAAAATGAGTGCAATAGAGGAATAATTTTCCATAGCTATAAAATATATCGATGAATAGGTCAAGGAGAACTTGAGAAAGAGTAGAGAATTATAAGGTGAAGGTTGATTTGAGAAAGAGGGATGTTCAGTTCAAATTAGGGGAATTGGTGCTTGATCATATAAGGAAAGAAAGGTTAGCCAAGGGTAAATACACCAATCTGATGATGAAGAAGATTGGACATTGCAAGGTGGTCCACAAGTATGGTCAAAATGACTATGAGATAGAACTCCCTCCTAAAGTGGCTATCTATCTTATTTTCAATGTTTATGATCTTTATCCTTTTAAGAATACTATGATTATAGGTGAAGAAGTAGATTCTCAAGTTGCTAAAGATGAGGAATGGGTTAAAGACCTAACACCCAGCCAATCAATGAAGCTTGAAGCCATTTTGGACACAAGAGAGGCCAAGAGGACTAGACACAAGGTATATAATGAATATTTGGATAAGTGGAATGGCTTACCAAATGAATATGCTACTTGGATGTTAGAGGAGGATGTGAAGAAACATGGAATCTCTATTCAAGATCTCATTTCATCAAGAGAATAAAATATTTTTACCCTAGTTGTATGGTGCAAGGCACCATAGATAGTTTAACCTTAGGAGTGCATAATAGGTGTTTATGTTATATTTTTGAGATTTGATCATTTCATCATTGTAATAAGGTCAAATGAGACCTATTTTTCATATTATAATCTTGGTAAGGTCATTTTGGGCATTGGATCAAGAAGTTGGTGGAAGTTGCACAAAGTTTGTTTTTGCAACTTGTCCATTTTGCATGTCATGAAGAATGAATGCTCACTCATTTTTTTTGGATTTTTAATTGATGTTCGATGTCTGCATGTGTATTTTAGATCCTCACAAACTTTGATTCATGAGGTTTGTAATGATATTAGTGAAGAAAAGTGAATGAAGAGCTCCTTTTTTTGAATTTTAGTGTAATTGTTTGTGTTTTTCAAGCTCTGTACATCCTGTATAGTATTGTCAAGAGTTAAATCAATTTGGGAGCTCATTGTAGAGTGATAAATTATCTTGAGTCCTTTCTGAGTTAATTTCATCATATTTCTAGTTAGTTTGAGCTCTTTGTCTGTATACTGCTTGGAAACCCTACCTTTCAACAGTTTTGACTGAAAATGTGAAATTTAAGCCATTCCACTGATGTATGTTAGTTAGGACTGGTGGAATGGTGTTAGTAGGTTTTTTTTATGAGTTTTGAAGGTTTAGGGAGTAGGGGATGGGGGTTCTTGGAGTTATTGTCAAGATCCTAGCCTAACATCTTCATGTGTTAGCTAAGTAGCATAGCTAAGAAGTAGGACAATAGGTTGTATGAAGGTTTCAAGGACAAAACCTATAGATTGTGTTCATTTGAAACTTGTTAAAGGTGTAGGTAAAGGGTTTTGAGGTTTGGGAGAAGTATTTTAGATACTTCCCTTGTAAAAGTGGCCTAAAAGGTCTATTTCTGAGTGTAGCAAACCTTTTTTGAGATCTTTTCTCCAAAAAACCCTATGCCTTGGATGATATATGTTGATGTAAGCCTTAATGGGTATCTAAAAAGGCCTATAAATATTTGTGAGATAGCTTTCTATAAAATATATTCCAAAATATGTCAATTGGGAGATATAGTGGGAATGGAAAGCTAGTTATTTAAAGTCACCTAGGTGAGAGTCTTGGGAGTGAGTCAATACTTGAACCATGTTTTTAAAGGTATCCTTAAGCTAAATCCACCCCTATTCTACATCATTAACCTTAGGTTTGAGTATGAATGGCTTATTGTAAGAGTGACCAGAATGTCAAACTAGGTCGTTATAATATTTGTGTGACTACTCTTGAACTTTAATTAATATTTATGAGCAACAATGGAAAATATGATAGCCTCATTTGTCAAAGGAAAATTAAACTGTTATGTTTAAAATGAAAGACGAGATAGCTATAGACAATACTTCTACTAAAAAACAACATTGTTATTTCTCTATTCTTTGAAATAAAACTCATTCTGTTAGAAGAACACTGAATGTTATGTTGGAAAAATGATATTAACTATCATTAAGTGAAACTATTTGGTCTAAAACAATAATTTAATGATGAAGAAAATAAATAATCTTTTGTAAACGATATTTTTTTCTTGATTAATTTACCATTGTAGTTGTAAACAACTTGTTTTATAACTATTTAGTATGAAACGATACTTATCTTGTTCAAATAATGAATGTACATGTGAGAATTTTTTTTTATATCTCTTTAGTAGGAAACAATACTTATTTTTTTCAAACAATGAATTTACATGTGATAAAAAATAGATTTACAACTATTTAGTAGGAAATAGTACTTGTTTTGCATAAATAATGAATGTTCATATGTAAACAACTATTTTTATGATTGTTTAGTAGGAAAAAGTATATATTTTGTTCAAACAATGAATGATCTTAAGTAAAAAACAATGTTAGAGGAACATGGTAGTGAGAATGCAATAATAGTATGCATGAAACTATTAGCATAGACATTTTCTCATTTCTCTATCTTGACTAGAAACATCAATTGAAATACTACTTTAAGATTACAATCTAAGTTAATGATTATTTTAGAATGTGTGCACAAACTATAACACTAGTAGGCACATATATGTGTATGCACATACAATTTTTCTATCTACATACACATACTTGTGACATACCTTCTTCTATTTTAAGTATACTTTTTTTTAAAAGGGGAAAATGCTTAAGATGTTAAGTAGAAAATAGCCATAAGAATGATATGGATAATTGTTGAAACCCTCTATGAAACATAGAACCTGATTTCTATTTAGAGTATAAATGTGTAACCTATTTCTTCTTTTGAAGACATTTGTGAAAGAATATTTTAAATACTTGAACAAAACAGTGATACCTTAGTTGACTAGAGCACCTATGGGTAGTTGCTGCTAGAAGGTAGATAGCCATTATATTAGAAAGTTACCTTCCAAGATGGGCGCCAAAATGGGTTCAGAGAGTATAATTTATATTTACCAGAACCTATGATTTTTTGTTGTTACAACACACTTATTATGCTTGGCCAAGAAATATGGTTCATTATGTATGTATGAATGATATCTATGATTTCAATCTCTACTATTCCTAGCATAGATCTTACACTTTATTTTCTAATTTATAGATATAAATTGCATGTTGATGTATGGGCACACACCAAATTCCACCTTGCAGGTTGTTCTCAAGCTAAACTAGCTTTGCAGGGTTGGGCATTCTTCAAGTTGGAAGAATACCAATGAAGCATAAGCTTCATGGTTGGGTGGTAAAGTGCTTCAACCATGTTCCCATCCACCAATGGAGGTGAGCATCAAGAAGAACCATAGATGTTCACAAGACTAATATAGTCTAAAATATAACTTCATGTAATTTATTCTTGTACTTGATGTAATATGTACAATGTAATGATTTTGTGGCCTTAAGAGCCAAGTCAAACTTGATATTGTAATTTGACTTTTGAAGTGAATATAAGTGTCTTTGACTGATTTTAAATGGACATGTGTAGCTATGATTGAACTTATCCACTATTTATGTATTTTTAATTTGGACTATATTGAACAAATTGGCCATAGAGCTTAGGGTTCAACTCTAGGCCTTTTGTGTCTACCATAGTTGACTATGGTAGTTGAACCTTGACCCAAAATTGGAAGTCTTGAGAATTGACCGAGCCTAAATTGAATGCAAAAATGGGAAGGTCAAAGGCAAGACAAAGGAAAGGGAAAATTGTTATCACCCCATGTAAGAATTATGTAAAGGAAATGCCAAGGTGGAGGTTCCATTAGAAATTCTTGATGACAAAACTCTAGCTCAAGCTCTTACACAACTAAAGCTAGAGAGAGGGTTAAAGATTGAGGAGAAGTGAATAGCCAAGATCAAAAATATTTTCCCAATCTTGGATTGGCCTCTAGGGTGTGGACCCAATTCACGCTTGTTGACCAAAGAGGAAAAGGAGAACCTATGTGCTCAACCATCCTCTTTTGTAAAGTTTGATGTAAATTTGGGTGATGATCTAGAGGAATGTCCTCTATCTGATACTAATAAATCAAAATGATGTAACTAGAAGTCTATTGTAAATAAGGGTCTATTGACTCACCTTAAATATAAATCAAATCAAATTATATTATGGTGTGTTCAATGAGAGACTCTAAAATGTGTGTATCTTGCATGAGTGTGTATGTCTTCTATGTTGAGGGATGTATACATATGGAAATTATGTGATTTCGAATAAGAACATTTATTTGTAGAACCTTGTGTTGAGATGTGATGAATGTGACTATGTTGTAGGATAAGTGTGAGATGTCATGGTGACCACCAAGAAAGATGGGGGTCGTAGTAGTTCTGATAATGGACCAAACAAGACTGGAGCAAATTCTAGAGCTTTTGAATCAAAAAGAGTCTCACATGGATCTTATAGTGCAAGAAATCTAGGTGGCACATGAGGATTGGGACCATAGGAATGAAGAAGGAAATCATGGAAATTGTGGTCTAGGGGAAGGTCCATGAGGGTGAATTAAGGAAGATCTTGGGAAATACCTTAAAAGAGTAGCACAACCCAAGTTTAATGATAAGGCTATCAGAATAGGAGCCGAGGCTTGGATTGTAGAAATGGAAAAATACTTTGGGCTCCAAAACCTTTCTAAACATACTAAGGCAGAATGGGCTACATATTAGCTATTAGGTGAAGAAAAAAATTGGTGGAATAATGATAATTTAGAAGAAAACCTATAGCCTATTGGGGTCACTTGGGAACTCTTCCTCCAAGCTTTTAGGAAAAGATGATTAATATCGTAGATTTTTTTTGACAAGAAAAATGATGGAATTTCAAAACTTAACCTAGGGAAATATGATTGTGATTCAGTATTGGAAAAATTTCACCAACCTATTGAAGTACATGCATCAATATTAGGGGGATGAATATTCTGTATTTGTAAATTTATAATGGGACTCAGACCCCACATAGGAGTTGAAGTGGATATGCACGAACCTCAAACCATGAATGAAGTCTTTCAGAAGGCCACCAAATAGGAACAAAATTTGCAACAATTATACAATCTTCCTAGCGATTTGAGTTCTAAGTCTCATTATAGGAGGAATAAATTTCATAAGGGAGACAAGAGCCATCATATCTATAATGTCAAGAGGGGAAGTGAATCTCAGGAGAAGGGTGAAGATGGTAATGGTGGAAACAACAATAAAACAAACAAAGGCAAGGGAAAAGATGGCCATAAGTAGAAGATCATTAGAGAGGACAAGCAAGGATGTCACAAAGGGCCTCATTATGGATGTTATACTTGTGGAGGAAACCAGTATGCCTCTAATTATCCTTAGCGATCGAAGTCATGGAAGGAAGGAAGCTACCAAAAAACTCACTAGATCCATCCTATAGTGGATAATAGATAGGTAGAGTATCAAGCTTCACCAATTCAACTAACGGGTAAGCTCTATGGCCAATTTGTTTCTATCTTGATTGATACTAGAACTATTGAATGTTTTATAGACTCTAGAATAATATCTAAGATACCCATCAGACCTAGATACATGGAAAATTCAGGGACATTCCAATATGGTAATCGATCAAAGTGTAGGGTAGATACTTGTCTCTTTTGTAGTGAGTTAGAGCTTCCAACCTTTCAAACTTAGGTCAACTTGTATGTGGCACCTTTAGGCTCATATGATGTAATTTTTGGAATAAATTGGTTAACTAAGAATAAATCCTTAGTGAACTGTGAGGATAAGGTGGTCAAATATCTAGATGACTATGGAAATCCAATTGAGGTTAGTGGAATGTAGAGACCCTTAGAGCTTAGAAATATTTCAACAATGCAGCTTAAGAAGGCTCATTAAAAGGGTTGTGCAATTTATGCGGTGCATGTCAATAATCTTGACATCAAGGAGTCATATTTAGATGACTATCATATTCTCAAGGAGCTCCAATATGTATTCCCTAATGAACTTACATGATTTCCTTCAAAGCGAGAATTCAATTTTTCAATTAACCTAGTTCCAGGAGCTGAGCCTCAATCCAAGGCACCTTATCAAATGACCACCATAGAAATCTATTAGTTGAAGGCCCATCTAATGGAATTTTTGGATAAGGGACTCATAAGACCCAGTGTGTCTCTTTGGGAAGAACTAGTTATTTTTGGGAAAAAGATGGAACTTTGTGTCTATTTTATGTATATATTGTCGAATATTGAACAAAGTTACCATCAAGAACTATTATCCACTTCTAAGGATTGATGAATTGTTTGATCAAATGAATGGATCAAGGATGTTCTCCAGAATTGATCTTAGGTCTGAGTATCATCAATTGAGAATTAAGGAAGAAGATATAATGAAAATTATGTTTATAACTCAATATGGACCTTACGATTTCATAGTGGTACCTTTTACTTTTACTAATGCGGCACCAACTTTTATGAACCTTATAAATAGTGTATTCAGAGACTACTTGGATGATTTTGTCCCGATCTTTATTGATGACATCCTAGTCTACTCAAAGATAGTTGAAGAGCATGATAGACATTTGATGATATTTTTTTATCATTTGACAGAAAGGAAACTCTTTGGAAATTTGTCCAAGTGTTCCTTCTATCAGGACAAAGTACACTATTTGGTCCAAATGATTTTAGCTAAAGGAGTCTCTGTGGACCTTGAGAAGATCAAGGTGATCGTAGAATGGCCAATGCATCCAAATGTGTTGGAATTCCATAGCTTCATGGGCCTTGAAAGATACTATAGGATGTTTTTTCAAGGGTTCTCCCAGATTGCATCTCATATTACCTCACTCCAAAGGAAGGGAACATAGTTTGAATGAACCAAGAAATGTGAGCAAGTATTCCAAATTATAAAGGAGAGGCTTATGATAGCACCAGTGTTGACTATCCTTGATCCTAATGGGAGATTCAAAGTAATCACAAATTCTTTAGGAGAGGGATTGGGAGCAATATTAATGCAAGATGGACAAGTGGTAGCATATGAATCAAGGAAGCTCAAGCAGAAAAAAGTGAAATACGTGTCTCATGATTTGGTATTGGTGGCCATAGATCATGTCTTATAGATGTGGAGGCATTACCTTTTTGGAAAGTATTTTGAACTCAAGACAGACCACTTGGGTTTGAGATACATATTTACCCAGCCAAACCATAATGAACGATAAAGAAGGTGGTTGGAATTCCTTAGCGAGTATATCTTTTGAATTGAATACATAAAAGAGAAAGAGAATAGAGTGGTTGATGCTCTTAGTAGACAGAGACATATGACATCCATGATCTCAACAAGGTCTAATTTGAGGAGCAGTTAATTTAGAATCTACCAGGGGATGAGCACTATGAGAGGGTGAAGAGTGGCCTAGTAGAAAATCCTTTAGATCATTGGTTTGATGGGTATGAGATCGATTCGGATGCTATTTTGAGATACTAGAGGAGAATGCATATTCCTGACTCTAAAGAGATGAGAAATTTGGTATTAGAACAATGCACCTTATTCAGGACACCCCGGTGTATCCAAGATGATCGTGGAGTTGAAGACTTTGTATTTTTTCCTAAACTCAAGAAGGATGTAGTGGAGTACATAGCCAAATGCTTGGAGTGCCAGTGAGTTAAGGCTAAACATGCACACCCAACTAGGTTATTGTATCCTCATGGCATACCTGAGTATAAATGGAAGGTAATAATTATGGATTTTGTATAGGGGTTTCCATTGAGAAAGAATAAGCATGATGTTATCTTGGTCATGATTGATAAGTTGACCAAGGTTGTGTACTTCATTTCGAGAAACCTTAAGGATGGATCATTGACCTTGACTAAGAAGTTTGTTCAGGAGATCTTTCGTTAACATGGAATGCTAGAGACTATCATTTTTGATAGGGACACATGGATGACCTCAAAGTTATAGATGACCTTGAATATGAAATTAGGGACTAAATTGAATTTCATCTCAACTTATCATCCTCAAAATGATGGGAAGATAGAGAGGGTGAATTAGGTAGTTGAATACCTCCTCTAAATGTATTATATGGACCAATAGTATAGGTGGGAAAAATATTTTCCTTTGGTAGAGTTTTCTTACAACAAATCCTATCATACACCCTTAGGAATGGCATCATTTGAAGCCTTGTATGGGTGAAATTGTCGTACCCCATTAGTTGGGATAAATTGGAGGACAAGATCATAGTAGGACATGAAATACTTAAAGAAATGGAGGAAAAAATGAGGGCCATGAAGAGTAGATTGAAAGAGGTGATTGATCGACATAAGAGTTATGCTAAAAAGAAACGAACTCTTAAAAAATTCACAATAGGGGATAAATTTTTCTTGATAGTTAAACCTCATAAAATCTTTATTTCTTTTGGAAATTCTTCCAAGTTGGCTCCAAGATATGTGGGACCGTTTGAAGTCATGGAAGTTATTAACCTAGTGAATTATAGACTAGCTCTACCACCTGCTCTGGCTCAACTTCATAATGTGTTTCATGCTTCTTTACTTAAGCCATGTCATCCTAATGTGACTTATGTACTTGATTGGAAATCCTTGCAAGTATAGGATCCAAGAGTGGTGCTAGTGGAGCCCATTAGAATCCTAGATAGACACAATGTTAAGTTGTGGAGTGTAGAGATATTGCTCAATTTAAGGTCTAATGGGACTAGTACTCAGAGAACAATGCTACTTGGGAGGATGTAGAAGAAATATAACACTCCTTTCCACATTTTGTTTCTTGAAAAAGAAGCTCAATTATTTTGTTTGGAAATTTTTGGGATTGTGATGTTCAAATAGACATATATTTCTGATGTGATGTTGAAATAGATATACATTTTCGATGTGATATTGAAATAGACATATATTTTTGATGTGATATTGAAATAGACAATATTTTGGATGTGATGTTGAAATAGACATATATTTTTGATGTGATGGTGAAATAGACATATATTTTTGATGCGATGTTGAAATAGACATGAATGTTCAAAATTTGATATGATGACATTATTTTATTTGATATATTAGACTTTGGGATGATGTGTTCTTCCAAGAGGGGAAGGATGCCATAACCCAATTTTATTGCATATTTATTTAAATACAAATAAATTGAATTATTGATGAAATTTAATTAAATAATCAATGGAGATTCTAGAATAATGAAAATTGAATGAAAGGAGTTGAATGATGTTGAATTTGTGGATTTTTGAAAATTATTTTATATTTCATCAAGAATTGAACATTACTAATCAATTTGTAAGTGCAAGTTTGTGCAATTGTAGGGTGATAGGTTGAAGGATGAGAACACGGATGAAGTAGGATTGTTTAGCTGGATCAGATGGTAAGCCCGTTAGAATTTGGGTGCACACGCTACAAATGGAATGAATGAATTGTATTTGATTGATTTGCACATATAAGATAACATAATTTATTGACATGAACTGTTTCAGTGTTTGAAAATGAATAGTTTTTAGATTAAATGGTCTATTCTAAACTTTGTGATTTGAAGGAAATGAAAGCGAGCATTGTAAAGAAAATTATTTTCTTAAGTGTATAAATATATATACATATATAAGATGCTCGAAATGAAAATTCAAGTTCCTTACCTTAAATGATAGTGTATGGAATTTATAAGACATTCCAAAATAAACAATTTGTATAAGAATGCATATATAAATATATGTGTGTGTGTGTGTAAACCAAACACACATATATATAAATATACATATATATATATATATATATATATATACATTATTCGAAGTACATGGTAAATGTGAATTAAATCATTTAAATGCATGTAGAAATACAAATATATAAGTATATATGTACATATATATATATGCACATAAACATACGTATACATATTCAAATTTCAATTGAAATTAAGTTGATAACCGATGCACTATGATTCAAGCTATGGAAAATTCAATGAAGATTACAAGGAAAACCCACGATGGTCGTGGCCTACCTAATCATAAAGGAATTATTCAAAATTAGAGGGTGGCTATGATAAAAAATCCATAATGGCAAGACCCAGCCACATGCAAAAAGAAAACACTTTTCTTTGTTTCCATTTTGGAATGAACAATGCGAAGGAGAGTAAAAGAAAGAAGGGAAAAAGGATCGACAAACAACATGAAAAGCACAAAAAAAGATCGAAGTGATAGGAAAATAAGAGGAAAGCTCCTATTAAAAAAACCGAGCATTGAGGTAATCGAAAGCCTTTTGAATCTAATCCATTTTCAATATCATCATTTTTGTAGTCACTCCATTTTTGAAGAAAATTAATTAAGCACACAAAATGTATTCTTGTGACTGAGTGTTCGATTTTGAATAGAGTGCAATGCATGGTTGACCACATTTTTGGGCTTGATGGTCTTAGCCTTTATTATATAGGATGTGTCTTGAATAGACCAAGACTTGTCACCTTTAAGGTGAAACTTCCATGATATCTCACACAACTAAGTTGGCCATATGATGGCGATCAGATTATATTTCAATCAGATTTATTCCCTCATTGTGATTGGTATCATAGGGGATTCCAATTTTGAACCCAAGTGAGGGGGTGGTATAAACCCCGTGTTTACCTTGTTCATATTATCTATGTTCTCATTTTTATTATGTTTCTCTACCATTATTGGCTAGGCTGAATTGGTAAGAAAATTGAGTTATTCCTTAAAATTGTGATCAATGTAAGCTTTTAGAGACTACCATCGATCATAAGAGATGATGGAAATGTAAGGTCTGATTTCATTTAAAATAATGAAGGATTTATCTCCATGATTGAACACCTTTTTTTCTTTGCACTGATATATAAAATATTTTGCATGTCAAACATACTTTTGGTATAGACCCTGTAAGTTCTTTTGGACACAACCTATTGTCATTTCGAGTAAAGAATGATTTTTTTTTCATGTAAAAAAAGGTAGTCATATTAGTGAGACCAAGAAGGATTGTAATGGCCATAAAATGGGCTGAAGTTAAGAAAGAAACCCCAAGTAACCTTTAGGGTTTAGTATGAATGTCCTGTTGTAAGACTAACTAGAATGTCAAACTAGGTTGTTATAATATTTTTATGATTGTTCTTGAACTTTAATTAATATTTATAAGGAACAATAAAAAATAAGATAGCCTAATTTTTTAGAGGAAAAGTAATATGTTCCATTTAAAATGAGAGATGAGATAGCTATAGACAATACTTCTACTGAAAAACAACATTTTTATTTCTCTATTCTTCGAAATAAAAATCATTCTGTTAAAAGAACAATGAATGTTTTGTTGGAAAAATGATGTTATCTATCATTATGTGAAACTTTTTTCATGTAATATAGTAATGTAATGATGAATACAATGAATGTTTTGTTGGAAAAATGATGTTATCTATCATTATGTGAAACTTTTTTCATGTAATATAGTAATGTAATGATGAATACAATGAATAATCTTTTGTAAACAACATTTTTTTTTATTAAGTTACCATTGTAGCTATAAATAGCTTGTTTTATAATTGTTTAGTAGGAAACAATACTTATCTTGTTCAAACAATGAATGCACATGTGATAAAAACTTGTTTTATATCTGTTTAGTAAGAAAAAGTACTTATTATATTCAAACAATGAATGAGAGCAACTATATTTACAACTATTTAGTAGGAAAAAATACTTTTTTTTCATAAACAATGAATGTTCATATGTAAATGGTTGGTTTTATGACTGTTTAGTAGGAAATAGTATATATTTTTTTCAAAAAATGAATGATCTTAAGTAAACAACAATGTTAGAGGAACATGGTAGTGAGAATGCAATAACAGTATGTGTGAAACTGTTAACATAGACTTGTTTCATTTTCTCTATCTTGACCAGAAAAATTAATTGAAATATTATTTTAAGATTGCCATCTGAGTTAATGATTATTTCAGAATGTATGCACAAACTATAAAATTAGAAGGAAGATATATGCGAATGCACATAGACTTCATCTATGTACATACACATACTTGTGACATACCTTCTTTTGTTTTTAGTACCCTTTTTTTTAAAGAGGAAAATGCTTAAGATGTTAAGTAGAAAATAGTCATAAAAATGATATGACTGATTGTTGAAATACTCTATGAAATATAGAATCTAATTTTTGTTTAGAGAAAAATGTGTAATTTTTTTCTTCTTTTGAAGATATTTGTGGAAGAATATTTTAAATACTTGAATAAAATAGTGATACCTTAGTTGGCTGGAGCACCTATGGGTAGTTGCTGATAGAAGGTAAATAATTGTTATATTAGAAAGTTACCTTCCAAGATAGGTGCCAAAATGGGTTCAAAGAGTATAGGTTTTCTTTATTAGAACCTATCATTTACTATTGTTGCAACACATTTATTATGCTTGGCCAAGAAATATGGTTCATTATGGATGTATGAATGAACTCTATGATTTCACTCTCTATCATTCCTAGCATAGATCTTGCACTTTTTTTTTTATAATTTTTAGATAGAAGTTACATGTTGATGTATGGGCACGCACTATATTTCACCTTGCAATTTGTTCTCTTGGTAAAATTTATGTGTAGGGTCGGGCATTCTTCAAGTCAAAAGAATACCTAGGAAGTGTAAACTTTGTGGTTGGGCAGTAAAGTGCTTCAACCATGTTCTCATCCACTAGTGGAGGCGAGCATCGAGAAGAACCATAGATGTTCACAAGACTAATATAGTCTAAAATATAACTTGGTGTAATTCATTCTTGTACTTGATGTAATATGTAAAATATAATGATTTTGTGACCTTAAGGGCCAAGTCAAACTTGATATTGTAATTTGAATTTTGAAGTGAATATAAGAATCTTTGACTCATTTTAAATGGATATGTGTAGCTATGATTGAATTTAGCCACTATTTATGTCTTTTTAATTTGGAGTATATTCATGCATCATTTACAATAATATTAAGTAATAATTTTGAATGGGTTGTTACACCACATTCATGAGTATTGTTTCCAATAGTGTAATGCATTCAAATCCCAATCATGGTAAAGTATAATATTTTATAGTTTTATGATTAGTTATGGAGATTTTATAGTTGATCATTCCTTCCCATCCATTTTATAAGAAATATATTGATGAATTCTACTCAAGTTTTCCAATTTATAATTGTTATATCATGGGTACATTGGTGATTTTGATGACTTTAGTTTTTAAAATCCATATTTTATTACACTTAGATGTATTTTCCTTGCATGGTGAGGATAGAAGAATTTCATCATAGTTAAGAATCATTAGCCTATGTTGCCATGTTAGAAGAGGATTATATAGAAACAACCTTAACCATCATGATAAAGAATGGATTTCAATCCTAAATGGATAGAAGACAAAAATAATTTTATAGATATAAAAAGGGTATTTTAGAGTTTATTTGGGGTTGCAATGTGTACTTGAACATGAAGTTTTTTTCACTATGTGTTCTCGAGAAGGATTTCCAAGATGACCTTTTTATTTAAAAAGTAGTGCATTAAAACCCCCATTTCATTTAATCCATTTCCTAGATAACCCCATTCGATAAAAGCTTGCATAAAATCTTATATAATAACCATATGCAAAGGAAAAATAGAAAAAAATCAAGATAACATAAGTTATAACCTAGAAAAACCTTCAAGAGAGAGAAATCCAGCCTCTAAAATCATTCATACTCCATCTATTATTCAAAAAATAAATAATACATGCACTTACAAAGTTAAAATGAATAGCGTTGAAACAAAATGAAAATGAAAATGAGAAAAGTCACGAGTTTAAAGGAGCTATGGGATCAACCACCTATGTAGTTAATGCTTACAGTGTACTAGTTAAGATCAAACAACCCTTGCTGATAGTTGAATAGATTTCAACTTAAGACTCATGCTCTTGTATTAGATAGCTAAACAATTCTATGGATTGGATATAAATTCGTCCAACAACAAAAATTTATTATCTTCTTCTATGATTATACAAATGATCAAATATGCCTCACACCTAGTGCAAATATAATAATGATAATAAATTTTATTCTAACTACCATTTTTTTATAATGTTCCCTTTATCAGTCTTAATTATTTAATCACATTAAAATAACTAGAATAATATAATTAATTTAGCATAGTTTTTTCCACAATAATTTAGTTTAGTTAATTAATATTTTACTATTAATTAAATTATTTAGTAATCTTTCATTTTATTAATCATAAAAATAAAATAGTTTTGAATAATATTAAATGGGATAGGCCCAAACCGAAGAAAAAACAACAATAGAGGAAATACAAAGGGGTCTCAAAAGAAACATGAACTAAGTAAAAAATAAAACCAACAACCAACAACAAAGACATGAGTAGTCGAATACCAACAACTTGAGAAGACTAATTATTATTTTCCAAGAAGGTGAAGGCCTTTAATAGCCCGCCACTCCTTGGTAAGGAATTATAATTCTTCCTCAAAATACATGGGGCTCTTTGTTTTAGTTTTATTTTTTGAGGCAAGCATACCTTTCTCAAAAAATTTACCTTTTTGCTGGAGCTAGAAGGGGGGATACATAAAGCTTCATCCCTTTCTCTATTTGCATCAAAATTATTTAGCTTCATTGAAACACCTAGATGGTAATTAAATTTTTTTTTACCATTTCTTTACTATAATCAATAGCTTCATGTAAATTGAACATAATTTTATCCTAGTTTTTGTTTAGACTAGCAACCTCGTTTCTCAAACTAATGCAATCTTTCAAAGACACAATAAATTCTTTTATGACCCCAACCTCCTTTTCCAACTTGACCCATTTTTCAAATGTCTCAGCCATTCATTTCATCAACTCCCAATATTCCACATCTACCTCCTCTCCCGACCAATCCCTTGTCCTTTTTCAAAATCATGGTCTTCAAATTTTGGATCTTCTTCTTGGCCATGAGCAATTGTGCAAGCTATCATTTGATGATGTCATTTTGAATGTTTTTTTCTTTACAAAGACCATTCACTTTCTTAGACATATAGAAATAATTATTGCAAGGATTTAAAGAGGTAGAAGGATCAACCTTTGTGTCCTAAGAACACAATTCCTCATTTTGAGGAGAGGGAGGGGGATAATAGAGAAGCCATTGTGGGAATGAGAGTTCATCAAAATCAAACAACTATCCATTCTAAAAAAAACAAAAACAAAAAGAAAATAAATTCCTAGATTTTTATGGCATGTCTAGAACTCTTCTTTCCCATTATCTTTTCGGAAACAAGCAACACTGAGAGGGGGGGTGAATTAGTGTTCTACAATTTTTAACTTTATTAATATGAGCCTTCAAGAATTTAACCATTCAATCAAAAGAAATATGCATGAACACAAAGAAAAAAACCATAAAACCATAACACAATAATTTTTACATGGAAACCTTGTTAGGGGAAAAGCCATGGTGGAAGGCCAATCCACAATATGATCTGAGTATACTCAAATGAAGTTTACAATATGGGGAATGCACTTGCATTCAGGTGCATTTCTTGAATGCAAGTGCATTCCTCAAAGAAGACTCACTATCTTACAAAGATAATTAGATTAAATCCATCTAAGTAATTGAACTGGGATATTAGCATCTACATATACTTGATTATAGTTCTGGTTAGGCTCAACAATCGATCTTCTATCCTTTAGATTGATTATGTACTTCTGCTCTGTTCTGCTCAAACTTGCAACATAAATACTTTATGCACAAGTGAAACTATACATTATCACTCTTTTTCTCTGTTGATATTCACAACACACACCAACACACATTATTCATATATCAAAATGATATGATCAATATCTTATATATATCCACAAATAAAGATTAATTTCCCATATGTTGGCTTCAATAATATATGAAAACATTAGCAAATTGTTGGCTCAATCCATTACTAATTTGTAATGTGCACCAACCAAAGTTGGCTATAGAATAACAGTGATCAACATTAGCATGTACAAACACAAAAATATTAAAACAATTACTTCTCAAACATCTGTGACATATTATATTTATGAAGTTTACTTCTACACTGATAAATAGGAAATAATCAACCAGATATTCTAACTTACACACGGATCAATACGAGGCATTGAGATTCAAAAATGACACAAAGCAAACATCGATCAACCTTCCCTGAGATGCGCAACCAAAAAAGATAACATAAAATTCACATATGAATCAATGAACACAAAACTGTTGGATGCTTTGTTATTCCTTGATTGTCCTCAATTTGACTACCGATATGAAAAAATGATGATGCACATATCCAATCACAAACTAGGGTTGCCATCAATAACAACACCAATTGATATTTGCAATGTCTCTTGTGAACAATATCCCCCTTGGTATTGATGGCTACACTTAGTGAAAAAAGACTAAGTGTCAGATCAATACCAACATAAATTACACTGCCACTCTTCAAAATCCAAAACCACAACTCTCCCCTTGAGATGATTATACATTTTTCACTCCACTACTCTTCGCCTTTGAAATCAATGGAAAATTTAGGAATCCGCATACCAAAAACAAAATCTTCAGACTGTACAAACATGCAACTTACACAAAATTGAAAACATCTGCAAAATATTTCTTCAACATAATCAAATTTGTGTCTGAAACCATTTTGAGACTCTCCAAGATTTTTATGTGACCAAAAACTAAGTAATATTGTGTCTTTGTAGACTCGAGGTTCACTAGATTACCAACTGCCTTAGCATCTTCGACTTCTTTTAATGCCCTTGATAGTATTTCTATCTTTAGACCAATTAGGCCTCTATGTTCACATGCTCTTTCCACAATTCTATCACTTCCATGCTTCAATATCCTTATCTTGTCAAGAAAATATATCACCTGACCTTCTTGCTTTCCAACACCACCAACTAAAGGATCAAAAGCTTAAGAGATAGCAACTAACAATTTTTCAAGATCCTTAACGTTCTCCTCATTGACCTCAGTAAAGTTTTTCAAAGATAAATATGACTTATAGATATTTCCACCTTCAAATAGAGAACTTTCAATATTCTTCACATAGGTGGCTAACAAATTTTTATCATTAGTTATCTTTTATTTCAACTTACTTAACCTTTTGGCATCAAATTCCTTTTGAACTTTAACCATGGCTGACTTCTCAAGTGACTCGAAATGAGTACTTACAGAGTTAATGAGCTTCTTCAGTTCACCGAAGGAGGAACCTGACGGATCCTTGACATGATTAGAAATTATTTTCTCTCAAACTCTAGATGCAAGATTTAAGAGTTCACTATCCTCAATGTAAGACTTTAATATTTCTTCTCTAGCTTTTTCCTAGGAAAATGATGTGACCTTCATTTTCTGAATTGGGGACAAAGTGGATAGATCAATAGGATATTCAACCAATTCAGGTTCAAATTATTCCTTTTTCTCTACCAAAATTTTATTCACTGCCTATGCAGTGTCTCTTTCTTCCATTAGAACTTCCTTTACATCAACTTTCTTTTCCTCAACCACTATTTCCTTAGTTGTATATTCTTTCTTAACTTCAATAATCTCAACTTTCCAAACCAATACAATTTCAGGAACTTCAATCTCCATAGTTCTTCTATATTATCCACATTAAGAGGAATATGAGTATTCTCAGCTATATCTTGTTTTTCTTCTTCTCTTGCCATACTATATGGGACATTTTTATAATTTATTTCTCTAGAGACATCATGAATTCTATTACTTAACAAAAAAAATCTCAAAATTTGTTCTATTTCTTCTACAACTTCTTTAGTCTGACCAATCATGAGCTTATTCACCCTTTTTCTACTCTTGAATTCATCTTTAGCTTTATTCAAGATTTCCTTCATTTCTTCCATAGACACCATTGGGCATAACTCTTCAAGAATTATTTCTCTCATTTTCTCTTCTTCTGTTCTAGCATTTACTCACCTCATTTCCAAACTCTCATACAAGCTTTTAGGTAAATCATGCATTATTTCAATGAGAACTTTATTGAAAATATTTAAATACTTTATTGTAGCCTCCTCAAGAGTTCATTTCCATATTTATTAAAGGTTTCATACCATTTACATACTGGCTTAATATTTACATCTTTAACCAAATATTTCTCAACCTCTTCTACTTACATACCAAGTTTGTCAATTTTTACCTTCTTCTTTGCTTTGTCTTCTCCACCAGAGGGCTTGATTTTAGTAAGATTTGTTGCTTGGGTGCCCATATGCCTTATTTCTTTCACATCTTCATAAGACTCAGTCTCTTCATCTTTTGAGATAGATTCATAGACTCTTGTGCTCTTTTCTTCTTCCTCTTATAGGATACCTTGGTTTGAGTTTTCACAAGAATAGGCTTTTCTGCAGGGGCAGATAGGGATGTAGAGCTCCTTGTTGACCTATTTCAGGTAGAGGATGCTACCTAACTAGCAGATTTAGTTCTTTTTGGCTCTTTTTATGCTTCATCTTGTTCTCTTCTTTATCTAGCTTCTCTTACTACTTTTGCAGATATGCCCATGCTCTCTGCAAAAATTTCCACTTCTTTTTTCACTTTTCTGACTATCATAGGTTTCCTTAGTTCATTGTGCACCTATATATATTTTTTCTACAAAAGTACCAAACCTCTCTTCTATCAAATCTAGAGGCTTCTTCAATAAATTTTGTGCATACATTTCCAAGATGTTCTCCTCAACTTCATATCCCACCGGCATTATCCATACTATTCTGGGATCAATAGCTTCCATCATGCATTGATCAATGTCTACCATATAAAAAATTGTGTCCTTATACTTCTCGATAATATAAGTAGGATTTCTTTCTCTAGCATGCATCATACTCTGAAAGTTCTTGAAGTATCCACAGGCTTAAGTTTTTCATGATTGACTATTTCCAATTCCATACAACATTTCTCTAATCTAAATAGCTACAAGATGACCGCCTTGCCAATGTAGTTTCCCAACACCTGAAATTTCACTCATGAAATAAAAGAATAAACATAAAAAAAAATTCCATACTTAAAGGAATTTTTCTTGTCCTTCTTTATCTTACCAATATTTTCCATCAGTTGACTTCTTAGCAGCTCACACAAGTCATAATCTGCATTCTCCTTTACCATTTGATAAGTTTCATTAATGGTTGTATCAGATACTAAATTATCCTAACTTGAGTGATAAATTAGGTATAACCAATTATCATCAATGCAAATTCCACATCCACTTCAATGATATCTTCGATTGTCATGGCTCTTCTATCATACTTTGAACATGTTGCATCAATCACTATTTGATTCTTTATGGACTTCAAAATCAAAAATCCACCAAAGGAATTTAAACATGTAACAACACTTATAGCCTCCTTTATAATCTTAAAGGGTATTCTTAACCACATGAATTCATCTTGAACTTGACTCAAGATGTATTAAACCCATTTTCTCTCTTCAAACATGAGAAATTTAACAAGCTATATAAATTTCTTCTCTTCGAGGGTTTTGAATTCTGGCTTGACACATAAATCCTCTCCAATTATATGATTATTATACAAATTCAATAGCTGTGAGATTCCTACCTCTTCAATTTTTGCATGGATATATTTCCTAATATCTTTAGTGTGTAACACATCATATGGAATAGATGAAAAAATACCTAATGGGTCTGTCTCGACAAACTTGAAAGGATGCCATTTTAATTTGGGATGGGGTTTGTCCTTGATTTTGACTACCAATGGAGTATCCATTTTCACCAATTCACAAATTCATAGGTTTTTTCAATAAATACCTTTTCATCGGATCACATTTTGATTGTTGAAAGCTCCTTCACACTTGAATTTTGCCTCAATTTGCCAAAGTTCACCTCAGAGCTCTCCAAATTTCTTTCCTTTAGAATGCAAAGTGACAAATCTTCTTTTCTTCAAAATGTAAAGTGAGAAATGAAAGATAGAAATGACCTTCTATCACTCGCACAGTGAACCCTTTTATTGCAATAAATTCTTTTACCCTAACTCATTTGGTTACTGTATTTCCATGCACTGTGAGAGATAATTCTTCTACGGACCTCCAATATTGCATAATACTCTCTCAAATAGATTCAATAGGCTATGTAGAACATCTATGAACTTATTGTACTTATCCACATTCTGGTGTCAAATACCGACAAGGGGTTAAGATATTTTCTTAATAGATCCCCCTAGGCCAATGGTCTAAAACTAATTCCCAGAGGAATTACCAGAAGTAGGTTCTAGTGCTGATGCATTTCCTTCATCAGAGGGAATTTTCATCATCTATTTCTTCTACATTTGATTCTTGATTACATATGTAGTAAATTTTCCTTTTTCTTTTTCATCCTTCTACATGTTTCTCCTTTGATTTACCGAACCTTTTCTATTCCAACAGAATCTAGCAATGTGACCAAATTTGTTGTAGTTATAGCACACAACATTTCTCTTTCCAGACCAAATGTTCCACTAATTTTCTTTTGATCTACATTGGTTAGCAATATGGAATAATCTATTGCGTGTATAAAATCTGACATCTCTATGAAAGTTGTTCATCACATTTGCGCACCCATTTGACTTATGACCAAACTTATTGCAATTAAAGAAATGACCTGAGAATGATGGACCACTTGGATTCATCCTGTTTCTACACTGAGAAGCCATATGACCAAACTTATTGCAATTAAAGCACTAACCTAAGAATGATGGACCAATTGGATTCATCTTGTTTCTACACTGAGAAGCCATATGACCAAACTTATTGCAATTAAAGCATTAACCTGAGAATGATGGACCACTTGGATTCATCTTGTTTCTACACTAAGAAGCCATATGACCAAACTTATTGCAAGTAAAATAGTAACCATTGAATCTTTGAGCATTACTTTGTGTTGTTGGATTCCTTCTAGCTCTATTTATCTAATTTCTTTTCCTAAATCTCCTTCGTCCGAATCTGGAACTTTCTCCTTCTTCATAACCAATACCTCGCTTGTCACCATTAGTTCTCTGAATTTTAATCAATTCATCAAGCTTGGCTGAGCTAACTTTGAACTTCTCTTTTTATTCATTTGCAGTAGCAACTTCATATATGAGATCATCAATCTATTTTTCAAGCACTTCCTCATTGTTTTTAGACTATTACAATTCATTGTCCAAATGGCTGCATTCTTAAAAAACTTCTTTCAATGACTGTGCAAGCTTCTCTTCATTCTTCATTTTATCTTCAATCTCCTTGGTCATCCTCATCATGATAGATTCCATCTCTTGATTTAAGAATGTATTATCTCTCGTAAGATTTTCACATTCTTTTGTATTTTCCTTCAAAGCTTGACTCAGTTGCTCATCTTCAATTATTTTACTATCATTCTACTTAATCTGATCACAAATTTCCTTACTTTTCTCCCTAGACTTATTGATTTTCTCTTTCAATGATTCAATGAATTTCTCGGCATCCATGAGGTTTGCTTGCAATTTTTGAACTTCAGATTTTGATTGATCATGACCATCTAGGGCCACCAAAATCTATTTTTGAAGAGTACTTGAATCCATTGAAGCACTTTCCAAGATCTCCCCAAGTTGTTAGAATTCTTTCGAGGAACTAGCTCTGAAACCAATTGTTGGAAACAAGCAACACTAAGAGGGGGGATTGAATTAGTGTTTTGAAATTTTTAACTTGATTAATTTGAGCCTTTAAGAATTTAGCCATTCAGTCAAAAGAAATATGCATGAACACAAAGAAAACAACTGTAACACCATAACACAAGAATCTTTACATGGAAACCCTATTAGGGGAAAAACCATAGTGGATGACCAATCCACAATATGATTTGAGTATACTCAAATGAAGTTTAAAATATGGGAAATTCACTTGCATTCAGGTGCACTGCCTCAGGAACACCGCTCAAAGAAGACTCACTATATTACAAAGATAATTAGATAATCCATTAGATTAATTGAACTAAGAGATTGGCATCTACATATGCTTGATTATATTTCTGGTTAGGCTCAACAATCAATCTTTTGTCCTTCATTCTAATTCTGCACTTCTGCTTTATTCTACTCAAACTTGTAGCACAAATCCTTTATGCACAAGTGAAACAGTGCATTATCACTCTTCTTCTTTACTGATATTCACAACACACACCTTATTTGTATATCAAAATGATATGACTGATCTCTTATATATATCCAGTACTAAAGATTAATTTCCCATATGTTGACTTCAAAAATATATGAAAACATTAGCAAACTATCAAGTCAATCCATGAGTAATCCTTAATGTGCACCAACCAAAGTCGGCTATAGCATAGCAATGATCAACATCAAAATGTACAAACACAAAAATATTAAAACGCTTACTTCTCAAACATCTATGACATATTATATCCACGAAGTTGGCTTCTGCACTGATAAATAGGAAATTAACCAAATGGATCTTCTAACTCGCACACAAATCAATATGACGCACTAAGATTCACAAATAACACAAATCATACATCGATCAACCTTCCCTAATATACACAACTAGAAAATATAATAGAAAATTTGCATATGAATCGATGAATACAAAACTGACAGATGCTTTGTTCTTCCTTAACTGTCTTCAATCTAGCTATTGGTATGAACAAATGATGATGCATAGATCCAATCACCAACTAGGGTTACCATCAATGAAAACACCAAATGATATTTGTAGTTTCTCTTGCCAACATATCTAACTATTACTACCATTTGAAAAAAATCAAATGAACAACCAAACCACTAATCCACAAGGGACTACAACTTGACCTATTTTTATTTAATTCATAGTAATAATTATTTAGCAATTAGATCAATGTGAACATGTGTACCCATTTTAATGTATAGAGAAATATATATATTTTTGGTTATGTACTAATTCTTATTATATATTTTATCATTTATAGATGTGAGATCATATGAAGAACAATATAATCCAAAATAAATGAAAATATGGTAGGCATACAATTTTCACCATTATAATATTTTTTATAAAATTGAAAATAATTTTTTAAAGCTAAAATATATTTAAAAATAATAGAACATGACTATTATATATTTAGTATACATGATCAATTATTTTTTAATAATTTACATGAAAATATTTTTTAAAAATTAACCTTAATATCACTTCACATGGATCGACTACATAAGATTGGGTACATCATTGTCTCTCCATGTTCATTTATTGTCCATACTAACATATCAAGGGTAACTATAATTGTGTTTTAATTTAGATCTTTGATAAGTTTATCCTCAAGTTTTGATTGAATTTATTTTGCTTCAACTGTGGGGACCCATATGAAGAGAATTATAATGCCTTGTTACTAAGGGATACCTTTTTGGTTGAATTTTCTAAGAAAAAATATTTTCATTTCAAACAAAGTTGTACTAAATAAGGAAATCACTAATAGTTCTTGAGATGATCTCTTTGTAGCTCTATTCCAATAGGGTCACTTCTATGATTGGAGATTCAATAAGTAAGTTAACTTTATATTTGATCTTCTAGAGGTAAAGGTGTCTACTTACTTATTTCATCCAATTCTTTGTATGAATTTTTTAGTTGCAAGTTTCTATTAAATGGGCATTTGTATTAATTATATATTTGTTTAAAATATATACTATAAAATATATGAAAAAAGTGGATGATTATAGTCAAAGAAGTCTAAATAGTCTCAAGTCTTATACATTGTATTAAAGAGAAATAAGTCAAGTTTCTAAGTGGAAAGAGCTAGAGCACTAACAAGATTTGGACAATAATTATCTGATTTCTACACATCCTAATTATTTATTTCATTAAGAATAGTCTTCTAGCTATTAGAAGAATTATTACAATTATCTTCATTAGTCGACACTTCTTAAAGGGATTGATTGGTGCTTTGGTAGGTGAGATAGTCAGAGCAAGCCAAAGGAATTGGCCACTATTGAACCAATCAACGGCCTCTCTAAAACACCATAGAGGAGAAGATGAATGCTAGTGGGAAGAGTATGACTATCCATGAGAATTATGACAATAATCTCTTTGTTGGAAAGTATAGGTAGCATCATGCCTATAGGATTAATAATTGTAGCCAAGACAATGCCCTCATGGTTCAGGGATGGAAACCCATTAGAAGGGGAATTCAATGGATTCTGAAACTATATAAGGAGAATTAACCTTATAATCAAGAAGATGTAGATGAGTCACTTCAAGTGTGAACCTAGTAGCTTTAACTTGTATCTGCGTCAACACATTAGAACATATATATTTAAAATAAAAAGACATAAATATTTTAATAGTACATATTAAAATGTATAAAATTTATATCTTTCTAAATAATAAATAGGATCTCCAGTTTAGCATATCCATGTGTTTGGTTATAAGTCATATGTTCACATGCCTAACGAAAAGGAGGTTTAAGTTGGACTAAAAAGCTATCAAGTGTATGTTCATCAACTATGGTGAAAGTGTGAAAATTTATAATCTTTCAAATCATGTATCTAGAAAGGCCATGCATAATAAAAATGTGATCTTCAAGAGGTCCAATCTAGTGGCATAGTTGAACAAACAAAGATCATGGTAAGTTAGTTGTGCAGCTACATACAAAGACCAAAATAGTTTCACCACATGATGAACCAAAATTTAATGGACTTGATGAGGAGGAAAATACTAAGAGATATTTGGGATTTGATCAATAATAACATCTACCTTATCCTTTGAGGATATCCATTCACTAGAAACAACAAGTAGAAAATTATATTCCACTTGATTTTAGATGAATTTTCTTTGATTATACACATAGAACTATGAAGGAGGCAATGCAAATGAATGATAATGAATATTGAAATTTGGCCACAGAAGAGGAAATGATCACATTGAAAAATAATACCACATGGGATTTGGTTTAGTTTCTTAAGAGTCATAAACCTATTGGATGAAAATGGGTTTTCAAAAGGAAGTTTAGTTTACATGACAATTTTAAAAGTTAAAAAGAGTACTTGGTTGCAAAAGGATATTCCTAGGTTAAAAAATGGTGTTTGTGAGATTTTATCTCTTGTTTCTCAGTTTAAATATCACTCCCAATTATATGGACATGAAAAATTCCTAGAATGGTTTTAGAAATGAGCTTAATCCACAAGCCTTTAATAGATATTTGTAGCAATATTTGGGTAATTTTACACTCTTACTATTATTTATATAATAAATACTCAACTTGTGCATGGGTATCAAAGCTAGATACACACTTTTTCCTCTTACCAATAGTCAAAGATTAAAAAAACCAATATTTTCACATTATATTTGGAGGCAATGTATATGAGTGGTGGTACTATGGTTTGATTACTCAAGCTTATGAATACATCACCTCATATGATGAATTATACAAATCATTTATTTACAAGTTTGATTAGAAGGATCCTAAAGTTTATTTCAAATATTTGAGTAAAATCAAATGTGTGGTTGAATGGAGAACTATGCAAGGTAGTTTTAGAATTTGTCAATGAATGCATAAAACATCATAGTGAGAAGATTGAATATGCTATTTATTGAAGGGTTAATTGAATCTCTCAAGGGGATAGTTAAATTTTTTGAACCACCTACCCTACAAGAAGCCATCAACTAGCCTTTGGAACTAGAGTCTTCTATGGTGAAGATTAATTGCTAGGTAAAAACTTCAATTCCAACTTAGAAGACATTTCATAAAAAAATATAATAGACCAATATTTTTATGCTAGGACCATACATTGAGGTGAGGAATGAATTGAGAAGGAATACGTTATGTTTCAATTCTAAGAAGCCATGGTTTTGTAGAAGTACATGTATTAAGAAAGGAAAAACATATTAAATTTAGCTATGGTTTGATGATGAGTTAGGATCTAAGGAATATAAACCACAAAGTGGAGAAGACCAGCCAAAAAAAGAAGATGAAATCTTGAGAGACACTCTTTCGATGCTCTCTATTACTCTAAGGTATAACTCCTTTTACATTTGTGGTTTCTTGTGAGGTCAAAGGGTGAATTTAATTATTATAATTTGTACCACTCATAAGTTCACTAATGAGGGATTATTGGCCAAGTGAGGCCTCAAGATAGAGGAATTGAAGGATTTAGTCTTATGTTGGCTATGAATTATACCATCAATATAATAAGAAGATCCCCAAATTGAATCTTAATCTAGGAAGATATGATATGAAGGAGTAACTATATATTATTACCATGGGATATGTCATGTCCATTTTTCCAAAAATAACACTTACTAAAAATTTAAACTTTCCCATTGTAAAAAATAGTAAGTCGGAGGTAATGGGACATAGTGGAAAAAATATTTATTTAATATTTATATTGTTCAGATATAATTTACATCCCTTAGACAAATATATATTAAATTTATTATATCTTTAGTGGTACCAACATAGGTGGGGTATGAGATTCTCTTGGAGGTAATTGGACTTTGAAGCATCTTCAAGAAATGGGAAAATTACCAAGTTTGATCATCAATTACAAAGTGAGACTAATTTCTCAATTCAAATTGGTTTTCCCTCTAAAATCATGGAATGGTGGTTTATGGGCACCAAATTTGGGCATGTTTCATATAAAAATAAAAAATATTTCATTTGGATTCATTCTTCCATCTCTGATTTTCTCTCATATAGTGGCACCAAATTTTGGCATGTTTCATATAAAAATAAAAACTCTTTCATTTCGATTCATTCTTGCATCTCTGATTTTCTCTCATAAAGCTTCATACATGCGATTTCTTTAGTGGATGAAAACCCATTGGAGATTCGAGCTTGTCGATAAAAACCCATGATTTTTTTGTGGCTAGAGGATGAAATAATTTTAATCATAGAGGGAAATTTGATCTAGGGGTTGCATTGGAACTAAATTTTGTAGGAGGTTTTGGAAATTTCAACTAGTTTGTGTGTAGTTTGCAATTTCAAATAATGTAGGGTTGGATTTATTACTGTAGAAGTGTTTGCTATGTATATTTTATTGTTGAGGTGTGGGTTGATGTTTTAGGAGTGATTTTTATCATCTCTAAGTAAATGCATCATTCATCATGGAGCGTTTTTAGTGTTTGTAGTGTTGTTGAAGTTTATAGTTTTGAGTGGTTTTCTTTGTGTAATTCCCATAATGTGTTGTTGTTATATTGGAGTACCTTTTTTGTAGTAGTACAATTCCATATAGAAAATAAAAATTTTATTAATGGAGATATTTTTTAGAGTTTACTTGTGCAAGTTGATCAAATTGAGTGAATGTTTTTGGTGATGTATTTGTTAATCTAAGTTGGGGGTTTCAATGAAAATTTATCTCGATATTATTTATTCTTCACAAAAGTGTTGGCAAAACAAGAAGATACAATTGAGAGGGGGAGTGAATCAGTTTTCATAGAAATTACAACTTAATCAAACTTATTAACTTTTAATTCTAGATCTAATGATTGACAATGAAAGCAAGAATTAAGAAACACATTAGAAACACATAACACCAATATTTTTGCGTGGAAACCCTATTAAGGGAGAAAACCATGGTGGAGGTTAATCCACAATTATATCCTATAAAAATTATAATGAAAATTGAATAGGGAATGCACTTGCATTCAGACACACTACCTAGAGCTCACTGTTCAAAGGAAGGCTCATTTCCTTACATAAGACAATCAAATTAAAACCATATGAGTGGGATGAACTGAGAAAATAGCTTCTACAAAATCTTTATGATAGTTTCGATTAGGCATGGGAAAAATTCGCTCAAACTCCTTCACACTCTTCTCTATACCTGAATGATTTGACCTTTGTTCACACATACACTTCACATACATACACCGTGCTTCCTATCCCATCCATAAAAATGAGAAAACTAATCAATCTTATATATCCACTACAAGGATTTACATCAACAAATTTTTCGACCACAAATAATAAATGAAGTACAATTGTCGGCATCAATAAATGAATAAATATTAATGCGTAACAACATAAGTCGGTCACAACATAGAGAGGACCCAAATAAACATCCTCAAATACGCCAAAAAAAAAGAAATTAATCCATAAGGATCCGCAAAATGCTAACACCATCATGTCGGCCAAGAACATGAAAACCCAAACATACATCGGAAAAATATTCGATCACGATCACACCAAATAATGCAAACATGCAAAAAATATAGAACATGATCTAGAATCATCCACGAATATCATAGGAACATACGCAACAACTGGAATTGCCATAATTCCAACTTTTCTTTCCAAGAACAATTGATACAATACTAGAATGACTGTAGGAACACCAAAACACTTAACTTGCATAGATCTTGATGCATACCACTGAGACTTCTGGAAAAAAACTAGATAGGTTCAACAATAAACCCATTAGAATGCCACACCTGAAAATCAACATACAAAACTTTTCGCTACTTTGACCTTCTCAATGGTGCAGGAGCACCTAGAAGAACACCTAGGAATAGAAAAGTTTTGTGAATTTATGTTTTATTGTGATAAGGTCATGTTGACCATTGCATTTGAGTTAGTGGCTTACCAAAATACCTTGGTCAGGAGCTATCAGGAATGTTTAAGTTTTGATTTTAAGACACTCATTTGTGTTAGTTCTAGGAAGTTGGGGAAAGTGGAAAATTGGGACAATTTGCACTTTTCCCACTTGGTAATGGATTTTTCTGACCCAAGGGAGGCACAAATACTTTAGCCAACCTATAAAAGGTATGCCTTGACCTGTAGTTGGGTTGGAAGTCATTTGGGAGGCATTTGAAGTTTTGTAAATTGAAGTTTTTCATGAATGATAACCGAGGACAGTAGCATGATTTGACTAATTTTTGTGTTCTTGTTCTTGGTAGAGTGCTAATGGTATAACCAGGCATTGGAACTCATGTTGGATGTGATGTAATAGCCTTCCAATTGTTTTTTGGATATGTAGTTATTGTTTCCTTCATTAAGAGCTTTTGAATTCAGTTAGGTTTTTTTAGTTCACTGTTTTTTGATTTGCAGACTGTAATTGATGGAGTCCTAATTGCTCTCCCCTCTGTACCTAAGTACGGCCCTTGGTAAATGTGGTTAGGCTCCATTTGTGTACATAATTTAGATGTAGGAGTGGTCAAGAGTTTTGGAAGCATGAAAAAAGACCTTTCCTAGGCGAGCCAAATAGTGCCCGGTTAGGAAAGTCTAGAGGTGAAAATCACCTAGCTTGTAGGGGAGACCTCTGCATGAAAATTCCCATGGTAGAAAGGTGGAGGAAGGCCATACAATCATCTAGTAGCTGGTAGGAGGCTCCATCAATCGATTTGGTGGAAGAACTCTTTGACAGTCCAACCGGGTGGCCAAGAAATGAAGAAAAACCCTACATTTTGCTAAATTTGGTGAGGTAACCTATGTATGGAAAGACCAGGCATAAGACCTTGGAAATATTGAAGAGGATGGTATCAGGATCATGAAAATATAGAGAAGTTTTAGGGTTCTTTGGGAAAGTTTTGTGAAAATTCCACTTTTCTCTGGTTAGGAGGGCTAAAAGGGACTCTAGGCTTGTTGCCTTGTTAACCCTAAGTGAGGGTTTGGAGGGAGTGATGATGAAATGGAGTCTAATGATTGTTCAAGAAACCTAATAGGATGCTAGGAAGCATGATCGCACATCTTTACACCCCTGCAAGTATCTAGTTGAGTATTGTGAGTATTTGGCCTTTAGGGATGATTAAGGGTCAAGGGTGAAGCAGAGGCAAAGCACCAAGTTTTGGGTTGTATTGTGAGATATGGTTGGAAGTGGGGATGGGTAGTAGAACTAGGGGTATCTGCATTTGAGTCAGGACCTATAGGTTGAGTAGGAGGAGAGAGCCACAAAAGGGAATTTCTAAGGTGAGATCTGGAACATGGAACAGTGAGTGTTCCATCCAACCCCTCTTACACCACTCAACTTCACTGGTTGCCTGCAAACATATTTATTCCAATTTTCTCAATATCCTCAAAATATATAGCCTTAAGAATCACCAATTCTAATAGTGTTGACATAAATTAAAACCACATATCATCAACACAACCACAACATCCAACAAAAAATTGTTGTATGTTATTAAATTTAATTAAATTAGCATTATCAAAAGAGTATTGAATGCAACAACATATACACGTTCTTGAATATCTCCAATCTTATGAAAAAGGTATTCAACACAAATTTAATGAGCATGTCATTCATCACTCATTTGTGGTTGGTGAATTAATTAATTATAAGAATCAAAACAATGTGAGTGTTGTACCAAGTGAAAAGGGAAAAATCAACTTGAAATAGTTAGGACGTTACATAATCACAAAAGTCTATGGATCAGATCTATATATACTTTCCACAATGGATGGTATACCTCTTGAAGAACCCTTTAATGCTATGCATCTGTGTAGATTTTATGGTTAGATCCTTCTCAATTTTATTTTAACTCTTAATGGTATGCTATTATATAAAGAACACTATGTTGGAGGGTGAATATTCTTATCTATTTAATTCGCATTTCTTCATTCATGACAAAAATTTGTGTCTTGAATTATATAAGTAATTTCTTCATAATGATGATTACTTTGCATTGGTATATATCTCAATAATTTGTGTGCCAGGGTATGTGCAGGATCATCATGGAAAAAATAGGCCCTGAAGTTGCAATAAAATCTAGAAAAACCAGAATTAGGCAACTTGACGTAAAAATTTGAATAAATTATCTATATTATTTCAAAAATATTTAAGAATAGAATTTGTAGAAAATTGAATGTAGTTTCTAAACTACTAAGTATATTTAAAAAAAAATCTATTTGGTGAAAATTTGAAATTTTAATGCAGTAGTACTTAAATTTCAGGGAAAAAATAAGAAGTAGGTGTTTGTCTGACAATTCTAACCACAATAAAATGATAATATTTTTTTATAATATTTTAGATATAAGTAGAGGACTCATGTCCTGATGTGATGCATATTTGTTTTGTAATTTTTTTCTAGGTAAATAACTAATTATGAATTTTTTATTACAAATTTTAAAAAATATAAAAACTTGTATGTTTGACCACCTTAACTTGGTCAAAACTTCATGGAATTCAATTTTGTTTTTAATCCTATATTATGCAAAGCATAGAAAGTGAAGTATGTTTCAGATTCAAAAAATGTGATGTTGTTTGAAAGCTATTAATATTTTTCAATCAACCTATCAATCAGGACTTTAGTTGTAGTTCAAATACAAAATGAATAATAATTATTTATTAGATTCAAAGTAAAACATAATTTATATTGTTGGAAAGTTGAGAATCTCCTTTAAAAACCCTTTTTATTTCATCAATTTTGCGTAAAACTATTTTGGGTAAAAAAAATGTCATTAGCCACATGGGCCATCATATCACTTACATATTGCCACTTTTTGGCCCATCATGATCTGCATATACCCACCATGTTAGTTAGATCATTTCTACATTAAATTACATTGTTTAATTAGATCATAGGTGCATTTAATTCAGCATATTTTTACACTAAAAAATCATTTGTTATATTTAATTAAACAATTTCATTAAGTTGTTTAATTAGATCACATGATTTCAAATGACATATCGCTAATACATGTATCAATTGGATCATTGTTGTCTTTATTAAATGGTCTCATTATGTTGTTTAATCAAATCACAATTGTATTTAATTAGTCATACATGTCAATTACCATGTCATAATCATATATTTGTCACATTTACTTAAATAATATATCACATTATTTCAATTAAATAATAAATAGCTTATAAAATTAAACCATCCCATATATATATATAGGAGGTTTTGGCAATTGGAGCTAAATTTTGTAGGATGTTTTGCAAATTTCAACTAGTTTGTGTTTAGTGTGCAATTTCAAATTGTGTAGGGTTGGATTTATTACTGTGGAAGTTTTTTCTATGTATATTTTGTTGTTGAGGTGTGGATTGATGTTGTAGGAGTGATTTTTATCATCCCTAAGTAAACACATCATTCAACGTGGAGTGGTTTTAGTGTTTGCAGTGTTGCTGAAGTTTATAGTTTTGAGTAGTTTTCTTTGTGTAATTCCCATAATGTGTTGTTGTTGTTATGTTGGAGTACCTTTTTTGTAGCAACACATTTCCATATACAAAATTAGAAAATTATTAATGCAGATATTTTTTAGAGCTTACTTGTGCAATTTGATCAAATCGAGTGAATGCTTTTGGTGATGTATTTGTTAATCTTTGTGGGTTTAAATGAAAATTTATTAGGAAATTATTTTTTCTTCACAAAATTTGTATGTTATTAAATTTAATTAAATTAGAATTATCAAAAGAGTATTGAATTCAACAACATATACATGTTCTTTAATATCTCCAATCTTATGAAAAAGGTATTCAACACAACTTTAATGAGCATGTCATTCATCACTTGTTTGTGGTTGGTGAATTAGTAATTTATAAGTGTGTGCAAGTGATTTTTACTATTCTAAGATGCAAGACAAAATGAAATGCAAAGAGGAAAACACTAAAAAACACTCAAGATTGGCCTAAGATGAATCCAAACAAAATACCAAGAAAATGGAACCTTTTACCTTTCTTGAATTGATGAGTTTGGTTGGCCCTTTTTGATGCTTGATTGTGTGCTCCTTCAATGGAAAATGACCTAAAGTGGGTGAGAAATGAAGTAGAGGTGATGAGGAATGCAATGGGGCAAGTGTGTCTTTGGATAAATTTTGTATGTGGATGTAATGGAAGCTTGAAGGCTACAACAATGGAGGATGAAAGTGCTTGAGAGTGCTAAGAGTGCTAAGTTGAGTTTCTTGAATTCTTGAATGCAATATGAATTGTGAATGAATGAAAATGAGACCAAATCTTCCATTTTAAGGGAAGAGTATCTTGAGAATTCAATGGCTAGGATTTAGCCAACATGGGCAAGATGGAGGGCCAGGTCGCCCTTGTTCTATGAAGAATGAGAAATTTTGACAAGAACAGACTAGTAAATGACTTAGATAGAAGGGACAAGTTGCCACTATTAGGGAAAGGTCACTTGTTCTATGAAAAATGGGCAACTTTGATAAGAAAAAACTGAGAAAGGACTTAGATAGAAGGGCCAGGTCACCCCTATTAGGTCAAGGTCACCCCTCTTAGGGAAAGGTCACTTGTTCTATGAAAAATGGGAAATTTTGACAAGAACAGACTAGGAAATGACTTAGACAGAGGGCCAAGTTACCCCTGTTCAGGGATAGGTCACCCAATTTAGGGTCAGGTCACCCCTATTAGGGCAAGGTCGCACCTATTAGGAAAAGGACACCCTTGTTGGTTTTCTTGGACTTGACTTAGACAAAAACAAATATTTCAAAGGAGAAAAAACATAGAAAATAGAAAACAAAAGGCTAAGACTGATGTGACTAAACAAAAATGTATTGGTTTCACCCAAAAAAGATAGTTCAAATAGCACAATCCTAAAATTAGTATGAAGGGTATGGAAAACACTATCCTCTAACTAGGTTGAACAAGGTAATCTAGGGAGTCCCCTATATATCCATGGTATGTGGGGCACAATCGTGAACACCATCCCCTCTACAAAAATGAGTCAAGAACCCCAGTGAGGTACTAGAGGCTTGAACCAACTCTTCACATCTTATCTAGGTATCACCCTAGCTTCAATGCTCTACAAGACATTATGTGATTGGATTGAGGTACAAATTTCACTCTCTCCCCTTTATATACCCCACTAATAATGCGTGGTTGGAATCATCCCTTAGGGTGATGAAATCTCCAAGCAGGTCCCAATAAAAGAAAGCACTAAATATTTTTGGCTAGCCCTCAAGCTCACATGAAGTGCAAGGGGAAAGTATGAAAGATCTAGTGTATCCTAGGTAACACAAAGGATTAAGTGAGCTACAATTTTTCTTCACCTAGGATCACTAAATGACACATGGGGATTGGATATGTCAATAGTGAACTTTATAAACATGGAAAACAAGTAATTTGACTCCCCCAAATTAGATCTATGTTCCTAACTAATACATAAGATAATCTAACTAATGTATTTGGCCCTCTCCTCCTGCAACAAACATGTTATAAGTTTTAGCCTTCGATCTTCAACAAGCATGAAACAACTACACAAATTTTAGTAAAAAAAACAAACTCACCAACAAAATAGGGGAGAGGGTCAGTACTAACAAAAATAGCAATAAACAAACCCTAAAAAATGGCTTGTAAGTATCTTTTCTTACCTCAGTTTCCTCTATCTAGGACAAAGTCACCTTTGTTCAGGGCCAGGTCACCTCTATTCAGGAAAATAGGTCACCTTTGTCAGGGCTAGGTTGCCTATCTTAGGGCCATGTCACCCCTATCAAGGCTAGGTCACCTGTCTTAGGGCCAGGTCACTCTTGTTCAGGGTGAGGTTGCCCCTACCAGGGCTAGGTCACCTCTATGTATCCTGAACCTACAAAATGCCAAAAAATAACAAAATTGAAAGAAAATAGACCCGTTTCTGTGTCCCACCTGGTGTGCCAGAAATGTGCACAGGTGATTTTGCTTGTTCTAATATGTAAGAGAAAATGAAATGAAAAAATTAAAACACTAACAAACACTCAAGATTGGCCTAAGATGAATCCAAACAAAATACCAAGAAAATGGAACCTTTTACCTTGCTTGAATTGATGAGTTTGGTTGGCCCTTTTTGATGCTTGATTGTGTGCTCCTTCAATGGAAAATGGCCTAAAGTGGATGCAAAGTGAAGTAGAGGTGATGATGAATGCAATGGTGAAAGTGGGTATTTGGATAAATTTTGTATGTGGATGCAATGGAAGCTTAAAGGTTGCAACAATGGAGGATGAAAGTTTTTGAGAGTGCTAAGAGTGCTAGGTTGAGTTGCTTGAATGCTTGAATGCAAAATGAATTGTGAATTATGGCAGCGAGTGATAAGGGCTCATGAGATGGGGTGATTGGATCTTGACTATAAAGGGGATCATGGGATGGAGCGGATGAGCTAGTGTGATCTTGAGATGGGGTAGATGGGATGGTAGGATTAGGATCCCATTGAGGAGAGGGATCATGAGATGAAATGGATGAGGGAATATGATTTTGAGGTGGAGTAGATAGAATGGAAGGATCTTGATTTGGAGGAGGGGATATGCTTGTATGCTTTGGATCACGCTCTTGGCATGAATTTTCTTCTATGAGAGGTAGGATGATGGAGGAGTGTTGGAGGGACTCCTCAAGTGGGGGAGATGGAAGGATGGAGGAATCATTAAGTTCATGGGATTGGATTTTGGTGAGACAAGGGCTAGGAGGGGAAGATTGGATTTGGGTGTCTCCAATGGATTGGGTGGATCTAGAAGTAGAGGATAGGAATTCAATGGATTCAATGGGTTTGACGAGCTCAACCATTTGGATGGTGTTAGGAATGGTGATGGGAGTGATAGGTGTAGGATGGAGGAGGGCCTCATCACTAATGATTGTACATGATAGAGTGAGAGGGAATTGTTCCACAACATCAAGATGTGGATTTGGGGATGTCTCTTTTTTCATGAATCCTTGGACAATATTTGGAAGGGATGTAGGACTAGGTGGGGTGATGCAAATGGATGGAGGATTAGGGATGGTTGGAGGACTAGGATTAGGGATTGGTGGATTAGGATTAGATGAGTGGATGGGATTGGATGGGGGATTAGGGATGGTTGGAAGACTAGGATTAGCGATTGGTGGATTAGGATTAGATGAGTGGATGGGATTGAATGGAAGATTAGGGATGGTTGGAGGACTAGGATTAGGGATTGGTGGATTAGGATTAGATGAGTGGATGGGATGGGATGAAGGACTAGATATGGTTGGAGGACTAGGATTAGGGATTGGTGGATTAGGATTAGAAGATTGGATGGGATTGGATGAAGGATTAGGTATGGTTGGAGGACTAGGATTAGGGATTGGTGAATTAGGATTAGACCACTAGATGGGGTTGGATAGAGGACTAGGAGTAGATGGAGAATTAAAATATAATGCAGTGAAGGGGGAGTGATGGAAGAGGATGCTACTGATGAATGAAGATAGGAGGATTTAAATTTTGGATTAGGTAGGGGAGATTGGGATGGTGGGTTATTGTAACAATATTGGTATGGTTGATTAGGATGGGAAGATTGGGATGATGGATTAACGTAGGAAAATTGGGAGGATAGATTAGGACAAGAGGATGTGGGTGGCAGATTGGCATAGGAGGACATGGAAGGAGGATTAGAATATCAATAGGTGGAGGCTAGATTAAGGTATGGATATTGGGATGGTGGATTATGATAGCAAGGTATGGATGTTGGATTAGAATGGGAAGATTGAGGTGGTAGATTACCATAGGAGGACATGGATGGTGGATTGGTATAGGAGAATGTGGGTGATGGATTAGGATAAGAATATTGAAATGGTGGATTAGGATAAGAGGAGTGCTGGGATGGTGCATTATGATAGGAAGGCATGGATATTGGATTAGGATGGGAATATTGGGATGTGGGATTAAGGTAGAGGTATTGGGATTGTTGATGATGATAAGGATAGGAGTATGGGGATGGTGGATTACTATAGGAGGATGTGGATGTTGGATAGGATAGAGATGGAGAGGGAGGACATGATGAATATGGGGATGGTGAGGATACTAGATATCCCTTGTCAAGGGTAGCATAAGGGTCACTATTAGATGTAGATAGATGCATGGGGGGATAGTTTGTAGGAGTGGATGGATTTTGAGAAGTGATTGGAAAAATATTGCTAGAAATGATAGAATCAAATGGGATCTACATTATACTCATCTTGATCAACAAGACTTTCATTATCATCATCAACGTAGTTGGGATTCTCTTTCACCACTATTGTTGGTCATACAAAAGGAGGGTAAAGATTCATTATGCTAGATGGGATGGATTCGAATTGAAAATATGGGAATAGATGGTTAGAAGAATAGAATGGATGATGAAAAAATGGAAGAAGAGATCTTAAGAATTGTTTTGATATTAGAAGATCTTGGATATAGATGGAACAAAAGCCCAAATCGAGATTCAGGTTAAGCTCAGATTGGGATTGGATAAAAGCTCAAATTTCGATTAGATACAATCTTAAATTAAGATGACTAGAGGATGTGATGGGATGCAATAGGATTAATAAGACAAGATCGGATGATTGATAAGATAAGAAGATAAAATAGATTCTAAACCTAGTTCAAAGATTTGAATTAAATGGCACAAGCTGATGTTGATTAGGTTGGATTGTGAGAAGATATAATGAGACTAAATCCACCTCAAGATAGAAATAGATTGATTGGGTCCTAATGATGATTAACTAACTCAAGATAGATGACAATCCTGAGCATGTGCAAACGATGACAATCAGGATCAAACACCTATGCCAACTTGGATTAAAAAACCTTAGAAACAAAGTCTAGTTGATTTAGAAATGATGATGGATATGTGATCAAATTATGTCCTAAGACACTCCTAGATGATTTAATGACCTGATAAATTTTAGAGGATGTAGACGAAAGGAAATGATGATTACAGAGAGAAATATAACTTGGCCTATTCTATTTGGAAAATTCACCCAAAGGCTAGATGGTGGGAGAAATAGGTGAATTTATTTGACAAATTATCCTATCTAAAGATGCAAGATCACCTATCTAAGTAGATTCACCTAGAACAACTGGCATATTCACCCAAATAGTTGCAAACACTAAAGAACAATCAGAGGTGACTGAAGAACCAGTAGGGGGAAATTTGAGGACTACCTAATGGGATGAAAACTACTATTATAAGGATTCAAATAGGGGCTTATGTGAAGAATGGGATGAGAACAAGGGAACAAACACCAAAAAGGGTCTGAATGGGGTCTCAAATGGAGAATGGGATGACTAAACGGATAAAGGGATTTTTATAAACAGATCCATATGGATACTTGGAGGGAGGATAGGACCACCAATGGACAAATGGATATGCCTAAAGTGATCAGAACGGGGACATGGATGAAGAATAGGTCTCAAAATGGCCAAACAAACACCAGAATAGACCCAAACGGGACCCCAAATGAAGAATAAAAGCAATATTCACCCCTCTTTAGGTAAAGGTCACCCAAATTAAGGGAAAGGTCACGCAAGTCAAGGAAAAAGTCACCCAAGCAAAGGGGATTAAGAACAGGGGTCGGAACGGACCTGAACGAGGAAAGGGGTGACAAAATGGATGAAGGAATTTGACTAAACAGATTTGGATGGAGACTTGAAGGGAGGATAGGACCACCAATGGAAAAATGGATATTCCTAAAGTGATTGAAATAGTGAGAAAAATGAAGAACGGGGTAGAAAACAGTCGAACAAACACCAAAATAGACTCGAACGGGGTCCCAGATGAAGAAGAAAAAATAGATTCACCCCTTTTTGGGGCAAGGTCTCCCAACTTAATGGAAATGTCATCGAAGTCAAGGTAAAGGTCTTCCAAGTCTAAGGGAATAAAGAATGGGTCTGAAAATAAATGAATGGACACAAAAAAAGACCTGAATAAGGTCCTAAATGAAGAAAAAATAGATTCACTCCTCTGTTCAGGGCCAGGTTGCCTCTATTAGGGCTAGGTCACCCAATTCAAGTGAAAGGTCACCCTATTCAAGGTAAATATTGCCCAAGTCAAGGGAAAGGTAACCCAACTAGGTGAAAAACTCATCTAAACAACTTTTGAACTTGTCTAAATCTGAGAAACAGTCAAATGACATCGATAAATAGGATAAACAGATACACTGAATGGGTAGAAAGACTACTTGGATGGGAAAATGAACTCTCAAAATTGGGAAACAGATGCTCAAAACAAGGAAATGGATGCTTGGAACAGGGAAACGGATGCTCAGAATGGGTGAACGGATGCTTGGAATGAGGAAACAAATGTTCAAAATGGAAAAATAGATGCTCGAAACAGGGTAATGGATGCTTAAAACAAGGAAACAGATGCTCAGAATAGGGAAATGGATGCTCAGAATGATGAAACGAATGCTTGGAATAGAGAAATGGATGCTCAGAATGAGGAAATGAATGCTCAAAATGGGGAAATGGATGCTCGAAATGGGGAAATGGATGCTCAAAATGAGGAAATGGATGCTCAAAATGGGGAAAAGGATGCTCAAAATGAGGAAATGAATGTTTGGAATGAGGAAACAGATGCTCAGGATGAGGAAATGAATGCTCTGAATGGGGAAAGGGGTGCTCGGAATGGGAAAATGTACTAATAGAATGATTGACCTGAAGGTTGGATTGATTGTTTAGGGCAAGGCCACCTATCTAGAGGGTAGGATGGCTTGTCTTAGGGTAGGGTCACCTCTATTTAGGGCTAGGTCACCTCTGTTCAGGGCCAGGTCATCCTTGTTCAAGGCTAGGTCGCCCATGTTCTATGAAGAATGGGTAATTTTTATAAGAATAAACTGAGAAATGACTTAGACAGAAGGTGCAAGTCGCCCCTATTATGGTAATCTCACCTATTCTATGAAAAATGGGTAATTTTGATAAGAATAGACTGGGAAATGAATCAGACAGAAGGGCCAGGTCACCCTTGTTAGGGTAAAATCACCTATTCTATGAAAAATGGGTAATTTTGACAAGAACAAACTAGGAAATGACTTAGATAGAAGGGCTAGGTTTCCCTTGTTCAAGGCCAGGTCACTCAACTTAGGGCCATGTTGCCCCTATTTAGGGCTAGGTCACCCCTATTAGGGCAAGGTCACCCCCATTTAGAGAAAGGTTTCCCCTATTGGTTGTTCTAGACTTGGCCTAGACAAAAAAAAAGTAAAATGATAGAAAAAATAGTAAACACTAAGCAAAAGGTCAAGATCGAGTGACTAAATAGACACAAACTAGTTTCACACAAAAAAATAGTTCAAACAACACAATCGTAAGATTAGTATGAAGGGTATGGCCAACATGTTCCTCTAACTAGGGTGAACAAGGTAAACTAGGGAGCCCCTATTAGACACGCAGTATGTGGGGAACAATCGTGAACACCATCCCATCTACAGGCATGAGTTGAAAACCCCAACAAGGTACTAAAGGCTCAAACCAACTCTTCACATCTTATCTAGGTATCACCCTAGCTTTGACACTCTGGCAAACATGACATGACTAGATTAAGGTATAGCTTTCACTCTCCCCCTTTATATACCTCGTCAGTAATACATAGTTGGAATCATACCTTGGGGTGATGAAATCTCCAAGAAGGTCCCACCAAAATAAATCACTAAACATTTTTGGCTAGTCCCCAGACTCACACGAAGTGTAAAGGGAAAGCTTGAACAATCTAGTGCCTCCTAGGTAACACAATGGATTGAGTGGACTACAATTTCTCTTCACCCAAGATCATCAAATGGTGCAAGGGGATTAGATACATCAATACTCAGCTAGATAAACATGAAAAAAAGGTACTTTGACTCCCCCTAATTAGATCTATGTACTTAACTAATACGAAAGTGGTAATCAGAAAATATAACTAATGTACTTGGTTTGCTCCTCCTGCAACAAACATGTTAGAAGGTTTAGCCTTCGGTCTTCAACAAGTGTGAAACAACTGCACAACTATTAGTAAAAACAAGCACACTCACCAAAAAAATAGGTTAGAGGGTCAATACTAAGAAAAATAGTAATAACGAACCCTGAAAATGACCTTTAAGTATCTATTTTTACCTCAGTTGCCCATGTCTGGGGCAAAGTCGCCTCTATTCAAGACCAGGTCACCTGTTTTAAGGTTAGGTCACTTGTCTTAGGTCTAGGTAACCCTTGTTAGGGCCAATTGACTTGTCTTAGGGCAAGGATGCCCCTGTTTAGGGCCAGGTTGCCCCTATCAAGGCCAAGTACCTTTGGTAGCCTGAACCTGCAAAATATCAAGAAAATAGCATGTGTGAAAGAAAACAGACCTATTTGTGGGTCCCACCAGATGTGCAAAAAATATGTGCAAGTTATTTTTCCTATTCTAATATGCAAGATAAAATGAAATTCAAAAAGGAAAACACTAACAAACACTCAAGATTGGCCTAAGATGAATCTAAACAAAATACTAAGAAAATGGAACCTTTTACCTTGCTTGAATTTATGAGTTTGGCTGGCCCTTTTTGATACTTTATTGTGTGATCCTTCAATGAAAAATGACCTAAAGTGGATGCAAAATGAAGTAGAGGTGATAAGGAATGCAATGGTGTAAGTGGGTATTTGGATAAATGTTGTATGTGGATATAATGGAAGCTTGAAGGTTGCAACAATGGAGGATGAAATATCTTGAGAATCCTAAGATTGCTAAGTTGAGTTGGTTGAATGCTTGAATGCTTGAATGAAAAATAAATTTTGAATGAATGAAAATGAGACCAAATCTTCCATTTTAAGGGACGGATCTCTAGAAAATTCAATGGCTAAGATTTAGCCAACATGGGCAAGATGGAGGATTGTGGTGAGTTGAGGACTCCCAAGCCCTCACATCTTGCCATGTGGAAGATGAGATGTGAAAATGATAGATGATGTGGAGAGAGGACATGTGAGGTGGAGGTACTTACAAGTACCTTGGGATTATTGGAAGATTTCCTCAAAAAGGAACTTTTTGTCTCCATATGAGGATGATGGTGACAAGTGATGAATTTTAGAAAGTCCTCTCTTATCATCATGGGGATGAGAGAATTTTTTGGGGGAACAAATGTGAATTTTAAATTCACATGATTGGGGAGTACCTTGGGCATAAGACAAGGTCCTCATAAAGGGTGTCCTTGTCCCATGTGACTGATGTGACCTATGAAGGATTTAGCGTTTAATGGGGAAGAGAAATGCAATAATTGAATAAATGTGAATTTTAAATTCACATGGGGCAGAGTTCATGGGGATTGTAAATGGAATTAAAAATTTCTTTAAGGTTATTGGGAGAAGAAAATGGAATTGAAAAATATATTGTGATGTGGGAAGAGTTGACCACAAGACTGATTAGACTAATTAATGAAGAATTAGAAGAGAGTTAGGTGGCTAATGATGATTAGGAGCCAACTTGCAAAAATTTGGAGGATGTGACACATCCTAATCATGGATTAAGGATGTGTAACATCCCTAATATGATTAGGATGTGTCACATCCCTAATGACGGGATTAGGATTAAATGTGGATGGGACATAAAGGGAATTACATATGTGGGTTATTTATTTAATTCCTTGGAAAAAATGGATAAAGGGGTATGGTAATTAATTATTTAACTAAATACCTTAGTGATTTAGAAATTTTCTGGGGCTATTAATTAAATAATAGTAACATTATTTAACTAATGTGGATAAAAATATATTTAGACGAAAAAGGTAAATTTGGCCATATAAGTGGTCAAATTTAGATGTCTACAATAAGAATCAACACAATGTGAGTGTTGTACCATGTGAAAAAGGAAAATCAGCGTGAACTAGTTATGACCTTACATAATCATAAAATTCTATGGATCAAATCCTTATAGCCTTTCTACAATGGATGGTACGCCTCTTGAAGAACCCTTTAATGCTATGCATCTACGTAGATTTTATGCTTATATTTTTCTCAATTTAATTTTATCTCAAAATGGTATGCTATTATATAAGGAACACTATGTTAGATGGTGAATATTCTTATCTATTTAATTCACATTTCTTCATTTATGAAAAAAAATTGTGTCTTGAATTATATAAGTAATTTATTCATAACGATGATCACTTTTCATTGGTATATATTTCAATAATTTGTGTACCATGTCAGTTAGATCATTACTATATTAAATTGCATTGTTTAATTAGATCATAGGTGCATTTAATTCAACATATTTTTACACTAAAAAATCATTTGTTTTATTTAATTAAACAATTTCATTAAGTTGTTTAATTAGATCACATGATTTCTAATGACATATTGCTAATACATATATCAATTGGATCTTTGTTGTCTTTATTAAATGGTCCCATTATGTTGTTTAATCAAATCACAATTGTATTTAATTATTCATACATGTCAATTACCATGTCATAATCAGATATTTGTCACATTTAATTAAATAAAATATCATATTGTTTCAATTAAATAATAAATAGCTTATAAAATTAAACCATCCCATAAATATATATATATATATATAACCAAATAACACTACTCTAATAAAATGGGGCATGCCATGATAGTAAACTACACAATAATATCACCAACCTACATGCTTATGGCTATTAGACTCCTTGGGGATTGTTGGTGGTGGTTGACATGAAAAAATAGATAGTGAGTATCTCCTAAAGCTACTTCTTGCTTACACACCCCTAAACTTGCCTCTAAGATCTATGACCTCCACTATTACCATTGTGTACTACTCCTATAGTTGATATCTCTCAACTAGGTAAGTTCACCAAGATGGTGCACAAAAAGGGGGTCAAAAGTGGGCACATTTATTCTAAAATTAGCTAAACCTAAACTTTGAAGATACCAAAAAAAAGAATTGTAGTACTCTGAATCTAGTTTCTAGACTACTAAAGTTTTTCAAAAATGGATAATATCAAGACAATCAAATGATTAACAAACACAAATGTGTTCCCATTTTTCAGAAAAACATATCATAGTGTCCAACATGCACCCATCACTTGTTTTAGTTTCATTTAGTATTTTCAAAAATCCATTGGTAGAAATATAGTTAAGAGTGTTAATGTGAATGGGGATATTTCCTAACTAGATATTAGTTAGGACCTATTCACATCATTAATAAGTTTACTTAGGAGTTATTTTTCTAGATGACATTCTAGAAACTATTATTTAATGGTGATTAGGGTGAAAAATAGGGTAGACCCAAATGCATGAACAAGAGGATCTACCACTAATGTTTCCAAGACCCTAAACACTTAGTTATGTGTATGATAAGATGCAAATAATAATAAAACATTCTACCTAACTATTATAGAAACTATGAAGAAAGTTTTTAGAGCATAAAAAGTTATGTACCTAAATAAAAGCTATTTTTGATGTACAAAGGACTCATTCACCTTCAATGGTGAATGGGTCCATTTAGGTATTTAGAAAACTAATTTCAAAATCATATTCCTTGATTTATGCACTCCCAAATTCTCGATTATTAGATTCTGGAAGTTTGTATGCAATTATGTAGCTTTGATTCCTTGATTTTGCACTTTGAATAACAACTTTTTGCAACTTTGAAACTTTGACAATTTTTCTCTAAACTTTCTCAATTTGACCTTCAACCTATAAATCTATAATCACAAACTTAGTCAAAACCCTTGTAGGTAATCTAACCAAATGATGAAATAAATGAAATGAAGCATGAAACATGAAGTATGTAAATGATATCACCTTGGATGATGTCTTGTGAAATAAATCTGCAATATAACATGTAGTGGCCATGAAGAATGTAGATCTTGGATGTGAAATGATTCTTGTGGATAGATCCTCAATGCAACATTAACTATCTTAGATCAACCACATGCATGAATGCATTAAACCTTTGACATGATGAAGTGATCTTGAATTGTTGTAATAAACTCTTGAAATCTGCCTTGAAATGCTTTGAATATGCTCTTGAAATGCTCTATAATGCTCTCTTGAAATTTCTAGGATGCCTCATAAACTTGCTAGGTGAAACAATGTGAATTAACCTCTTTATTTATACTAAATTAGGAGATTAAATCCAAAATTCAAACAATTAAGGTTGACACTAGACCTAGAAAGAAACATTATTAAATTCCCACCAGAATCAAATTCAAAATAGGTGGTCTCATTAAGGGAGGACCCATTCACCACCTAGGGTGAATGTGTCTTGGCTCAGTTTACCGGGATCTAACCCTAGGGGATTGAAAGAGGGCTAAAAACCCATTCTAGATCAACTGAAAAAGGGGGTCTTGTTAAGGAAGGACCCATTTGCCACCTAGGGTGAATGGGTCTTGGCAACATTTTTCAAGACCAAAATTTTCCCGATAAAATATATTTTTAACTAAATTATAAGTGTCGAGATAGATCTTTGGGAGGTGTGAAAATTAAGGCTTAAATTTTAATTAAAATGAGGTTAATTTCTCCAATTACCCACAATTAATTAATGACCACTTAGGGGTATGTGCGGGATCATCATGGAAAAAATAGGACCTTAAGTGGTGCTAAAAATTCAGAAAATCAGAGTTAGGCAACTTGATGTAAAAATTTGAATAAGTTATCTATATTATTTAAAATTTATGCAAGAATAGAATCTGTAGAAAATTGAATGTAGTTTCTAAACTACTAGGTTTATTTTAAAAAATATAAAAAACTATCTGGTGAAAAATTGAAATTTCAATGCAGTAGTACTTAAATTTTAGGGAAAAAATAAGAAGTAGGTGTTTGTCTAACCACCCTAACCAGAATAAAATGATAATATTTTTTTATAATATTTTAGATATAAGTAGAAGACTCATGTCCCAATGTGATGCATATTCTTTTGTAATTGTTTTCCAAGAAAATAATTAATTATGAGTTTTTTATTGCAAATTTTAAAAAATATAAAAACTTGTATGTCTGACCACCTTAACTTGGTCAAAACTTCATTAAATTCAAAAATAAAAATTAATCCTGTAGAATACGAAGCATAGAATGTGACACATTTTTTAGATTCAAAAAATGTGATACTATTTGAAATCTATATATGTTTTTCAATTAGCCTATCAATTAGGACTTTAGTCATAATTCAAATAGAAAATGAATAATAATAATTTATTAAATTAAAAGTATTTAGCATAATTTATATTGGTGGAAATTTGAGAACCTCCTTTAAAAACCCTTTTCGTTTCATCAATTTTGGGTAAACAAAATATCGTCAGCCACATGGGTCATCATATCACTACATATCGCCACTTTTTGGTCCATCATGATCCTGCACATACCCTTAGATAAATGTGTTTTTTTTTATAACACTGTACAATACTTAAACAAGGTACACATTATGTACATTTTATTAGAAAGGCGCCCATTAAGCTTAATTAAGAAACTACATCCTAGAAAAGTTTGAAAGTGTGTTACAACACTTTACAACACCTTTGTAAAAGATCAGTTAAGACATGTTTCAGTCAAATAAAGATCTTATAATAGTGTGAATGTGTAAAAAACATTACAACACCACTCGAAGACATCATTAGTTCAGTTTTAATGTCAATTATCAAAAGAAGTAAGGAAAAAGGCTCCTTTTTCTGTTACTACATTTTGCCCCCACTTTAGTGAGAGGATGATCCCATGTCAAACTCACACTAAAGAAGAAATTCAAGAAACTTAAGTATGTATCAATAACAAAGGTACATGATCATACCTTATCAAAGGCCAATAAAAATTAATAAAAAGAAAAGGATCAAGCACAACCATTTCAACGTGATGTGAGATGGGGTTGTTTGTCCATAACATATGCTGCTCACTCTAGGGTAGTGGAACCTCAGTTTTTCCACTTCATGATTTGTCCCAAAATATGTTTTCTCACTCTAGGGTAGTGGAACCTTAATATGTCCACTGGGTGAGTTGTCCCAACAAAGTGGTTTAGTGAGAAATGCACTCTAGTGTATTGACTTCCCATTGTATAATGAGAAATTAATGTCAATGTATTGGCTTCCCATAATACTAACCATACCAAAGTTACCCTCCTCATAAATTTAATAAGGAACCACAATGTAAATTATTTTGTAAAATTCTTTTGAATATCATGTAAAAAAATTGTTAAAGGGGATTTTTCTTTGTTCATGTAACAATCTTCCTCTTAGGGATAATTTTTCCTAATGTCTCCAAGAGAGGACAAGTCACAAGTGGCAAGTCATCGCCCATGGTATGCCTCATTTGAATCATGACATGATATTAGATCTAACACTCTTGGATGACATCAAACCTAATGACACCACCAAGAAGAGGACATATCACAAGAAAAAAGAAAAATCATGCCATGAAATTTTTCCAAAAGATGCCATCTATGTATGCCCCCACTTTAAAGTGGTTGTTACACCATTACTATGAGCCATTACTTTAAACTATCCAATGTTTTTATCCTAAGACATGATAAATTTCGCTGGAAAACCCTAGCCAAGTTATATGTGTCCAAAATAAGTTGCATCATGAAATAGGAGATAAGGGTTGCCCCCACAGACACATAAGGGATCCATGGATTTGGGGCCAATATGTGGGCGATCCCACAAAGTTGGTTTACAATTTATGAGAGGAACTGATTTTTGCTAAAATCACATATTTTTAGAAAATATAATGATTTAAGCTTTTAAAAGTTCCATTTTAAGGATTCCAATTGAAGAGGATTTGATCAAACCACCTTAGATCAAACCCCCTTGGATATAACCTCACTAGTTTTAAACCATACCTATAAATGACTCTCCTTTACACCTATCAAAATGCTGATAAAAAATCACTTTTGATTTACCTTTTGGGGGATCAAATTAATTCATTTAAAATTTATTTCAAATGATTATGGTAGTCCTCAAAATGAGCTATCCCATGAATATAATTTTAATATGTTTTGGTTTTATTATGTATGTGTTTTTTTAGTTTTATTAAACATAGGTTTTTCACCAAAAATAAAGCTCTTTGTTTTGCACATGTGGAAAAATATAAAATTATCAAAATAATTTTTTTTTAAATATGTTCATACTGGGTATTTATGTCCTTGATCCATTAAAAAAAAATAATAATAATTTCGATACATACAAAAAAAGTTATGTTGTATACAGTCCGCCTATGTCTGAATTACAATTGGTTTGACTTCGAAACTCTATTAAGGAAAAAATATTCAATAACAAACTATGAGACCAAATGAAAGTGCTCGATATCGTAGTTAAAAATCTAAATTTTAAAAAATTATAATTTTATCCTTCATACAAAAAAAATTATGTTGTATACAGTGAGCGTCACTTTTTAAAAATGTTGTTTTCTGAAAAAAATTCAGTTTTTATGGGAGATGGAAAAAGAAGTGCAATCTTATTCCAAAAATTTTAAAAAAATAAAATTAGAATCTAAGGACAAAATGAGATGAGACTCTAGTTTGCATCATCTCTAAATTCCTCATGGTTTAGCTACTATAGGTGCTCGAATGTGAATATTTAGTTAAAAATAATAATTTTAGTGCCCAGTTTGGCCAAAAATTGTAAACCACTATTGTGGGATCACCCATGTCTATGCTACAATATTTTCATGGAGCATGGAATTTTCATCATTCCCCAAATACTCATACAACTATAAGAATGATACAAAGAAAGTGGAGACAAGGAAAAATCCTTCTAGGTCAACATGGAAGAAAAATAAATGTCTTGACACTTTGCGTTATCCCTAAAAGGAAAAAACAAGACAAATGGAAAAGATAAAGGAATAGATTTTGGGTCAACATGGAAGAGACATAAATTTCTCAATGCCTTGCATCATCCCCAAAAGGAAAACACAAGAAAAATTAAAAATATAAAAGGAAAATATTTTGGGTCAACATTGAAGAGACAAAATTGTCTCGACACCTTGTGTCATCCATAGAAGGAAAACACAAGAAAAATGAAAAATGATTAAGACATAGGGAAGAATGAAGATACATATAGAGGAATGCACAAGAGAGATAGGATATATCAAATGAAACATCATGGGGGTTCACATTACACACATTCTATCATAAAGAAAAATGAAAAAAACAAAAGACTAGTAAGGCACAAGTGAGTCAACCTAAATCAAGCCATCTACCTTCCAATCTTGGTCGATATAAATAGAAGGCGAGAAACTAGCCAAAGGGAAAAAATTGTGTTGAACCAAGAAACGCACCAAGTTAAACACTCTTTTTAGGAGATTTTTCATTTAAGCTCATGGAAGTAAAAAATAATGTATTCAACTCATCATGCACTTGTTTATCAATATTTGAAATGTCAATTTCATCATCTAAATTAATCATAGTAGGAGGTCAAATAATAATGTCCATGCAATGTTCTTGTTTATGTTGCGGTGAGGATTGAGAGTCATCATGCATATCTTCAGGTAGGTTTGAATTTTGATTTTCTATTTTATTTTTGTTTTCTTTAGTTTGAAATCTATGAGCAATAGCATGACATCTATGTCTATGCTCTCTAGCACTTTGATTTATTTTTAGTTTATTGTCAAAAAAAAATTGTGTAAGAGTGGGTTTGTCAATCATGGGTTCCTTCTCTTCCTTGGGAGGACTAGAAGAAACAACATGAGGTTTCTCAACCGCTTTCTCTTTGAATTTGGAAACTTGTTTGACTTTAGGAGGCACAATGGGATTGTGTTATCTCATGGTCTGTTGTATGAAATTCCAGGAGGTTTGTCTATAGGCTATTCTTGTATATTTAGGAGTGTTTTTGGTTCAATCATTGTCTCATCAAGGATAGTTGGTTTCGCCATAAGTTGAGGCATGTTGTGAAGGGATAGTTCTTGTATTTTCTTTACCTTAAATTTTTGATATGATTTGAAAAGAAACTTTCATGAGGCTTGATAGGTTCCATAGGTTTGGGAAAAAAGTAATCTAGTGAAAAATTCCCTTTTTCCGAGGTCGGTTGAAATTTGATATGATGCATAGTGAAGATGTCATTGCCAAATGGAAACTTTAGACATTTATGCAAAACCAAAGGTATGACATTCATGGAATGAAGCCATGGATAGCCTAGCTTCACATGAAATTGGTCTAATTATGGAATGATGAAGAATGAGACTGTTAATTTTTCCGGTCCCAAGTTTAAAGGGAGATCTATCGAGCCTATCATAGAGAAAGCAAATCCATTATGTGTCTTGATCCATGATTTTGGTTTATCGGGTAAAAGCACAAAATTGTGTCACATTTTATAAAGGAAACAACCAACATTGATCCAACTTTTAAACTTGAATCACTAAAAAGTGGCATATATGTTTTGAATTTTGAAATGATGTAAACTAGTAAAATATGTTTTTTTTTAGTATATTTTATGTTTTTATATTCTTAAAAAAATAGAAAAATTATTTTAAACTAGTTTTCAATAAATTAACACTATAATTTTGTTGTTGATAAAATGCTGAAAAATTAAGTTACATGAGATGTCAAACTTTTTATAGTAAATTTAATTTTTTTCTTTCAAATTTTGTGTGTATTTATAACTTGAAACTTTAGTGCATGGATATATTTTTTTAAAATTTTGATAAATATATATATTTAAATAAATATTAAAATGTGCATGAATCAAAAAATAGTTGTTTCCATCAGATGTCAACTTTCATATTAAATATTTATCTAAAATGGAAAGAAAATTATACCATCTTGAAATAGATTCTTTTATCTAGTGCATCATATTTAAAAAAATTAAATTAAATAAGTTTTAGTATTTTTCCTTGGTATGGTAATCAGCTTAATATTTTGTGTCAATAACCTACTTTTCGTAAAAATACAATATAAAAAATAAATAATAATTAAAATATTAAAATAAATATATTTTTGAAACTACACTTATGGATCTACAAAAGGGTATTTTCATGTTTAAAAAAAATAAAAATTAAATTAACAGGAGTTATTGAAACTTCAATATTTTCAAATAATTTTATTTTTTTGGTAAATTGGAATCAAAGTGGTGCTCCATATATTTTTAGCCAACAATTTTAGTTGAAAAATTTGTGTATCTAACTTAGTTAGAATGAATCTTACTAGATCATATGTTTGACCAAAATTGATTTTTAGTTAGAAATACTTAAATTGAATTATATTGATAAGTTGGCTAAAAGTGTGACATAGCTTTGTGCTTTTACCCTATCATATGTTTCTTGATATAGGTCATGCACATATAAGAATTATTTTTTGATTACATTCTCTCCACAAATGAGATCAAACAATATCCCATTAGTGGGTTTATTATTTATTTGACCAGCTATGTAAAGAGGACCATCAGGTGCACATTTGGGTATGTCATTGTGTGAGAAAGAAATTTCAAGAGGTTGTCTAGTTGAGCCCTTATGAGGTCTAGCTTTGATAAATCCTATCACTTCATTTGTGGGATGTTTTTCAATGGTATTCATATTGTTATCATTCGTTTCAGCATTCATCACATCATTCTTTATTTCACTAGCTTTGAAAAATGAAATATTGTGCTTAGGCATGGGATTTGTAAAGATTTGAAAATTTTGATTAGGAGGAGATACAAAATTATTACCTTTATCATTCACACCTCCAATTTCAAGTTGGTTATTTCCAATAAGGTCTTGCACAAGATGTTTAAATGCTTATAGTATTCTATACTATGTCAATTTTTTTGGTGGTAATGACAATAAGAATTTTTTTGAAAGCCTTTAGGAAATGGTATAGTGGGATCGCATTCTCTAACTGGAGGCACGGTAAGCATGTTTTTATCAATAAGTTACAACATGATATTGTGAAGGGTATCAGGTAAAGGAGTGAATTATCTCTCCCTATCCTTGAAAGGAGTTGTCATTTTTAGAGTAGCCACTTAATTATTTTTTTGTTGACTTGTCTAAGGAGCATTTAATTGTATAAATCCCTTAGTCTATTTCTTGAAAGGTTGATAGTTGTTTTGAGTTGTGGATTCAGAATTTTAAGGATGACTAGGGAGATTTTCACATTATGAGTGCCAGTATTGTTTTGATGGCATTGAAGGGTTGTACATAACTATCTAAAGGATGGAAACCTCAAAATTTCAAGTTTTTTTTGGATTTTATCTTGTAATTTGGAAATGAACATTTGTTGAAGGTCAACATCAATAATCTTAATGCTCACTTGTGAATAAAGTGTTTGATATCTTCCTATTAAATCATCCACTTTCTCATCCTATTTTTTTATTGCATGTAATTAAATCAACAAGGGTCATCTTTGGACCCATTTTAATATGGAAGTGGTTATGAAATGCATCAATGAGCTCATTGAATCAACTAATTGAATTGTTTGGTAAAGAGGAAAACTAGTCTAGAGCAGTATCCTTCAAAGATCTTGGGAATAGCTTAGCCAACAGTTTATCCTTAAAGATGAAATCACTACACAAGGCTATGAAGGTATAAACATGGCTAATAAGATCTCCTCTCTTGCCATATTTCTCAAATTGAGGGACCTCTAGAGCTTGTGGAATTTGTGCTCTTAATATGTTGAGGTAAAATGGGGCGGACTTAATGTATTGTAAAGGTTGACCATTATTGATATGTTGTAAATGTTGCCACTTGTTGTTGAAGGGATGTCATGGTTTGCAAAAATAAATTAATGAGAGGATAATTTTGGTTATAAGGTTGAGGGAAATAAGGTGGTGTAGTGTATGTATGTGGAGGGCTAGTGAATTGTAGGTTGGCGGAGTTGGATTGTTGAGGAATTATTATATTCGAAGGCACAAAGGTGTAAGGAATTCCTATAGGAATACCTAAGGAAGTGGATACAATTCTAGTAGGTATGAGTATTGTGGTTGGTCAAATGGTAGTTATGGTTTTAAAGTTTTTTGTAGGTTGGAATGTTGTTGTAGGTTGTGTACTAGTGTATGTAGGGATGGACCTTGCTATTGCGGAGGAAAATTTTGGAATTCCACCTTAGCTTTGAGTAGAGCCGAAATCTTGAATGGAAGTGGTAATGGTAGGGATGGTGTTGGTAATGTTAAGGAAATTGATTGTAGGAGGAGATGTCATAGGAAATTAAGTTTGCAAACCATGGGGCATGGAGGGTTGATTCTTAAAACTATCAGAAAGAGAGTTAGAGCACCCAAGATCCATGAAAAGTGAGAGATCATTAGATGACATGAGCCTCAAACTACATCTTATAATACTATTGTGAATAGGACACCAAGTTGTAAAGAACATGCAATTTTTAAAAACCTAGTGTGCAAACCCTAGAATGGAAAAGAGGCAATGCGACAACCTAGAATGAAATGCAATTTTTAGAGTCTAAGAAATGCAATTTACTGATTACACAATGCAAGAAGCGGAAAATGAAATGTTTTGATGTAATTTTGAGCTTTTAACAATGCACTAAAATAAAGCAATTTAAGCTTAATGCAATGAAATTGATGAAACAACAAATGAGGAAACGGAAACTGAAAGGTAAAAATACCAAATAGAAGCTAAAAATCAAGATTTTAATGTCTTGAAAATGTAGAGTAGTAGCTAATAGGGACTCATTCACTAGTAAGGGAAAATGGGTCCCGGTTAGATTTTTCTAAGATTTTTCTGTGGATTTCAAAGTGAATTTTGATGCCTTTTCAATTTCTAGAAGGTCCAGATCAGACCCAATTAGGGACTTATTCTCCAGTAAAGGTTAGTGAGTCTTGGTTAGGTATTTTTAAACTATTTTTTAATGATTTTCAAGTTCTTAGTTATATCTTTCAGTTCCAAGTCCCAGTCAATGAATCAAAGTTTCAAAATTTCCAAAAAATCAATGCAAAAATGTAATGAAAAGATGAAATGCAAGACCTAATTTGAAATGCAATTTCATTTTTATTTTAAAATAAAATTGTATGAGATCTAAATGAGTTTAAAAATGATTGATTTTTTTTTGTATTTTTTCAGATTTAGAGAGATGCAAAACAATGCAAATCTAAACCCTATATGATATGAAAAATTTCAATGCAAAACAAGCAACCCTAAATGATGTCTTAATGAATGAAAGATCAAACTTAAGATGCAATAAGAGACTCCAAAATTTTAAAAAAAATCAATGTTCAATATGTCAAGTTCACCAAAATGATTAGGATGAAAAATGGGGTAGACCCAAATGCATGAACAAGAGGATCTACCACTAATTTTTCTAAGACCATAAACACTAAATTATGTGTATGATAAGATGCAAATAACAATAAAAAATGTTACCTAACTTTTATAGCAACTATGAGGAAAGTTTTTAGAGCTTAAAAAGTTGTGTATATAGTTAAAAAGTTGATGTTTTTGAGCTACATAGGACTCATTTGCCTTCAGTGATGAGTGGGCCCTTTTAGGGTTTCAATAAACTGATTTTAGGATTCTATTCCTTGATTTCTACACTCTCAAATTTCTTGTTATCAGCTTCTAGAAGTCTATATGCAATTTTGTAGCTTTGATTCCTTGATTTTGCACTTTGGATGAGAACTTTTGCAACTTCGACAATTTTTCTCTAAACTTGCTCAATTTGATCTTCAACTTGTAAATCTACAATCACACACTCAAGGGTATACAAACTTGTTGGTTTTTAGTGAATGGGGTTTCACCTCAATCAAACCCCTTGTAGGTAATCAAACCAAATAATGAAATAAATGAAATGAAGCATGAAACATAAAGTATGTAAATGAAATCACCTTGGATGATGTCTTGTGAAATAAATCTGCAATCTAACATCTAGTGGCCATGAAGAGTATAGATGGATGTGAAATTATGCTTGTAGATAGATCCACAATGCAACATTAGCTATCTTAGCTCAACCACATGCATGAATGCATTAAACCTTTGACATCATGAAGTGATCCTAAATTTCTACAATAAACTCTTGAAATATACCTTGAAATGCCTTGAATATGCTCTTGAAATGCCATATAATTCTCTCTTGAAATTTATAGGATTCCTCATAAACTTGCTAGGTGAAAAAATGTGAATTAACCCCTTATTTATACTAAATTAGGAGATTAACCCCAAAATTCAAACAATTAAGGTTGACTCCAAATCTAGAAAGAAACATTACTAAATTCTCACCAGAATGAAATTCAAAAGGGTGGTCTCATTAAGGGAGGACCCATTTGCTACCTAGGATGAATGTGTCTTGGCTCAATTTACCAGGACCTAACCCCGACGGATTGAAAGAGGGCTAAAACCCCATTCTAGATCAACTGAAAAAGGGGGTCTTGTTAAGAGATGACCCATTTGCCACCTAGGGAGAATGGATATTGGCACCATTTTATACGACCAAATTTTTCTAAATAAAATATATTTTTAAATAAATTATAAGTGTCGAGATAGATCTTCCGGAGGTGTCAAAATTAAGGCTTAAATTTGAATCAAAAGTGGATTAATTGTTAGAGTAAAGGTTTTAACTTAATTATGTTGATTAAGTTACCTTTATTCCCTTCTTAAGATTTCATGTTAGTTTGCATAAAGTGACATTTAATAATTATATTAATTATTAAATGTTTTCCTATTAGGGCTTCTATTAGGGTTAGGGTTTGCATGATCTCCTTTTTATAAGGATTGATCCCATTGTATTTCATATCAATTCATTCTCTCATTCTCTCTGATATATACATTTTCAGTTTTCAGAGAACCCTTGCTTGTTTGTCTCCATCTCTTCTTTTGTGACAGGTTATTTGCATGCAGGTGATCTTCAGGGTTTGTGGTGTTGTATTTTCTCAAATCCTACATGGTATCAGAGCTCCAGACCTGCTGCTTCTTGTTCTTGTTTTGAAGATTTTTGGAGCTTCAAGGGTTTGGGGTTTGTTTTTTTTATTCAGGGCATACCTACAATTTTGAAGCATTTTCAGCTCAAATGGACATCACCATTGCATCTGCAGCAGTCCAAAACCCCTAAATTGACTGTTCATTCATCCATTTCTGACAAATTCAAAATTTGAGGCAAAAAGTTTTTGCTATACGGTCGTACGACTATCTGCCTGCCTAGTAATTTTTTATTTTATTTTTTTTCGGATTTTTTTTGCATTTGTTTTGGAAAAAAATTTCGTCAAAAAATATTATTCTGCAAAATTACTATAATGTTTTAGATTTTTTTTTTTTAGAATCAAGAATTTTTTTATTTTTTATTTTTAAATCACAGTTTAAGGGCTTGTCGGCCTTGATACTTAGGGTACCCGCAGGTACCTACATCCGCAGGCCTATAGGCCCTAAGTATGCCGATCGACGTATTGCCAGTTGCCGGTGTCTTTAATGCCGACCGACGGTCTGACAGTACCGCCGACGGCTGTACTTGCTAGGCTACAACCCGATAGAGACTTTGTTTTAAAAAAAAAAAAATTTTTTCTTTGTTTTATATTTTTTTTTTCAAAACTATCCCAATTGCGCTTTTATAGTGACGGTCGTTTGGCCATCAAATTTAACCTAGTGTTTTTGTTGTGACGGCCGTATGACTGTGAAATTTAACCTAGCACTGGTTTTTTCCCTCTTTGGACCTGATTTCTTCTAGAGGCCGTAACTTGGGCAGACGATATCATTTTTTGGCAAACGAGATATCATCGGGAAGTTGGTTTTTTCATCTTTCCAGTGGTGTGGGTCTCATCACATCTTTTTTTTCTATCGGTGCATTCTATAGCCAGTTGAAGACAAAGGGGCTATTTTCAGTCCCAAGCTCATAACTTTTGATCAGTTTCTTCATTTTTCGCAATCTCAGCGGTATTGGAACCGTATTTTAGATCTCTTCACTTTCATCTATGCATTTTTTCCAGATTTCACTCCAGGTATATTTTATTCAGTTATTTGTGTTTTAACACTCTGGTGGATTACCTGGACATATTTTCTCTTGGAAACTTTTTGTTTGCATGGGATAATTTGTTTTTGGCTGTTCTTCATGTATTTCCAGCATTTTGTCCTTTGAGGACATTTTGAGCATCATTTGTAAGAAATTTTTTATGTAAACACACTGAGAAAAAGTGCCACACTATTGTACATGCATCTTTTGGGGATTTTGCACATAAGGTTGTGCCATATTTTGTACTCGTACTGTTATTATAAAGTGCCATGAGGAGTTGTGTAGTTTGCCTTTGTTTTTCCATCAAATCTTTGTCTGGTGAGTGTCCCTCCACGATGATAGTGAATCCATACCATCGGGGGTTGTGTAGTTTGCCTTTGTTTTTCATCACACCTTTGTCCGATGAGTGTCCCTCCACGATGACAATGGATCCATATGATTCCAGCCTCATGGATGTGTGCTTTGTTTTGTACACCACTTTTTCAGTTGCTAGTGCTTTCTTGTGAACTTTCAAATGTTGTTTCTTCTTCCTCATCCACTATAGCGTGTTACACATCATTTCAGTGGATCTGTCAGGCTCTCCCAGTTCAGCATTATGGGGGTGTTATTATACTATTTGTGCTAATTCTTCGTTGGTTTCGCCTTGGAAGGGATCTTCCATTCTCAGTTGATCAATGTTTCAGACTATTGGTTCTTGTGCCATCTATATCTTCATTCCAAGTGTTTGCCTTTATTTTCCATCTGATTCGAGTAGTTTCATATGGGCACTTATGCAGATTGTTGTCTTCTTGTTCCTAATCATCTTATCTTCAGCAGAGGTTCTTCAACACCATAGCAGTCATCTTTCGATAGTTGTTTGTAGCTTCTTTTGCTTCAGTGATGTTCTTTTTGGCCTTCTACATCTCTTTTTGGAGTACAGCTTTTTCCCATGAGGTTATTTCTATTTCTCCATTTTACAGAGATTTGGTTGTATTTGGGTACCTGATCTGGCCTAGTTGTCGGGACCCATGTTTGCCTTCTTGCATTGTAGTTACCTTTTCTTTTTTGCATTTGTTTGTAGCTGCACTATTGCTCATCTTAAGGGGGGGTGTTAGAGTAAAGGTTTTAACTTAATTATGTTGATTAAGTTACCTTTATTCCCTTCTTAAAATTTCATGTTATTTTGCATAAAGTGACATTTAATAATTATATTAATTATTAAATGTTTTCCTATTAGGGCTTCTATTAGGGTTTTATTAGGGTTTGCATGATCTCCTTTTTATAAGGACTGATCCCATTGTATTTCATATCAATTCATTCTCTCATTCTCTCTAATATATACATTTTTATTTTTCAGAGAACCCTTGTTTGTTTGTCTCCATCTCTTCTTTTGTGACAGGTTATTTGCATGCAGGTGATCTTCAGGGTTTGTGGTGTTGTATTTTCTCAACTCCTACATTAATTACTCTAATTACCCAGAATTAATTAATGACCACCTAGATAAATGTGAATGTGTTTTATAACACTTTAGAACACTTAAACAAGGTACACATTATGTACATATTAGAAAGGGGCCCATTAGGCTTAATTAAGAAAATGCATCCTAGAAAAGTGTGAAAGTGTGTTACAACACTTTAGAACACCTTTGAAAAGGATCAATTAAGGCATGTTTTAGTCAAATAAAGGTCCTAGGATAGTGTGAATGTGTACAACACATTACAACACCACTCCAAGACATCATTAGTTCAGTTTTAATGCCAATTATCAAACCAAATAAGGAAAAAGGCTATCTTTTTTGTTACTACAAATGGGACCATATCTCATTAATAGGAATGTAGTTATCTAGGAATTTAATATTTATCTCATGCATTTATAATTATGCATTAGGCATTTAATTATTGCAACTAAGGTGTTTATCCAACTACCTCTCACCTTTCCTATATAAGGAAGACTCTTGTACATTTGTAAATCATTCTAGATTAATTCATCATAGATCATCATTTGATCAAGTTGTCTTCTTGGTCATAATGCACTACTTTCTTGTTCATGTGGACGGTATTATTCTTGGTTGATCCTTTGAAGAGTGTGCAACTTCAAGTGGGTTTTTTTTCATATTTACAACACGGTATCAGAGCTTAGGCCATAGGAGATCCATCACATATCAAGAAGTTGATCTAGGGAGAATATTAAAGGCTAAAGGTTTTTCATGAAGGGCTAGTTCTCCTCCTCTAGGAGGAAACTAATTTTTGAGTACTTTGGGTTAGATTTGACCCTACCATTGTGTTTAGAAGGTCTAGAAACCTAAGGATCACCTACCCATTCATAGAAATTTGAATTTTTCATCTGGAAGCCATTAAAGGATTTTTGTAGTTATATCAGTGGGAAAAGGTATGGATTGTACAAGTTTTGGAGAAAAATATCTCCCCCCCCATTACAGATTTTTTTTTATCCTCCTTTGGTTGGCATATCATATTTGCAAGTTCAAAAAAAAATAATTTGGTATTTTTTTCTATAGTTTGTAGAAAAATATATTATTTAAGGGTTGATTAATTAAAGGTCAACATCATATTATAGTTGGTGGTAAGTATTAAATTTCAGTAGGCATATTTTTTTAAATTGATGGTTGAAATATTTAAATATAAAGTTGGCATTTTAAATCATAAACCAGGATTGAAATATTTATATGGCATATATTTATTGAAGATTTAAATTTCCCAAAGGAAATATTGAAATATTTTAAATTAGTCATGCCTACAACATTTACCATTGGAAAGTTTCATTTATATTTGGTGTATAAAATATTTATTCGTTGAAGATTTTGTGTAAAATATTAATTATTTAAAAGATCGACGACTATCTAGCATTAATTACTTTTTAGTGTTATTCACCATGTTTTCCTCCATCGTTCATCCTTCTCTTCTAGTTTGTTGATCTCTCGCTATACCCATCTACTATTCAAATCTCCAACTGCTAGCTACCCTCCATCTACTTTCGGCAACTACTCCACCACCGAGCCCTTCTATTGTCAGCCAAGTTCATATAGTAGACTGGGCTCTACCCAGGGAGCAACACTACCACTAGCTCCACCCAACATCAGCCCCATTGTTAGATTGGATGGTGTAAATTTTTCTTGCAAAAAGTTGAGCCCCATAGTCATATTGCGGCCCAAGGGGTAAGGGGCAATTTTTTCCCCCAAGTGTTTGATTTTTGTGCCTATTTAGCCTGGACCCCTCAACAAGGTAGTAATTTTCAATGGAGCATAATATTTTTTCTAGAATATCGAATTTTCACAAATGAGATATTGCCAAAAAGCTAGTTTCATGTACTTCGCAGCCTTATAGATTATTTTTCTATATTTTTATATGGGTACAAATTATAGCCAGCTAAAGTCAGTGATTCCTTTTGGACTCCCAAGCTTGTATCTTTTCACCAATTTTTCAAAATTTGGAGATTCTAGTGGCATTGTGAAGGTGATTTAAATTTTTATCATCTTATCTGTCCACTCTTTTCAGATTCAGCTCTAGGTACATTCTATTGAGTTTTTGCAATTTGTGGCATTTACTTGATAACTTGGACATAGTGCAATTTGTAGAAGCTATAATTTCATTGGGAGGCTTCCTTTTCAGTTGTGTATCATATTTGGGATTTTCTATTTGATATTGAAGGTTAATGTCTTTGTAATATTGGAGATTTGTCATAGTTTGTTAAGGGATTTTCATTTCATCCTTCATTGATTATGTTGGGAAGGTTAAAATATAAACAATGGAGAGATTGCATCATAAACCATCTTCAATCACTTCAATTATTGCCAAATTTGTATGGTTTTGTTTCCCCTCATGATAAAGGTATCCAAATATTTTCTTAGAGTTGCCGAAGGTATTGATTAATGGAAAAATGGGTGCTTTATAATCTAGGTCATAGAACACCACTATTCTCCTATTATCATTTGAATATGTCCTAGGAGCCCTAATTGGACTGACTAATAAGGTGAGTCAATTTACAATGAGGACCTAGGAGGGGGTTCTTTTAGCTTTAAGGGATTCACCACCAAGAAAATGCTTGGAAAAGACAAATGAACATTCAACCTACAAAACCTAGTTATGGAAGCTAAATGAGGTATGCAAATAATGAAATTATGCAATAGGGAGATATAATGTGTGTACTTGGGAAGTATGGAGATTTTTTGAGGATTCTAAAAATGTAAAGAAGCTTCCAAAATGTGTTATGGGGGACTAAGACAACCAAGGTGGTGTATTTGTGCCTCTGTTGATTTTCAAGAAAAATAAAAAAATATTTAGATGTCAAAACAAAATTTGAAAGAATCTTTGAAAAATATGACTGGGAGGACTATGACACCCAAGGTGGCATATTAGTCCCATTCTAAATTTCTGAAAACTCTAAATGTGATCCTGAGCTCCAAGGTTTTCACTTGCTTCTTCTTGTACCTCAGGCTCTGAAACTTTCGGATTTGACCCCTAGGTGAGTTTTCATGAAGATGAAAACTTTGTAATGCAACTTTGCAATTTTTCACTCTAAATGATCTTCAAGATTTCAACCTAAACCCACAAACAAAAACATATAAGAGAGGGAAAACTTGTTGATTTTTAGTGAATCGGGGTTTACCTTGGTCAAACCCCTTGATGGTATTTAAACCTTGAAATAAAATTAAGCAATGAAGGGAAATGGTGAATGAACAACATGCAATGCTACAACACACCAAACCCTTGTAAAGTCTACAAAATTGTGTGAAATGGCTGCAAGGGATGTGGATCTTGAACCAAAGATATGGACTTGAATTTCTTGCTTGAATTAGAACCCTACATCACAAATTTTAGCACACCAACACACATTATGGACAAATCTCTTTGATGTGATGCTTGAATCTTGATGATGGCTCCAAATTCTTGATGGATTGCTCATGAATGCTCTTGTGAACTCAATTTGATATTAAGAATTCTCTCAAAAAAAATTGGATTAAAATGAATGAATGAACCTTGTATTTATACTAACTTATGCCTAATATCCCAAAATTACTTCACACCAAGCCAACATATGAATTCATTAAATAAAGGAGGCTAAATCCCACCAAAATTTGAATAAATCTTGAAAATGGCTCAATGAGGACTAAGACACCCTAGGTGGCATCTTAGTCCCAAGTCATGAAACTTGGGGTACAAACACCATAAAGGGGCCCAATTAAGGTGCCTCAAAATTATGGTCCCAAGACCTTTGGGGGACAAAGATGCCTTAGGTGGCATTTTAGTCCCAACCAAAAATTAGGGACACACATATGAGAATAATTGGATTATCATTTATGCATTGGAGAATGTCAGGATTAGCCAGAAAAAAAGATGTAATTCATAGGGCTTGTGGACACAAAATAGGAAAATTAAACCATAAATGAGGATAAATAAAGAAAGGTGGGCCCAAAAAAGTGTGAAAATGCAAGGGTATGCATTTTCATACACTACATTTTAGGGATAACTTTAAGAATTTTCTAGGGAAAATATTATGCACATTATTAAAAAAATGTAAAATCTTGGCAAATCCTTGTGAATAATCACTAAAATGATTAATTATAATGGTGAATTGCTTCTTTAAAAAATTGCATTGTTGGTCAATGTAGTTCCCCCTTTTTTTTATTTACTTTTAATATTGAAGTAGGGGCCTAGGGGTAGCACCCCTTGTGGGTTTCTAGGGGGTAGAGCCCCCTTGTGGGGGTCGAGGGGGAAAATCCCCCTCACGGGGTCTGGGGACAACGACCTTGATGTGATCCTCACCACCAAGCCTAAATTCACTATTTAAAATGCATTGGAGCACACATAGATGAAGTGTTTTAAAAAAATCTCACTTGAAAAGTAAGACTAAATGAAACTTGAAAATTTTACCATCAATTATCTTTTAAATCAGATGATTGCAAGTTCATTCCATGAGAAAATATCTATTTGAATGAACATCATCGGTGGGACACTTACGGATGTCCGATCGCTACAATGATGATGACATATGTCATGAACTATTGGCAATAGTGAATGATGGAGATCAAACAGAGCTTTGACGGATGCCTTTCTGGGAGCTTGGCGCAAATATTATAGATTCCCTTCATGATTCTCTGGAATTACACAAGTGGTGTACCTGTACCTTGGTGGACCCCAGATGGAGAATGGAAGCCTTATCGGCATGAGTGAACATCATCGATGGGACACTTAGGGATGTCCTGCCGATAAAATGATGATGATGTATGGGTATGTGCAGGATCATCATGGAAAAAATAGGCCCTTAAGTGGCAATAAAAAGACAAAAAATCAGAGTTGGATAACTTGACATAAAAATTTAAATAAGTTATCTATATTATCTCAAAAAAATGTAAAAAATAGAATCTGTAGCAAATTTAATGTAGTTTCTAAACTACTAGACCTTTATTTGAATAAAAAAATCTATTTGGTGAAAATTTGAAATTTCAATGTAGTAGTATTTATATTTTAGGGTAAAAATAAGAAGTAGGTGTTTGTCTGACCACCCTAACCACAATAAAAGGATAATATTTTTTTATAAGCTTTTAGATATAAGTAGAGGACTCATGTCGTGATGTGATGCATATTTTTTTATAATTTTTTTCCAAGTAAATAATTAATTATGAATCTTTTATTACAAATTTTAAAAAATATAAAAGCTTGTCTATCTAACCACCTTAACTTGGTCAAAAATTCATGAAATTCAATTTTTTAATTTTTATTCCTATAGTATGCAAAGCATAGAATGTGACACATATTTTGGATTCAAAAAATGTGATACTGTTTAAAAGTTATAGATGTTTTTCAATTAACCTATCAATCCAGACTTTATTCGTAATTCTAATGGAAAATGAATAATAATTATGTATTAAATTAAAAGTAAAGAATAATTTATATTGGTGGAAACCTGATAATCTCCTCTAAAAACCCTTTTCGTTTCATCAATTTTGTGCAAAAAATAAAAAAATCTGCCACATGGGCCATCATATGGCTTACATATTGCCACTTTTTGGCCCATCATGATCCCGCACATACCTGTACGTCATGAACTATTAGCAACAGTGAATTTTGGAGATCAAATTTTGGGCCTCAACAACCTTTTTAAAAGGCACATGCATATAAATTCATGGAATTGACTTGTATCCATTCGATTAAAATGTTAATCAATGACAATAAATAAAAAACCTATTCAAAGCTAAAATATCCCTAAAATGAAAAGGTAAATTATTATTAGTGGTGATATTTCCCAAAAGTTAATTGTAGGAATATAAAATTAATGGTGAATATAATTAATATTTGTAATTATAGTATAAACTACACGTGAATTAGTTCCAATGATGCATCGTTTAAAAAACAATGCATTGGTGAATTAATCAAGACAAATTTATTTTTTTGTAAAAACCTGGTGATTCAACGTCCTTTCTAACTTGTATTATTCACCATTTTTTGAGGTCTCAATTTCAAATAGTCACCAATGGGTGAAGATTTGTCACTAAATTTTTCCCTGCTACATTTAGCCCCCACTTTAGTGAGAGGATGAAATTTCTTCAAACTCACACTAAAGTATCCAACCACACAATCAAGAGGGGTTCCAATGTATAAATGTTAGTAAGATATAATTGCAATGATCAAGAGGGATGATCAAGCCCCCAGGATCAAGATCCTATGGAAGACCAATATAGACACAAAGGAACATGGTTGAGGATGATATATGAAGCAATAAAAAAATCGCAAACATGCACCATCAAATACAATAAAAATGAAAAAAAGAGAAGAGAAAAACTACAACAAATCAAGCTTCAACTGGTTTTGCAACACAGTGGACTAGGTCTAGGCTATTTGCCCAAAAATGTTTACAAGAAGAACATGTTGTCCACTATGCAAATAAAAGTGCATGATCACAACAACTAGTGGGAGCTAGGTGTCCACTAGGTGATCCCTAGGGGGATCATATCAAATCCATACCTCCATGAATTTAGTAAGGTACAAAAATAAAATGCATGCTCACAAGGGCTAGTGAAGCTAGTTGTTCACTAGGTGAGCCCCAAGGGGTCCATATCAAAGTCATACCTCCATGAATTTAATAAGGAGAAAAAGATAGAATGCAACACAACAAGAAAGAGAGATGTTCAAAGGGATTTTTCTTAGCTCATTTGAGTTCTTTCTCTTAGGGGATATCATGATTAACATTTCCAAAAGAGGATAGACACAAGGTCTCATCCTAGGGAACATCATACCCAATGCTTCCAAGAGAGGACAAGAGAAAAATGACTCATCTTCTTTCCACAAGAGGAAAAGTGCAAGGTCTCATCCTAGGGAATATTGTATTTAGTGTTTCCAAGAGAGGATAGGGAAATATCACTCTCTCATAGGGATTGAAACCAAAAGACACCACCAAGAGGACAAAAACATCACATAAAGAGATAAAATCACATCAAGGAACATGAAAATAAAATGCAAATGAAATCATGCTAAAATAATTCCAATGTATGCCCCCACTTTAAAGAAATTTTTAACACCATACTATGAGAAATTACTTTAAACTAGCCAAAAGATGAAAAGGAAAAGAGGGTTGACCCCTAGAAACACATAAGGGATCTATGGATTTGGGGTTAGTATTTTTCTTTTATGTAGTAATAATAGATAGATTTGAACTATCATCATTCCCCAAATACGCATAGAACTGGAATAATGACACAAAGAGAGAAAAAAGAAATGAAGAAAACCTTTGGGTCAACATGGAAGAGACATAGGGAGTGTTGATGCCTTGAATCATACCCAAAATTAAAAAGAAAGAAAAAGAGGAAAATAAAATATAAAGGCAAATAGATTACAACATATAGAAGAATGAAGGTACAAATAGAGGAATGCACAAGGATAGAGAAACATCAAACAAAAAAAAATGGGGGATCACAATATGCACATGCAAGTGAAAGTGAAAAGAAAATAAAAAAGGCTAGTAAGTAACATGTAGACCAACCATCCAATAGGTCATCTGCATCCCAGTCTTGTTCAGTATATGTGGAATGCAAATCACTGGTGAGAAGGATCACATGAAGTGTTGTACTAGGAGAATCACCATGTTCAACACATGGAAATTTGCTTGGTTTAGAAGGATCAATATGGTTGTTATCGTTTAAGCTCATGGATGAGGAGAATAAAATATTCAACTCATTATGCACTTCCTCATTGATTTTAGTTGTCTCCTCATCGTCATCCAAGTTAACCACAACAAGAGTATGAATGATAATATCCATAGAAGTCTCTAATCCTTGTTGTGTAGAATTTATAGGATTTGGTAAGAGAGGAGGCTCATCATTTATTGCTTCTCTCAAGTTTGGATTTTATTTTTCAATTTTGTTCTCGCCACTCATATTTTGAGTAATAGCACACCACCTATGCCTATGCTCTCTAGAATTGTTGTTCGTTTTATTACGGTTTTCAAATTGTGTTTGTGTAGGAGTGGTTTTATCAACCATAGGTTCCTTTTCTTCTTGTGAGGGGAAAATAGAAGAAACCATGAAAGGTTGTTCAACCACTTTCTCTTTGGATTTATAAATTTTCTTAGGAGGTATATTAGGACTTGTTTTGTTTTCTCTAGGTCTCTTGTAGGAAACAAGTAAGGTTTTATTCATGTATGGGTCTTGGTTTGTTGGAAACGTTTTAGGATTAGCATTATTTTGCTTAGGAAGTGGAGGTTTAAGAATGGGTGGAGGTTCAATCATGGGTGGAGGCAAGTTTGCAAGGGATAGTTTGGTTATGCATTTTTATTTCAAATTTTCTTAGGATAGGAAAATGAATTCTTCACATGGTATTATAGGTTCCATGGGCTCAAAACAAGAATAATCTAAGGAGAAATTTCAATAGGAAGATTGGGGTCTAAAGCCACTATGGTCTACGATGAATATTTCATTGTTGAATTGAAACTTTAAGCACTTATGGAAAATATATGGGACTGCATTCATGGAGTGAAGCCATTTGTAGCCTAAATTCACATGAAATTTGTCTGAATTAGATATAATAGAGAATGATACATTTGATTTCCTCGGTCCTACTTGTAATGGGAGTGTGATCAAGCCCATCGTAGCACGAGAAAAACAATAATACATTTGAATCCATGATTTTGGGTTATCATATCTATCTTGAGTGATTTCATGCACATATAAGAGTTCTTTTGTGATCACATTCTCTCCATAGATGGATCAATTAAAATCCTAGGAGTGGGCTTGTTATTGATTCTACTAGCGATGCAAAGAGGACCACCGGGTGCATGTTTAATTATTTATTTTGAAGAGAAACTAATTTTAATGGTTTGTTTTTTATGAGGCTCGATGTAAATAACTCCTATCATTGTTGTTGATGGTTAAAATGACACAATCAACATTAAAACAGAATATTGCTATTCTATTTCTCCTGAAAGAGAAAGACTACATATAATGGCCTAACTCCCAAGGTCCTGGTAGTTGGTTCTCAACTGTCTAATGTCACTCAATTGGTTCATGCAACTGTAATGTTCAAGGGTCCTGTGTTGGTAATAAAAAACTTTAAGTTGTGACTCTCTTTCTGTAACAAGTGGGTTTTAAACAAAAGAAAAAGATAGGACGAAGGGGTAACCAGTTAATTTTGAATCAATCTTATCTAATGTTCGGACATATATCTTCAATAATGAATGTTTTTCAATCAGATCTAGAGAACCATAAGATGACACAACCTATAGAATGATCTATACCGTTGCATACATTTTAGGTGCTTAATTAATTCCACACTTACAATATCATGAATACTTCAAGGATTTCAAAACAACACACATTAATTCATCATTAAGATCATAGATCAAAAAACTTCAAATAAACTTAATTCAATGACAATCTAAAAAGAAAATCCTTAAATCTGATTCCTTCAAATAACTTTCATCATTCAAGAAATTCTTATGTTCAGCACAATCACTGCATACATAGATTATAACTTATTAGCCTTATCAAACAAACAATTTAATTCCAAAATATCATATTTCGAGAAAACCTACAATTCTATTAACTGTAAAAACTATCAAGTAACAATGTATCTTCAAAACAATGATCACTACAAAACTCTATCATCTAGCCTTCAGGTAAGCTAATCCAATTCTCAATTAGCCGACCTTTACAATATGATATCCCCTGGATATTTATAGATATACCAAAGTTTGAACCCTACTTCTATTTTAGGCATTCCACCTTTTTAGGAACAACAACTTTCTTGGAAACTCAGATCGACTTTGATCTTGAGTTCTTACATTATACGTTCAATTTAACTAAAAATAGAAGATAGAATAGAAGAAAAGAAGTCATGTGCCCTCAAGACTATCAGTGTTGTATGCATGCAACATACAAGGAAGGAGAACATTATGCATGCAAGATTTTTATGTATGTGAAGTTGGATCCACAATGAAATCATCATAACTAGTGAAGAATTGTTGTAACATATCCATACCTGGTCCATCAATCCAGTCATCTTCAAATTTGATCCGATCCAACTCAACTGCAGCAAACTCTTTCATAATTTTAACCTTTATCAATTCTCTCCCTGCAACTTTTATCTCTTCTTTGACTTCTACAAGCCGATCTATCACCAAGTCTCCTCCATCATCCTTCTCCTGCATGAGTCCTTGAAAGCTTTCATTCCATTTCTCTTTAACCTGACTCAAAGGCATTCTATCTTTTGTCATTACATTCACACCTACAATTATGGCCATGACTGCTCCCAACTCTTCCAACTGCTCAGTTAAATTATTAATTGCTTCCTAAATCTCATCCTTATGCTTACTCAAAAATCCAGTCCTAAACTTAAGTATGCAAGAAGTCTTTTCTACAAAATCTTTGTTATCATCTTCAAGTATAGATTCTTCTAGAAGAGTAGTTAGAGGCAATGCATTTACCTTTTCTAACTTTTCACTATACTCCTTATACTCTTCTTCTTGTTTTTTTGATGCCTTAATGTATTGATGCATCTCTTTTATTACTCCTTCTACCTCCTTGTAGGCTTCAAATCCTTTTGCTAAAACCTCACCTACCTCTCGGTTCACTTTGTCTATCCATTTTTCAACCATCCCTGCCTCACCTCTAATTTGCACCAAATCATCTACCTCCTTTTTGCCTAACAAAATAGGAGTCTCAATGGTTGCAACTTGTTGTGACCTTGGAGAGGAGACACTCTTCAAAAATGAATGCAACTGATCCAATTGAGCTTTAAGCTCATCTTTCTTTTGTTTGTCCTTCATCATTCTTAATTTAGTTGTGGAAGCCACCACATCAATCAAATTCATTTGTTGATTTCTAGTGGGTCTTCCCAAATTAACCGTACTCAATTGATAGTCGTTTAGCTATATGTCCCCTACCTCCTTTTCTGTCATCGACATGGCACATTCAGCAACTATCTCCCCTTTATCTATGAGCTTGGTAGAATGTAAGATTTTAGCCTTCTTCTTAGGCTTTTCCTGTTCAATTCCCTTCATCATTTCCTCCTAATTAAGAGGTTGAGGAGGTGTTCTGGCTCTCTTCGCCAGGTCTAACTTCAACCATATAGGAGCACTGGGAGTAGTCATCATTATGGAAGTGGAAGCAGCAATTGTAAAGGGTGGCTGAACATTTACCTCAGGTTGAGAATTAACCTTTGCTTTCTCTTGTTGCTCCTATAGCATATGCATCTATACCAACTTCTCAGCCTCTTCTCTATCCTTTTGTTCTTTCCTCTTCCTTCCTTCCTCTTCTTCTCTTTCTTTTTCCAAAACCTTTTATTTCTCTTTTTCTATCCTCTGTATTTATAAGGCCTTGAGCTTCTCTTCCTTTTCCCTTTCTTCTTCAGCTTGTTGTTTCTTTATTAGCTCTTCAGCATCTCTTTTCTTTCTTAGAGCTTCAGCTTCTTCTTTCTGTTGAGCTTCCTCTGCAAGTTTCAATTTAGCAACTACGATTTCCTTTTCCCTCTGATCTCTTGCTTTCTCCTCCTCAAGATCATGGATCTTTTGTAGGAATTCTAACTTGTCATTTTATGCTTTGACCTTGAGCTCATGCTCTTGTTGCCTCATTTGCTTCTCTAGTTCATCAGTTGCTGCCTTTGTTTCAATTTGTTTTGCCTTTAATTGTTGCTGGTGAAATAGAGCATCAGCTTGCACCTTAGCATCCATTTAATTTTGCTTCTCCGTTGCAGCCCTCACATCAGAATCTCTTGTAGCATCTTCAAATAGTTTCCATTGCTCTTCTTGTGTCAGAATCTGCTCAATAGTATGCTCTAGAGGCATGTTTTCTTCCAAATCCTTCTCTAACAGAGTTTCATCTAAGTCTGTCTCAACTTCCTGAATTTCTTCGCTTACTTCTTTTCTCTTAACAGTTTAGCCATGCCATAAAGTACTCCTTCCTAAACTTCTTTGCTCCTTTTCCTTGTTAGTGGGGCTTGTGTGGATGACTCACCCAATGTGGGTGTAGAAACAACAGATCCTATTGCAACATCTCCCTCTGGTGCCTCTTCTTCTTCATCGACTACCTCAAGTTCTATTTCTTCAATATCCGGAGGAAGGAATTCTAGTGGTTCCTTGGGAGGTGTCTTTCTCTTGATTATCTTATACCCTTTTCCCTTCTTAAGGACTGGTCCCTAAGGAGCTTGAGCTCTCATCATCAACCATTGCACACTTCTATGTAAAAAATTTCTTCCAATTTTCTTAATATTAATTGTTTCTTCCTCATTCCAGTCTATTGGATCTAAGCTTTTGGTGCCAATGTTCAAGGCTTCATATGAGGGATCCAATATAATTCCATCATCCACCAACGTGTCTAGAATATTTTCTTTAACACCCAACTCTTCCATAAGTGCAATCGGCAATCTTTCATATTTCTTGTTCCTCAAATCATATTCATCCTACCGATCGCACCAAAAGTCCTCTAACAAATTAAAGTTTTTAGTGAACACTGAAGGTAATAAGGCATGCATCTTCTTCCTTGGATCAAAATACTTACGAGTTGTATACAATCTCAATTTCCATTGTCTCAACTCATTACAAACTACCTTTTCTCCCTTCAAGTGTTGACAACAATATTCCCCCAACTTCATGGGAAATTGATGACATCCAGTCTTGTGCTTAATCCCGAACTGAGCATTAACTCCAATGGCTTGATATGCAAATTCCATAAATACTATTTTGTTACTGCAACATCTTGACAGTAAATGTGGATGGCCTTCAAAACCAAATGACCTGAAGTATGTAAATTTGGGGTATTGAATGTACCAACTTCCCCATTCAGCAATAAAAGCCATAGCTTCCAGACTCAACCTGTATCCTGCATCTCCACTCAACTAGTTGATAAACACATCTAAAAATGCATCATTGACTCTTCTAAAGTGAGTCTCAGCAACCTGAAGAGATAATTGATCGTAGTGTTCCCACACCTTCCTTTGTCCATCCAAAACTCCCATTATACCTAATCTATTTAATCCTGGGAAAATCCCCAATCTTGCTGCAGCATAAACCACATAAGAAGTCATGAAGAAAGATTTAGTCTGTTTGACCCTTGTGAGCTGATCATGTATAGCATTAAAAACAATCATTGACCAATCAGACTGGTAATCACCCTGAAAAATTACTTGAATGAAATGAAACATCCATTCCTTGAAATGCAATGCATCCCTCTTCCCAAACACTCTTGACAACATTAATATCAAGTCAGATACCTCCTTCTTGAAATCTACCCTATTTGGCTGGTCTGCAAGCTTGCTTAAGGATTTCTTCTCTGTGTTTAGCTATTTTTTTTTTAAGTGAGACTTATTGGAGTCTTTATGTTTTCTATACTTCTCCAATGCCTCTGCTTCAGTCAGCTGCACCAAGTTCTTGGGATCAGGAACATTAAATATACTTTGGAACATTTGTGGAGTAAGATCTATAATCACATTATTTTTTGAATCCATGCATAGTCTTGTAGGAGGATTGTAAGTACTGGCTACTGTCAATATCAACTCCGCACACTGAACTGATAAAGGAAATACAGTGATATGTGCAAGACCGGAGTCAGCAATCCTTTATGTTCTCCCTATCAAGTTTCCTCATTCTACAAAGGTCTCTTCATGTAATTCTTCAAAGCTATACTAGCCCAGATTGGTATCTGTGATATCTGACCAATCTGATTCTACGTTGCTCACTTTCACCACCGCATTCCTATGATCATACTTCAATGTATAAGGTAGTTGTTTTGGTTTCACCTTCTTTATTTTTGGCACTGTCTTTGATGTTACAATTGGTTGATTCCTTCGAGCAGCCTCTCTTGATGTTCCTGACATCTTTCAATTCTCCTGCAAAGCAAAGCTCTAATTAGATCTTTAGATATTATTACAAAACATGCTTTTAAAACATACCTGTTGCATATACATCGGAGTCGGAACCAGAAAGAAACTCAAAACAATCCCTTTTACAAAACTGTCGAACTCAGAGCAAAAACTAATAAAGATACTTCACCTAATAACAAACAGGCTCGAGGTCGGAACCGGGATCGAAACAAAAAAAAGATTTGTTTTCCTTCCGATTTTCCAATTTTCATATCCGGATTCAACTCCACCTCCGTCTCCGTCTAGATTATCATTACCTTTTCAAAGAAGACTTTTATTACCTTTGGAGCTAGAAACGAGATAGAAATGGAATCGATAACTTTCATATAACAAAATTCTTCAGTTCATAATCGATTCTGATCCTGCCTCCGCCTATGTTATCATATACTTCAAGAAAACCTTTTAGAACTTGGAATCGAAAACAGGATAGAAATGGAATCAATAACTTTGAAAAACAACACTCTTAGATCCATATCGATTCCAATCCTGCCTCTGCCTACGTTATCATGACGTCATCAAATATTTTATTCATTTTCAACACAACTTCATGATTAAAACCTAGGTCACTTTAAAATGGAAAAGGAGCTTAAAAACTCCACACCCTCATATGACTGTGGGGAACAACTGCATTTTAGGGCCATTATTTAAATCTCATTTAACCATGATCATTAGGTGATACAAAACCCTAATTTGACAAACCCGATAAAACTAGGGCACGGGTTTAAACCTTGCCATTTTACCAGACCAAAATAAACAACGAAACCTTAATTTAAAGGATAAATCTAATCTAATCCATTGCGAACCCAAATCAAACATGATGCAATCACGATTAAGACATGAAAGTGACCATGCCTAAAAATAGAAAGAAATGACATAATAAAACAAGAAAACAAAGATTCAAGCAAAATAAATAAGACCAAGCAAGAATCTGTTCATTCAATCATATCGATGATCATAGATTTTCTCAAAAACAAAGTGATTGAACATACAAACAGATATAAAGCAAAATGCAACAAACACAACTGCAAATAAAGAATGAACAAAAAAGATAAGAGACCTACCTCAAACGTAAACAAAACCAAGCTAACTTTTCAAATCGATTCACACACAATATCCCCTCTCTATCTTGATCAATTTGCTCAAACGAACTCTGCTACTGCTCTTTCGCGCTCTTAAACTTGTAACAATAACAATAATGATCGGCTTTCACCCTTAATAAAGGTAAATATGTGAATTTCTACCTACATTGGCAACCACCATTAATGCATTAAAACACAGTAAAGGTAGAGTCGGAACCGTAAGAGAATGAACACTCGTCTGCAGTGCAACTTCAGTCAAAAAGTCAATGACCAAAAGTGGCGGGGGTGGAACTAAAATGGAAACGAAATCAAAAATTTAGAAAATTTCCAAACTCCATTCCCATTCTAGTTCTGGGTCCACCAACTAAAAACAAAAAGTAAAGTAAAAAGACCAACCTAAAAACACAAACAAAAAGTCAAGACCAAAACCAAAAGTCAAAATAGCGGAGGTGGGGTTGGAATCGATTATGATTTTTGCAATTTTTAGTAAGGACTAAATTAATACCCATTCCAGCTCCGATTCTGCTCAAGACAAAAACAAAGTCAAAGAAAAAAAACTGTCGGGACATAACCAAAAACAAGCCTCAAAGAACTTGCAAAACCCGATATAGTTCCGGTTCCGACAGACTCAAAAACAAAAAAAAACAAAGATAAAGAAAAAAAAAGGGGGACCCATTTTGACCAAGGCAAAAGATGGGGTGGTTATGCAAGCCATAACAAATGGTGACTTGGCTAGGAAAATGGTTTACCCATTTTCAAGATACCCAAAGAAAATTTTAGTCACCCAAAAATGACTGACTTATAAACACTTTAACTTGAATAAAATCAGATATTTCTATGAAAGTAGACTTGGCCTCTTCACTCCATTCAATTTTTGCATCCTTCTTCATCATTTCATTAAGTGGTTTGACAATCTCTGCAAACCCTATTATAAACTTTCTGACAAAATTAATCCTTCCAAAGAAAGATCTCATCTCCTTCTTACTTCTTGGCCTTGTTAACTTCAAAATGGCCTCCACTCGATTAGGATCTATGGAAAATCCCTCCTCTGATATAATGTGACCTAAAAGTTTCCCTTTAGAGACTCCAAATACACATTTCTTTGGGTTGAGAGAAACACCATAACTTATGCATTTCCTTAGTACTTTCTCCAAATCAGTAGCGTGATCTTCTCTATTCTTAGAGAAGATGGTTAGATCATCAACATAAATAATTATACACTTTCCTATCAGGTCTTTAAATGCTACATCCATCGCCCTCTGAAAAGTAGCACTAGCATTAATTAGACCAAATGGCATCCTTCTATAGGCAAATGTGCCCCATTTTGTGGTGAAAGTCATCTTCATCCTATCTTCATGACTTACCAGGACCTGATTATATCCTGAATACCCATCTAAGAAAGACATCATCTATAATCCATTGACCTTTTGCAATACTTCATCAAGAGAAGGTAATGGATAGTTGTCTTTCTCAGAGGCCTTGTTTAAATTTCTGAAATCCACACACAATCTAATCTCACCATTTTTCTTCCTCACAGGAACTAGATTAGCCACCCACGTAGAGTGTCTAACTAGAAAGATTATCCTTGCAGCCAAAAGTTTCTATACCCCTTTTTGAATCAGAGGTTCAATTAATGCATTGACTAGGCATTGCTTTTGGTGAAACGGCTTGGCTTCTGGCTTAAGAGGAATTGTATGTGTGATAATAGATGTATCAAAAGTCTTCAAATCATCATAGCTCCAAGCAATTGCTAAAATATTCTATTTCAAGACTCTGATTATCTCGTACTTAATCTCCTAAGGACAAGTTTTCCCTATAAGAACATTCCTTTCTGCCCCTGAGTGAGCCAAATTAAAGGATTCATACTTGCCTCCCTCACTCTTTGTAGTCATTCTCTGATAAGCTCATGGATCTGAGTCAAATATCCTTTCCAATGCTATCATCCCTTTTGGGATGTTATTGCTCTTTAAATCCATTATTCCTTCTAGATTGTCACTTTATAGATTCCAGTCCCCTTGATCCCTATCAGAGTCATCAATTATCTATCCTTGGAATACATCAGAACTCTCCAAGAAGGCCAAAATATGTTGATCATCATTAAACACCTAGAAGTGTCTAACATTGTCAAGAATTGCAGGGACTGAGATCAACTCCATAGAAAACCTCTTCAGATTTGAATCTTGCAAAGGTTCAAGTGTACTTGCTGCAACAACAAGAGCATCTACTATTTGATTTGCTTCTCTTGGAATAAGAGTTATCCCAAAGGCATCAAAATCTTCTATTAAATTCCAGATCCTATTTCTATAAGCAGCCAATCTTTTGTTATGGCACATGTATTGGCTACGTACCTGCTTCACGATTACCTCACAATCTCCCATCACTACAAGAGTAGTTACCTTCTTCTTATGAGCAAACATGAGCCCTCTTGCAAGTGCTTCATATTCTGCAACATTATTAGTACAACCAAACTCCAATCTATAAGAAGCAAAGTAAGTTTTTCCTTTTGGATTGGTTAGTTCAATTCTAGCTCCACTTCCTGCTTTAGATTTAGAACCATCAAATTTAATAGTCCACAGGTGGTCTTTGGCTGGGAATTCTTTCTTTTTAGAAGCAACATAACATTTATCAGTTGTGACATGTGGTGGCTCTGACTTTTGCTGATCATCAGCAATAATCTTGAGGCTAGACTCAGTTGAAAGTTCTCCCATGTTCTCAACTTGTTCAACAATTGACTCTTGAGCAACCTCTTGAGTTACTTTATCATCTAACTCATCTTTCATTAACATCTCTAGCATTGGTAAATCATCTAGAGTAGGGATATTGAAATGGAAATGTGATATTTCCACTTCCTCTTGATCTAAAAACCCTAAGACTTGAGTTTGCTCTACTGGCAAAGACACTTCCTCTTGAACAAGACTGACCTGTGTAAGAATTGTTGCATCCTTAACTTGGAAAGAACTCATTGATGGGAGTCTCAGTTATCGCTTGAGATTTTTTTTTGGGCAGATCTACATGCCTTAGAATATATATATGCATGACTGACATGTTAACTCCGAATGGTTATGATAGTGTATTCTACACCAATTAGGAAGTAATAAACTACTTAAATCAGTTTCTGTTCCTAAAACCACCCTATCTTGTTGCAATTTCCTTATTAGAACTTGTTGGTTGATGTGAATCATGGAATCACTGTGGTCTAAAGATAGTGCACCCTTGGTACTAACTACAGAGAAAGTAAGAACTTCCTCTTGCTTGTAAACACCTATCTCAGTCTCAAAGAATGCTACTTCATTTGGAGTATCATACTCTGTAATCATGTGTTTGAGCCTAGGTTCACTTTCAATTCTTATCTAAGTGGCAACTCCTTTCCATGGCAACCACATATGTGAGAAATCCAAAGATAAATATCTTCCTATTCTTTTCATTAGCTCTCTACTTAAGAGCATACCATATGTTTCTGGGATATCTGCTATTTGAATATCTATATAAGTCTAAATCCTTGGGTCTAATCCAACCTTAACATGCATGTTCTTCAACTCACCTACAATATTGACTTCAATTTTATCCAATTGAATGACCTTTTTATTGGTTGGGATAGGACTTAATCCTAACTTCTTAAAAATCGAAAAAAGGCATAACATTCCCTGATGCCCCAGAATCTAATAAACAATTATGTAGATTTTTTCCAAAGATTCTCAAACTTAACAAGAAAGGTGGGGTACTGGTCTTACCTTTATACATTGCTGCATTGGTCTCCTTTACAGGAGTCACTTTACCTTTCCCTTTTAAGCGATCTACCTCTTCCAAAGCTTTTAATACCACCTCTTGTTGAGCTGGGCACCACATCATGATATCAATGAAAGACAATGATGTCTTCTGCCTCTGTAATTCTGCAACAAAGTCAAATTTTGAATCATTCCTAAATTGGTACTTAGGAAAAGAAGGTTGATTACCTCTATTCTGAGAACCAAAAGGTCCCTTTTGGGGAGGTGGATTATTATCTGCATTCTGGTTTGGTGGAACCATTTTATTTGGGGGTGAAAATGTTGTGAATGGCCCCTTGTTTTGATTTCTTAGGAAGTGGCCACCCTTAGATTGAAAGGCTTGAGCATCATAAACATCCTCTTCTGGTTGATTATCTCCTTGCATAGGGAATTGATACTTTTCTTCAATAGTTTCATAAGTCATAGCAGTGCTGACTAGCCCATTGCCTTGATTGGAACTTCCTGCTTGAGGATGGGCATCATCCTATGCAATTTTCACCATCTTCTCCATTCCTGGGCAATTGACCTCAGAATGGGCTGCTGTATCATGCAACCTACACCAATTTGTCATAAAATTAGAATCAACAACATTAGCAGTGTTTGTTCTTTCTTCACCTGCTTAATAATTATGAGGAACTCCTCCATTGTTAGGTCCAGTATTTCGCTGCCTATTGTTGTTGTTATTGTTGAATCTTTGATTATATTGTCTATTCTAATTTTGATAATTCTGGTTCGAGGAGTGCTTATTCTAGAAATTCTTATTGGTGTTCTGATTCTGGTAATTTCCTTGATAGTTATAACCTCCCTGATTGTTGTAGTTCTAGTTTTGATTATTGGGAGGGTTTTGTCTTAGCTGTGCCATGTCATTTGACATCTGAGAGAGAGTCTTTTTAAGAGTCTCTACTTCACTTGTAAGTTGTACAGTTTGATCATTTTGCACATTTTGAACTATGGCAGGGGAATGGACATGGGTTGGTCCTCCCCCTTGTTGTGGTTGCTTCTGAGATTGCTATTGTTGTGGTTGGTGTGAGGCATCTTGTACACCATTGCTAAAGAAGGGCACCATGGGTGGAGTTTGTAACTCCGACATAGGTCCGTATTGGGAATAAGAAATCCCTAGGACAGTGTTGTATAATGGTGGATTAGGCATCGAATAATTCATTGGAGGAAGAACTACTCCTAACCCTCCAGATTGCAAACTTATTTGCTATTGTAGTTTGATAGCCAAATGATAGATCTTACACAATGAGTCAATTTCATCAGGTTGATAAGTTCTTTGCAAGAACAGGCCAATCAAAGGATCAACATCTCTCAAATATGCCTGTATAGCCATGCCCTCTAGTACTAAGTAAGGCTCTTGTAGCCTACGATACATCCTTTGGAACCTAGTGTTAAACAAAGGCAATGGTTCATGATGTTCTTTCCTTATGGTGGCAAATTGGTGATATAATATTGCAAGATCAACATAAACCCTGAATTGATTAATGAAAGAATTCTCTAAATCAGTCCAACCTAGGATAGATCCCTGAGGCAGATTTAGATACCAATTATATGCCATATCTCCCAAACAGTAAGGAAATAGTCTACATACCACATCTTGGTGAGCGATTTGAGCTCTTGTGCAAGCATCTTTGAATGCTTTTATATGTTCTTCAACACTTCTCGACTCTCCATGCATATATTTCGAACAAAACCTCTCTGGGTTCTTTGGTAGATCATGGAATCCACCAAGAATAGTCCCTAATGGGGAGGGATTATTCACAAACTAAGCCATTAGTGGGATGGGTTGAAAAGGTGGTGATGATGCAGGCCGAATTGGTGGTGACAAAGGCCTATTTGGTGGTGATGATGTAGGTGGAATGGGTGGCGGTGTTTGTGGAATTGGTGGAAATCCCGGTAGAGTAAGCGGTGGTGGTAACATAGATATCTCTACCCTATGAGCATGGGGTCTAGGTCTAACCGGGGTTTGAAGTTATTCAAATAGTTCTCAATTAGCAGAGGATCTAAGAACCCTCTTGTATCCCTCTGGTGAAAAAGACCTTCCATGAGCTAGGTTGTCCTTTCAGGCCCTCCCTCTAGCACCAACTTCTATTGATGGTTAAAATGACACAAACAACGTTAAAACAGAATATTGCTATTCTATTTCTCCTGAAAAAGAAAGACTACATATAATGGCCTAACTCCCAAGGTACTGGTAGTTGGTTCTCAACTGTCTGATGTCACTCAATTGGTTCATGCAACTGTAATGTTCAAGGGTCCTATGCTGGTAATAAAAGACTTTAAGCTGTGACTCTATTTTTGTAACAAGTGGGTTTTAAACAAAAGAAAAAGATAGGATGAAGGGGTAACCAGTAAATTTTGAATCAATCTTATCTAATGTTCAGACATATATCTTCAATAATTATTTTTTTTCAATCAGATCTAGAGAACCATAAGATGACACAACCTATAGAATGATCTATACTGTTGCATACATTTCAGGTGCTTAATTAATTCCACACTTACAATATCATGAATACTTCAAGGATTTCAAAACAACAAACATTCATTCATCATTAGGATCATAGATCAAAAAACTTCAAATAAACTTAATTCAATGACAGTCTAATAAGATAATCCTTAAATCTGATTCCTTCAAATAACTTTCATCATTCAAGAAACTCTTATGTTCAGCACAATCACTGCATACAGATAGATTATAACTTATCAGCCTTATCAAACAAACAATTTAATTCCAAAATATCATATTTCGAGAAAACCTACAATTCTATTAACTGTAAAAACTATCAAGTAACAATGTATCTTCAAAACAATGATCACTACAAAACTCTATCATCTAGCCTTCAGGTAAGCTAATCCAATTCTCAATTAGCCGACCTTTACAATATGATATCCCCTGGATATTTATAGATATACAAAAGTTCGAACCCTACTTCTATTTTAGGCATTCCACCTTTTTAGGAACAACAACTTTCTTGGAAACTCAGATCGACTTTGATCTTGAGTTCTTACATTATACATTCAATTTAACTAAAAATAGAAGATAGAATAGAAGAAAAGAAGTCATGCGCCCTCAAGACTATCAGTGTTGTATGCATGCAACATACATGGAAGGAGAACATTATGCATGCAAGATTTTTATGTATGTGAAGTTGGATCCACAATGAAATCATCATAACTAGTGAAGAATTGTTGTAACATATCCATACCTGGTCCATCAATCCAGTCATCTTCAAATTTGATCCGATCCAACTCAACTGCAGCAAACTCTTTCATAATTTTAACCTTTATCAATTCTCTCCCTGCAACTTTTATCTCTTCTTTGACTTCTACAAGCCGATCTATCACCAAGTCTCCTCCATCATCCTTCTCCTGCATGAGTCCTTGAAAGCTTTCATTCCATTTCTCTTTAACCTGACTCAAAGGCATTCTATCTTTTGTCATTACATTCACACCTACAATTATGGCCATGACTGCTTCCAACTCTTCCAACTGCTCAATTAAATTATTAACTGCTTCCTAAATCTCATCCTTATGCTTACTCAAAAATCCAGTCCTGAACTTAAATATGCAAGAAGTCTTTTCTACAAAATCTTTGTTATCATCTTCAAGTATAGATTCTTCTAGAAGAGTAGTTAGAGGCAATGCATTTACCTTTTCTAACTTTTCACTATACTCCTTATACTCTTCTTCTTGTTTTTTTGATGCCTTAATGTATTGATGCATCTCTTTTATTACTCCTTCTACCTCCTTGTAGGCTTCAAATCCTTTTGCTAAAACCTCACCTACCTCTCGGTTCACTTTGTCTATCTATTTGTCGACCATCTCCGCCTTACCTCTAATTTGCACCAAATCATCTACCTCCTTTTTGCTTAACAAAATAGGAGTCTTAATGGTTGCAACTTGCTATGACCTTGGAGAGGAGACACTCTTCAAAAATGAATGCAACTGATCCAATTGAGCTTTAAGCTCATCTTTCTTTTGTTTTTCCTTCATCATTCTTGATTTAGTTGTGGAAGCCACCACATCAATAAAAGTCATTTGTTGATTTCTAGTGGGTCTTCCCAAATTAACCGTACTCAACTGATAGTCGTTTAGCTATATGTCTCCTACCTCCTTTTCTGTCATCAGCATGGCACATTCAGCAACTATCTCTCCTTTATCTATGAGCCTGGTAGAATGTAAGATTTTGGCCTTCTTCTTAGGCTTTTCCTGTTCAATTCCCTTCATCATTTCCTCCCAATTAAGAGGTTGAGGAGGTGTTCTGGCTCTCTTTTGTAGGTCTAACTTCAACCATATAGGAGCACTAGGAGTAGTCATCATTATGGAAGAGGAACCAACAATTACAGAGGGTGGTTGAACATTTACCTCAGGTTTAGAATCAACCTTTTCTTTCTCTTGTTGCTCCTGTAGCATATGCATCTATACCAACTTCTCCGCCTCTTCTCTATCCTTTTGTTCTTTTCTCTTCCTTCCTTCCTCTTCTTCTCTTTATATTTCCAAAAACTTTTGTTTCTTTTTTTCTATCCTCTCTATTTCTAAGGCCTTGAGCTTCTTTGCCTTTTCCCTTTCTTCTTCAGCTTGTTGTTTCTTTATTAGCTCTTCAACATCTCTTTTCTTTCTTAGAGCTTCAGCTTCTTCTTTCTGTCGAGCTACCTCTGCAAGTTTCAATTTAGCAACCAGGATTTCCTTTTCCCGCCGATCTCTTGCTTTCTCCTCCTCAAGATCATGGATCTTTTGTATCAATTCTAACTAGTCATTTTATGCTTTGACCTTGAGCTCATGCTCTCGTTGCCTCATTTGCTTGTCTACTTCATCAGTTGTTGTCTTTGTTTCAATTTGTTTTTCCCTTAATTGCCGCTGGTGAAGTAGAGCATTAGCTTGCACCTTAGCATCCATTTCCTTTTGCTTCTCCATTGCAGCCCTCACATCAGAATCAATTGTAGCATCTTCAAATAGTTTCCATTGCTCTTCTTGTGTCAGAATCTACTCAATAGTATGCTCTAGAGGCATGTTTTCTTCCAAATCCTTCTTTGACAGATTTTCATCTGAGTCTGTCTCAACTTCCTGAATTTCTTCACCTACTTCTTTTCCCTTAGCAGTTTCATCCATACCATAAAGTACTCCTTCTTGAACTTCTTTGCTCCTTTTCCTTGTTAGTGGGGTTTGTGTGGATGACTCACCCAATGTGGGTGTAGAAACAACAAATCCTATTGGAACATCTCCCTCTGGTGCCTCTTCTTCTTCATCGACCACCTCAAGTTCTTTTTCTTCAATATCCGAAGGAAGGAATTCTAATGGTTCCTTGGGAGGTGTCTTTCTCTTGATTCTCTTATACCCTTTGCCCTTCTTAAGGACTAGTCCCTCAGGAGCTTGAGCTCTCATCATCAACCATTGCACACTTCTATCAAAAACTATTCTTCCAATTTTCTTAATATTAATTGTTTCTTCCTCATTCCAGTCTATTGTATCTAAGATTTTGGTGCCAGTGTTCAAGGCTTCATATGAGGGATCCAATACAATTCCATCATCCACCAACGTGTCAAGAATATTTTCTTTAACACCCAACTCTGCCATAAGTGCAACTGGCAATCTTTCATAGTTCTTCTTCCTCAAATCATATTCATCCTTTTGATTGCACCAAAAGTCCTCTAACAAATTAAAGTGTCTAGTGAACACTGAAGGTAATAAGGAATACATCTTCTTCCTTGGATCAAAATACTTACGAGCTGTATATAATCCCAATTTCCATTGTCTCAACTCATTACAAACTACCTTTGCTCCCTTCAAGTGTTGACAACCATATTCCCCCAGCTTCATGGGAAATTGATGACATCCAGTCTTGTGCTTAATCCCGAATCGAGCATTAACTCCAATGGCTTGATATACAAATTCCATAAGTACTATTTTTTTACTGCAGCATATTGGCATTAAATGTGGATGGCCTTCAAAACCAAATAACCTAAAGTATGTAAATTTGGGGTATTGGATGTACCAACTTCCCCATATAGCAATAAAAGCCATAGCTTCTGGACTCAACCTGTATCCTACATCTCCACTCAACTGGTTGATAACCACTTATAAAAATGCATCGTTGACTCTTCTAAAGTGAGTCTTAGCAACTTGAAGAGATAACTGATTGTAGTGTTCCCACACCTTCCTTTGTCCATCCAAAACTCCCATTATACCTACTCTATTTAATCCTGGGAAAATCCCCAATCTTGCTACAGCATAAACCACATGAGAAGTCATAAAGAAAGATTCAGTCTGTCTGACCCTTGTGAGCTGATCATGTATAGCATCAGAAACAATCATTGACCAATCAAACTGGTAATCAACCTGAAAAATTACTTGAATGAAATGAAACATCCATTCCTTGAAGTGCAATGCATCCCTCTTCCCAAACACTATCGACAACATTAATATCAAGTCAGATACCTCCTTCTTGAAATTTGCCCTCTTTGGCTAGTTTGCAAGCTTGCTTAAGGATTTCTTCTCTATGTTTAACCATTTTTTGGTTAAGTGAGACTTATTGGAGTCTTTATGTTCTCTATACTTCTCCAATGCCTCTGCTTTAGTTAGTTGCACCAAGTTCTTGGGATCAGGAACATTAAATATACTTTGGAACATTTGCGGAGTAAGATCTATAATCACATTATTTTGTGAATCCATGCATAGTCTTGTAACAGGATTGTAAGTACTGGCTACTGTCAATATCAACTCCGGACACTGAACTAATAAAGGAAATACAGTGATATGTGCAAGACTGGAGTCAACAATCCTTTGTGTTCTCCCTGTCAGGTTTCCTTGTTCTACAAAGGTCTCTTCATGTAATTCTTCAAAGCTATACTGTCCCAGATTGGTATCTATGATATCTGACCAATATGATTCTACCTTGCTCACTTTCACCACTGCATTCTTATGATCATACCTCAATGTATAAGGCAGCTGTTCTGGTTTCACCTTCTTTATTTTTAGTGTTGTCTTTGATATTCCAGCCAGTTGATTCCTTTGAGCAACCTTTCCTGATGTTCCTGACATCTTTCAATTCTCCTGCAAAGCAAAGCTCTAATTAGATCTTTAGATATTATTATAAAACATGCTTTTAAAATATACCTGTTGCATATACATCGAAGTCAGAACTAGAAAGAAACTCAAAACAATCCCTTTTAGAAAACTGCCGGACTCGAAGCAAAAACTAATAAAGATACTTCACCTAATAACAAACGGGCTCGGGGTCGGAACCGGGATTGGAACAAAGAAAAGATTTGTTTTTCTTCCGATTTTTCAATTTTCATATCCGGATTCAACTCCACCTCCGTCTCTGTCTAGATTATCATTACCTTTTCAAAGAAGACTTTTATTACCTTCAGAGCCAGAAATGAGATAGAAATGGAATCGATAACTTTCATATAACAAAATTCTTCGGTTCATAATCGATTCTGATCCCTCCTCCGCCTATGTTATCATATACTTCAAGAAAATCTTTTAGAACTTGGAATCAGAAACGAGATAGAAATGGAATCAATAAATTTGAAAAACAACACTCTTAGATCCATAATCGATTCCAATCTCGCCTGCACCTATGTTATCATGAGGTCATCAAATATTTTATTCATTTTCAACACAACTTCATGATTAAAACCTAGGTCGCTTTAAAATGGAAAAGGAGATTAAAAACTCAACACCCTCATATGACCATGGGGAACAACTACATTTTAGGGCCATTTTTTAAATCTCATTTAACCATGATCATCAGGTGATACAAAACCCTAATTTGACAAACCCGATAAAACTAGGGCACGAGTTTAAACCTTTCCATTTTACCAAACCAAAATAAACAAAGAAACCCTAATTTAAATGATAAATCTAATCTACCCTAACTCACTGTAAATCGTTAATATACCTCACTGTATAAACCCTTATTCTAATCTAATCCATTGCGAATCCAAAACAAACACGACACAATCATGATTTAGACGTGAAAGCAACCATGCCTAAAAATAGAAAGAAATGACATGATAAAAAAAGAAAACAAAGATTAAAGAAAAATAAATAAGACCAAACAAGAACCTGCTCATTCAATCATATCGATGATCATAGATTTGCTCAAAAACAAAGTGATTGAACATACAAACAGATATAAAGAAAAATGCAACATACACAACTACAAATAAAGAATGAACAACAAAGATAAGAGACCTACCTCAAACGCAAAAAAACCCAAGCTAACTTTCTGGATCGATTTGCATACAATATCCCTTCTCTATCTCGATCAATTTGCTTAAATGAATTGTGCTACTGCTCTTTCGCGCTCTTAAACTTGTAACAATAAAAATAATGATTGGCTTTAACCCTTAATAAAGGTAAATATGTGAATTTCTACCTACAACAGCAACCACCATTAATGCACTAAAATGTAGTAAAGGCAGAGTCGGAACCGTAAGAGAACGAACACTCGTCTACAATGCAACTTTAGTCAAAAAGTCAACGACCAAAAGTGGTGGGGGCAGAACTAAAATGGAAATGAAATCTTAAATTTATAAAATTTCCAAACTCCATTCCCATTCCGGTTCTGGGTTTGCCAACTAAAAACAAAGTAAAACAGAAAAACAAAAAGTAAAGTAAAAAGACTGACCTAAAAACACAAACAAAATGTCAAGACCAAAACCAAAAGTCAAAATTGTGGAGGCGTGGTCGGAATCGATTATGATTTTTGCAATTTTTAGTAAGGACTAAATTAATACCCATTCCAGCTCTGATTCTATTGAAGACAAAAAAAAAGACAAAGAAAAAAAACTATCGGGACGGAACCAAAAACAAGCCTCAAAGAACTTTCAGAACCCGATATAGTTCCGGTTCTGATAGACTCAAAAACAAAAAAAAACAAAGATAAAGAAAAACAAAGGGGGACCCATTTGACCAAGGCAAAAGATGGGGTGGTTATGCAAGGCATAGCAATTGTATCAATGGGAATTTTTTCATTAGTATCCATAGGACTTTTTTCATCATCATCCATAGGAATTTGTTCATGATTTCTCATATTTTTATCATTTGTTTCAACATTTATCACATCAGTATTAGCTTCGCTAGTCTTAACAAATGAAATATTATTGTTGGGCATGAGATTGGTAAATATTTGCAAGTTTTGGTTGGGAGGAGCCACATACTTATTACCTTTTTCATTTACACCTCCAATTAGGATATTATTGGAATCAATGAGTTCTTGCACAAGATGTTTAAGACACTTGCAATTTTTTGTATCAGGTCCTTTTTGTTGGTGATAAGCACAATAGGCATTCTATCTAAAGCTTAGAGGTAATGGCTTGATAGGGGCAAGGGGTCTGATGAGAGGTAAGGTAAGCATTTTTTTGTTTAGGATTTGGGTCATGATGTTGTGGAGTATGTCGGGTATGGGAGTAAATTTACTTTACGAATCTTAAAATATATAAGTATTACTCTTTTTGATAGAAACTACTTGGGTATCAACTTGTTCGATGGGTTCAGAGGTAGATTTTAGTTGAAGGAAACTTTTTTTTTTCTTATGGAAGGTTGATAAGTGTTTTGGTTTGAAGTTTCAAACTTTTCAAGAAGGGTAGGGGTAGCTTTTGGTTCACTAGCACTTACAATTTTTTGATGATCTTGAAGGGCAGTGTATAAGTGCATAAAGGAAAGAAATTTCATCATGGTGAGCTTATGCCTTATCTTGATTTTTAAATTTTCTATGAACATATTTTAAAGGTGGGAATCAAGAATCTTCACACTGATTTGGGAATAAAGCGACTAGTAGCGTGAAATAAATTCAGTGAATTTTTCACCCTCCTTTTGCTTGCATCTCATCAAATCAGCCAATATCATTTCAGGAACCATGTGCAGTTGGAAATGATTAATAAAAGCCTCAAAAATTTCATTGAATGAATGAATTGAGTTATTTAGTAATGCAAAAAACCAGTCCAAGGAAATGTCTTTCAAGGATCGGGGAAAAAATTTAGCCAAAAGTTTGTCCTCAAGGATAAAGTCACTACACAAAGTAGTGAAGGCATTAACATGATTAGTAGGATCTCCCTTTCCTCCATATTCTCAAATCTAGGGATTTCTATACCTTGTTGCACCAGAGTTCTCAATATCTCCAAGGATAATGGGTTGCTTTTTACATAGTATGAAGGTGGACCAATTTTTTATTTATTTATGGTAGAGACTTGATGTTGAAGGGATCAAAAGCTTTGTAAGAGGTGGTTAATGATAGGATAATTGCTTGTGGTTTGGGATGGGGTTGAATATTTTTGTGGTGTGTATGTGTTGGAAGGACAAATGAATGGATTGCTTGTGGAAGGAGGTATGAGATTAGATTCCACATAAGTATTAGGAGCACTAGTGGAAATGTGTAAGGTAGGAAGGATATTGCTAGTAGGTTGCATTAGTGTGGTCACTTGAGGATTTTTATATGTGGAAATGGATGCTATGGTTGAAAAGGGAGAGTTTGATTTCCTCCTTGCATTTTTTTTAAAGTTTGAGAACCATTGGTGATGGTAGTAAGGTGTTTTCCAAAGATGTGAGATATGTTACACATAACTTCAAGTCCTTCATCACTTTCCATCATGCGGTGAAGAGTATCTATAGTAGTTTTAACAGTGTTGGAAATAATTTTCAGTACTCACACTATCTTGTAAATGAGCTAAGTCTTCATGCATTTTCATTATGTTTTCTTGACCAGTATGATCAACCATTGTTTGAAAACTTGGCATAACACTTGTAGGTAAGGTAGGAATAGAAAAAAAGGTGTTAAAGGTATGGTCCATACCTACTGAACTAGTGAAAACACCAAAATTAAGGGAGCTTGATAACCCAAGATCCACAATGAGTGTCTCATTGCAGTATTCCATGAGTCTTGTACTTCATCTAACCACAGTATTAGTAGTAGGACACCAAGTAATACAACTCATACAAGGGATAAACCATGGAAAGTGAAATGAAAACAATAGCCTATGCTTGCAATTACACATGAAATGAAATAAATTCGAATATCATCCATTCTGGAAACAAAAAAAAAAATTGAAGGCATCCCACAAAAACACATAAAAGCAATTTTAGACCCTGAAAACTAGAGAGTCAAATTCAATAGGGACTAAGACGCCAGTAAGGGTGTCTTGGTACTCCTGGTGCGAGTTTGAAGCTCCAAGGAGTGAAACATACAACAAAGAAAAAAGAGAGGATTATATAGAAAACCCCTGAGAGGGACTAAGATTCCAATCAGCATGTTTTAGTCCTAGAAGAGGTTTTCCTTAGAAAAATAGAAAATTCTGGAGTGTCTACAATGTTTATAAATTACCTATTCAGCGTATGATGTTTAGAAATAGGAAAATGTGCAAATGGATGTATAGAAAATAAAATACTAACAAGCAATTGAATGTAATTTTTTAATTTTCAATGCAATAACAATGCTTCTAAATGTAATTAAGAGGATGAGAAATGCACTTTTTGGTTTTCAATGAAATGTAATGATGCAAGAAAGTAAAATTGTAACCTACATGCACTCTTACTAATGAAAAAATAGGAAATCCTAGATGTAATTTCACTAATGCAAGATGCAAGAAACCCTAGATGCAATTTCATTAATACAAGATGCAATGAATGCAATCTAGGTATAGGAATTTTATGGAGTCCAAATCTGAAAAAGAATGTTCAAATAAGTTGGGTTCACCAAAATGATTTATGAGAAAATGGTTTTCCTAATTGGATTAACTAAAAACCTCAAAAGGTGAGTCAATTTACAATGAGGAAGACCTAGGAGGGGGTTCTTTTAGCTTTAAGGGGTTCACCACCAAGAAAATTCTTGGAAAATACAAATGAACATTCAACCTATAAAACCTAGTTATGAAAGCCAAATGAGGTATGAAAATAATGAAATTATGCAATGGGGAGATATGATGTATGTACCTGGTAAGTCTAGAGATGTTGTGAGGATTCCAAAAACATAAAAAAGCTGCCAAAATGTGCTATGGAGGAATAAGATACGCAAGGTTGCATATTAGTCCCACTACTGATTTTCAGGGAAAATACAAAATCTTCGGATGTCGAAACCAAATCTGAAAGAATCTCTAAAAAATATGTCTTGGAGGACTAAGATGCCCAAGGTGGCATATTAGTCCCATTCTTAATTTCTGAAAACTCTAAATGTGATCCTAAGGTCCAAGGTCTACACTTGCTTCTTCTCAGATCTTAGGCTCTAAAACCTCCATATCTGACCTATAGGTGAGTTTTTGTGAAGATGACAACTTTGTAACTTTGCAGTCCGAGTTATCTTCAATACATCAACCTAAACCTATAAACATAAACATTAAAGAGGAGAAAAACTTGTTGATTGTTAGTGAATGGGAGTTTTCCTTAGTCAAACCCCTTGTTAGTAGTTAAACGTTGAAATGAAATAAAAAAATGAAGGGAAATGGTGAATGAACAAAATGCAATGCTACAACTTACCAAACCCTTGTAAATTTTGCAAACTTGTTTGAAATGGATGCAATGGATATGGATCTTGAACCAAAGATATGGACTTGAAATGCATTCTTGAATCAAAACCCTACATCACAAAATTTAGAACAACATGCATGCTACAAGAAGCTCTTTGATATGATGCTTGAATCTTGATGATGGCTCCAAATTCTTGATGAGTTGCTCTTGAATTCTCTTGTGAACTCAATTTGATATTAAGAATGCTCTCACAAAATAATTGGATTAAAATGAATGAATGAACCTAGTATTTATAGTAACTTATGCTTAATATCACAAAATTACATCACACCAAGCTCACATATGAATTCATTAAATAAAGGAGGATAAGTCCCACCGGAATTTGAAATGAAATCTAAAAAATGATTCAAGGAGGACTAAGATGCCATAGGTGGCATCTTAGTCCCAAGTCATGAAACTTGGGGCACAAACACCGAAAAGGGGTCCAATTAAGATGCCTCAAAATTAGAGTCCCGAGACCTTTGGGGAATAAAGATGCCCTAGGTGGCATTTTAGTCCCAACCAAAAATCAAGGACACACAAATGAGAATCATTGGATTATCATTTATGCATTCGAGAATGTCGGGATTAGCCAGAAAAAATATGTAATTCATAGGGCTTGTGGACACAAAATAGGACCAATTAAGCCGTAATTGAGGATAAATAAAGCAAGGTGGGCCCAAAAAAGTGTGAAAATGAAAGGGTATGCATTTATTGAACTATAGGTATGATGTCCTAAAGGTTATTGCAATGCATGTTGACGATGATATTTTAAAATCTATTGATCTTTTTGATTGTCCTCATTCTTTGGACTAATATTTGGGAGCTATTTGGTGATCCTGATACTCCACCATTCCCCAAAGATCATTCAAAATTTCATGTGCCTCTTCATTATTCATACAATATACCCTATGATTATACTGTTATGCATGCGATTATAGATTTGGAATGCTTTGAATATTCAAATGAGGATGTTAAGGGTTCTTCAGATGCTTCTTCTACATCAGAGATAGTTGATGTACCTTCATCTTTAGTGATTCCTTATGCAGATTCACTAATTGATACTTCCATCATTCCTATTCAACAAGACATATTCAATTTTCCAAACTTGAGATTATAGGATGGTTATGTTTCATGTATTGCATACTTGGCTATTTCTATGGGTTTGGAGGAAATTCTTGAGGGGATATCTCTCCTCTATGCAAATTCTACTTTGGAAGGTATTTTTGAGTCTCCACATTCCATTATTTCAACCTTGATTGGGGGTATTGATCTTGGTGAGACTACCTTGGAGGCACTTGATTCCTTCTCAGAGATTTAATATATGAGGCTTCTTCCCTCCCATTTAATTATGGAGTTGGAGTTTCTTCAACATATACCATTGGAATTTCTTCTTCATAGTAGGAGATATGTGGTTTGTCATCACTGAACACACTTTTGGCTTCATACTTCTCTCAGTGGTTTTGAGTAAACTTCATTCAAGGATGGTAATATAGTCTCCATCTATTCCTTCAATAGGGATCATTATATTTTCTTTGTATTTTGTTCAACATCGATTTCTGCATAGTCCTAGTTTGTCACCTTTTTCATTGATTGGTAATGTACCCGATTTGATTGAAGAATATTCTTCTTCATTGGGTAAGGAGAAACATGAGAATTTTTTAGAGATATCATCATCATACACATTCATCCTTCCTTCCTTAAATTCCTATCTGGAATGTGAATCATCCATACATTTTTACTTGGTTTTGTTTCTTTTGAAAGTGAGACAAGTTGTTTGTCAACATTGCATCATGTTTTGTCTTTAGGAACTTACCATTTTTGTAGGTGATTACATATTGTGGAGGGGGTACATAGTATCTATATTTCCATCTTATGGGTGGCTATTGATTATTGTATTCTTGTGATGGATGTAGCTCTTGGGTGGTGTTGATGGTGTCGGAGCACCTTAAGGTCTTTTGGAGAGATCTTTACAAATTTTGGCTTGTAGGTGGTTCTAGCCAACCACCAAGGTAATAAGTACTAGGTTATAAAGTCCCAAGGTTGAATTTATGTGTGTTTTGTGGAAAAGTTAGGTTAGTTTAGAGCCTTGAGGTTTGGGGAAGTCATAATGAAGAGATTAGGCAAATCATGACAATGTTGTCTTGGCAATTTGTCCTAAAAGTTTGAAAATGGAATTAATGATGTTCTAAAACCAACCTAAGGGTCATAAAATGTGGGAATAAGGTATATAAGGTTATCAAAACCATATATGACATGTGGGGAAGCTATTGTACGGACTGAGATTTAGGAAGAAGAGATTGTGACTTGGAAAAGAGCAAGTTTGTTTGGATTTATGTGACAGAGCCTTCATCCAGTCAATTAATAGATTGAAAGGACTGAAATTATGCTTTGATTCTTTCATTTGTGACATGTTCCTACCTTGTGCAACATTGGTTTAGTCATTTAGTTTGAATCGTTAAGGTTTTGCAAATTCTTTTGGTTCTTGATTTCATTGCCCGGTTCAGGGACAATTTTGTAAACAATGATCACCACTTGAATTACCATGGAAACTTGGAATCAAGTAGGGGACTATGTACACAGTGTAAAAATAGCTTTTAGAGTATTTGTGTGTAGGGGAGTTGATGTAACCATCAAGCTCTAGGGGCATTTTGGCTAGGTGCTTTGATAGAACAACAACAAGAAGACTTACTAAATGGATTGGTTTGTGCCAATAAATGGTGTAGGGGTGTATGGGATTGTTTCTTGGACATGTGTATGAAAGGAGAAGTGCATAGGAGACCATTAAGGCATTCAAATAAGTGAAAGAGGTTAGACAGTGTCATAAACCCTAGAAACCCTTAACAATAGGGGGGTTTGGTGAAAGGCCTATGTACAGACACCAAGGAGGTCTAAAACCTAGAAAATATTGGAGCCTAGGAGGTATAGAGAAGTAATCCCTAAATATTTTGGGGGTTTTTTAAGGAAGTTTAGGCGTTATTCCAAGAACACCAGGTTTTGGAGGCCTAATTGACCAAAAAGGCTACAAGGCCTAAAAACTAAGTTTCTTGAATTCAATAGCCAAATGAAGAAGGGATCCACCAAGATGGATTAGAATAGAGAAAAACCAAACAATTAGTAGTAGGAAGATCTATTCCTAGTCCCAAGAATGGTTTGGGAACTTTGTAGCAAAATTGAGCCCATGGGAGCTCATGGTGATTTGAGAGAAAAGGTGAATGTTTGAAGTTGGTGGAGAGTACTCTAAGGGAGCAGGGGTCCTAGGAGTGATCCCTGAGTAGGGTAGAGAAGCATACCCTAGGGAGGCCAAATATTAGGTCTTAGAAAGAGAAAATGTGCTCTTGAGAGATAAAACCCCCCACCAAATTGGTATCAGAGCCATAAAAAAGGCTTGGGAATTGAGAAGTGAATGTCAGAGAGAAGTGAATCCATAGGAGAAATCACCATGGTGACTAATGCGGAGCTAGCTAGAGATTTGACAGAGCAACAAGAAAAGAACAAATGACTTGAAGAAGTTGTGGAGGAGATGAAGCAAAAACTCGAAGAGGTTGCAGAGTCGGCAAGCAAGATGAAAGTACAGTTAGCAGGGGACAAAGACAAGGGTAAGAACCAAGTTGAGGAAGACATAGATCTAGAACCTGACCCTCCATTAGAAAAGGAACCCTTCCTCAAAGAATTGAAGGCATTAAGTGGCAAGGCACTAGAAGGCATCCCTATTTTCATAGGAAGAATGGATGCAGAGTTAGTTATGGAATGGATTGAGGGAATGGAAAATAACTTTGAGTGTGATGGGATTACAGAGGCACAAAAGGTGAAGATAGCCAAATCAAGGTTAAGAGGACAAGCATTAAATTGGTGGAAGTTCTTGCAAGAAGAAAGAGAGAAGGAAGGCAAGAATCCAATAGGAAATTGGAAAACAATGGTGGCTAAAGTAAAGGAAAAATATCTACCCATGGACTATGACATCCAATTGCATAAGAAGAGGCAAAATCTCAGACAAAGATAACTAGATGTAGCTGCCTACATAGAAGAGTTCCAAAAGCTAAGCCTTAGGTCTAGAGTGCAAGAAATTGAAAGCATTAAGGTTGCTAGGTATCTAAATGGCCTTAGATGGAACATACAAGAGGATTTGAGTCTCTTCACACTTACTACCCTCCATAGCTGCTATCAAATGGCTATTAAAGTGGAAGAGAAACTAAAAAAGAAACAAGATTCTAATACTAGGGATAAAGGAAGAGGCATAGACCCTAGAGGTGGAGATAGAGGAGGTTTTGGTGGAAGGAGCAATGAGAATAGAAGCCAAGGAGATTATAAGGTGGGTGAATAATTCTAGGAGACGAATAGTAGAGGGGGATACAGAGATAGAAGCTATATTAATGGTGGAAGAGGCAGATTGGGAGGATTTGGAAGAAGTTCTCATTTTTCTTCCATGAAGTGTTACAATTGTGGAAAGTTGGGTCATCTGGCTTATAGGTGTCCTGACAAGCCAACATCTTCACAAGGTGAGAAGAAGATTACTTATGTCCAAGAAGAGGACTGTTCCAAGCACTCAAAAGTGAGTTTATATTAAGAGAAAGGAGAGAGTCTCATTTTAAGAAGGATCTTGATCAAAGCACCTACCAAGGATGAACACAAATAGAGGAGAGCTCTTTTTAGAGTCAAGTGCAAGATACTAGGTAAGGTTTGCAAGGTCATCAGTGACTCAGGATCTACTGATAATGTCATATCAGAGGAGGCATTACAGAAGTTGAACCTCATCAAGATACCCCATGTGTGTCCTTACAAGGTTACTTGGTTGAATAAGGGGCATAATATATTGGTCAATGAACAAGTATGGGTTGAGTTTTCTATAGGGAAGTATCAAGATATGATACTATGTGATGTGTTGCCAATGGATGCATGCCATATTTTGCTTGGTAGACCATGGCAATATGATAGGGAGGTAGTACACCATGGCAAGGAGAACAAGTATTCATTCAAGAAGGATGGAGTGACTTACAAAACCCAGTCTTTGATAGAAGAAGGCATAGTGGAGAAGGTAGAATCTAGTGCACTTTTGATGAGTGGAAAGGAATTCCTAAAATACATGAAGGAGGAATAAGGAGTTTTCTATGCAATCATGTTGAAGCCAAAGGAGGAGGATTCACCTAGTCGGCTACCTATGACAACAAAAGTGAAGCAATTGTTGGACCAGTTCAGGGATATCATTTGTGAAGGCACACCAGCTACACTACCACCTAAGAGGGAAATCATTCATCAAATAGACTTTGTGCCAAGAGCAACATTGCCTAACAAGGTTGCATACAAGATGAAATCGGAGCAAAACAAGGAAATAGCAAGGAAAGTTCAAGAGCTTTTGGACCAAGGGTTGATTAGAAAAATAATAATCCCATGTGTTGTTCCAGTGGTGTTGGCACCTAAGAAGGGAGATAAGTGGAGAATGTGCACTGATTCTAGGGCCATAAATAGGGTAACCATTAGATATAGGTTTCCTATTCCTAGGATATAAGACTTAATGGACTGTTTAGGGGGTGCTAAGTACTACTCCAAGATTGATTTGAAAAGTGGCTACTATCAGATTAGGATGAAAGAGGGAGATGAATGGAAATAAGCTTTTAAAAGCACAGAGGGGTTATATGAGTGGTTAGTAATGCCATACAAGCTTAATGAGGTCTTTAAGGACTATATATGAGTCTTTGTGGTAGTCTACTTAGATGATATCCTCATCTTTAGCAAACCAAAAGAAGAACATATGAAGCACCTAGAACTTGTGTTGAAGAAACTTCAAGAGGAGAAGCTCACCATAAATCTTGAGAAGAGCGAGTTTATGAAACAAGAGCTAGTCTACCTAGGATTTGTAGTATCTCAAGGGAACTTGAAGATGGACAAGAGCAAGATTGAATCCATTCTTAGTTGGCCTACTCCAAAGACAAGGACTGAAGTTAGGAGTTTCCATGGATTAGCTCAATTCTATAGGAAGTTTGTTAGAAGGTTTAGTAAAATCTATGCACTGGTCCTTGACACCATCAAAGGAGGACTGAAAACAAATTTTATGTGGACCAAAGAAGCCAATGAAGGTTTTGAAATATTGAAGAGGGAGATAGATGCCCAACCAATCCTAGTTTTACCAAGTTTTGAAAAACCATTCATAGTGGAATGTGATGTAAGCAACATAGAAGTGGGTGCAGTCCTAAGCCAAGAAGGTAGGCTAGTGGCATTCTTTAGTGAAAGGCTAAATGAAGAAAATTCTAGGTACTCATCCTATGAATTAGAGTTGTATTATTTAGTACAAGCTCTTAAAAATTGGAGGCACTACCTATTGCCCAAATAATTTTTGGTATACATTGACAATCAGGCCTTAAGCTACATCAATACTCAAGAGAAGCTTAGTTTGAGGCACATCAAATGGATGGAGTTTTTGCAGTCATATACCTTACTATCAAGCACAAGAAAGGGGTTAAAAACAAGGTTGTAGATTCCCTTAGTAGGAGATTGCTTACCATTCAATAGATATAGTTGTAGAGCATAGGGGTTGAAGGATTCAAAGAACTATATGAAGGAGATTTTGATTTCTCAATGATCTACAAGGTATGTACTAATTTTGAAAACCATTTTTACAGTGAATATGCAGATTATAATTTGCAGAATGGTCTATTATTTAGACAGAAGCAATTATGTGTTCCAAGAGGTTCCATGAGGGAGAATATTATCCAAGAAAAGACAAATGGAAGTTTGAGTGGACACTTTGGATTGAAAAAGACCCTAGACTTAGTGGAGAGGTACTATTGGTGGCCTAAGATGCAAAGAGATGTAAGAAGGTATGTGGAGCAATGTGGAGTGTGTCAAAAGGCAAAGGGAACATCAAAAAATGCAAGTCTTTATCAGCCATTACCCATCCCAAATAGACCATGGGAATGCATAAGAATGGAATTCATTGTAAGGCTACCTAGGACACTGACTGGTTTTGATAGTGTGTTTGTTATAGTGAACAGATTTAGCAAGATGAGACATTTCATCCCATGCAAAACAACACATGATGCAAGTTAGATTGCACACCTATTCTTCAAGGAGATAGTAAGGATACATGGCTTACCAAAGAGCATAGTTCCAGACAGAGATGTGAAGTTTATGGGAAATTTTTGGGAAACTCTTTGGAGGAGATTAGGAACCAACTTGTCTCATAGTTTAGCATATCATCCTCAAACGGATGGACAGATAGAGGTGATAAATAGGGTACTTGGTAACTTGTTGAGGTGTCTAACTAAGGAGTATGATAAAGGATGGGAACAAGTCATTTCACAGGCAGAATTTTCCTATAATGATAGCACAAACAAGTCTATTGGTAAGAATCCATTTGAAATTGTATATGGGTTACATCCAAGATGTGTACTTGAGCTAAGAGACCTAAAAGGTTATGAAGAAATCAATGGACATGTTGATGATTTTGATCAGTCAATGAGAGAGGTTCATGAGTAGGTAAATAAGACATTAATGGAGGCTAACGAGAAGTTGAAGGGTAAAAGAGATGAAGGGAAGATAGATCTACAATTTGAAATAGGTGATTTGGTGATGGTATACTTGAACAAGGAAAGACTATAGAAAGGCATACCAAGTAGGCTGCAGATGAATGGATCAAATGCATACAAGGTGGAGTTACCCAAGGAGATGTCCATTTCGCCTATCTTCAATGTGAAGGACTTGGTGAAGTATAAAGGACCAAAAATGGATGAGGAATAGTATAGTGCTTAGGTGAGTAAGGATGTGGAAGGACTCAAGGTACCTGATCCGATTAGACCACAGGTTGACAAGATTTTGGATTCAATGGTGAAGAAGAAGACTAGGCACAAGACATACATGGAGCACCTAGTGAAGTGGAGACATCAACTAGAGTCAGAGGCTACTTGGATAGCAGAGAGTGATTTCAAGAAGCATGGTATCAGTGATAAGTTCTTAACACCATAGGTTCCTTAACTTCTTTGTTGTAGGGGGAGAATGGTACAGGAGCACCTTAAGGTCTTTTGGAGAGATCTTTGTAAATTTTGGCTTGTAGGTGGTTCTAGCCAACCACCAAGGTAATAATGACTATGTTGTAAAGTCCCAAGGTTGAATTTATGTGTGTGTTGTGGAAAATTTAGGTTAGTTTAGAGCCTTGAGGTTTGGGGAAGTCTTAATGAGGAGATTAGGCAAATCTTGACAATGTTGTCTTGGCAATTTGTCCTAAAAGTTTGAAAATAGCATTAATGATGTTCTAAGCCAAACCTAAGGGTCCTAAAATGTGGGCATAAGGTATATAAGGTTAGCAAAACCCTAATATGACATGTGGGGAAGCTATTGTACGGACTGAGATTTAGGAAGAAGAGATTGTGACTTGAAAAAGAGCAAGTTTGTTTGGATTTCTATGACAGAGCCTTCATCCAGTCAATTAATGGATTGAAAGGACTTAAATTATGCTCTTAGTCTTTCATTTGTGACCTGTTCCTACCTTGTGTAGTATTCGTTTAATCATTTAGTTTGACTGTTTAAGGTTTTGCAAATTCTTTTGGTTCTTGATTTCACTGCCCAGTTTAGGGACAATTTTGTAAACAATGATCCCCATTTGACTTCTAATGGAAAAGCTTCCATGGCCACTTGGAATCAATTAGGGGACCGTGTACATAGTGTAAACATAGATTTTGGAGTTTTTGTGTGCAGGGGCATTCTAGCAAGGTGCTTGGACAGAACAGCAGCAAGAAGACTTGCTAAATGGATTGATTTGTGCCAATCTGTGGTGTAGGGGTGTAGGGGCATGTGTCTTGGACATGTGTATGCAAGGATAAGTGCATAGGAGACCATTAAGGCATTCAAAGAAGTGAAAGAGGCCAGACAGTTTCATAAACCCTAGAAACCCTTAACAATAGGGGGGTTTGGTTAAAGGCCTATGTACGGACACCAAGGAGATCTAAACCCTAGAAAATCTTGGAGCCTATGAAGTATAGAGAAGGAATCCCTAAATATTTGGGGGTTTTCTAAGGAAATTTAGGTGTTATTCCAAGAACACCAAGTTTTGGAGGCCTAATTAACCAAAAAGGCTACAAGGCCTAAAAACTAAGTTTCTTGAATTCAATAGCCAAATGAAGAAGGGATCCACCAAGATGGATCAAAATAGAGAAAAACCAAACAAGGATTAGTAGTAATATCTATTCCTAGTCCCAAGAATGGTTTGGGAACTTTGTAGAAAAATTGAGCCCATGGGAGCTCATGGTGATTTGAGCAAAAAGTTGAATGTTTGAAGTTGGTGGAGAGTACTATAAGGGAGCAGGGGTCCTAGGAGTGAGCCTTGAGTAGGGTAGAGAAGAATACCCTAGGGAGGCCAAAGATTAGGTCTTAGAAAGAGAAAATATACTCTTGCGAGATAGCACTCCCCACCAGTTGATGTTGAGACCTAGTTCCATATATTACCTTCTTTACTTGTATAGGATTAGCATTATATTGCCCATTATATGTCTTTTTTGGGAGTATTTTTTTCTCATGATGTTTTCTCCTTTTCTTTATTTGGAAGAGATTGAATTTTCATTTGTACATGGGTACCTAACATGGCCTGGTATCCGAGACCCATCATATTGCATCATAACTGCACTCCCAAGTTGCACTTATGGGGGGTGTTAGTGTGAATGGGGATATTTTCTAACTAGATATTAGTGAGGATCTATTCATCATTAATAAGTTTACTTAGGAATTAGTTTCCTAGGTGGCATTCTATAAACTAGTACTTAATGGGACAATATCTCATTAACAGGAATGTAGTTAGCTAGGCATTTAATATTTATCTCATGTATTTATATTATGCATCAGGTATTTAATGATTACAACTAAGGTGGTTATCCAACTACCTCTCACCTTGCCTATATAAGAAAGTATCTTATACATTTGTATATCATTCTAGATCAATTCATCATAGATCACCATTTGATCAAGTTGTCTTCTTTCTCATAGTGCACTACTTTCTTGTTCATATAGATGGTATTCTTCTTGGTTGATCCTTTCAAGTGTGTAGCTTCAAGTGGGTTATTATTCATATTTCCAACAAAGAGTGAGTACTATAGGTTGCATATTTTTTTGTAATTCTTTACTAAGTATTTTTTAATGATTTTTCAAGGTGGATGCATCCTAAAAATTGTATCAATGAGCATGCACGCCACATAACTTGCACCAAAATAATCAAAAACTATAATTTTTTTCCAATACCTAAAGAATAAAGTGTAGAAAACTATTATATAATTTTTTGGACAAGTAGGTCAAAAGTTATTATAGAATACAATACACATGTCTCTGATAACTATGGAAAAATTAGTGAAAGAAATTAAAAATAAACATATTAATGTAGTTCAAATCTAAAATAAATTACATGGTTACAAAGCATAGAAGACGTGTGAAATTATGGAGGTAATTTTACTAAGATTTGATTTATAATGTGTAAACCCGATGATGAACAAGTTGAAAAATGAGAATGGGTGAAAAACTCATGTGAAAATGAGGCAAATGAACCATCCTAGCCTAAGGCTTCTCATCGAGGCCTAAGTCCTATCATCCAAGCCTAATTACAAGCCAAAACACATACATGTTTTAGGCAAGACAAAAAATTTACGTGTTTTTTGCAAGATAAAACACATAGATTTTTTTGTTAAGCCAAAACACATATGTGTTTTGTAAAATTCAAAATATGTAGGTGTTTTACAAAATAAAAAATATGTGTGTTCTATGCAAGACAAAACATGTACATGTTTTGTAAAATTATAGGTAAACAAATAAAGAAAATTAATAAATTGTTGGTTCATGAATCATGTAAAAAAAATTAAATTATTCAAGAGGAGATAAACCTAAAATCATAGAGTATCTTATTTTAGAGGAAATTAGTATAGCAAACATTATAATATATATTTAAAATTTAAAATTGGAAAATTATTTATTTATGTATGCAAAGGTAGATCAAAACGATCTCAATTTCACATTTAAGTAAGACTATTGTTATCTAAAATATATTGTTACTCTCTCACTTTGATAATAAATATTTCATAAATCAAACAAGATAGTAATCAATTATTATAAGCATTATAAGTTTGTGTTCAATTTGTTTTCATTTTTGCAATATACGAGTTATAAGGTTTATGTTTGAGGGTTCAGGAACCTTGAGGGTTGAAGGTGTAAGGCTTAGGGTAGAGTGTATAGGTTTTACAACCTAGGGAAATGTTTAGGGTTTAGAGTTGAGTGTAGTATATGATATATAGTGTATAAGGTTGAGGGCATATCATTTAGGATTGAGTGTATAGGGTCGAGGGTTCATCCCCTAGGTTTTAGGGCCTAGGGTTAAGGGATATGGTTTAGGGTCAAGTGTATTTGGTTGAGGGTTTATTATATAGGGTTTAGGGTCATGAGGGTATATGGTATAGGTTTGAATATTGAGGTTTTATCCTATAGTCTTTAAGCCCTAGGGTTGAGAGATAGTGTTTAGGGTTGAGGTTATAGGGTATAGGTTTTAGGGTTAAGGGTATAGGGTTGAATGTATGGTGAAGGGTTTAAACTATTGCCTTTAGTTCCTAGGTTTTAGGGATAAGGTTTAGGGAACTGAAAATATAGGGTATAGGTTATAAACTTTAGTTCCCTAGAACTACCTCTCTTTCTCTATGGTTTAGGATTGAGGGATAGCGTTTTGGGTTGATTGTATAGGGTTTTCTAGGGTTTAGGGTTGTGGGTATAGAGCTTAGGGTTATGGGTATATAGTTTAGAGTTAAGTGTATTGATGTTAGGGTTAACTACATAGGGTTTTGGTAAGTTAAATCCATTGTAAGCCCAAATAGTAGCAAAACACATGTGTTTTTTTAAGTTAAAAGAACGTACATGGTTTGTACAACTATATAGATCCCTTAAAATCTAGATCAAATAGATCAAGGAGGATAAGGATATCAGATAGATAAATAATGCCAAGGAGAAAAACTATATTATTATCAAGAATGTACTATGTTTTAATGATGATTATGATATCAATGTACTAATAATGATGTTTGTATTGGTGTATGTGAATTATGACATATGGAAGTGAATGTTAATGTAGATATATGCATCTAGTTTAAAGTGAATCTATAATGTATCTAATGAAGAATGTATAGGTATGTTGTTGATTTTAAATGTAATAAACACATAAGATGATAAGATGCTAAGATGCTAAGAATAATAAATTTAAAAAATTTAGATAAAACTGCAATGATGATAAGATGCTACAAATACTTCAAATATAAACACTTTAGAGAAAAATTCAATGATGATAAGATGCTTAGAATAAGAAATATAAGAACTTAAAATGAGAATGAAATGATGAGAAGATAATTACAATAACAAATCTAAAGAATTAAGATGAAAATGCAATGATGATGATAATGATGAAAGTAAAAACACATTCAATAGAATTAAAGCATTATTTAATTTAAAATGAGAACCAAAAAATTATAGAATTTGATTAAAAATTCAATTCTTATATTGTCCAACTTTACTTATACAATGAAATAAAACACCCTTATATCTAAATACCTTTTTTGGCAATTTTTGATAATTGTCAGATTTTTTCATTTTTGGTAATTTTGCATACATATCCCTTTGAGTCCATATTTTTCCTAAAAAATTCCTAAAACTAAGGTTACATAAATTGTTAACTTACATATGAAATTGGAAATATTATTTTCAAATTATTAAAGAAAACAATTTTTAAAAAACTCAAAAAAACCATAAAAAAATAATTTTGAGGGCCCACACGAAAGAATTTGGCCCCCCAAAAAAAATGAGATGGCCCCCACCTAAGTTGGGCTCTATTGGAAATCCACACAACTCCTCATAATGAAGCCGCCTATAAATTTTCATCCCAAATAGACATTTGAGTCAAAATTTATGACCATTGGAAGTCTCTACATCATTCTCCTTTGGTTGAAAAGAACGTGGCTCCTGCAAGTTGTCTTCAAACTATTTCCACTTTCCTTGATCCAACTTCTTCACTTCCCACTCTGGAATCCATGTGTTATTTTTTGTTGGTAATCCATCCCACTATACCAAATACCTTTTGTATTGACCTTACTGAGTGAATGTATTTTCCTTATCCAAAATTTGTGCAATCGTTTCCTTCTTCTTATGTGGAATTTGATGGTGCCAAGCCACTTATTGTCCACTATATTCATCATGATCCTCCCCATGGAATGCATATAAATTAGAAACATTAAACATAGGAGAAATATCTAATTTTTTTGGTAAACTGACCTCACAGGCATTATCATTGATCTTCTTTGTAATTCTACAAGGACCAATTTTCCTATACTTCAACTTGTGGTATGTTCCTATAACAAATTTCTCTCTTCTCAAATATACCATCCCTAAGTCACCTTCATTGAATATCTGGTGTTGCCTACTAGCATCCACAATAGTCTTGTACCTCGCATTAGTATCCTGCAACTTCAATCTCACATTTTGTTGCAACTATTGAAGTTGTTCTGGAAATGCTTCCCCATCATCACTGACTCTATCTTTCATAGATGATGAGGCCTACATTGATATAAACCTTAACAAATCACAAAAATAGATACCAACACAGAAGATGCAAGATAAAAAATAACTCACTTTTAATTAATTTCAAAAACTGAAATTACAAACTTAGAACTTACAATTTTACAACCTCATAGGTTTGATTCATTACAAAAAAATTCCACTCTAAAAAACAAAATATATTATTCAGAGCCACAATTTGCACTAATGGAGCCACCTTCTACAACCCCCACTTATCCCTTTTTATTTCACCCTATAACCACCCTAGAATGTTTTAGAAAGTGTAACTTTCCCTTCTTATTTTTGTGCCAAAAGTCTCGCAGTTTGATTTCTTGCCTAGGAATATATTTGATGAAATTCATATTTTAGTGGGGCAACTTCATGGGGCCATAACTTTTGATCCGGGTGTTTGATTTTCTATTATAACATATCATTGGAAATCTCTCAAAGACATCTACAATGTCAAACCTATCAGAGATCAGTATCTCTACTTTTCAAGCTATTTTGGGGCCTCTAAATTCTTCATATCTGAATTTGAAGTTGCATTGGAGAAATTTCTCGAGATGGAAACTTTAATATCTCCCAAACTATGTAGGGTATTGAGACCACTCTTTTGTGACCAAAAATGTTTTTTAATTTTTCTCCTTGGGGTAAATTTTTAGGTCCATACAAACTCATTTAGGTCTACTTACTAAAAATAGTAAGTGACTATTTTTCACCTTTTCTAACTTCTAACTATTTTACACCCCTTAAGTGCCATTATGGGACTCAAAAAAACTAAAGAAAATAAGGAAACATTTTTTTTGGGTGATGTAAGATTTCCCTACACCACTAAATTATCCTACATCAGACACCTATGGTAATTTGAAAAGTGACCCTATCACTTCTCAAGAGTTAGAGGGAAACCAAGATGGTTAACTTCAACCTTAGACAAGAACGATGAATATTCAATAGGCATCCCTCTCAACTTCACCAAGTACTATGCATACTTCATGTTTCTTGTGCTTCTACCCACACAACTATCCAAAATTTATTCTATCTCCTTTTCTAAAGTAGGTGTAGGAATATTCCACTATGCTTCCATTATTTCTTCATCAATTCCTCCTTCATGATATTTTGTTAAATCTGAGATGTTAATCACAGGTGAAATATAAATTCCATCAGGCGACTCTACCTCATATGAATTTCCTAAATCATGCTTCTTCAGGATCTTACATGGTCCAAACTTTTTCATCTTCAACTTGTTGTATGTACCAACTCAAAGCCTCTCTTTTAAAAAATGAACCACGAATTCATCTCCTACCTATAACTCTTTATACCTCCTTTTCTGATCTACCTTAGCCTTATATTGTGAGTTCATCTTATTGATATGTTTCTTCACCTCTTCATGCAAATTATTTAGGTGCTCAACAAAATCTTTAGCCTCAGCACTACTCTTCTCCCCCTTATCCATCTTTCTCAATTTAGAATTTGTTCTTGGACTACTCCCATAAACAATCAAGAATGGTGATTTACTAGTCCTCCTATTGATAGAATTGTTATAAGAAATTTTTTCCTGTGATATAATCAAATCCCATCCCTTGGGCTTATCTCCTACTAAACATCTTAGCAGGTTACCCAAAATCCTATTCACCACCTTTTTTTGTCCATCAATTTGTGGATAGTGTGAAAAACTGAACTTCAAATATGTCTTTAGCTTCTTCTATAATGTCCTCTAGAAATAACTAAAAAAATTGGTATCTTTGTTTGAAACTATACTCTTCAGTAGACCATGTAGTTTTACTACCTCTTTGAAAATAAAACTCTACAATATGAACAACATGATTGATCTTATGACATGAAATGAAATGTGCCATCTTTGAAAATATATGCAGCACGCACCACGAATATGGAATCATGCCCTCTTTGTTTCCTAGGCAAGCCAAGAATAAAATCCATGTTAATATCCTCCCATGGCCTCTCACGTACAGGTAATGGTTGATACAATCTAGTATTCTAACTTGTTCCTTTTTACATCTGACATACTCTACAACTTTGCACAAACTTCTTCACATCTTTTTGTAACTATGGCAAGTAATAATTCTCACTAACAAGAGAAATGGTCTTATCTCAACTGAAATTTCCAGCCAATCCTCCACTATGCTTCTCCTTGATTAGATTCTCTCTCATAGAACTCCTTGGAATGAAAAATTGGCTTCCCCAAAATAGAATCCAATCTTGGATTAAGAAATCTAACCATCTTGTCCTATCCAATGTAACAGGTTCCAAACAAGCCTTTCAAGCTTCTACAAATTCTGGATCTTCAGGGTACAAACTTTTGATTTCATTGAACCCAAAAACCTCTATATTCATCTCTATCAGTAAATTTTTCCTTATACTTAAGGAATTTGCAACTCTATTTGACCTTCAACTCCTATGCTTCAAAAAAAATATAGCTCTACAAAAAATCAACCCATTTTAAGTTCCTTTGATTTAAATTTCCTTGATTATTGAAATACTACAAGGCCTAGTGATCAGTATATAAAAAAAATTCTTTTGGCAACAAATAGTGTCTCCATTTCTTCAAAGCCTGAACTATAGCATAAAACTCTTGATCATCCATTGTTGCACTAGAAGAAAATTCCCCTTCTTGTTAATCTTATCCAAACACCACCTTTTGCTCCATCTATCTTTATTCTGGTATAATATTAGGTGGAACAACAAAGAATCTTTCTTGAATATTATGGGGGCTCTATTTTCCCTGACTTGCAAAAATCCTTCATGTAATGCTTTCTCAAGATATGAGGCAAAATCATATTCAATTTTCATCTCAAGGTTTTGGATCCTCATAGCCATCATCATTAAACTAATTGGCATTCTCTCTTCTACATCTATCCCAGGTACTTGACAAAGAGAAAAGTAGGTTTTCTTGAAATAGTATTAGAAATCTAAGACATCAAATGGTTTAGTAGCAAAAGGGGATATAGGAATCACCCCATTGTTCACAACCCTTTTCATGTAAATGGGGACTTCATCACTTCTATGGGTTCTCCTCAATCTAGTATATTATTCTTTACTTCTTTACAATTCAATTTTAGTTAGGGCTTGTTTTTTTAAGTCAAAAAATTCAATGATGGTTGCTTTAGTCAACACAACAAATGGTGAACCATCTGGAAATATCATAGACCTAGTAACAGGATGATAACTCTAAACCAATACTCTAATGAACTCTACATCTATAAAAATATTTGGGAAATACATTTGGACAGATCTAATGCCCATGGATTTGACACTGAAATCTTGCCCTCCCTTTTGTCATAAAATTACCAGAATAGTTCTCACCTAGAGATAGGGATAATGGAATATCTACAACCATGAGCCATCTTGGCTCTCAAAAATGCAAGTTTGAACCATGAAAGGTTTCCAAGCTCTCAAAACATTTTTGGCCAACGTCCAAGGACAATTGATGCAATTGAACCTTCTTCTCTTTAGGTTATGCTAGACCTAGGTAGGTGTACCTATATGAATGATGCAGATTTGAAAATGTATTTCCCGATGAAACAAACTATCCACAATGGAAAATGGGACTAAATAGATAGAAACACTACAACTAATACTACTCCTACTGCACAAAAGAAAGGATTTTGAATAAGTAGTTTATATATGGAATCTTTTCTCTGGGTTGCGATAGATCAATGCCTTCTATCCACATGGGAAATGGAGTCAAAAATACAAATGATATGTGTTTCCTTCTTTGGCTTAACTCTAGTTGTTAGGAACTTTGAAAATTATATGACTGGCATAAAACCTCAGTAAATTTATGACTTGCATAAATTGTGCTCATATTTTTCTCTATCAGGTTCTACTTCAACCATCCAAAAGAAATTTTAAAACCACTATGACTTATTAAAATATTTTAATTCTGACTTGCAGACACCAGTTAATTAAATCACACAAAATGAGAGTGCATTTTGATAAATCAGAGATATACTTGATATGTTGATTTAAATGATTAAAATAATTCAAGTTGGAGACAACCAAAATAAATAATATGAATCAATACAACACAACAACTAAAAAACAAAAAGAATTGCACCAGTTTAAAAACATTTTCAAGAAAAGTCTATCATTATTTACATTCCCAGTCTGAAAAATCTATCTCCTACTCTAATTCCTATCGTCCTTTGCAACTAATATTTTGAAATATTTATACATTAAATTCCAAGGGTCACGACCCTTCACTTTCTGTTACAACCGTTATTTATTCCATTGACAAAAATTAAAACATTTAATTACATTGCCTTCTCAGAAAATTAAATGTTTTTTACATAGATCCTACATGTATTTTTCTTGCCACCTTTTTCGGCCTTTTATAGTTCAGATCACGTAGATTTTATTACTTTTACTGCCTCACCATAGTTCACCTTTTATCTCCCCATGATACAAGAGTGTTTTACTTTGACTACAATATCTCTTCGCCTTACCGCTCAACCACAACCCTTATTTCTACCTCCCACGGTATCACGGTGACTTAATATTGTGCACTATCCATCTCCTTTTACCGTATTACCACGGCTTAACCTCTACCTCTTCGTGGTATTGCGGTGGCTTCCTGTACCAATTCCTTTATCATCTACCACCTTACCATGGTGTTCATTCATTTTGCCATCGATATAGCGGTAACATCTTCATTAACCACCACAGTCCACCACTTTACTGCAAGCATCCTTCCAGTCTGCTACGGTACCATGGTGGAGTCTCCTAACCACTATATTCATTGTCTTCTACCAATTACCGTGCCACTACGGTCTCCTTTTTCAACCTCCATGGTTGTGCAGTAACCACTCTAACTATCACCTTGTGGCCTACCACGATCACCGCAGTCTTCACTAGAGCCCCCCGTGGTGTCACAGTGACTCACCGTAAACTATTACCACGGTCATTGCGATGTTTGGCTTGACCACCAATGGTACCACAGTGACCCCTTTGTCAACCACCTGTCTTTGTTCACTGTGCCACCTTGGGTTCCTCTCCGATTGTCCGCAATTGTGTGGTAATTGTCTAGATGATTGTTCTTCAATCGCCACCACCATACCGCGAGCCCCTTAGTGGGAGGCCACGGTAAAGTGGTAAAGACATAAAAGGTGAATATTAAGGTAGTGGTGTAAGGTATAAGGTGTATTATCATTTTGGATGATGAAAAGAATGATTTTTTCTTAACAAAAAGATACGAAAATTTGAGTTCAAGTGGGTAAAGATTTAGGATTTTAATGGAAAATTGTGGAAAAACCTTAGGGTTTTCATTGAAAATTTTGGTTTGTAATAGTGAATCCTATTGGGGATGAGTGATTTTTCAATCACTACAAGAAACTAGAATATCTTAGGGGGAGCAGACCAGGCAAAGGATGAAAATGAAGGCAATAGAAGATGGAGGGAATGAAAGAGCATGGAGGAGATGGAAAATGGAGAAAATGGAGAATGGAAAATCCTAGACTACTATACATGGAAAGAAAATAGATTTTTTAATAAGGGATTATCTAGGAATGTCCATGTACTGGAAAACCCAAACCCTTCAAAATTTCTAAAACTACTTTGCATGGAAAATAATGATTAAAGAGGTTTGTTAGGAATTGTCCATGCACTAGAAATCCTTAATACTTTGTATCGGCTATGGCTCAAAAGTCAAATCATAAGTATGGCCCCAAGCCACCCAAAAAAAATACCTACACTTTCCTCTGTCATAGACTTTATTCTCATTAGATCTCATTAGGTTTCTTTTGAAACTATCCATTCCACATGTCTTGCAACATGCACTGCCATTGAAAACCTTTAGGAAATCATTGTATTCAACCTGACTCATGCTCATTTCATCACTCTGTAGTTCATCATTCCTATTATCATATGACAAAGCTTTATCACCTCCAGCATACAAATTTTAACATTGAACAAAACATTCACAATCTTGCTCATCATCATATATTATTGAATGATCCAACAGCTGACTGGGACCTAAAAACCTGAATGCTCCTCATGGAAACCAAAAAATTATATCTCATCAGTATCTTCTAAAATAATCAAATCACTTTCTATTTATTTCCTATCACCAGTTGGAATTGACACATACATTTGATCCATATAGTCATCCTTATACATACTTGAATCAACAAATGTTGAACACTCATCATAAACAACATGCAAACCAACATCTTTCTCATGTAGGCCAAAATTATTCAAGTCACATACCTCTTCTTGGACATACATGGATCCTTGATCAACTTCAAAGAATTCCTCATCACTGTGAAAGATGCAGATGGGGTCATATGAATTGTTACACATAGTACCCTCACTGTCAAAGCAGATATAGGTTGGAGCTAGAATTTTGGAATCATCTTTATGTGCATACTTCTGGTATTGAAGAGTTAAAAAATATGAAACTTGATCACTACTTAGTGAACAGGTCTCTTCTTCCATATCTTCTACCATATCTCCAAACTCTTGATCTTCATAAGAACTGCAACAATCATCTTGTTGTAGATCAACCCCTACAATTTCATCTTCACAATTTGAATCACAATTTGTTATGCAAGAGAGACTCTCCATATCTTCATTGTTGGATGGCATGGTACCTTCTTTAGTTGCGGCTTCTAAAGAATTATTGGTACTATTTATATATCTCGTCCTAATTATGGAATCAATAAGTTTGTTCACTATGTCAAAGGCACATTGTTTTGATGACTCTGGCCAATAAACTTATCCAGGCTCCGATGCTCTTAGAAATTGTGCAACAAATGTGGGTCTTGTGGGCCTATAATGAGGAGGTAATTGCATGCAAATATATACCATCTTGTTGTACAAAGAACTCACAGATTCTCCCTTATATCTCCTTATGTCAAAAAAGGCATCCACAAGATTTTTACCTTTCTCTTGAATTTGAATATACTCATCAAAAGTGTTTTGTTGTGAATAGAGTACATTACCTTTGTTACCAAAATTCTTCTCAGTTGTATCATGTGGTAATTGTGGTGTCCAAGATCTCCTGGTATTTGTGTCTTCATTCTCAATGTATGATGGCCTATTTGGTGATGTACTTGGAGCATGTTTGACTCCCAATTGCCACAATTGTTGGTTCACTTGTAGCATCTTTTGTTCAAATTGTAGCTTTTGTAGTCTCAATTCCTTCAAATCTCTTATTGACTATTGTCTTCTTTCTTCTTCTGACATCTTGACAAAATGTGACTGCTTCACAACACACATGCATTATTTATCAAATTGAAATAGATTCGCCACCTACTTTTCCAAAATTAGGAAAATGAAATGGATTGTTTCGGTTTTCCCCAACAGAATCTCCAAAAAAAATGTAAAACTTTGCTAACTCAATAAATGGAAAGGATGGAAATTTTTTACTAAATGTTTTCCCCAAATGAGTCACCAAACTGTTGGTTCTCAAAAATGTAGGCTTGAACCATGAGAGGTTTCCAAGCTCTCACAACACTTTTTGGCCAACGTACAAGGCCGATTGATGCAATTGAACCTTCTTCTCTTTAGGTTCTACTAGACCTAGGCAGGTGTACCTATATGAATGATGTAGATTTGGCAATGTATTTCTTGATGAAAAAATTGGTCCACAATGGAAAATGGGACTAAATAGATAGAAACACTACAACTAATACTACTCCTACTGCACAAAAGAAAGGATTTTGAATAAGTAGTTTATATATGGAATCTTTTCTCTAGGTTGCGATAGATCAATGCCTTCTATCCACATGGGAAATGGAGTCAAAAATACAAATGATATGTGTTTCCTTCTTTGGCTTAACTCTAGTTGTTAGGCACTTTGAAAATTCTATGACTGGCATAAAACCTCAGTAAATTTATGACTTGCATAAATTGTGCTGGGATGTTTCACTATTAGGTTCTACTTCAACCATCCAAAATAAATCTTAAAACCACTATGACTTATTAAAATATTTTAATTCTGACTTGCAAACACAAGTTAATTAAATCACACAAAATGAGAGTTCTTTCTAATAAATCAGAGATATACTTGATATGTTGATTTAAACAGTTAAAAGAATTCAAGTTGGAGACAACCAAAATAAATAATATGAATCAATACAACACAATAACTGAACACGAAAATAATTACACCAGTTTAAAAACATTTTCATGAAAAGTCTGTCATTATTTACATTCCTGGTTTGAAAAATCTATCTCCTACTCTAACTCCTACCGTCCTTTGCAACTAATTTTTTGAAATATTTATACATTACCTTCCAAGGGTCATGACCCTTCACTTTCTGTTACAATCATTTTTTATTCCATTAACATAAATTAAAACATTTAATTACATTTCGTTATTGGAAAATTAAATGTTTTTTACATAGATCTTGAATGTATTTTTCTCGCCACCTTTTTCTGCCTTTTATATTTCAAATCACATTGCTTTTATTAATTTTACCACCTCACCGCGGTTCACCTTTTATCTCCCCATGGTAAAATGGTGTTTGAATTTGATTTCACTATCTCTTCGCCTTACCGCTCAACCACAACCCTTATTTCTATCTCTTGTGGTATTGTGGTGACTGACTATTGTGCATTGTCCATCTCCTTTTACCACCTTACTGCAGATTAACCTCTACCTCTCTGTGATATCATGGTGGCTTCCTTTAGCACTTCCTCCATCATCTACTACCTTATCGTGGTGTTTGTTCAGTCTGCCAGCGGTATAGTGGTAACATCTTCATTAACCACCATAGTCCACCACTTTACCATAGACATCCTTCTAGTCTACTACGGTACCACGATGGAATCTCCTGACCGCTACATTCATTGTCTTTTGCCCATTATCATAATTTTGTTGTCTCCTTTCTGACCCTCCACGGTTGTGCGATAACCGCTCTAACTGTCACCTCTCTGCCTACCACGGTCTTCGTTGGAGCCCCCTGTGGTGTCGCGATGACTCATCATAAATTGTTACTATAGTCACCATGGTGGTTGGCTTGACTACTAGCGGTACTGGGGTGAACCCTCTATCGGCCACCTATCTTCATTCACCGCACCACTGTGGGTTCCTCTCCGACTGTCCACGGTTGTGTAGTAACTGCCTGTATGACTATTCTTCAATCACCACCACCATATCGTGAGCCCCTTAGTGGGAGGCCGTGGTAAAGTGCTAAAGACATAAAAAGTGAATATTAAGGCAGCGGTGTAAGGTATAAGGTGTATTAGCATTTTAGATGACGAAAAGGATGATTTTTTCTTAACAATAAGATATGAAAATTTGAGTTCAAGTGGGTAAAGATTTAGGATTTTAATGGAAAATTGTGGAAAATCCTTAGGGTTTTGAATGTAAATTTTGGGTTCTAATAGGCCACATCATTAAAATATTTATTAAATCCTCTCTCAATTGATTCAAGGAATATATCTAGGATAGATTGATGTAAGGACCTCTTTTTAACCTTAGATTTTTCCTTTTTAGTTTCAATTTATTTCTTCTTGGCCAACATGATGTCCTCTTTAGTTTCAGGTTCTTTCTTCTTGGGTAGTATGATTTTTAACTATCTTACTTCTCCTATACTTCTAAAATACAAAATTTCAAACAATTTTGTACTTGTAAAACTTAATTCACAATTTAACTATCTTACTTCCCCTATACTTTTGAAATGCAAAATTCCAAACAATCTTTCACTCATAAAACTTAATTTGCAATGAGTTGTATGCACTTACTTGATTTATGTTGGTTTTAGATCTTAACCTCCTCAAAATCTCAACTCCCTACACAATATTTTATGCAAATGAGTGCAAAGAGAATGTTCTATTCTCGGCTTAATGGCTTCTAAGCTCAATCATGTCAACATTAATATCAACCTTATGCCAAATATTTTTCTCATAGTTTGAGTTTGAACATGCACCATTTATTTTTAAATATCAGATGGTTGATGTGATTCGTGCATTTAATACTACTTTATTGCCACCACTTTCTATAACTATCAAATGATAGAGGGGTATAAACAACTATACTGCATGCTTCTTTTCATTTCACTGTGGGATAGTAGGATCCTTACCTCTATACCACAAGATTGACTTGTTTAACCCATGGTACTATGGTTTACATTAACGATCACATATGGCTTACTAACATAATTCATGCTTCATCACATCCTTCTATGGTATAGCGGTTCATAGTGCCCTATCGCATGCCTTTATGATCTTCCTCACAAGATGGTGGTTTATTCCCCACTATAGTGCACCCTTCATTTTTCCTTCTCATGATATGGTAGTATACGATGTACTTAAATTCTCTCATATTTCCCAACCATGTCCTCATCATAATACTTTTGTGATATGACAGTAAATATCTTCATATTTATTTTTTTACACACTGCCATCCCACCAAGGGTTCAGATTACTACTGAGGGATCGTAGTAATAGACTGTTAAGGGAGTTGGAATGTTTTTAGATGGACATGTCTTTCTTAAGTATATATATATGATGAATTTTTGGCTTTGTATAGAACTTTCAATGTCAGTCAAACCTACAAAATTATATGTTCAATAAAAACTAAAAAGGAATGTAAGGGTCAAGGCTCATGTCATGGAGCTCAAGGTTAATTGTGATGATGGAATGAGGAAATTTTTTAAGGTTCTAACACACCTCATGATGAACTAGATTATGTTTTCCTTCATCTTGCTTGTGTTATGTTTTTATGGGTTCTTCTCTTGTGAATATATCCCTAAGGAAAATTTGTCTGATACATGTAATTGTAAACATCTTGGCTTTTTACTACAAATTATTTTTAATCTATAAATTAAATTCTATTTTAAGTTTCCATTTGTAGTTATGAGTAGATTAGAAATTCAATAGTTATCAACTTATCAACTCAACAAAGTTTTATTTATTCAAGTTGTTGATTTATACATTATTATTTATTTGGACTTCAGGAAATGAAGACAAAGATTGTAAAATGCAAATTAGATGATAGTGATCATAATGCTAAAATTCCATTGAAAAAATATGAGTACACACATACTAAAAATGGTGGCCAAGAATAATGAATATTTTTTGAGTCTTGGCTTGGAAAGGCAAGTTGTAAATCCACTAACTAGTATATTATTTATTTAATAGTGTTTAATACAATTTTATAGGAAAGAGCTTTATGTATATAAGACATAATATGCTATTTTTTTTTTAATAGGAAACAAAAAGAGTGCAAAGAAAATGTGGAGAAAAAAAAAAGGGAAAGAAAAGATACAGTGTCGCCATATCATAGAAGCTGATGATTTTATGATTCAACAAATGAAATTGGTGAAAATGATAGTTGTGATGATGTGCAGCCTAGTATAGCACATGGTGATGTGCAACCTAATATAGCACATGGTGATGTGCATCTTGGTATAGCACATGGTGATGTCCAGCCTAGTCTAGCACATGGTGATGTGTAGCCTAATATAGCACATGGTGATGTGCAACCTAGTATAGCACATGGTGATGTGTAGCCTAATATAGCACACAATGATGTGTAATGTTGTGATGATCTCTTAGGATTAATTCGAAGAGAGATTATTGAAAAACATCAAGGTGAAGGAACAATAGGTCTATAGATGAATTTTTCAACATTAAAGGATGTGTTTAATGATGTGGAATCTGCGAAGATCGGTACTGATCTACCTACTCATGCCACATTGATGTGGCCAAGGAGCATGAAATTTTGGTTAATGAAAGTCATGAAGAGAGACCACTTGCATCTAGAACTTTTGATGGAACTAGTGGATTAGCTAGAAATATTGATAGTGGTAATTTAATAGAAGATGTGGATGCTTTTGTCAAAAGACAAATATTGAGTCAATATTTGTACAAATCTATAGAGAGGAATGAAAACGAGAGAAAATTGGAAGGAAAAAATTCATTCTTGCTTGAGGTATCGAGAGATGGTGAGCTCATTGGGCTGAATGCTATAAAGTGGACCACTGAGTTGGGTGTAAGATGTAGGGCCCATTTGGATATTTTCAAATAAAAATTTTCAAAGAAAGATCCACGAGCTGTGTAAAATGTTATACAAAAAATGGAAAATTATTTTGAGACTACTACTAGAAAAGTCTCTAGAAAATATTAGAAGGAAAGGATGAGAATTTTGATGAGTAATTATAAATACAGTTGTAGAAAAAAAATCATGTTGGGAAAAGAGAGGTTCGACTCTAGTCTATCTCCCAAAGAGTGGGAGGCATTGAGAGAAAGTATGCATTCCAAATAATATTTGGAAAAGAATAATAGAGGAAAGAGAGAAAGAGATAATGTGAAGGCTGGATATACATTTGGCCGAGGCGGGTTGCATGCCAAAATGGACAAATTTTCAATAAGTGTATGGCTTTTTGTTTCAATTTACATTATTTTATTTATTTTGATTTTTTATTGAACTAACTATATGTTGAAATTAACATTGTATTTTAGGTGGAAAATAGTAATAGAGAAGCAAGTGAAGAAGATATTGTCAATGATATGGTAGCACTAGATGCTAGTAAATCTAAGAGTAGGATAAATTTGAAATCTAGTTCATCAATAGAGATTTCATAGCCATTTTTTCAATGTCGAGTAGGAGCCTCTATAGATCATGTCAACTCAAACGAACTAGTGTACCAAAAGCTAATGAGTTCCATATTAGGTCTTAGTCATCAAGTTACACAGCTAGTTCATGTTAACCCTATAGTTTATGCATGGAATGAACATAAAGCCATGGATTCAAATAAGGTAAGAGGCTCTATTGATCTCATTTCTTTTTCATGTTTGGTAGTTCTATATACAAATTCCTCTTAATATGTAGATTATTGAAATATGAGTGTAGGAGAATCCAACCCAGTTTCTTTTTTGTTGGAGTGATCTAGAAAATGTTCTTTTGGAAAATTTTATAACTTTCATTCTTTACTTGACTATTGAATGCTTTGTATATTTTTTGCATGATGGTTAAACCACATGTAGAATTTTTTTATCAAAGAAATAGGAAAACAAAAACACCTCCATGGTTTCAAAAGAGTTGTTGATATTGATAGTGATGAAGTGGACAAGAATGTGCAACATGGTCATCTTAGTTGTCTTGAAGTTAAGGTAATTAATATAATAGTTGTTAGTTATCTATCCCATTTTTTTGTCATTCTTCATGCTTAAAATGTTCTTTTGGAAAAAAATTAGATTTTTCATTCTTTACTTGACTTATATTTATTTTTGCTTGATGATTAAACCACATGATGCAAAGAAATTATATGAAAGGACACAAATAAAAAGGCCCTATCAATAGAACTCTCTGCAAAGTTGTACAACTTCATGTTTGCAATGATGTTGATAGTGGTTATAATGATGAAAAACTCAACGAGCATGCACATGATATTCATAGTGGTAGTCATGATGAAATTGAAGTGAGTGCTATGAAACCACATGCTAGTAAGTACTATTCAAGTAAGTAATGGTTGTTTTATTATGTAAATAAGGGTAATCATTACCTATTGATAGAAGCTAGTTAGAATAGTAGTGAAGTGTAATTAGCTAGTATACATAGATTATGGAAATAAGGGAGAACATATAACTTGCATATGGAATCTTAGAGATTAGTTGTAATAGAGTGTTTTATAAAAGAACATACAAAAACTAATTTGTTCCAAGACATAAGACATTACATCCAGCTATCAAAAACAATATAATGTGTATTTTTTTTGTTTTTGCAGACATTTATTGATAAACTCCAAGAATGGGATAAATTTGAGGTGTTGGATCTATTTGATGGTGCTACTATGGGCATTAGGCAGATTCACTCACTATTTATTGTACATGGAGTCAAATTGAAAGGAAAAAGAGATGAAAATGTAAGTATTTTATAGGTCACAAGTAACATACCCTTTTCACATGTAGAAAAAATAGATGGAGTTGTCCATCTAAAAAACAAAGAAGGGACCTTCACACGATGGCCACTAAAATATTTGAAAAAAGTGACAAAGTGTTAGCTATAAGTGTAGAAGAGAAAAATAAGGGTTAGCAATAGTAGATTGTGGAGAGTGAAGTTGCAAATAGAGAATATGCTGAGCTTGAATAAGTTGAACCCAAATGAAAACCAAAATTTTTGATTTGGGTGTACATTCTGTGAGGAGTACAGATAATGTTCTATCTTACTGTACTTGTCATGTAAAACCCCTTGATTATGTTTTTGTCTTTTTTTTTGGGTTCCACTTATTCAAACTAGTGCATTATGTAATGACATTATTTTCCTGCAAGATCAACAAAGGATTAATAATACCTGCATGTTAATAAAAACATCAAACAATGAAATACATTAGAAAATAAGGGAAAAATGAATGAAACTGGAATAGCCTCACCCTATCTTCTCTCCTCCATGGTTCACTTTATTGTACCTCCTCAAGATATGGTATGATAAATGATGCCCTCAGATTGTGTATGAGCAACACTCTAAAATGTCTAGTCTTGACAAAGCCTTTTGAAGGATTTAATAAAATAAACTATATGCAAACTAGAATTCAATCCTAATGTGCAAGTAAAAAAGGAAGCCTAAGATGATATGAAAATAATGCAATTTCTAGATAATAATTATTCATTCCTCCCGAAAATGAGATCAAGATTGTCATTTTATAGAAAATGCAATCTTGAATGGACGGACGAGATGAGAGATTGAGGAAAGCCCTAGAATCAATGGTTAAGATTCAAAATGACAACTCTCAATTAGGGTTAGGGTAAAATCCCCAAATGTGTGGACAAGATTTAATTTAAGAAATTAAATCAATGGTAGAGAATAAACGTGACATTGAGATGAAATTAGTAAAAATTAGGAAGATAAAGATTAAACAAGAAGAAGATATTTAGAAAATCAAGTTATTTAAGAAATAACTTAGTTTGTGGAGAGAAATGCTATTTTGAAATTAATATTTTAAATTAATTCCAAAATGATGAATTCATGTGACAGTAAATAATAATAATTTAAAATTATTTACTTGGAAAGAGGGAAGTTGTCAATTTAAATAAAATGCTTTTATTTAAATTTAGAAAGAAAATCAATAAGACAATTTAATAATTAAGATTATTCAATTTTGGAGGAAAATTAGAAAGTGGGTAATTTTAAATATGATTCTATTTAAATTAGAAAGAAAGTTGGAGATGATAATAATTAAATAAATAATAAGAGTTTATTTAATTATCAGAAGACATAAATAATTAATGATGTATTAAATAAATAAATAAAATTTATTTATTTAAATAATCATGAGTAAGTAATAATTAAATAAATTTAGGAATTTATTTAATTATAGAGTGACATAAGCAATTAGCAACATGTTTAAATAATAAATGTAATTTAGTTATTTAAATAGCCAGGAGAAATAAAAGATGTGAATTAATTAAATAATTAAGAATTATTTAATTAATAGTTGGCATTGGACTATAGGACATAATTAAATATTTTAATTATGTTGAGATGAAGCATGATATACAAGAATGTGGTTTGCGGGTCTAGGCCACTTTTATGTGTCTACACATTATAGAAGAGGGGATTAGATGCAAAGAATGTAGGGGTACATAAAAATAAGTAAATACAAATAAGATAAAGAGGTGTAGAGAAGAAAAGTTGTAGAGAGTGTAACATACATGTATGTGCAGTTACAAAAAAGTTGCAACATAAAATTGTCACCAAAATTATAATATCTTGCATAAGCAAAAAATTGTATTGTAACTCAGTTTTCTCAGTCACAACACTGAGAAACACACTTTGTAATAGTAATTTTTTCAAAGCAAAGTCTCAATAAAATTTTAGTATTTTTCCTTCTTAATAGTCATTTCATTATGTGCAAATGACTGATTGATTATGTTTTTTTGTGTTTTTATATGTTTAAACCTCAATTAAAGCATTGTCTCATTTCTAACACTTATAGGAAGAAATCAATGAACAAAAACAATTAAATAAACTACCAATTGACTAAATATACTACCGACTAATAGAAATAGGTGAATAAATATGACTAAATATAATGATTATTTAATTAATAAACAATGTATCAATATACCTACCAATTGACAGAAATCAATAAACAAAAAAAGTTAAATAAACTACCAAATTGATCAAAATGATGATTAAAATTAATGACTAAATAAACTAGAAATGGATGGAAATCAGTGAATAAAAATGACTAAATAAGTGATCAATTAACATCAATCAATTACTAAATTAACGACTAAACATACCAATGAATAAAAATGACTGAATAAGTGACCAATTTACAACAATAAATGACTAGATTAATGACTAAACACATTGCCAAATCAATCAAATTAACAACTACATCAACAACCAAATTAATCAATCAAATGACTAAATCAATGACCAAGTCGATCAATCAAATGACTAAATCAATGACCAAATCGATCAATCAAATGACTAAATTAACAACCAAATCGATCAACCGAATGACTTAAAATGGTTTGTTCATCAATTTGGTCATGTTATAAATGATTGGAAATAAAATACTACTGGTCACGTGACCATGTTTATTCATTTATAAGAAATTTTTAGTAAGGCTTTTAGTTGTTTATTGTTGTTTTTGTACTAGTGATAAAAAAACTCTACATACTTCTCTTGTGCAACAAAAATACTAATATCACAATCCCTTCCAACAGATTAAGTTGTCCACAAATACCATTTCACTCAATAATCTTACGTTCCAAAACCACACATTATAAACGGTAACCCTCCATATCTAATTTTTTTTGTTAAGATATTTATGACTGGCCCTTCAATGAGAAAATAAACAAAATAACCAGGATCCTTGTATTTTGATACTTCCAAATTGCAATGTAAAAAATCAAATAAAATTTACCATTGCTTGTGGCTGCAACAATTCTAATTTTTGAACCAAAAAACTTCAAACTACATGTAACTGAGAGTCTACAACATTTCCTTTTATTGAACCTTAAAAGAAATGACAACTCCTTCCTTCTATGATTTCTTTATTCTAAAAAACTATGAATAAGATTCTTCTCTGCTTTGTCACCATTGCTTCTACCTTCCCTTTCAAACACACTCTTTGCAGACGTTTCCCTTTCAAACACACTCTCTACAACTATCACATCTATAGGGGCTTCCTTTGTATCTGATGTTAGCACCACTACTATAGAACCCAAATTCCTTACAAATTTACAAAATAATGACTTCTTCTCTACATGTTTCTCCTCTTCATTGCAAATAATTTTTCCTCTCCATGGCATCACATCCAGAATCGAAAACCTTGCCCATGCATACACAAGAATGAATTTATTGTATTGCAGTCTTAAAGGATCTTCCCAGGAATAGGAGTGACAGAGGCCTCCCTTCCAAGCTTCAGATGCCACCAGAGCTTAATTGCATTCAAAATCACTTGGGCATTCTGTTGATGCTTTGATACCAATTAGTGGCCCCATGATTGTCGGTGCACCAAAAGATTGACTTGTTAATGCATGATACAACTACCAGAGTTAACGGATCCATAAGAGGCATTTATTCCATGGTATGAATCCTAAGGGGAGCCCTGAGCACTTTCCAACAATAAATGTTAGATAATAAACATTTTTATTATCACTTTTATGTTAACAAAATAGTTATATATTGGAGTCAACAGTTATGTAATTCAGTTTGGTATTTGATTTTATAAACATACATTAATTTTAATGAGAAATGAATGAGCCAAAGGTGCCAAGTTTGAATCCCCTTAGGTAATGTTGAGGGGGAGACTATTGACAGATGGTCAGTTCTCCCCTTGGGATTTGTGACATGTACTAATCACCTCCCATGAATCCGTTAACTCTAGCAATTGTATTAGGAACTAACAAGTAAAAATTTTGGTGCAAAAATGGTCATGGGCCATTATCTCTCTCTTTTATTCCAAAACCTTTTTCCAAGAAATGCAACAATCGAGTTGGAAAATTTCTTACCAACACCAGGTTACACCTCTCTCTCTCTTTGATTCCAAACCCTTTTTTCCAACCAATGTGATGACTAAGTTGGAAAATTTCCTACCAACACATGAGATGATAGAGTTGGAAACTTTCTTACCAATGCTAGGTTACATCTCTCTCTCTCATTCCAAACGCTTTTTTCTAAGAAATGTGATGACTGAGTTGAAAACTTTATTGCCAACACTAGGTTACATCTATCTATATCTCTCTCTCTCTCCTCATTTTTCCTTTGAATTTACAATTTCATAAATGAGCTTACATTTTCATAAATGAGTTTGCATTTTTTTAGCAGTCTCTCTCTCTTTCTCTCTCTCTCTCATTTTTCCTTTGAATTTACAATTTCAAAAATATAGAAATGAGCTTGCAGTTTTGTTTTAAATTCTTTTGACATTTTTCCTTTAAATTTACAATTTCAAAAGTGTAATTTACCTTCAATCAGTCACCTGAATCGCTTTTGTTTAAAATTTATGTCAGACAATTAATTCTATTTACAATGATTTATTCACAGTTGAGGTATTTTCCATTTTGATTTTCAGGGAAGAAGGCGAGTTCTACAAAGTGAATAATAATTGGTGTTGTGGAAAGGGTATTCCTACTTGGCTTTATAACTTTTCTCCCTATCTTCAGGAAGTAGATAATGTGGCCAAGCTAGAAAAAAGGTAAATTCTTAAAGTTTAAATTTAATATATTATAGATAATGAAGCAAAATTCTTGCAAATCAATTCAATCTTCATTGATACTAATATGAAAAATATATGAAATAATGGGTATTGAAGGAGCAACAAAACTCCATGACTTCAAATATTGAAAAAGGCAATTAACAATTTTGATCAAGCAAATAAGCTTGGAAATGGAAGATTTGGTGAAGTATTTAAGGTAAATTATTATTTATTTTTCTATTCATATTAGGCTTGTGTGTTAATCTATTCAAATTATTAATTACTTGATATTTGCAAGGTACATTGAAAAATGGAAAAGTTGTGGAAGTAAAGAAGATGACATTAGGTTGTTGTACTCATACAATTATTGAATTCAAAAGTGAAGTGAAACTTATTTCTAATGTTCATCATAAAAATATTGTACATTTAATTGGATGTTGCAGAAAAGACCAAGAAAAATTCTTGATTTATGAGTACATTCCCAATAGTAGCCTTGAAAAAATATTATTTGGTTTTCTATTCCTTAAATTTCCTCTTGCTTCTTTCATCTATTACAAAAAACATGATAGGTTTTCAAACTCTAGTGAATTTCCCTACATGTAAGAAAACATAAAAAACCTTTGAGTTGGACGGAAAGGTTCAACATTATCCTCATCACTACTCGTCATCTAGCCTATCTCCATGAGGAATTCCATGTCTGTATCATCCATCGTGATACTAAATCAAGCAATATATTACTTGATGAAAATTTTCAAGCAAAAACAGTAGATTTTGGGCTAGAAAGACTTCTTGGAAATGATAAAACTCATGTTAGCACAATATTTGCATGAACCATGTGAGGAAACTCCTACTTTATCTATTGTTTTCTAATTTAAAAGTTTTCAATACAGATAGTAACACCATCTTTTTGGCTTTTGTAGAGGATAAATGGTTCCTGAATACACTAACTATGGGAAGTTAATAGATAAAGCTAACACTTATAGCTTTGGTGTGGTGGTTCTTGAAATTTTTAGTGGTAGAAAGAGAATTGACTTGAAACAACCACCTAAAATGAAATATCTTCTTCAATGGGTATTTTATAACTCAATTAACATTCTTTTAATTATTTTATCACATCATTCTCTCCCTTATATTTTTCGAATCTTCTTAAAAAAATTACCATAGGTTTGGAGCCTATATGAAGATAACAAGGTTTTAGAGGTGGTGGAAAGTGAAAAGGAGATGGAAGGGTATAGTGAAGAAGACATAGTGAGGGTGATAAAACTTGCAACTATATGCATACAAGTTTCTACTAATCATAGGCCATCAATGTCTGAGGTTGTGACATTACTGCAAAGTAAAGATGAAGTTGATTTTCAGAAACCTCTACAACCAAAATATTTTAGACAAGGGGTAAACAGTACATGGAGAAGGTTCCATTTCTAGCACATATTCATCTAAATCAAATTCTATGGTTATAGAATCCCTTAATGCTCATTAGTAGTGGTTACTTCTCTTATTGATAGACACATAGAGAGTAGTAAGGAATAATGGATTGTTAAGTTCTAACAGATTATATAGTTCCTCCCTATTTTCAAATAATATTTAAATATTACTGGTTAGGTGAAAAATAGGGTCCACCAAAATGAATGAGCAAGATGATGGACCACTTGTTTTTCTAGGACCTTAATCACTTAAATTATGTAAAATAAGATTCCAATAACAATAAGACATGCAAACTAACTATTATAGAAACTATGGGGATGATTTTAGAGAAAAAAAAAATCTATGTACTTGGCCAAAAAGTTTCTATTTTTTAGCTATGGAGGACTCATTCACCTTTAGTGGTGAATGGGTCCTTTTAGGGTTTCAGAAAATTGATTTCCAGATCTTGTTCCCTGATGTCTGCACTCTTAAATTCCTTGTTATCAACTTTTGGAAGTTAGTATGCAATTCTATAGAGCTCTTTTCGTGATCTTACACTTTGAATGACAAATTTTTTGCAACTTTGACAATCTTTCTCCAAATCCTGCTCCAACCTGTAAATCTGAAATCACACACCTAAGGGAAGAAAAACTTGTTGATTTTTTAGTGAATGGGGGTTTTCCTTAGTGAAACCCCTTGTAGGTAATTAAATCAATTGATGAGATAAGGAAATGAAGCATGAACATGAAATGATGTAAATAATGTCACCTTGGATGTTGTCTTGTGAGACAAATCTACAAACTATCATGTAGTGGTCATGAAGAATGTAGATCGAGGATCCTTGAATATGATGTGAACAATTCTTATAATATATCTTCAATGTTACCCTCACAATCTTTGCTAAACAACATGAATACATGCATAAAACCCTTGACATGATGATATTATGTTGAATTTATGCAATAAACACTTGAAATATGCCTTGAAATATCTTATTAATTCCTTTATAATGCTCTATAATTCTCTTGTAAAATATAAGATGCTCTCTTGAAAATATTAGATGAAACTATGTGAATTAACCCCTTATTTATACTAAATTAGGAGATTAACCCTGAAATTCAAAGAATTAAGGCCAACACTAGATCTGGGAAGAAACATTATTAAATTCTTGCCAGAATGAAATTCAAAAAGGGGGGTCTCATTAAGGGAGGACCCATTCACCACCTTGGATGAATGGATCTTGGCTAAGTTTCTAGGAGCAAGCTTCAAGGGACTAAAAGAAGGCTAAAAACCCATTCTAGATCAACTAATAAAGGGGGGTCATGTTAAGGGAGGACCCATTCACCATCAAGGGTGAATGGTTCCTGAATCAAATTACCAGGACCAATTTTTTTCCAATGAAATATTTTTTTAATTTAGTTTTGATTGTCGAGATAGATCTTCTGGAGGTGTCAAAATTAAGGCCTAAATTTGAATCAAAGTGGGGTTAATAACTCCAATTTTATATAATTCATTAAGAACATATAGATAAGTGTGTAAGTGTTTTACAACACTTTAAAAAACTTTAAAATGGAACACATTATGTATATTTTATTTAGAAAGGGGCTCATTAGGATTAATTAAGCAAATACATCCTAGAAAATTGTGAAAGTGTGTTACAACACTTTACAAAACCTTTGCAAAGGATCAATTAAGGCATGTTTTATTCAAACAAAGGTCATAGAATAGTTTTAGTGTGTACAAAAAATTACAACACCATTCCAAGACATCATTAGTTCAACTTTAATGTCAATTATCAAACAAGCAAGGGAAAAGGCTATTTTTTTCATTACTACATTTCCCCCCTAGTTTAGTGAGAGGATGAACCCATGCCAAAACCACACTAATGTAGACATTCAAGACACTTAATTATGAAAAAATAACAAAGAAAAATGATCATACCCTATTAGAGGCTAAAAAATAAATGAAAACAAAGGATCAAGCACAATAATTTCAACATGATGTGAGATGGGGTTGTTTTTCTGGATAACAAATGCTATTCACTCTAGGGTAGTGGAACATCAGTTTATCCACTAGGTGAGTTGTCCCAAAATATGTATGCTCACTCTAGGGTAGTGGAACCTCAGCCTATGCACTAGGTGAGTTGTCCCAAAATATGTATGCTTACTCTAGGGTAGTGGAACCTTAGTTTGTCCACTAGGTAAGTTATCCCAACAAGGTGGAAAATGAGAGAATCATATTAGCCTCTCATACCATACCAAAGTTATCCTCCTGAAAAATTTGATAAGGTACCATAATGAAAATTCTTATGTAAATGCTTTTGAATGTCATGTAAAAAATTTCTTAAAGGGGATTTTTATTTGTTCACATAATAGTCTTCCTCTTACGGAGAATCGTGCCTAATGTCTCCAAGAGAGGACAAGTCAAAAGTGTTAGATCATCACCCATGGGATGCCTCATTCACATCATGACATGCTAGTATATTGTACACTCTTGGATGGCATCAAAACCAATGACACCACCAAGAAGAGGACACGCCACAAGAAAAAAGGAAAATCACGCCATTAAATTTTCTAAAATATTTCATCGATGTATACACCCACTTAAAGAATTTTCTACACCATTACCATTAGAAATTTCTTTAAAGTAGCCAATGTTTTTGTCTTAAGACTCTAGAGTTTTCCTCGAAAAACCATATACCATGTCATACGTTTTTGAATTAAGTTGTGTCATAAAATAGGAATGAAGGGTTGCCCTCAAAAATACATAATGGATCTATGGATTTGGGAACAATATGTCTATGCTACAATGTTGTCATAGAGCACGGAACTATCACCATTCCCCAAATACACACCAAACTAGAAGAATGACACAAAGAAAGAAAAAACAAAGAAAAATCCTTTCAAGTCAACATGGAAGAAACATGAATGTCTCAATGCCTTGCATCATCCCCAAAAGAAAAACACAAGACAAATGAAAAATATAAAGAAAAATATTTTGGGTCAACATGGAAGAGACCTAAATGTCTCGATGCCTTGCATCATCCCCAAAAGGAAAACAAAGACAAATGAAAAATGATTTCTGATAGAATTATAAAATAAGAACAAAACCATGAGCCACAAGATCAAACAAAAAACAAATACACCTTCCACGCAAGATATCTACAAACAGTATGTACAATATTCTTCAACAAGGAAAAATTACAAAAGAGACTTTCAAGAAGATATGAAAGCTCTAGATAATTACAATCAGGGTTGAGTGCTTATAAGAGAAAAATACTAAATGTGAAAGGGATTAGATCATGACAAGTGTCAACATCACATGATATGAGACATAAAGATCTAATATTAGCTCAACTAATAAAGAATAAAAACACTCCTAAGTTTAGCTTAAGTGCGTGAGAATAAATTAGACTAATAATCAATTAAAGATTAACTAATTATTAACTAATTCATGATAACTCTAAAACTCCCCTTAAGATGAACTTAGGGAGTAACTAAAAACCCTAAAAATAAAGCATGACGGGTCCCAAAAAACAAGGCCAAGTAAGGTACCCATGTACAAATAGAAGATCTCTATAATGTAGAGAAATAGAGAAAACCTCATGGGAAAAAATCCACTCCAAAAAGAGATGAAAGCCAAGTGAAGGATTGAAGAAGCACCAAACAAGACAATATTTTCCCAAAACATAGGAACAAAGGATGAACAAAAATAATACCACTAAATCATGATGAAGTTACAAACACTGTCAAAGAATGACTTGTAATGCCGGAAATAGGAATGCAAGTGTGTCCATATGGTAAGTGATCCATCTCACTAAAATGCAAGTAACTAGCCAGTGATGTACACTTCATTTGAAATTACATAGGAACAAATAATGTATACATATCTCACTCCAACATAAAACCAAAGAAGCATTAGAAACAACAGTAGAAACCCCCCCATAATGCTTAAAAAGGGAGAGGCGTGATAGGTACACTGAAACTAAATGCCAAAAAGAAGTGCATGAAGAAGAATTAAGAACATCTAAATGTGCAAATTTGAAAGTAACCACATATAAAGGGTGTGAAAATAAAATTCACACTCACATGAGGTTGATGTCATGGAAGGGACACTCACTTCACAAAGGTATGATGGAAAACAAAGTTAAAACATCAAACCCTCGCATGACACTTTATAGCATAGTGTGAATAAAATAAGGCACAAAGTGATGTTCAAGATCCCATAAAAGATACACTTGCTACGGAACTTTATTTCAGTGTTTTTACATAATGAAAAATTCATACAATGGGAGCCCATAATGTCCAAAAAAGGTATACATGCTAAAAATACAATTCTTTGATAGAAAATGAGGAAATTGGTAGCACCATGATGAAGTACACAAAAAAAGTGCACTTTCAAAAAACTGGCAACCAAAAATGTGTTTGGATGTAGAAGATATGGCCCATTGTAGTCTCCAAAACAAGAACTAAACAACAACAACACTGAGAAAATATATTTAACAAAATTCCACCCCATTTCAAAAAAAATTGCATTGAAAAATATCATCATATGACCGAGAAATGGCCTCAAGAAGATAGGGTACAAAATTGAAAAGCCCAATGGAGAGGGGCTGAGCAAGGGCAAAAAAGAACTCCTCTGCCAAAGTTAGCCAAAATACCCCCAAATGTGGAAGTCCACCAATTTTAGTAGTCTGGAAAAAAAAAATCCTCCAACTAGATGCATTTATTTATTTTGCAAGAAAAAATTGCAAAAAATCTGCCTTTTTTTAAAAAAGAAAAGAAAAAAAAGACATTAAAAAAAATTGATATATATATATATATATATTTCTTTATTTAAAAAAAACATATTAAAAAAATTAAAAAAGTTAGGGGGGTCGGTGGGAGGGGGGGGCAGATGGAACCCACCCTTGGCGGGTCCCAAGGGGAGGGCGGTGGTACCCCAAGGTATCACAGGGGTGGCCCTAGGGGTCTACCACCTCTCCCATGGTAGGGGTGTCAAACCGGTGATCCCCTCCAAAAAAATTTAATATATTTTTGAAACAAAAAAAAAGTGATGCCTTTTTAAAAAGGCCTTTCAAAAAAATTTAAATTCAATGATTTTTTTTTTATTCCATTGTTTTCTATTCGCATGTAAAAAATGATTTTTAATTTTTTTTACCTCAATTCACGTGTTGGGGAGGCTGTATGGCTTCTATGGCAAAACGTTTTTTTCTCAAAAACTCCCACCATGGATTTTGATGATTTTACAAGTGATCTTAAGGTTTTTGGGCCTTCTTAGTGTGATGGTGACATTTGTTTAATGTCAAAATGCACCAAAAATACAACTACCCTTCGGATCCAAGAAAAGAGCAACCGCTTCAAAAACTTGTAGATCTAGTGTCACGAATCGAAATCAGGTGAAACAAAAGCCAAATTTTACTTTCTCAACAATTCTAGATCCAACAAATAGGTTATTTTCACACAAAAAATGCTTCAAAATATTTCCAACTCCAAAATTTGCAAAAACAGAAAAGAGGATTCAGATCTGAAGCCTATAACCCTCATTGAAGAAAAACAACTTACAAATCAAGAAGGGGTTTGCTAAATCCTCACTCTAATACCATGTTAAAGTTGATAAACACATCCTCATAGAACCTCACAAAACCCAATAAACACCTGCAAGCAAAATAACGTATTATGTAGAAGAGATTCAAACAACACAAAGATATTGCTCTGCAAACCAAGAGAGTGAAATTGTATAAACTAGAATTCAATAATTACAAAGAGATCAATCTTTAAAGAAGGAGATCAAAAACCTAAAGTGAACCCTAGAATTTAATAAATAATTATTAAAGTTCCTAAGTTTAGCTTCAGTGAAAAATAAAGTAAAGGTTACTTAATTAATTAATGAATATGATTAAATTAATTAAGTAAACAACCTATTACTCTAACACCCCCCCTTAATATGAACTTAGGGAGAAGCTAAAAAGATAAGGAAAAAATGCATGAAAGAAAAGATGGGTCCTAACAACTAGGCCTGATGAGGTACCCATGTACAAATGTAAAAGATCTATCACAACAAGAGAAAAGGAAAAAACCTCGTGGGAGAAACTCCTCTCCAAAAGAGAGAAATACATGTGAAGGACTAAGAAGCCTCCAAACAAGAATGTCCCAAAATAATAGGAAAAAGTGAAGGAATAAAGAAGCCTCCAAACAAGAGTGAAGGACGAAGAAATCTCCAACCAAGAATAAATTTGTCCCAAAAGATAGGAACAAAGGATGAACATGAAGAACACCATTGAAGCATGAGAAGCTCCAATCAATAACATGATAGAATTGTGAAACAAGCACAAAACCATGAGCCATGGGATAAAATAAAAAATAAAGAATTTCCACACAAGAGATCTGTAAACAATATGTACGATATTCTTCAACAAGAAAAATCTACAGAAGAGACTTTCAAGAAGATATGAAAGCTCCAAATAATTACAATGAGGGTTGAGTGCTTATAAGAGAAAAACACTAAATGAGAAAGGGATTAGATCATGGAAAGTGTCAACATCACATGAGATGAGACATAAAGATCTAATATTAACTCAACTAATAAAACATAAAAAAACTCCTAAGTTTAGCTTAAGTGCATGAGAATAAATTATACTAATAATAAATTAAATATTAGTTAATTATTAGCTAATGCATGATAAATCTAAAACATTTGACATATAGAAGAATTAAGATACATACCGAGGAACTCAAAAATGAGAGAGGAAAATCAAATGAAATGTCATGAGGGATCACATTACACATGCAATCACAAAGAAAAATCAAAAATCAAAAGACTATTAAGGCATAGGCGAGTCAACCTAAAGTAGGTCGTTTGCTTCCCAATCTTAGTCGGTATAAATGGAAGGTGAGAAACTAGACAAAGGGAAAACATCAAGTTTGAAACTAGGACACACACCAAGTTCAACACTTTTTTTAGGAGATTTTTCATCTAAGCTCATAGAAGAAGAAGAAAATGCATTCAACTCATCATGCACTTGTTCATCAATCTTTGCAATGTTAATTTCATCATCTAAGTTAATCATAGTAGGATATCAAAGAAAAATTTCCATGCAATGGTCTTGTTTATGTTGTGGTGAGGGTTGAGAATCATCATGTGTATTTCTTCGGGTAGGTTTGGATTTTTATTTTCTTTATTATTGTTTTTTTCTTGAGTTTGCAATCTATGAGCAATAAAATGATTTCTACATCTACACTCTTTATCACTTCAATTTAATTTTAGTTTATTGTCAATTTATTTTCATGTAAGAACGAGTTTGTCAATCATAGGTTCCTTCTCTTCCTTGGAAGGAATAGAAGAAACAACAATAGGTTGTTCAATCACTTTGTATTTGACTTTGTAAACTTGCTTAACTCTAGGAGGGCCAACATGATTGTTTAAGTTATCTTGTGGTATCTTGTATGAAATTGCACGAGGTTTGTCTCAAGGTTGTTCTTGTATGGTCGAAAGCATTTTTGGTTCAATCATTGTCTCATCAAAGATGGTTGGTTTGGTTATAGAATGAGGCATGTTGCGAATGGATAATTATATTATTTTCTTTGCCTTGAATTTTTGATATGACTTGAAAAATAAATCTTCACAAGGCTTGATAGGTTCCATAGACTTGGGCCAAAAGTAATCTAATGAAAAAATTCCCTTTTTTTGAGGCTGGATGAAATCCACTATGATGCACAGTGAAGTCATTTCCAAATAGAAACTCTAGAAATTTATGCACAACTGAAGGGATCACATTCATGGAGCAAAGCCATGGATAGCCTAGTTTTACACAAAATTGGTTTGATTGTGGAATGATGGAGGATGACATTGTTAATGTTTTCAGTCCCACCTTTAAAGGGAGATCTATCAAGCCTATCATAAGGCGAGAAAATCCGTTATGTGTCTTGATACATGCTTATGGGTTATCCTATGTTTCTTGATATAGCTCATGGACATATAAGCATTCTTCAGTGATTAAATTCTCTTCACAAACATGATCAATTAATATCCCATTAGTTGGATTATTATTGATTTGGCTAGCTATGTAAAAGGACCATCAGGTGCATGTTTAGGTCTATCAGTTTGTGAGAAATCAATGTCAAGAGGTTGTTTAGTCAAGCCCTTATGAGGTCTAGCTTCGATAAATTCTATCACTTCATTTGTGGGATGTTATTCAATGGTATTTATATTGTGATCATTCATGTCAACATTCACCACATCAATATTTGTTTCACTAGCTTTGACAAATGAAATATTGTGGTTAGGAATGGGCTTTAAAAAAGATTTGTAAATTTTGATTAGGAGATACAGACTTATTACCTTGACCATTCACACCTTTGATTTATAAGTGATTAGAATAAATAAGTTCTTGCATGATATGTTTAAGATGTAAACAATATTATGTACTATGTCCATTTGTTTGATGGTAATGATAATAACATTTTTTTCAAAATCCTTTAGGCAATGGTATAGTAGGATCGTGATCTCTAATAGGAGGTAAGGTAAGCATGTTTTTGTCAATAACTTGAAAAATGATATTCTGAAGAGTGTTGGGTAAAGGAGGTAATTCTCTCTCCCTATCCTTTAAAGGAGTTGTTTTTTTTATAGCAGCTACTTGATTATTTTTTTGTTGACTTTTCTGAGGATTTAATTGTAAAAATCCCTTAGTTTGTTTCTTGAATGGTTGATGGTTGTTATGAGTTGTGGATTTGGAATTTTTAGGATGACTAGGGTAATTTTTCACATCATGGCCACCAATCATGTTTTGATGATCACAAAGGGTTGTACATAACTGTGTGAAGGATGGAAACATCAACATTTCAAGATTTCTTTGGAGTTTATCTTGTAACTTACAAATGAACATTCTTTTAAGGTTAGCATCAGGAATCATAAAGTTCACTTGTGAATAAAGTGTTTGATATATTCCTATGAAATAAATCACTTTCTCATCCTCTTTTTTCTTGCATGCCATTAAATCAGCAAGGGTCATCTTGGGACCCATGTGAGTGTGGAAGTGGCTATAAAAAGCATCAATGAGTTCATTGAATGAACCAATTGAATTGTTTGGTAAAGAGGAGAACCACTCTAAAGTGATATCTTTCAAGGATCTAGGGAATAACTTAGCCAATAGTTTATCTTCAAAGATGAAATCACTACACAAGGCTATGAGGGTGAAAACATGGCTTACAGAATCTCTTTCCCCACCAAATTTCTCAAAGTGAGGGACCTCTATTCCTTGTGAAATTTGCACTCTTAATATGTCAAGGAAAAATGGTGTACATTTGATGTATTGTAAACATTGACCATTATTGTTCTTTTTCAATGTTGCCACTTGTTGTTGAAGGGATGTCATGGTTTACAAAAGTGAGTTAATGAGAGGGTCATTTTGGTTGTAAGGTTGAGGGGAATAAGGATGCATAGTGTATGTATGTGGAGAGCTAGTAAATTGTAGGTTATTGAATGTGGATTGTTGAGGTATTATTGTGTTTAAAGAATTTCCTATGGGAATACCTATGGAAGTGTATACAATGCTAGTAGGTATGACTATTGTGGTTGGTGTTGGTGATTTTTTTAGTAGAACCCCACAACTCTCTAAAGAGTTACCAACTCTTATAGTGAAGAAAATGCAAGGTTAGCGGCCAACACAATGATCTTAGGATTTTGTGACCCTTACTCCTTCACTTTAGGCTCTGTGAAACCTAGGAGGGTTATCCCAAATATGTCTTCATGAAGTGTATTCAAATAATAACATATTTATACATAGATTGATTTCTATTTATTGCAAATAAAACCCACCTCACTAAATATTTGGTAGATCCTTTAAGCGAATTACTACTTACTTGCTATGAATCAAAGATATTCACAACCCACACAATTCTTGAAAATAATTTTAAATGAATATTTTTCTTATTTTTAAGTTCATTGCCAAGTGTGTTATTTTTCTCATATTTATGCAAGCTTTTTTTAATAAACTGATCAGTGTCTCATCAATTGGAGAAAAAGAGTCAAATATGTAAGAATATGTAATATCTGAACTACTCAATTTAGAGATAGGTGGAATATTTTCATACTACTTTGCATTTATGAAAACTCAAAATTCCTAAAAACACTCACTCCTTACAAATCCTAAGCAATTCCTTACAAAGTCTATACCCTCTTCAAGAATTTTAATCAACTCTTTGAGTTAAAGATGAAAATAGAATCATACATTCAAATGGAATAATTTGATGATAAATGATAACACCATTAGTATTGGAATTCATAACTTGTGAGAAATATACATAGGACAATATTTTTTTCTAGACTAAGATTTGTTTCAATATCATTAGTTTCTATAAAACTAGTTTAAGACAATTACATAAAATATTTCATACCCAAGATAATATAATGGCCTATTTATTCATCTTCTAAAATTCCTTTCTTGAGCTTAGACCTCACCTAAAACACTATTGAGACTTAAAAAATTTACCCCTAGTAATGAGCCCAGAAATCCCTTTTTTAGAATAAGGGAGCAACAAGCATCAAGCTCAATTACATTTACATTTCACTTCATTTCAAGATCATTTGCAATAGAATTTGAGATTTCCTTGCTTAGTTACATGCAATCATTGTGGAAAATGGAAGATTAAAATACCACATTCCACATCCTTTGCATGAGGACATGCCAACTCCTGAAAAGGTAGAGTCTATTGCAGCAATGTTGAATCTCCATCCTTGTTATTGACCAAAGAAGATTATCCACTTGCAACCCCAATAAAAACCTACATACAACCCAAGGGAAACTTGCATACCACCAATGCTGGGAAGTTTGGCACTTCTCCTATACACCAGCCCAAAAAATTTCCACATTAACACTAGAAACAGGAAATCACATCAATGCTGAACAGGACAATCTTGAAAAAAGGGCCATGGCGTCATCAAAAACAAAAATGGGACAGACTCATCACTCTGAGTCATCAACCTTAGAGGATACTAGCCTGTGCCTTTCTCATGGTGGAACTGGAGGAACCATCACCAACTCCTCACCAAAATCATTAGATGGTACGAGGGAGAGGGGATAATAATCACCCTCTAGGTCAGTGTCACCCTCATTGTCTGAAGGGCTATCAAAAACCTCACTAGGAGAATTAAGTCCTCCTAGATAAGCCTTATGATACTTGCACTTTTTCTTTGCCTTCTTTTCATATTCCACCAAATTTTTCCCTTTGAACTTGACCAATTATTTTGAAATAGTTTGGCTCCTCAGGTGGTAGCTACTACTGACACCATACTTATATTTCCTACATCCCCTTCTATTCTTTGGTGTACTAGGAGCTCCCTATGTATCAATCTCATTCCTAGGGGAATTCTTCTTAGACTCTAGCAAACTCAATCTGCTAGACATTCATATCGTTTTAACAAACTCTCTAGACCTACCCATCCTTTCAGTGATAAGAACCAAAAGAAACCTATCAATTCTTCTTTCAGACTCAAACTCAATTGCAATTTTTGAATGAGAAATATAGCTATCGGTCCTTCTTACAATGAACCATGCAAGTGTGCCAACTATTAATTCTTGAAAGAAATCTTGTGCGCATGAGTTGACAATAATTTTCTTTGATCCTTTTAATCTTAACGATTGATCATGTTTTAAAATATAAATCAATAGGTAGATTACTATGCAATAACTTATAATTAAGTTTTAATTATGCTTTTAATGCTCCTTTAAATCAGAAAAAAGTATTGTAGATAAACATATACTTATTTCATAGAATCAATTAAAACTATTCATGCTATAATTACCCACTTACCGATAGGAATTATTTCACGTGTAATTATTCTTATCAAAATAGTGGGGATTGATCCTGATCTGATCTCAAAATATTGGTTTGTACATTGCCATGCTTTGTTTTCACCTTCTTCACATGTATCAATAGCTATCAGGAATGATGACCAAAATCTCAAGCATGCGCCTCAAAGAAAAATGTTGAAGATAGTGTTGTTTAGAAATAGTATCTTCTTGACCAAGTTTAAAAGTATTTTAACTTTATTAGAGCCCATCAGAGCCTTTTAGAAAGTCCACATGGCACTTGCCTGCTTGCCGGTTGGAAGTTATAGAACATGAGCGAGGCCCTCACGGGATGGTGTGGAATGGTCAGGATTGGGCCACGTAACCTTCCATTGATCATCAATTCCATCCCTTACAAAATAAACCTTCATCTTGAAAGCTTAGTGGGTCCCATAAAAATGGCAAGTGTCACTCTGCCCACCAACCCGTTTGACTGCCTTTCCTTACTACTGCAAGTAGACAAGCATGCAGGGAATGGATCTAATGAGAAAAAATGTCATGATGTCCATCATTGATCAGGCCTTGAACAACATCCACTACCCTATGAAGATTCTAGTCCCACCATCAAGTAGTAGCACATGGCCATTGCCTACTAGCCCGTGCCTTAAAAATAACAAGAAATAGATCAAGATGAGCATGTGGGGAGTGGTAGATATTGGCCACATCATCAATCCCATAATAATTTATCTTCTTTTGAAAATTACCATTCATATTCACCAAGGAGACCGGGCCCACCAACATAGTAGACACGTGGTCGAAGTTGTCCAACCCATGTGAATAAAATAAGAAGAAACAAACTAGTGTAGGCATATGGGGAACAACTAAGATTAATTCCCATGATCAGACAACCAACGTGAAGTTCCATTTCTGCACATTCCACAAAAGTTAATCATAAAAGGGGGCCATCTCTAGGCAAACAATATATTGATCCATAAGAACAAAGGCTAAGAATTTAAGCTATTAAAATCAAGACTTCGATCATAGGAAAAATTACGCTTAAAAGGACCAAGTAGACAAATGACCCTAAACACAAGGGGACAGTGAATACACAACTTTAATGGCATAAGTGGTAACTTAAGTTACCAGTGTACACACCAAAAAATGGTCACGATTATTCAAACTTGTTAATTAATTAAATATGAATTATTTAATTAATATTCTAAAGTCATCTACATATAAATAAATTTAATTATTTATTTATATTGTTCATTCTCCCAATTCTTCAAATTTAATTAATTAAATAAGTCTATTTAATTATTGCCACTTTCCTCTTAATTAAACTAAAGAAATTTAATATTTATTTATTTGATTATCACTCCATTTCTAATAGTTTGAATATTTGAATTTGAACTATGGAATATTCTTCTAATCCATCTCACTTCTCATTTAATTAAATATGATAAATATTTAATTACTTTCACTTCTCACTTAATTAAATATGGTAAGTATTTAATTAACTCATTTTTCTTTCACTTCTCACTTAATTAAATATGGTAAGTATTTAATTAACTCTTTTTCTTTCACTTCTCACTTAATTAAATATGATAAGTATTTAATTAATTCTTTTTCTCTCACTTTTCACACATAATTAAATAGTAATTATTTAACTTAAGGAAACTTCCATTTGCGCATGTCACACATAATTAAATAAATTTATTTATTTAATTAGCATTTATCCTCAACTTCAACCAATTTTTATAAATAAAGAAATAAATGCCATGTTTATTTCCATTTTTTAATAATGAAGGTTTTGTGGGTTGAAGCATTCTTCCATTTTTTTCTCAACCTTTCATATTCCTCTCAACCTCTCGATCTCACACCGTTCATTCTGGCAAGTTGGAATTACAACCATTGATCTTCACCAAATGGGTTTTTGCCTCTCGAAAATCTATAAATACAGCCATTCGGTAAGTAGATTTCATCCTAGCTTTCATACACAATCACTATAGTCACATTCGAACCAGCATATTAGCATAATCATCATTTTAGCATTTCAATTTCATAGCTTAAAGCATATCAGCAATGCACATGCATTTTCATTAATCTCATTCTCTCAAGCTGCCATTCTGCAAGTTGTTGTTTAAAACAACTGAGAGACAACATCTTGAAACAAATCCTTGGAGATAGAGGACAATGGGATGAATTTGAAGAAGTTGTTTGTGTTTAGAGTTTGTGATTTTCTTTCTTTAATCTAATGTTTCATTGGTGTACTAGATTAGATTAATTTTTATTTACACATTCTAACGTACACAACCTGAAACTGGGAAAACAAGATTAATGAAATTTTAAAATGTTCAAGGGTTTTTTGATTCATAGGCCAGTTTTGGGAAGTTTTATGGATATAAAACCCTATCATAGTGATGTGAATGTGACCTAAAATCAGAAACAAGGGCCCAAGCCATACTTTGCACAATTTTTAGGGTGGAACCAAGAAATGTTTCTAGGGGGTTCCATCAGTGGTTCCTATTGGGGAAATATGCCTTTCGTAGGCATGGTGAGATCCTAGAATCATTGGGTGAGGTAGACCAAGCAAAAAGGAAAAAAAAAAAAATAGAAAGAAACAAAATATTTATAAAATCCCACATAGGCCAAAAGACCTAAAAAGGGAGATCCAACCTCCACTCCACCTGAAACATTCTTCTGAGGTGTAGATTTTAATATACACCCTACAATATAATCGAGCTTCATTTCCATATTGGTGTCACCGGGCCATTGAAATCAAGGGCTAATTCTTGCCCCTGTCAAAAACCATCCTATTGAAAGAACTGATCTCCTTCCAGCCACATTTTCCTTTGTTATGCCACTACAACAAGTATAGCCTTCTACCTATAAGTAGAAAACTATGGACACCTTTGGGGTCTACCTAATTACAAAAAATGTTACTAGAATTTTTCTCATTTTTTTTTAATATATTACTGCTAGTGTAATCGTGGTCATTCTGTATTGTATTATCAAGCACAAACTGAAAATTATTATCATCACATGAGTTATCTCCATATTCAAAATAGCATTCATTGCTATGCATTTTATTGTCATGCTCTATAGAAATACCTTCCATTTGATCTAGGAGCTGAAAATATTCATACTCTTGTAAGTAGATGGCATCATGATAGTCATATTTATCTGCAACATATGTATCAAATGTGAAATGGGTATGTGTAGGATCATGATGGGCTGAAAAGTGGTGATATGTAAGCGATATGATGGCCCATGTGGTTGATGAATTTTTTTACCCAAAATTGATGAAACCAAAAGAGTTTTTTAAAGAGATTCTGAGCTTTCCACCAATATAAATTATACTTTACTTTGAATTCAATAAATAATTATTATTCATTTTCTATTTGAATTACGACTAAAGTTGTGGTTGATAGGTTGATTGAAAAACATCTATAGCTTTCAAACAGTATCACATTTTTTGAATCCGAAACATGTGTCGCATTCTATAGGATTAAAAAAAAAATGGATTTCATGAAGTTTTGACCAAGTTAAGGTGGTTAGACATACAAGTATTTATATGTTTTAAAAGTTGTAATAAAAAATTCATAATTAATTATTTACTTGGAAAAAAATTACAAAATAATATGCATCACCTCAGGACATGAGTCCTCTACTTATATCTAAAAAATTATAAAAATTAATTATTATTTTATTATGGTTAGGGTGGTCAGACAGACACCTACTTCTTATTTTTTCCCTAAAATTTAAGTATTATTGCATTGAAATTTCAAATTTTCACCAAGTAATTTATTTTTTTTAAATAAACCTAGTAGTTTAGAAACTACATTCAATTTACTATAGATTCTATTCTTATATATTTTTGAAATAATATAGATAACTTATTCATTTTTTAACGTCAATTTCCCTAACTTTTATTTTTTGAATTTTCATCACCACTTAAGTGCCTATTTTTTCCATGATGATCCTGCACATACCAAAACATTCATAGGAAATTCCCTCAAGGAGCTCATCAATGTGTTTCTTTTTTGCATAAGGCCACATTCTAACCTTGTATCAGATGCATCATTAGAATCCTTAGAAAATATTGTATTACTCTGCACCAATAAGGATAATCATTTCTCATCTCTAATGAAGCGAGAGGCTCATAAAATAAGGGATTTTCCATTATATTTATTTTTGACATAAAACCCTCATCCTCCTCAGCATGAAGGTCCAAATATTTCAAGTCATCATTGCACTCAAAATCATTGTAATTACTAGGAGAGCATACAGATAGATTTTCAATTTCATTCCCATCCTCAAATTGTTTAGTACAAACATTATTCATTTCTACCATGTTCACATGATTTTAGATGCCATTGTCAAAAAAATATTCAAGTTCCATAACATTTTCAACCAAAATTAGTGGCTTCAAAATTTCATCATAACACATAACTTGATCATTTGAGAATGAACTTATGACATCCACATCTTGCATGCTAATTTTATCCTCATCTGATGTAAAATTTTCCAAGTCTACTTCATCCATGTTGGTATGACTAGAAGAATAACAATCAACATCAACCTCATGAATCGAATTTTCATGAAATTTCCCAATGAAGGTAAGCTCACAATTTTCAACCTTGGCAATATTGTAATCAAAACTACATGATTCTAGCACACTGAATGATGAATACATTATCTCATTCTTTTCTTCAAATATATTACTAGATTCATCTTATCCATAAGATTGTATATCATCTCTCTTAATAGTCTTGTCATTGGGAAACTAGTAGTTTTATCAACATTTGGTGTCTCATGGCAGAATTTTTTTTATTCAAATAACCTTTGTGCATTCCATGATTCCAGTTGTTTTCAATATTCATATCTATCCCATATGCCTGATGCAAAGTTTTGGGATTTTTATCTCTCAAAAGATAGCTCATCTCATTATCATAAGCTCCCAAATAAACAACTAGACATACTGCATCACTTAGTCTCAAGATATCAGGAATATCCCTCAATGCTTTAGCAAATCTCCAATTAAAAGTTGTGACCAACTTGTCCTCTTCCTACTCAATGCTCATAAATTTATTGAGTAAAGAACTAGCACTGATTCTTTCACCAAATTGTTCCATGAATACTGCTTTGAATGAATTCTTGGAAATTTCAAAGCTTGAATCTCATCAATTTCTTCTTGTTTCTCGGGAATGTTTTTTGTCACCTAGCATGAAAACATTATTTAAATTAAGCTTTTCAAAATTACTAAAATCTTAAGGAAAAATTTAAAAATATCTATATGCAGATAAATCACCATCAAAATCCATGCAAAGCTACATAACCAAAAGCCCTGAAAAATGATTAAAATCAGCCTCTAAAGGCCTTGTGGAGCCTTACCCTCCTACGGTCATTCTTGACCAAGGTCGTAATTCCTTTGCAGCCTGCACTCTCATCCTCACCGTCAAAATAATGAAAACAAACACTTATCTAGAAACACTTAGCCAACGAATCATTTTGGGTTTAATTTCGTAGATCACTTCATGTGAGAGGCCTTTACCTTCTTGTTGTTCCAAAATGGCTATCCTATACCTCCTTCCTACATTATGAGTTCAACCAAGACCTCTACCGCTGAAATAAGAAAACCCGACCTAAGTCTTCCATGGGCTACTCCTAGTGGACTTCCATATTCTCTTCGCCGTTGTTTCCAAATGAATAACCTCAAGAAATGGAGCCTTTGTTCCCACCCACATCATGGAGTCCGCTTGCCTCCTTGCTGCCCAAAGTTGCAACCCAAAACATGAAGTAAAAACCCTTCGCAGGCCAGGCTTTATGGGTCGATGTCTACAGACTTCCCTATTGTCATTATCATTTTGAAATGGCCAAGGAGGTACTCCATTCCGTACTGTGAGTCTCATCCTAGCTATCTCCCTTGGACTTCGATGCAAGTAAATGAAAAAATCTAAATGCCTTGTGGGCCTACCCTTCCAGGTTGCCATCTGCGACCTATTGTCTTGTGATTTCCATTCGCTAAACATCCATGCCTCACTGTCATTCCACATGATAGAGCCCATGCCTTCCTCCACCATCTAACTCATTTGACCCAACATGATTAAATGATAAAATCTTTTGTGGGCCCACCAATGTGGACTACCATGTGAGGGTCATCATCCCATCTCTATTGTGTCCAAATTTCCATCTCTTGACAACTTTTTGCAACTCCCTGCTCGCAATATTTGAAACAATCAAACCTTAAAGAAACAACCTAAACTATTTGAGCCTCCTATGATCCCCACATGGCCAAATTACATCTACAATTTTTTTCCTCCTAGCCACCATTTTTCAATGGTAGAGCTATAAATGACCTTGATGCCTCCTGCCTCCACATGCCTGTGGGCCTTGACTTAAGATCCTAAACACCAAAGCTTCGAATGCAAAACTTTGGGTGTGGGTGGCCACTTGTGGGCCACTGTGACTCCAACTTCGTCCTATTCTAAGTCACCCCAAATAGCTGTTAGCCTAGGGAAACCCGCCTCCCTAGGCTCGCATTACTAAAATTGACTCAAACAAGCCTCAAATGTGTGATGTTAATGAATGTTATGAGCTTTAAATTATATATTGATGGATCTGACCCCTATTTTGTAGGAATTAGATGATACCTTCCTAGTTTTTATGTGAATGTTCTTGCTACAACCTCTTGTGTAGAATTTATGGAATCAACTGCGGGATCATTAGGAGTGTCTAGAGAGAAAGAGAAAGTAAAGAAGCTTGCTAAAGCACCAAGGGGAAAATAGGAAAAAGACCAGATAAAGTACCAATTCCATGAGGTGGAGGTCACCTCCAAAGTCACCTCAAACTAGGGCACCATATCTGATACCAACCTTGGATAAATAAATATGGAACAATTTAGAAAAAGGTTGACAATCAACCCTTGAAAATCAAGAAAAGTGATATCACCAAGGTGGTTGGGTTCCCTCCTATGCTCATTGCTCTGGAGTTGGTGATGGCGAGCATAGAATGCTATCAGAATATAAGAAATATTATAGACCATCATGGCAAGGTTTTGGTAGATTTATCTGGTAGGTCTATAGGCCATGCATTCCATATCCTTATATTTGATAAAATGGAAGAAAGAGAGGAGGTTGTTGAAAATATATGGAATGTAGACCCCCTAGCATGCAAGAAACTGATCAACCAACATTGGTTGAAAGATAAGATGGGTAGTGCAACCAAATTTACACAAGAGCATTTCATAAGTGACTTTCATGAGGAGTACCATTATTTGGTTACTCTGCTTGCAAGGTAATGGGCCTCCACACTATTGCATACTTCTAGAAATGGATGTTTTACTTCATTGAGGAGATCATCCAGGGTAAAACCAAGTTTGACTGGGCAAAGATCATCAACAACAATATATATAGCTAGTTGATAGCTGTGAAAAATACTTCACATTTCCACATGACCTCCTACTTGGTGTAATTTGCTTGCCGAAACATTCCCCTAAAAGGGCCTCATTGTTGCACACAATCTAGATCCCCACAAATATCTTAAGATGAATGATAGATACCCTCAGCTGCAATACAAGAATTTCAAGAAGGATTATCAAAGGGTAAATGATTTCTTTATTGGGCACATTATCATACTGCTTGCGGAAGACTTTGAAAGGTGGTTCTCGCATAGCACTAGGGCATTCATCCAAAGGTTTGGGTACCTATTCATACAGTTCCCAAAGATTACATACATCAGAGTACAAGGTTTCTCTGATAATCCTTAAAAATTTTCATGCTACCCCAATGACCAGATGATTCTACTAGAGGTTACCAGGAAACTATAGAATGCTCATGCCTTGCTGAGGAATAAGCACAGAGAAAAAATTCCATTTCCCCTTACTTTCAGACAAGGAATATATTCCTATCCCCTACCCAATGTGCAGACTACTTAGAGAAGGAGATAGTAGAATATAATTTGGAACCTCACATGGCTAGGACAAGAATTGTTCCATATGGTAAGCTAAAGAAGTAGGTGGGAAATTAGTATGCCCAACAGTCGTACCTTGAAGACTTTCAGGCTAATTGTTAGGATGAAAAAGAAGTAAGAATAAGAAGTTATATGTGGATGATGGCCCGGTTTGTAAAATCAATCAATTTGGTTTCTATGCTAGACCAGGTAGTCGAGGAGGAAGACACCATTCTTGATCAAAGATTTGATGCCCTGACCAATTTTCCACTATCACTAATAGATTGGAATGATGGATAGGTCAATAAGCTCAATACGATAACACAACTAGTTATAGACAGAACCAAGTAATGGGTAGATGCCTAGGTTACGTAGCTTAAGGTGCAAGGTCCAAAACTAACTTATGGCGAACTCAAAGATGAGCTTGAAAGTGAAACCAATAGTGGAACTATTGCTACCTCTGCAAAAGAAGCACCAAAACCTCCCTTGGCCACAAGGTCAAGGAAAAGGAATAATGTGCTTGAGTTTCATCCCAAACATAAATTATATTTACACAATGCCACGAAAGGAGAACCCTCCAAGAAAGCAAAGAAGATAGGGGGATTTGTGACTGAAATATTGACCATTGAGGAGGACCCTCAACATGAGGGAGAGGAAGAAGAGATTAAAAGGTCACACTCACCACCAGTCACCTCCACTCCTATTGATACCATTTTCATTGCCACTCCACCACCATCTGCTTCTTAAGCATTGCATGTTTCATCTCTACCTATCGTGGACATTTCGGTCCACCTATCTTCCACCCTGCTAGTGGCTTCCATGGTAGTTCTTGATTCCTCCTCAGCCACAACATCCCCATCATTGACCTCCTCCTTGCCTCCTCCACTTCCCATCCTCTCTGTAGCTACTACTACTATCCCCCAGCTCACCCTATTGGAGGCCTTTACAAAGTATATGTAGGGTGTACCTTCTAAGATTTTGGGAGTGATCATGAATCCCACTATTCAAGCCCTGATAGCTCAGATTGATTTTGGTTTTCTCATTCCTTCACTACGTATGGATCCACCAAAGATGGAGTCCATGATGAGAATATCATAAGAAATAGAGAAACTCCAAAAGGCAGGTGGTAAGAGCATAATGGAGGAGCCTAAGGATTCCTACTTTGAACATCCAGAGGGTGGGCTAACTATAAATCTTGATAAAGTGGTGACTAATGAAGAAGAGTCATAATCTTCAGAGGAAGACACTGAAGTTCTCAATGCAAAATATACAATTGAGATCACGGAATAGGAACTAGAAGAGGATTTGTCTTGGTAGCTCAAAGACATAAGTGAAGAGTTCAAATTAGAAAGGAATCCCTCCAAAGAAAAGGAAGATACCAAAGTTAGTGTGGAGATAATCCAGGAGCCTTTGTAGATTGGCCAAGAAAAGGACCTTGTCTAAGAGAAAGAGGTGTCTTCTGCAGAGAAATATGAAGAGAAAAAAATAGAGAAGGAAGATAAGTCAAAAGATGCACCAACAAAGAGCCCTTAAACTGAACACCATGAGATCAAGTGGGAAGAAGAAAGAATCCCTCAAGAAGAGGATATTACAAATGAAACATATCCATTGCCGAGACAGATAAACAAAAAGGCTACTCGGATTAAGGATTTTGACGAAGAATAAAGAACCGATCAAGAGGCATCAGGACATGAAGGAAAACAACTCCAACTAGAGGAAAGCGATCAAGACTCACCAAAAGGGGAAGCTCAAGTGCCTGAATGGATAAATAACAACTACAAAAGAGGGCCCCTACACTTATTGACCGAGAAGCTAGGTTGGAGGCTATCTTGGCAAGAGCACAAACAAAGACAAAGAAAGAGAAGAAGCCAAGAATCTTCTTTCATATTACTGTGAATACCTCTGGATCGAGAACAGTACAGATTGCCACACTAGTAACATATCAAGAAGAATGGGTTAGTTACAACATTTCTATTGTCTACTTGGGCTCAACAACCAGAGAGAAGAACATCAATGAGCTCAAAGGGTTAATGGAAATGATTGTACAACATATGGACAAGGATAAGTTTGTGAAGGAAGAAGTAAGGGCACAAGTGGCAGATTTCACCACCTATATTCAACAATGGACATCATTGGAGGAAGAGGCTCTCACTACATCAACCATGCCTTCTCTGCTTTCCCAAGATGAGCTCACCAAAATGGAAATGATGAAGAATTGGACCAAGGCCACAACCAATTGGTTCCAAAGAGTGCTATATAATGGTGACATGGGCATACATCATGTTGTGTGAATTTTCAACAAATTTCAAGATTTGTAAATGTAGCTAGAAGTGACTGAAAGGACATGTCACAGGTTCACCGAGCTTTACATAATAACTTATCCTAAGCTTGAGGCCATTTTGAATATGCCCAAACAAACATAGGAGAAGGAGCTAAAACTTGTAAAGGATGATCACTAGTTGGTAGAAATATGGGAGATGAGCCTAGATCACCAAGGGGAGGTCCTCGAGAAAGTGTTGCATGAGGTTGAGATAGACCTTGAATGGGTCATGGAACATAGAATAGAAAGTGAGGACTACCTCAAGTTGATGATAGACTACAACATGCCCACCCTAGAATTGGACCCTGAGAAAATTAGGCCACACTTCCACAAGAAGATGGAGTAGGGGGGCAGTAGATGCACTTACACCAAACATCATGGATTTTGCTATGAGGGCGTTCACGCAATATGAGAAGGTAGTCAAGGCCGTGCCCAAATGCACTAAAAATTGGGAGAAAATCGTTAGGAGATTAAAGAAATTATCCTTTCAGATCCTCCAATCTAAAATTATGGAGTGTGATAAGCTTCAAGCCTTAATTGGAATTTTTTTGGAGTATGCCAGTCTTCAAAAGGAGGCAAGGAAACTAGTGATTAATGATGAGTTTTTGAAAGTGTAGCTACAAAAGGAAGGCAGACCACTAGATGACAAAAATGCTATAGCTACAATAACAAGGCAACCACTATAGGAAAAAATAGGAATAAGAATAATTTTTATTTTAAATTCCTATATATATAGGGGTAGGTGAAACCCTAATGTAAAATGAATCTTGGCTGCATAATAAAAGTAAATCCTAACCACTCATTTTTCTTTTTGAAAACTATAAATAGGGGTCTGCTATTATTGTTTCAAAAAGAGTTGAGTTGTTGTAAAGACATGTAGAATTTTTAATAGAATCTCATTTCCTTTGGTGGATTCTTGTGTTTCTCTCATGTTGCATGATTATTATCCTCATATTTGATAGATTTAGTTAAATTTACTTTGTTGTTCTTGGTGTTTCAAGTTAATTTTAGTATTTTAGTTGATGTTGTCCATTGAAGCTAAAGAATTCTATTGTGTTGATTCCTTTCTAGTTCATTCTTTTTGCTAGTCATTAATGATGAAAAATTGTGTAAAGCTAGTTTGAACATTAATTCATTGTTGCACTTAAACTTCATCTTTTATTCATGCTTTACATTGAATGAATAGTTGAAAATCTATACACCTTAGAAGATAGCACTTGTTTCATGAGACTATTAGACAATTTGGTTAAGTGGAAATTAGTTTTGGGAAGGATGTCCACTGTAGCATCCTCCATTATCATTGTTCATCAATAGTTGCAGGTCTAGGAACTTTCTTATTCCTTTTCCTTTTTGACCTTTTTTTGAGAATATAATTTAAACTAGATTCCAAAATCCTTTAAAAGCTTAATCTGATGTTAAACATGGAGTTTTAGACTGTTGTCTTGAATCTGCAGTAAGTGCATTTCATTTCCAGAATCATAGTAAACTCCATTTGAAGATCTAATTCCTTCCAACTTAGTGAACCATAAATTCCCTTTTTGATTACTATAAAATCATTATTTGTAGTTTCTAGATTTAACTGTATACTAATTTTTTTGGATAAAATCACATCAATCAACTGAGCTATTTTTACAAGTCATGACCTAACACCCAAGATATTGTTGTGCAGTTTTTGCACACACACCCCACTATAAGTGGGGACCCTCTTTTTTCTCTTTTTGGTGTCTTGACCCTTATTTCTTGGGGGTTTTTCTTGCTTGAATTTTGTGTTTTGATTTTCATCTTGCTAGTTGAGGCAGCACATTTGTGAATTCTATTGAAAATATTGAAGAACTAAATGCTTTCCAGAGTTTTCACTGTTTTCGGGAAAATCTGCCCTCGCCGGATTTTCTCGATTTTATTTCGGAGTCTGGAAGTGATTGCCTTTCGACCTAGATCTGGGGAAATCTGTCATGTTCAGATTTCTCTGAAGTCCATTGCCCTATCAAATTTTAGGGTTTTGGTCATAGCTATCTTGTCGATCGCATTAATGGCGATTGTGCAAATTTTTGGGGCAATGATATATTGAATTTTGGGAAGTAATTGGCCTTTTGAGTTTGTTTATTTACTTTTCATTTGAGTTTGAGTCTTGGAACCTCTGGTGTATTACTGGATCATGGATTTCAAAGTTGTTCAATTGCTACATTTGAATTATGTATGCGTGGCTTGTATCCTACTTGCATTTGAGAGTTGTTTGTTGGCATCACCAGTTCCAGTCCTTTTTCTGTCATGGTATGTAGATGTGCCCTCTTCCTCTGTTGGTTCTTTCAGATTACTTTTCTTTATTTGCCTCTGTGTCATTCATTTCTTCATTATTTCATTGGGTATGCGTGTCATGTCTGAGTATTTTGGGGTTACCGTTGTCTTTCCAATTCGCTGGATTGAGTCACTGAATATATACATTTTGGTCCAACATCTCTATGCTTTTTGATGCTTTCTTGCATTTGTCTCTCCCATTTTTTTTATGAGCAATTTGTGCCTAGTTCTCCATGCTTTCATGGCAGATATTTTAGGGTTCTTGACCTAGGGCATCCCCAATCCCTCTCGAATAGTTGTGAGGAGATTTTTAAACTCATATTTGATCCTTTGGAGGTCTAGGTTAAGTTGTTTCAAAGGTGCATGCCTTAGGTCCATGGTCATTTGAATCATTTTGGTAAAGGTGAGAAAAACATGGACGGGTTTAGTTTTCAGTGTCCTCATGGAATTCCGCTTCCTTCGGATTTTCTCAACTTTTCCATTCTTTCTCTTTTGCCTCTTAAACCAGACTTTTGTTTGTCTCATGGGAATTCGCTTCCTCTGGATTTCCCCGGTTGGGTCATTCTGTCGGATTCTTGTGTTGATGGTAATTTATCTAATTCCCACTAAAATCTTCTTCCTCCAGATTTTCCCAGATGTTTCGTGTCTCCTCCATTTTCCCGAGTTAGTTATAACTATTGTTGTTTTCGCTAAAATCCACCCTGGTCGGATTCTTCCAGTTTTTTTTTGGGAAAATGTTGAATATGATGATTATGAGGAAATTTTTTATGGATGATGTATTTAATTAATTAAATAAACTTATGGTAATTATTTCTAAGGTTACTCCTTTGTTGAATTTATGGATTGAGATGTTATTTTGGGGGGTTTTTATGCTTGTTTCATTGGAATCCTCTTGATCCGGATTTCCCCGAAATTCCTCTTTATGATGGAATCCGCGAAGGGGGCTAAAATCTAAACTTTTAGTTGTTGACTTCTTTCACTTGTTTCTCTTGGACCTCATTTTGGTTATGTTTATTTGTTTGCAGGCAAGATCAGGACAAGATGTTGCTATTCAAGGCAAAGGGAAGGCAATAGATCCGGGTGCAAAGAGTTCTTTTATCTCTGATGCAGAGAAGCTGAAGTTGGATATAAAGAGTAGGATTCCTGAGAGAAAGATGACTTCAATTTGGTCAGGAATCACCGATACCAATGTGGGTATGTGGGATTATGAAGAGTTTAAGGCTGAGATGTTAGCATAGAACCCTCCTTTGTTTTCCAGGAGAATGGTGGACTCTAGAATACCTCATGTGGTAGGTTTCCCCTCCATGGTGTAGTGTTATGAATTGGTGCTTGAGTGTGCCAGGAACTATGATAGAGGGACACAAAGGATAATTGGTCCCCAGGGAAGGATTTTGGCAGGTTCTTGACTTATATCCATTGCTTCAACTTTTGATATGCCTGAGAGGTCCCATGTGGTGGCCTTTGATATGGATGGTGCTAGGAAATACTATGAAGAAAATGTAGTTAAGTCCAAGTAGGTGATCAATTCTTGGTTGGAGAAGCCTAAGTTCCATTTCTCCAAGTTTCCAAAGCAACTATTTAGGCTCAAGTTCAAGAGGGAATACTACAATGTCATCACTCTTCTCAATAGACTAGAAGTGTTGAAGAGTGTAGGGGTGTTTGAGACTTGGATTTTTAATGTCACTACTCAGATGGAGTAGGGAATTGACTATCACTAGGTAGATATCATAAGTGAAGTGATCCACAAGCAGTTGTGTAATGTTTTGCAAACCAAGACTTTCACCATGACCTCCTACCTAGTGTATTCCTTGGAAAGACTTCACCCATACAAGGGGTTAAGCACTAGGGGTATCTTTGTTCAGGATGCAATATATGAGGTATATCCATAGCTCCACCTAACTGGAGGAAGCTACAAAAGAGAAAATTATGTTTTCACAATGTACATCACCAAATTGCTCCAAGGTACGGAGCATGTGAGGATTTCTGATAAAGCTAAGGAATTGATAAGGAGGTATGGGGCATGGTTTATCCAATTCCCCACTTTCTCTTACATTAGAATTGATGGTTGTCAAAGGGCTCCCTATAGACTCCCAAGGTACCCCACTGATCATATCATATTATTGGAGGTCACCAGGAATATTTGTGACTTCGACATAGTTGTAAAGGGAGATATGCATAAAAAAGGTTTTGGGAATGACTTTCCCTTGAATATAGGAATGGGTGAGGTTTGTGCGTCAATCTAGTCTACTCATGCTTTTGAGGAGGAGATGAATACCTTTGGCCTCTCTTTCCATTCTAAGAGAGAAATATTTGTCATTACTGGTGAGGAACAAAAGAAAGCCAGTAGGGAGTATGGCCATAAGGTCAACATTGAGGATTATTGGGTTAACCTTGCTGATGAATTTGAGGTAAGGAAGAATTAGTTCTCCATGTTGCGAATGGATTTGGTAAGGTTGTACAATGTGAAGGCCATCCCTGACCAGGTGGAAGAGGATGGAAATTTAATCCAGGGTCATGTCTATGAGGCGGTGAAATATAAGCCAATTGGAGATGTCGACTGGTTAGAAGAAGAAAAAATAGATTTGGATCAAATCATGACCCTGATGATCAGGTACACCAAAATGTGGTTGAAGCATAAAATGATGGAATTGGAGAGTGAGGGTGTCCAATGTTCTTATGAACTAATGGGACACCTAGAGTCTCATTCTACTTTTGAGGAATCACACGAGCAAGATCCTAAAGGTAAGGAAAATTTGGATTCCCCTTTCAAGATTCAGGTTAGAGATGTTCAAGCTAAGAAAGTGAAAAAAGTGGGTAAACAAAGGAATCCTGTCGCCAAGAAGAGGAGACATGTCTCCAGGAGAGAAGCTGAAAAGGAAAAAGTAGAGGAGGAAGAGGTAGATGTTGCTCCTCCATTGACAAAGAGAAGAAGACTTGTGAAGCCATCATAGAAACTGGAGGAGGCCCCTAAAACTGATAAGGAGATTGAGCCCCTAGTGGTAGAGGTGGAGAGCTAAGGGGAAATAACACAAGTATACATGAAGAGGTCAGGGAATCCTTCCCCAAGGGATGCTCCAATGCAAGAACATGTTCCTATGACTGTTCCCATTGCTGAATAAGAAAGTTCTTCCATTCCTTAGGATATTGGTAGCACACAAGAGGAACCAAGGAGGTATGAAGATCTTAAGGACTTGGACGAGGAGGAATTTCAGGAAGGATACCTTTATAATGTAGAGGCAGAAATTGATAAAGTGATTCAGTCCCCTTTGGTAACATATGTAGATTCACCTGTGAGAGAGCAATTGAACAAATCTCCTAAATAGGAGGAGATACCAGTTAAGATCCCTTCACCGGTGTAGGTTATTGTGGAGGAGCAGTTTCAAGACAAGGAGAATCCAATTATGGATATCCCTAAGGTGCCAAGTGTTGAAAAGGATGCCTAGATTGACCAGCAGGAGCAAAAGAAACAAGATACGGTGTGAACTGAGTCTATTGTTCCAAGTTGGCTGAATAAAGAATTTAAAATTAAACTGGTAATAGTAGAAGAAGCTCCTCCTAATTGGGATGACTTAATGGCCAATTTTGAAAAGGGAAAGATTAAGAAGAAGAATAGGTTTGTGTCTCGAATTGAGAGGGATAGGTCAGACAATAGAGTGGCTCACATTGCTCCCCCTGCTCTGAATAAAGATAGAGATGATGTAACAACCAAGAATTATCATGTGCAGACTATTGATTTAGGGCATGCATCTATGGAAGATAACATTGAGGAGTATGAAGGCTCCAGTGCTATAATTGTGGGTAGATTGAAGAAGGTTGTGCAAACCAGGCATGAGTTGGAGAAAGAGAATGAGAAAATGAAGAAGTACTTGCAGGAGTTGATGAAACCCTTACAGTCCATTAGCTCTTCCTCCTCTACTGCAAGTTTCTTGCCTCAAGAAACAATCTTCAAGCTTGAAAAGATGAAAGGCACCACACATGCCATAGTTTCCTAGTTGTAGGGTGTCCAAACCAAGGGAGATGCTGCCATTAAGGAAATCTTGTCAACTAGAGGGGATGCTATGAGATTCATGGACTAGTTGAAAAATGTGTTGGCTCAAGACAAGGAGGATACTAATCTTCTATTGTAGAAAACCATAATGATAATGGAGTTTACTGAAGATAAGCTAGTAAGGAGTGGGATTCTTCCTTTCCCAAGGGTTTCTAAACCTTGGGAATGGTTTGAAATCTTGCAAATGAGGCAGAAGGAATTAAAAAGGATTCACAAACAAGGAAAGAAAATTGAGGACACTTTGAATGATGTTCATGATAAGTGTATTTCATTCTTTGAGATTATGATAGGAAGGAATAAGTTTTCTCTAAAGCATCTTAATCTAGAGCAACTTAGGAAATGGTGGAGAGATGTTTATTCTCTAGTTAGTGAGGGACCGGTTACTGAGCATCAAATAGATGATGCTACAACCTATATTTTAGTTATTGATAGATACTTAACTAATATAGTTGATTGGGATGGTACAATGAGGCAGGCAAGGGGTGATATTAAGTCTCTTGAGAGAAGAGTTAGGCTTTTACCTGTGCCACCTATTACTAAACTGGATAGAGTATTGTTGGTCGTGCATGGTGAAGAAGATCGAGCTAAATAAAAGGATGGGAAGTAGTTATATAGGGATACCTTGAGATTTGTGCTTCCCATTACTCACATGCATTGGGAAGACCCTTTGATACTTAGGCCAACTTGGATGAAATTTGTGCTAATTGCACATTTCATACTGTGTTTGAATATCTTTGAGGCTGACCTATCTTAGGGATTCTCTATAAAATAGGCATGTTGCCTCATTTGAATATAGATAGGTGATACATGATACACATAGAGAAGTAGAATAGAGATTTCACATTTGAGCGAATTAGGGTTTGTGTTCAAGCAAGTGTTGCAACAAAAAGCTGGAATTGTTGCCATTTTGGATAACTTAATATATGAAAGGATATTGTGATTTGGTATCTATCTTGTGGAGTTTTATCTAGCATGGTTCTTCTTGTTCTATCATTAAAATTTCTTAATTTCATAGTTAAATAGTTTGGTGATGTTTAGGGTTTCATGTTTGGAATGTTTGCAGTGATCTCTAGTCCATACTTTTTGCGGTTAGTTGATTGCTAGCTTCTTCCCAAAATTAGCCTGGTCTTAAAATTGTGCTTAGTTCAATTATAAGGATTCATTCAGGATCACTTGAATGAATATTTGTGATTTGAAATCTTTCAATACCTTAGAAGATTGCACTATCTCTATGAAATTGCAGATTTATCTAGGTTAAACAAAAAGTAGTTTATGAGAGATCGGTCCATTTTGAGCATTTTATTCTTTGGAATTTTCAATCTTAGGATTAGAAGTAGTCTTAGAATTATCTTTGAAACTTTTATCTTTTTCTATTTCTTTATTATCAAGGTTCAATCAAATATTTCAAGTATCAATCCATTCTTTAGATCTGATAAGTTTAAATTCGAGTATTTTCTTGTAGTAAGGTCCCTTTGTGATTACCAACATTTTCACATTTATCATTGAGTTTTTTTATTGCATTGTCAAGACCTAACATTAGAGACCTTGGGTTTATCTCTTTTCCATAGAGATTTACCTTTCAAGAGAGATAGGATATCATATTCTGTTTGAGTTGTTGTTGTGCAGAAAACATCATCAACAAATATCTTGGGATAAATTTTTGTAACTTGCTATAGGAAGTTGTCTTTCAAGAGAGGTAGTGCACTTGTGTGTTGCCTATGTTGAGAAAGTGCAAAAAAACCCATCAAAAAAAATTGTGCTAGAAGGAGGGCCTTCCTTTTTTTAAGTTGGATTGAATTTTTTCCTTCTCCCTTGATATTTTGCATAGAGTGTTAAGATCTACACCAAACAAAAGGGAATTCCAAGAGCTACCACCCCCTACCAAGGCTAAGAGAGCTAAAAGAGGAGAAGCATCGACCTCTGGCACATCCAACCAGCCCACTTTACCTCCATTCTCACCTTCTCCTTCCATCCATTCACCTTTCCATTCTCCTTCATCATTGGCATCCCCTTCCTTTTCTCAACTGCTCCAAAATGCCTTCTATACCTCCATCTCCCGCAACCAAGGCATTTCCTTACAACCCAATACACCTCCCTTCCAAGGCGTTGTCTTAGCTACTGTTGTCCCTTTGTAGCCTCAAGTCACTATGGCTCATCCTCCTCCACCTCCACCTCCCATGGTGTGGTTGGTTAATAACCCATCCCCTCTATCCTTCAATGTTTATCATGAAATGCCAAAGAATCTAGAGGGCTTCTGCACTAATTTCAATCCCTGGGATCTATAAAGAACAAAAAAAGAGAAAATTATGATATTTCAAACAACCTTGAAAGATATGAAAATTGAACATGAGGATGTGGCATGTAGGCTCTTCCATTACTCATTGGGGGAGGAGTCCTTATACTGGTACATTCACTTACCGACATGGTCCATGACTACTTGGGATCTATTAAATAACACCTTATTGCAGAAATTTAAGATCCAAGTCAGCCCCTCTGAGTTTTACCATTATTTTATGGCCATTCGAAGAGAATTCAATGAGTCGATCAAGTCCTTCAATGATAGATTCCATCAAGCTTATATGAGGTTGTAGATGACCTATTTGGTTGATGGACCTTCTGCCCACCTAGTATGTTATGTAGCCTTGGACAACCTCACTTTCATGTTGGTGAAAGGGATGTGTCTTCCATCAACCCTATTGGTGGAGGCCTATGTAGAAGTGGTCACAACAAGCACCGATTTGGGGAAAAACATTGTTGGTTTGATACCATATTTGGGGCTAGTTTCCCATCCAAATTAGATCTAAGGGATTACTCATGCCTTGGCACATCAAACTTCGTTGATGAATCAAGTTCCATAGCTCCTGATAGTCCCTCACCTGAGGCAACCATTGTGCCAGGCACCTCCAGTGCCTCGGTACTTACAGCCACAGTAGCAACCAATTTACTAATAACTACCCCAAGTGCCTACATACGTCCAAGGTTTTGAGTTCCTACCTACTCATCAAAACCAACTATTAGTTCCGTCGATTTTCCTTCAGAATTTATCCTTGCAACCAAACAATGTAGAAAAGGATGGGTATGTGCAGGATCATCATGGAAAAAATAGGCCCTTAAGTGGCAATAAAATTCAGAAAATTAGAGCTAGGAAACTTGACGTAAAAATTTGAATAAGCTGTCTATATTATTTCAAAAATATGTAAGAATAGAATCTATAGAAAACTGAATGTAATTTCTAAACTACTAGGTTTTTTTTTTAAATCTATTTAGTGAAAAATTAAAATTCCAATCCAGTAATACTTAAATTTCAGGGAAAAAAAAAAGTAGGTGTCTATCTGACCACCCTAACCACAATAAAATGATAATATTTTTTTTATAAGATTTTAGATATAAGTAGGGGACTCATATCTCGATGTGATGCATATTTTTTTATAATTTTTTTCCAAGTAGATAATTAATTATGAATTGTTTATTACAAATTTAAAAAAATATAAAAACTCATATGTCTGAACACCTTGACTTGGTCAAAAGTTCATGAAATTAAATTCCTTTTATTTAATCCTATAGTATGTGAATCATAGAATGTGATGCACATTTTGGATTCAAAAAAAGTGATACCATTTGAAAGCCATATATTTTTTCAATCAACCTATAAATCAAGACTTTAGTCATAATTCAAATAGAAAATGAATAATAATTATTTATTAAATTCAAAGTAAAACATAATTTATATTTGTGGAAAGCAGAGAATCTCCTTTGAAAACCATTTTTGTTTCATCAATTTTGGGTTAAAAAAATTCATCAACCACATGGGCCATCATATCACTTAGATATCACCACTTTTTGACCCATCATGATCCTACACATACCCGGATCACATCGATGAGCTAATAGAATTGGTTAAGAAAATGTCAATTTTAATAACGCATTTGAGGAATCAAAATAGCTAGTTGCAGGTATCTCAAAGGAGAATTCAAGCCAATCTCAATTGTGACAACTACGAAAATTAAGATGCAGGTTCTTCTTCTAAATAAAATTATGAAAGAGGGTAGAATTCGAGATATAACTTTGAAAGAAGGCTATTGCAAAGATAGAACTCAGCATGGAAGACATGACCAAACAATGGTGTCATTCCCAAACCTCTTGAACAACCAAGCAATAGTGAAAAAATGATGTGTGGGGTATACCTAGTTGAGGTTGCTTTATCTATTTGGTGTCACATTAACAAGACAAGCAAACATTTTGAGTTGGATTGCCTGGAGTTCCATACAACTTCCAAGATCTTCCAAGTGGAGGTTAAAAATGTTGTTGATGGTTTAGGGTTCTAGGACCTAGTTCCTTCTTATCCATATGATTCCTCAATTTTGGTGTTCAATTAGGATCCTTTCCCAAAAGGCAAAAGAAACATACCTGAGAAGGAGATAGCTGCCCCAAAGGATGAAGAATAAAAAGAGGTAAGTCATGAAAGTCCTTTATCCCAACTCGTTAATTCAATAGATAATGTTCCATTAGATGAGGAAGAGCCAAGAGAGGATTAAGTTCAAATGTTTCCCCAAAGGGAAACACCATATGATTTGAGAAATAGACAAGTAGGTGGCCCTTTCACAACCTCTACCCTACCTAATAACTTTAGCACTCCTCTTGACCCAAATTCCAGTAATAACCCAGGTTACCCCAATGTACCCACTTGATACTTTAACAAGAATAAGTAGAAAGGTCAAACCCAAGGTCAACCTATCGGCTCCTCCCAAAGCAACCCTTTTGAAGCTGAAATTGAACAAATGGGGGAGTACATAGTAGAAGAACTCAAGAAGGTTAAGCTGAGTATGTCCACCTTCAAATTTCTTAAACTCCCACCAATTAGGAAAGCATTTATTTTGAATTCTTAATGGGACCACCTCATCCAAGTTAGTCCAATATGTTCCTTCCAAGAGGGTCTCCTTCAATGAGTCATAAAATGAGTCTGTCATTCAATAAATCTTTGGAAAGAAAACGGATCAGCCCATAAATCAGAAAACAAACAAACAACAGGTGAAGGAACAGGGTTAAGCCCAAAACCAAAATAAGAACAATGATAAAGAAAAAGATTAGGTAGCCCAAGTTGAAATTTCAATATGGTTGTTTCAAGGGAATTTGGAGACTCCTCCTTTCTTGACCACCATCAAAAATTTTGGTGAGAACCTACACAATTTTCTACTTGACTCAAGAGCCTCTGCAAAAGTCATGCCTTTGGTGGTGTGCAAAGCTTTGGGAATTGTATTGACTCCCTCTCAATAGAAGGTTACTCAATTAGACAAAAATAAGATCAACATAGTTGGGGAAAATAATAGAATACCAATGCAGATTGTTGTTGATCCTAGAGTGCAACAAAAAAATGATATTCAGGTCGTTGATATCCCTCATACTTATGACATCATATTAGGATAGGATTTCACTCGAGTGTTGAATGGGTATGCTTCCACCAACTATTCCCACCTATGGCTATCATGGAAATGGTTTCCAAATCAAATCCACATTGATCGGGAGCCCCATATGAAATTCATGATTACAAAATACAACAACACCAATGAGGTGTTGTTTGTTGAAACAAAGTTCAAAAATTACTGCCCTATGGCCTATCCGAAAGAGTGGGAATATTATGAGGAAGAGGTGGCTGAAGAATTCCTCCTTGTGTAATGCAGTCTACCTACCAACTTAACCCGCATACATGGGTGGAAAACATGGTTCCAATTAGGAAAAAGAACAGACAAATCAGGTTGTGTGTGGACTTTCACAACTTGAACAAAGCCTTGAAAAAGGATAATTACCCAACGCCCTCACTGGATGAGGTGTTTCAAATTGTGAATGAATCTCAGATGATTTAATTTTTGGATGACTATTCAGGATATAACCAAGTGATGGTGTAGTACGAATACATGCATAAGACAACATTCACCACAAAATGAGGAACCTTTACATATAGAAGAATGTCATTCGGATTAATCACTGTTAGAGCCACCTTCCAGCGGGCCATGGAAATTTCCTTCAAAGATATGATTGGAAAATAAATAGTCATTTATATGGATGATATTATGGTGCTTTCAAAGAATAGATGGGATTATGTCTCTGATCTGTGTAAGGTATTTCAAAAGTGTAGGGAATTTGTCATCTCTTTAAATTCAAAGAAGTGCATCTTTAGAGTTACAAAAGGAAAGTTGATGGGGCATTTCCTCTTGGAAAAGGGAATATAAATAGACTTGGAATGTATCCAAGCCATACTCAAAATTTAGTTTCTAAGCAGCAAGGAGGAGTTGAAATCTTTCTTTGGAAAGATAAACTTTTTCAAGAAATTCATCCTAGGTTTTTCTGAAATAGTCAAGCCACTAAAGGCAATGTTGTTCAGCAAGATGCCAAGGTTGAATGGACGTCAAAAGCCAAATAGGATTTTGAGGAGATCAAGAGGGAAATTATTGATTCACCAATACTGGTTAACTTGGATTATCTAAAGACATTCTATATATTTTCATTTTCCTTGAACCACTCTTGTGCTAGCATATTAACGTAGAAAGATGATGAATGGAATTAGCATACAATTACCTTCATGAGTTCCTTGTTGAAGGATGTAGAGTTAAGGTACCACAATATTGAGAAGAAATGATACACCTTAGTCAAAGGAGTCAAGAAGTTATGGAATTGCATTATGTGGAACAAGGTGTTCACAATTGTGCCTGATATAGCTGTTAAAACCTTGCTAATGCAAAATGAGCTAGGAGAAAGAAGAGCCAAGTGGGTCACTTTATTCTAGAAGTATGACATGTAAATTCAACCCATGAAGCTTTTCTAGGGGCAAACCCTCACTTGAACAATAGCTGAAACAATAGCCGAGGTTAGACCAAAACTCACCATACATCAATATCAACTCGAGGATGTTTCTCCTAGAGAGTGGTACAATGATATTGTCTATTATTTTCTGAATCACAAGTTCCTATCACAGTTGTAAGGTGTACAAAAACATGCTTTAAGGCTGAAAAGTAGTAGCTATACGCTGCAAGGTTATATATTATACAAAATAAATCATGACAATATCTACCTTAGATGCCTCATAAAAGAAGAAGCAGTGCGAGTAATGAAAGAGTTTCATGAAAAATTTGGCACTGGACACGGATCTATCCCTTCCACCACTCATCAAATCTTGTGAGCTACATACTACTAGCCAATGGTGTTCAAGGATTTGCACAACCATGTTAAAACCTGGCACATTTTCCAAACTACTACTACTAATTTAAGGAATCTTTCTCTCCCGCTCCAACTAGTCTTGGAGGTAAGACCATTTGCTCAATGGGGGCTTGATTTCACTAGTCTAGTAAATCCTCCATCCTCTATAGGTCAAAGGTACATTCTGACCGCTACTGGTTATTACACTAGATGGATTGAAGTTGTAACATGTAGGCAATGTACAACTAAAGTAGTTACAAATTTTCTTGAAAATTTTATTTTAAATCACTTTGATTATCCCTTTCCTTTTGTGTGTGATAATGGGCTTGCATTTGCATCTATTAAATTTTCTAGTTGGGATTTTTATTTTGGGACTACACTCAATTTATCATCCAATTATTACCCTCAGGGAAGTGTTTTAGCTGAGTCTACAAAAAAAAACCTGTTGATAGTCATCGGTAAGCTTCTTGACAAGAACCCCAAAGATTGGACCACCCAGTTGTGTTTTGTCCTTTAGGTAGATCGTATGCACCACAAAGCTTCCCTGAGAGATTCCTTGTTCCATCTTGTCTATGGCCTCAAGCCTATTTTCCCTATTCACCTCAAAATCATCACGCTCCAATTTATCAACATGTACTATGAGGAGGGGAACATTGAGAAACTCATCAAGCTGAATTACTATATTTAGAAGAATTTCATGATAAAGCACTTGAATTTTTTTCCAAACACTAGGGCATAGTCAAAATATGGTTCAATCACTGAGCCAAGGTAAAGGCCTTTCAAATTCCTGATTTGGTCCTCTATTGGGACAAGGGCCATGAAAATAAAGGGGGACATGAAAATTTTGACAAGCTCTAGCTTGGCCCCTTTTAGGTCTCAAAATTTTTAGGAAATAATGCCTTTTGCCTCAAGACACTTACTATAGAGGATGTCCCATTGCTTGTCAATGAGCAGTACCTCAAGAATTATTTCCTTGTCTGAGCTTTCACAACTCGTCGTTGTATATAGTTGTGTATAGTTTAGTCTTGGTTTCCTTTGCTTTGTTGTTGCTAATTTTCTTTTGTTTTTCTCATTTTCCGGTTGTTTTTGTTTTGATAAAGGTGTCTTTTATTCTTGATGCGGTGGTTGTGCCTAGCTTGACAAATGTTTCACTTTGTTGCCCACTCTTTTTTGTTCTCTAGATAAATATTCATTTGTAAATATTAGTTTCTGACCACCTCAGTGGGGTTGGTTTCCTTATTTGAACTCCAACTTGACCTAGGATGGAACCCTTGTTTGAATACTTTTACACTTATTTCAAATCATACATGAAAACACACTTTAAATTATTTCCAAAGAATTGTACAGTAGCTATTAGGAGGGCTGGGAAAGTGAAAAATCTTAAGTTATCTCCACTGACCGGAATTGAATCGGGTTTTGAAACTTCTTTCAAAACTCATTTCGATCCCCATCCCGATAGTTTTTATTTTGAGTTTTTTGTTTTCTATTTATTGGAGCCAGAGCCGGAGTGGAAGTTAAGTCCGAATTTATTCAAGGATTCAAAATTAAATTCCATCCCGTCTTCGCCTCTACTTTTTGGTCTTTCATTTTTAACTAGGTTTTGTATGTTAAGTTTTCTTATTTTGGTCTTTTGGTTTTGTTTTGATGTTTGGTTTCATTTTATTCTTTATCAGTAGACCCGGACCCAAAATATGAACCAAGTTTGAAAGTTAAATAAGTTTCCGAAATATTTTTCATTCTAATTTTGCTCCTGCTATTTCTTGGACATTGACTTTTACTAAATTCACACGACAGTAATGTGCCAGTTCCTTCTGTAGTTTTGACTCCGCTTTGTTGCATTTATTGCATTAATGAAAGGTATCATGCATGCATGAAACTCTAATTTTACCTTAATTAGGGATTAATGCATAGTTATTACCGTCATTGTTAAGAGATTGAAGGGTGAACCAGAGTTGCAGTGAAGCTTTTGTGTGAGTGAATCGATTGATAGAGGGACTGTTGCGCGTAGATTGCTTCAAGAGGTTAACCTATTTATTTTGTGTTTGAGGTAGGGTTTTATATTCTCATTCTTCTTTCTATTATCGCGTGTTTCATTTCGGTTCATCTCGGTTTGTTTGATCGTGCAAACTTCTCTATAAGTTCAATTGTTTTATTTATTTCACCTTTTGTTTGCTTGGTTTTTCTTATTTTCATTTCCACTTTGTTTTCCTATTGGTTTGTTTTAGGTTATGGTCATTTTCACATTTTAGTCATGACCGAATCATGGTGCCCTATTTCTTAAATGCATAGTTTAAATTACAGTTCCATAGTGAGTAGGGTTTTTTAAATCTTGTTTTTACTTAGGAAATCTATTGCACATTCAGTCTCATTAATTTCAAAAGGGTTAAATTCGTGCCCTAGTTTTTTTTATATCGTGGGTTTTTAGATTAGGGTTTTTATGCATTTTTGTATTCATGTTTTTTTAATTTAAATATGATTCCCTAAAAGGTATAGTCACCTCTCGATCATATGGGAATGGTTTTGTTAGGTTATATTTAACCCCTTTCATGTTGATATGACCTAGTCCCTAAAATGATAAATTCATCTATCAAACTGTTAAAAAAACACTTATGATGTCATGGTCATTATAGGCGGAAGCAGGATCAGAATCAATCTAGACTTTAAATCATGATTTTCTAGTATGTATTGATTCCATTTCCATCTTGTCTCTAACTCCGCGTGTAGTAAGAAGCGCTCTTTCAAAATAACAATAACCTAGGTAGAAGCGGAAGCGGAACAAAATATGAAATTAGAAAATTTGAATGAAACCAAATCCATTTCTATTCTGGTTGCCATGACAGTTCTAACTCCTATCCCGCTTGTTATTATTAAAATCTCAATAATGGTTTTTTCCCCGAGCTCGGTAGTATTTTAAAGGAGATGGTTTAAAAAAAAAATTATTCTTGGTTCCGCCTCCGCTATTTATATAAAGAGTAAGGTTTTAAAAGCATGTTTTGTGTTGTTCATTCAAGTATCTAATTAAAGTTTTTTTTGCAGGAAAGCTAAAGAATGTCAGGAGTCTCAGCAGAAGCCTCCCAAAGGAATCGGCCTACAGAAACATCAAAGGAAACAACTAAGCCCAAGAAGATAAAGCTAGAGCATCTACCTTATACTTTGAGGTATAATAATAGGGGTGTTCTTGTCACTGCAAGCAAAGTAGAATCAAATTGGTCTAATATAACTAACACCAACTTGGGCTCATACAATTTTGGGGAGTTGGATTCAGAAATGTTCATAGAAGATATAAAAGGGAGAACTCAAAGAATAGGGGAGTCTGGTTTGGCTCATATCACCTTATTTCCTCTATCTATCCAGTGCCTAGAGTTGATTCTGATAGCAGCAGGGGCTTCCAATCCAGCCACTAGGTAGTGTGTGGATTCATAGGATAATGTAATTATAGATCACACTCCTTAAATGTTCCCACACATGTTTAGTGTCTCGAAGCCAAATAACCTAGTACAATTGAAGGAGGCAGAATCTTTAGAGAAATATAGAAAATATAAGGAGGCCAAAAAATCTCACTTGAACAAGAAATGGTTGAGGACAGAGAAGAATTCTTTGACCAAGCTTCATGATCAATCGAAGAGGACAAAATTCTACAAAGAAGCATCAAATCTGATCATGATGTTGTCTAGAGTCTTTGGGAAGAGGGATGCATTTCACTTCAAGGAATGGATTTTTCCCTTCATTGAGACCATCCTTAATGGCACCCAAAAATTTGATTGGCTAATGGTTATCTTTGATGCTATTCATGACTAGTTAACAAGGATAAGTGAAACCAAATGCTTCTTTATGACTTCCTATGTTGTTTATGAAACAGCTAGAGGAGGCATCTTTCCAGGATTGAATAGAGTGGGTATATTGGGAGAAGCTAATGGGAAAAAGGAAGTTTGGGACCATTATAATCAGTTATCTCTGCAAGTATCTAAAACACAATTTAGAAGGGTTAATGATGTATTTCTATATGTAATCATTAACTAGCTTAATGGGGATGCAAAATATAGACTGAGCCAAGAAGCTATGATGTTTATCACAGAATGGGGATGTTGGTATATCCAATACCCCAAGTTCACTTATTTTAGACTAGCTGGATTTGGAGGTCATCCCCATTTTCTCCCAAGATTTTGTGGCAATAGGATAGTTCTAATGGAATTTGTATATCAAGCTCTAGGGGCTAATGCCCAGTTTGGATTGAAGCACAAAACAAGTTGTCATAAGTTCCCCATGCAATTGGGTGAATACAGCTATCAACATGTGGTGGGAGCTAAGATAGTGTGTAGTGAGTTGATACATCTGAAACTAGGTTTGTACATAGCTCAGAGGTACTTTGACCTAAGGAATAAAATGAATGCCTTGTTGACTTTTGTTTTTGATAAAAAATTTAACTTGTTGGAATATTTCTAGAGTGACTTTCAAGATGAGTATGACCTCAGGAAGAAACATTATGAGAGGTTAACCATATCACTCATGGTAGAATTTTGGATTAAAGATGATATTCCTGAACCTATTAGTAGATGACGGAGTGGTATTAGATCTATCATATGAAGCATTAAATATTGGCACCAAAAGCTTGGATCTAGTGGACTGGGATGGTGAGGAGAACATTGACATAAAGCAAATAGGAAGGCCAGTTTTGTATAGAAGTATTCATTAGGCTGTCCTAAGAACCAAAAATCCTTAAGAACCGGCTCCTAAGAAGGGGAAGGGATACAAAAGAATAAAAAGGAAATTGCCTTCCAAGGATTCTTTGGAATTCTTCCCTCCCGACATTGAAGAAATTGAGTTAGAAGCAACGAATCAAGATGAACTAGAGACACAAGTGGGAGATGCTCAAGTAGGACCGGTGGTTTTCACTTCAATAGTAGGTGAGTCATCTACTCAAGTCCCTCCTACAAAGCAGCAAAGTGAAGAAATGCAAAGAGGCACTCTTTATGATATAGTTGAGATCTTCAAGGGAAAAGGGGAAGAGGTGGAGATCCATGATGTTGGAATGTACTCTGATGAGACTTTGTCAAAGAAGGATGCACAAGAAAATATGCCTCTAGAGGAGGAAATCAAGCATGTATTGACAAACGAAGACCAATGGGCCTTGTTTGAGGAGGCAAAGAAATCCTCAGATGCTCAACCACATGTAGAGGCCATAGAGATGCAAAAGGAAATTTATGCTAAGGCACAAGCTGATGCCTTACTTCAGCAACAGTAGGTGGAAGCCCAACAAAGAGTTGATGATATGGAAAAACAACAAAAACAAAAGGAGCAAGAGCTCAGGATCAAAGAAGAAAATGATAAGCTGGAGTTAATACAAAAAATTCATGATTTGGAGGAAGAAAAGGCAAGACATTGAAGAGAGAGAGAAGTTCTTGTGGCTAAGTTGAAGCTTGTTGAAGAGGCTCATAAAGAGAAAGATGTTGAGGAGTTGATCAAGTAGTAACAAAAGGAAAAGGAAGATGCAAACAAAATTAAGGAATTAGAGGAAGAAATAAATTTGGAACTGGAGAAGAAGAGGTTAGAAAAAGAAACGAAGAAAAAGGAAGAAGAAGAGAAAAGGGTACAAGAACATAAGGATAGGGAGGAATCTGAAAATATTGCTAAGACAAATGTGGAGAAAGAGAAACAAGAGAAACAAGGGGTTGATTCTCAACCTCAAGTAAATGTGCAACCACCCTCTACTACTACTATTGCTTCTTCTTTAACTATAATGACCACTACTCCAGGTGCTCCCACATGGTTAAAATTGGATCTTCAGAAGACATCAGTGACACCTTCACAACCTCTCAATTGGGATGATATGATGAAGGAAATTGAGAAAGAAAGGCCCAAGAAGAAGGCTGAAATCCTACATTCCACAAGGCTCGCCGATAGAGGATAAATTGTTGTTGAATGTGCCATACCAATGATGGACAAGGATGTAGGAGACATGAAATTTACTGATTACCAGATGGGCATAGTCAACTTGGGAAGACCTACCAGAGATTAACAAATGAATTTAATAGATGTGGTAGCTTCTTCCACTAAATCAAGAATGATAAAAGATAAGTAGAGAAAGGATGAGCTTAAGGCTCAGTTATATCAAGTGCATTCTTTTTTGAAAACTATTTCTACTCCGAGGTCATAACAAATTTCCACCATTGAAACACCAGTTTTGATTAGTAAGAAAGAGGTGGATGATTTGGTACAAGTAAGGAGTAAGGCAGATATGTTGGATAGGTGGACTGATAAGATGAATCAGGAAATAAGTGAAGTGCTAGAAAACAGTTTTGAGATCTACAAAATGACGGAAGAGCTAATAGAGGAAATGAACCACTATATCAAGGTATTGGGAGATCAGGAAGAGGAATATAGAGGATATAGTCAGAGGTTGAAGGAGGTTTTCAAATTGAAAAAATCCACTCTTCTAGAATAGTCAAATCTTTGAGGAAGACAATAAAGATTTCTTGGAAAAGACTTCCAACATACTTCGGTTTAAGTCTGACTTTCTATACAAGCATAAAAGTGAGGTTCAAGATTCTGTCAAGGATCTGAATGAAAAATTTGAGGAGTTGGAAGTAGTTATTGCTATCATAGTGAATGTGGATACACAAGTAAAGGAGGTCTTTCCTTTGAACCAAATAAAGGAAAAATAGGATGATAGGTTTAAAGAGGTCATGCAAAAAGAGGATGATGGTGAAGATCTTCTACTAGATCGATTAATGGATATTAAAGAAGAGATAAGGGAAGCTAAGAAGGAATTGACCAAGCTGAAGGAAATGAGAGGATTTGCTGCTATGGAGCTAGAAAGGATCAAATTTGAAGATAGTTGGGTTGATGGGCCAGACTTGGATGTGCTTCAACAAGTCTTCTCTAGTTATGATGAGTACATTGCAGATCAGGCTTCACATGCATAGTGAATAGCCTCATGCATACATGGTTTTCTTCTTTTCATGCACAACTAGCAGTTTATGGGCGCATGGCTTTCTTTCTCCTCTCTTTTCTTTTCTTCCAATTTAACTAAGTTTCCAAGAGGACTTTAATCCCTAAAAGGGTGGATCGACCTAAAATAGAGAGGACTTCAAAATTTTGTATATCTATAAATACTTGTGAGGTATCATATTGTAAGGGTTATCTAAAAGAGAATAGAATTGGCCACCTGATAGTAGGAGATAGGATTTTTCATAGTTGTTATAGAGATACATTATTACTTTATCTATAGTTGAATATAATTATAGGTTTTTATGCAATATGGTGTTGGAATTGAGTTTTACTTGATAAGGTTGATGAATTATAATCTATCTATATGTCAGTGATTGTGCTAAAGCATGAGTGTTTCTTATGTGATGAAAGTCATTAGAAGAAACTATATTTAAGGATTATTTCATTAAATTATTTGTGAATTGAATTTATTGAAGTCTATTGATCTATGGTCTTGGCAATGAATGAAAGTGTGTTCTTTTATTTTTCAAATATTTATGATGTGTTTTATTGTGATGTTAAATTAAGAACCTTAGATGCATGCAATGGTATGGATTATTCTGTAAATGGTATCATGTTAAGGTTTTCTTGATCTGTTGGAAGAACATTCGTTGTTGAAGATATATTTTTGGATATTAGATAAGTTTTATTCTTATTTTCTGATGTATGCCCTGATCTATCTTTTTCTTTTATTTTAAAATACCTTTTATTAAAGGCATTTCAATGAATGAGTCATTTCTTGCATTCCTTATTACCTGCAAAGGCCCTTTGAATATTAAAGTTGCATGAACCGATTGAGTGACACCATACAGTTGAGAACCAACTACCAGGACCTTGTGAGTTAGGCTAATATATGTTGTCTTTCTTTTTCAGGAGAAATAGAGTAGAAATATTATGTTTTAACATTGTTTGTGTCATTTTCTCCATCAATAGATCTGGGGCTAGAAGGAGGGCCTAAAGGAAAAAGCTGTCTAACATTGTGTCATTCTCACTGGAGAAATGCGAGAGGATTCTTAGATCCTCTACTGATCCTAAACCATTGGAAGAACTCCAAACCCGGTTAGACCTAGACCCCATTCTCATATAATATTGATAACTACATTGCCACCACCACTTACTCCGCCTGGATTTCAACCAAATCCACCTACACCACCACCAGTTCAACCTACATTATCACCACCAATTCGGCCTATATCACCAACTGCTCAACCAATTCTACCCATGGCTTATTTTTTGAATAACCCCTGTCCGTTAGGGACTATTCTAGGAGGAATCCATGAATTACCAAAGAATCCAAAAAAAAAATCTCCCAAGTACATACATGGTGAATCAAGAAGTGTTGAGGAGCATATACAAGCATTCAAAGATGCTTGTACATGCGCTCAAGTTGATCATCAAGATGTGGTATGTATATTGTTTCCTTATTGTGTGGGTGATATGGCATATAACTGGTAGTTAAATCTTCCCCGTGGATCTATTATAGGCTGGACAAATTTAGAAAATACATTCATCAATCAATTTCGGGTTTATGTAGACCCTACCATCTTGTATCACCAATTTTCCACCATAAGAAAAGAACATCATGAGCCACTACCTCTATTGAATACTATATGTAGACATGGAAAATGTAGAAGTTCATTTTGGCACACTTGATCTCAATTACTAACAACATTTCCTCTTAAATCACATTCTTAGCATTTCATCGCATTCTATCTCTTAATTTAATAAATCATTATTTATTGGATTAAGTCTTCCTCTTTCAATGATTAAATTAATCAATTAATTTAATTAACCATTGCATCCCTGTTTAATTAAATAAATTCTCTTATTTAATTAAAATCTCTAAAGTCCTCCTATTAAATTAAATAAATTAAACCTTATTTGATTTAATCTAACATATTCCTTCTTGGTTAAATAAATCAAATCATTTCCTCTCAATTCTTGACTTAAATCAATTCATAAATCTAAGTCTAAATTGTCACATCATCTAATTCTTTATTAAGTTAATCCCTCTCCTTAAAATCCTCTAGAGAATGCAACTTGCACAATAAATTAATTAATCTGATTTATTTAATTCTCTATTTTCCCTCACAAAGCATCAAAAGGGAATATTCCCTCATTTGAATTCAAAAAGGCCAAGTGGGCTTGGTCCTTCCAGCAAGGCATTCAATGCCTCTTACATGTCCTTGTGCATTGATTCAAGTGACATTAACTCCATTTCTTTCTCCCTCCAACATGTCACATTCAAATTTCAAATTTGAATCCAATGGCATTTATCATGCACATTGACCAAAATGTTCTTATTCCTCAACCATTCACATCTTGACAAGTGGCACTTGGTCATTGGATGTTGAATTATCCCACGTTGCTTATTTTCACTCATTCTTCCAAGATTGGAATCTATAAATGAGAGACTCTTCCTCTCATTCAATCATCCACAATTTGAGTAAAATTTTTTATACTCAAATCCATCATCATCCACAAGCATATGCAAAGTTACTCTCTTCAACTTGAGAACTAATTTTTCTCATTTCATCCATACATTCATCACATTTTCACATTTGAACCAAATTTATGCTCAAATCTCTTTGGAGATTTGACCATTTCTAGATCATCTTCATTGCAACATAGGAATTAGGAAAGGGCCAATTGCAACTCTTCATTGACACCAATTCCCCCATAAGATCATCATTCTATTAGCTTAATTAGGATTGCTTTCATTGTTATTTGAGTTTTGGTATTTATTTCCTAATTTTAGCTTGAATAGATGGATTTTATGGGGAATCTCTCATATTTTCATGCATTTTGATCTAATATCTAACCATGTTTGTTGTCTTTGTGCATTTGCAGGTTTAGGGTTGCACACTATATTTCAAAGGATGTTTCATAGGTTGTAAGACCCTTGGTAAAAAATAATATTGCCATTTAGGCATATTTAAGAGTTGTTGATCCCTTGATTGGCCTATTCTTGCAGAGAACTTATCAACCCAATGAGATTGACTCCCTATCTGAGGTTTATCATCTAGCTATCAAGTTACAACAACAGATAAGTCTGCAATTAGGAGGATTAGGAGTAGCTATCCCTCCCATGAATTATTAGATGCCTAACCCATCATTGTACAACACTATCCCAGGAATGTCTTACTCCCAGTATAGACCTGTGTCTGAGTTATAAGCCCCACCTATCATGCCCTTTTATGTCAATGGCATGCAAGATTCTTCACAACAACCTCAAAATCAACAACAACAGGTGAGAGGATCAACCCAGGTTCATTCCCCAACCATAGTACATAATGTGCAAAATGAACAAACTGTTCAACTCAATAGTGAGCTAGAAACTCTCACGAAGACTCTATCTCAAATGTCTAATGACATGGCACAACTTAGGAAAAACCCTCCCCATAACCAAAATCAGAATTATCAGAACCAGGGAGGTTACAACAACCGAGGAAATTATTCCAATCAGAATGGGAATCATAACACCAACCAAAACATTCATAATCAAAATTGCTCTAACCAAAATTACCAAAATCAAAATAGTGGATATAACTAGAGGTTGAATAACAACAATAGGAAGTGGAATACTGGACCTAACAATGGGGGAGTTCCCCTTAATTATCAGTCAAGTGAGGAGAGATCACATAATGCTAATGTGGCTGACCTTAATTTCATGACTAATTGGTGTAGGTTACATAATACTGCATTACATTCTAAGGTTAACTGCCCAGAAATGGAGAAGATGGTAAAGATTGCACAACCTAATGCCCATCCTCCATCAGGAAACTCCAATCAAGACAATGGCCCAGTAAGTACTGCGATGAATTATAAAAATATTGAAGAGAAATACCAATTTCCCATGTAGGGATACAATGGGCTAGAGGAGGATGTGTATGATGCCCAAGCCTTTCAGTCCAAAGGTGGTCATTTTCTGAGAAATCAGAATAAGGGCCCATTTACTACATTTGCATCTCCAAACAATATGGTCCCACCCAACTGAAATGCATATAATAATCGACCACCACCAAAGGGACCTTCTAATTCTCTAAATAGAGGTAATCTGCCTCCTTTTCCTAAATATCAAATCATGAATGATTCAGAGTTTGATTTTATTGTAGAATTACATAGGCAAAAGACATCATTGTCATTCTTTGGCATCATGAAGTGGTGCCCAACTCAATGTGAAGTGGTATTGAAGGCCCTAGAGGAGGCTAACCGCTTAAAAGGAAAAGGTAAAGTGACCCCTATGAAGGAGACAAACACAAGTATCTATAAAGGTAAGACCAGTACCCCACCTTTTCTTTTAAGTTTAAGGATTTTCAGAAAGAATTTTCTTACCTATTTATTGGACTCTAGAGCATTGGGAAATTTTATGCCCTTTTCAATATGTAAGAAGTTAGGATTAAGTCCTATCCTGACCAATAAGAAAGTGATTCAGTTAGATAAAACTGAGGTCAGTGTTGTGGGAGAACTAAAGAACATGCATGTGCAGGTTGGATCAAATCCAAGGATCCAGACCTACATAGATATCCAAGTGGCTGACATCCCAGAGACATATAGTATGCTCCTAAGTCAGGAGCTAATGAAAATTATTGGGGGATATCTGTGCTTAGATTTCTCTCACATGTGGCTACCCTGGAAAGAGGTTGCAACATAGATAAGGATTGAAAGTGAACCAAGACTTAAGCATATGATTACATAATATGATGCTTCAAATGAAGTAGCATATTTTGAGATGGAGATAGGAGTTTACAAACAAAAGGAATTCTTTACTTTCTGTGTACTTAATCCTGGAGATACATTTCCCCTAGAACACAGTGACCCAATGATCTACATCAACCAAAAAGTTCTAATAAGGAAATTGCAACAAGATAAGCTAGTTTTATGAGAGGAAACTAATATGAGTAGTTTTTTACTTCCTAATTGGTGTAGGATTCTTTATCATAATCATTAAGAGTTGAGATGCCAATCATGCCTAGATATCTTAAGTCATGTGGATCAAACTCAACAAACATGTCAAGAGAAATCCTAGACCCTTGTCAATAATTTTTCCTTTAAAGTCAATGATGCTACCATTCTTACTAGGACTAGCTTTTCTCAAAAGGAAGATTCCTCATCAATAGAACACTTAGATTTTGAGCTCTAAAATTCAAGAAGAGGTTGAGGTGTCTCAATTTCTATTTAATACACCTACCCTAGATACTTTTCCAATTCCAAGGCATTCTTGAGAGACAAGTTAGATTGCAATTTAACCCAAGAAGTTGTTCCGGAATTGATTTCTGAGCAAGTTGAAAACATGGAAAAATATTCAAGTGAGCTTTGTCCCAAGTCAATTTCTGGTGACCGAAAAAAGTACAAGCTACCACACATCCCAAGTAATTCATCCATTGTTACGTCTAAAAAGAGAGAACTCCCAGCCAAGGACCAATTGTGGATTCTTAAATTCGATGGGTCTAAATCTAAAGAAGGAAGTGGAGAAGTGATCAAACTAACCAACCCGAAGGGGAAAAATTACTTTGCATCTTACAGATTGTAGTTTGGTTGCACAAATAATGTGGTTGAGTATGAAACACTTGCTTGACGCCTTATGTTTTCTCATAAGAAGAAGGTTATTGCTCTTGTAGTTATGGGAGATTTTGAGGTGATTGTAAAATAGGTGCATAGCCAATATACATGTCATAACAAAAGATTGGTTGCGTACAAAAATAGAGTTTGGAGTTTGATTGAAGACTTTCAGTCTTTTGGGATTAGTCTAATCCCTAGAGAAGCTAATCAAATTGCAAATGCACTTGTTTTTGCTGCTAGCACATTGGAACCCATGCAAGATTCTAATCTAAAAATATTTTTAGTCAAACTAATCTCGATCCCAGGAGTCCCTAATAATGTCCAAAATTTTTAGGTATTTGATGATGATCAACATCTATTGGCCTTTTTGGAAAGTTTTGATGTTTTACAAGGGAAAATAATAGATGAATCTAAAAGAGATAAGGGAGATTGGGATCCCGAGAAAGAGAGTGAAGAAGGGATATTGGAGTTGAAAAGTAATAGCATTCCAAAAGGGATGGTAGCTTTGGAAAGAATATTTCATTCTGACCCACGAGCTCATCAAAGGGTGCCCATGGAGAGTGAAGGAGGGAAATATGAATCTATCAATCTGACTCACTCAGGACTTGAGAGGAATGTTTTCATAGGAAAAACTTGTCCTCAAGAAATTAAGGATAAGATAATTAAAGTTATGGAGTAGAACATTGAAGCCATTTCTTGGAGTTATGATGATCTAAAAACCTTTGACACTTCAGTGATCACACATACCATACCTCTCAAGCCAAAAGCCAAGCCCTTTCATCATAAGTAACACCCAGTCAATTCTTTAATAGAACTCGTAATCCAGAAAGAGGTGCAAAAGCTCCTATCTGAAGAGATAATCTTTCCTATTAGACATTCTACCTAGGTGGAAAATCTAGTTCTTGCACACAAAAAGAATGGTGAGATCAAATTATGTTTTGATTTCAGGAATCTGAATAAAGCCTCTAAGAAAGATAGTTACCCATTTCCCTATCTGGATGAAGTATTACAAAAGGTTAATGGATCTCAAATGATGTCATTTTTAGATGGCTATTTTGGGTACAATTAGGTTCTTGTTAGTCATGAGGATAGAATGAAAAACAACCTTCACTACCAAATGGAGCATATTTTCCTATCAGAGGATTCCATTCGGTCTTATCAATGCTAGAGCGAAATTTCAAAGGGAAATGGACATAGCCTTTAAGGACTTGATAGGAAAGTGTATAATCATTTATGTAGATTATTTAACCATCTTCTCTAGGAATAGAGAAGACCATGCTGCTGATCTGGAAAAGGTTCTCAAGAAATATATAAGTTATGGTGTCTCTCTTAATCCAAAGAAGTGTGTGTTTGGAGTATTTGAAGGGAAACTCCTAGGGAACACCATATCAGAAGAAGGGATATTCATAGACCCGGATCGAGTGGAGGCCATCCTGAAATTAACAAGGCTAGACAACAAGAAAGAAATAAGATCCTTCTTTGGTAGGATCAATTTTGTTAAAAGTTTATAATAGGGTTTACAGAGATTGTCAAATCTCTAAATGAAATGATGAAGAAAGATGCAAATATTGAGTGGAGTGAAGAGGCTAAATCTGCTATCATGCAGATAAAATAGTCTATATCTGAGACACCTATTTTGACAAGCCTAGATTATTTAAAACCCTTTTATATATATTTATTTTCATCTGACCATTCATGTGCAGTTGGTTTAACACAACGAGGAGAGGAGGGAGAAGAAAGACCCATTGCCTTCATGAGATATCCATTTAAAAATGCAAAAGTGAGATACTCACCACTGGAAAAACAAGCCTTTGCATTAGTACGAGTGGTAAAGAAGTTCAGAAATTACATTCTTCGAATTCAAGTGATGGCTATAGTTCTAGATCCAGCTGTAAATTCTCTTCTCATGCAAAGTGAATTAGGAGAATGAAGAGGGAAGTGGATGGAAATAATACAAGAATTTGACTTAGAGATTCATCCAATGAGTCTTGTTCGAGGGCAAGGTTTATCAAAAGCAATGGCTGAGGTGGACAAAAAAATCACTTGTCAATAGTATACCATCCAGTCATTTACTAAGGATCCCTGGTACATAGATTTGATTTTCTTCCTCCTTAATTACAGATGTCCTGAAGGAATGAATTCTACTCAAAGGAGAGCATTGAGAATGAAAGTGTGTTCTTTTATTTTTGGAATATTTATGATGTGTGATTGTGATGTTAAATTAAGCACCTTAGATGCATGCAATAGTATGGATTATTCTGTAAATTGTATCATGTTAAGGTTTTCTTGATCCATTGGAAGAAAATTCATTATTGAAGATATATCTCCGGATATTAGATAAGTTTTATTCTTGTTTGTTGATTTACACCTGATCTATATTTTTCTTTTATTTTAAAACCCCTTTTATTAAAGACAGTTTGATGAATGAGTTATTGCTTGTATTCCTTATTACTAGCAAAGGCCCCTTGAATATTATAGTTGCATGAACTGATTGAGTGACACCAAACAGTTGAGAACCAACTACCAGGACCTTGGGAGTTTGGCTACTATATATTATCTTTCCTTTTTAGGAGAAATATTTTGTTTTAACATTGTTTGTGTCATTTTTTCCATAAGAACTCCATTCATTGAAACCAAAGATCTTTGAAATTTCCTCGGTTATTTTCACTATTTCTATTCTAGAATATGTCCTGACAACTTTGGTTACAAGGTCATATCTTGCAACAACATCTTTTCACAAATCTACATCTAGATAGAAATTTGGGACCAC